>CM074277.1:9505650-10168150 GCA_037194245.1 Opsariichthys bidens | reverse complement strand
TCAGAACACAAATCTGAGAGCTCCCCATAGACAGAAATTTAATTACCACTGTCTAGGCCCAGAAAGGTCGTAAAGAAATCATTAAAATAGTCCACGTGACTATAACATTAATGTTATGAGGTGACGAGAATAAGGCAATAGCCTTGTGTGAAGAGCAGATCAAAATTTAATCTTGACAGACATTTTATTTTTGGGTGAACTAACCCTTTAAAATGTGGAAAAAACAAAAAACACAAAAAAGTACGAAAATGATAAAAAAAATTTACTTTGGCTGAGTAAAGACAGTACATTTTAGTTCAATGCGATTACATTAACTAGCATTTTCGGGTACGGGAAAATCCTCTCCGGGTCAAAATTACGTGAACACAACATGAGGGTTTTAAGTGCCTCATTCAACATCACAATGCTGATAGACGGTTTATAAAAGGTTTGAAAATACAACCTTTCAGTTAGTAGCTCAGATCTTGACCCATCCACATCACTCAAAGTTATTAGTTAGGAAATTTGATGAAGGGTTTTTTTAATATCCTCTATAGTGAGAGAAGACAGTTTAGCAGGTCATGGGAAGGATATCCTGGAATGAGAGCGATATCCTTGAGGAGGGAGACCATGGATTGAATTCTACACATGGCTGTCATCCAAAGGATATGAGACTTCTTTAAAGGTTTTCATTCAGATTTATGCTTCCACACAGAAAAGGAAATTGACCCACTCAAGAGCCTCAAATAGATCACTTAAATCAAAGTTACAAAGCAAGTGAATAGCACCATGTCGACTTTTAAGGAGTCTAAAACTCCTTATGCTAATGGCACACACCAAAAGGGTTTTAGCATTCCTCTTCCTGACTGCACCGCATGTGGCGTCACTAAATGTTTTTCTTTTTATGTAGCCATGTAGTGATTTGTTTAGACTGTCCGATTAGATCAAGAGAAAGAAAATCTCGGCTTTCATCTTGACATTACATTGTTCGCGATTAGCTTCCTGTCCTTGTGTTACTCCAGGCAAAAGCCTGCCACGAGCTAAAACTTCCTGTCTCGAGACATAATCCATCAGATACATTTTATACTATAACTGGTATTTACAGAAAACTAAAGTGTTGCTATAGTGCTGTGCAGGGAATTCAAGATATAGGTAAACATGCAAACACAGACTGGCTGTTGAGTTTCACACAACAGTCTTTTTTTATTCTGCTTTTATGATTTGTATGATCTGTTCCCACCACAACTGAATACAATAACTGGCTGAATGATAGCTAGTCATGCATGACAGGTTGTGTAGTAATGGACAGGGCCACTGTCAGACCGGGTGAGACTTTAGATGCTAACAGTAGCATGCAGGGTAGTGTGTGTGTGTGTGTGTGTGTGTTGAGCTGTAGAACTTTACATTGTGCATTTTTCAGCAGGCCTTCTGTTTCCACACCTCAAGCCACTCAGAACAAACCCTTGCAACCGGCAGACCAAATGGAAACTTCCTGTCTGAGATTTTCCTTCATTTGAGCCTAATATAGAACACCAGGGCAAGCCAGATATGATTGTTTTTGGAGAAATCTATCTGATTGGACGAATTGCCACTACCATCTGTTTGTCAGAAATGTTAAAGAGAACCTGTTATGGAAAATTCACTTGAACATGAATGCATGTTGGCAGTGTGTGTACATAACCACCCTATAATGGAAAAATCCACCCACTCCTCTTTTTTTTCAATCCCCATCATTCAAAAGCAGTGTGTCAGAACAAGCCGTTTGCAGATTGAGTGATGTCACAAATGCTTAGGCCCCGCCCACGACTACTGACTGACCTATTAGCATAAACCCCGCCCTGAGTGAGCTGGACACAAAGTTTATCGCCTTGCCAGAGCAAGAGAAATCTATTTTTATTAAAGCTACTAAAGTTATTCAATCAAGAGCAGTGAGTGATTTTCTTTTGTTTCATATTAACAGAATATATAGCAATGAATACTGTATATCACGCTGCTTTCCCTTTAACACACAGATCTAATATACACATGCGATTTCTTTATGCACTGTTTACGTTTACGGACACATCCGACTGTGTTTATGTGAACTTTGTGTTTTTGACATAACCTTATGTGCATTACAGTTTAAGCGCAATAACACATGAAAGAGAACTTAGTTTATTACTCAAAGGATGTGCCGCTGACAGCCAGCTGTGCGCATGCTTCAAATGTGTGCCATCAGAAAACCATGTATCAGAAATTTAAACTGATATGTCTTTAAAACGTGTGTGCAGATAATAAACTATCATGATGATGAAGAACTGCAATGTCACTCGACAGCGATAGAAATGATATTCAAAACCAAACTCCTCTGGAAATCGGGGTGGGGAGCAGCAGCTCATTTGCATTTAAAGATACATGCCAGAAAACAGCATGTTTTTCCATCCACTCCAAAATGGGCATTTGCAACATTGTGTAATAATGATCTAATGATTCAAGGAGCTGAAACTTCCCAGACATAATAGGTCCCTTTTAAAGGTCTATAATTTAGATGTTAAAAATCTTTCCCAGATTCCAGGTTAATGTGCGCAGTCTACAGTAAGTATAATGCTATTCTCAAAACCTTGCTCTGTTCAGAACAACATATGAGCTCAATGAATGGTGACATTTTGGGCCGGGGCTATGTTTCTAGTAAGTAAAAGAGATTTTAGTGTAATTCTAAAATGTCCACCTTCAAGTTAACGCAAAAATATCTTGATGAAAACTTACTGGGCTGAAGCAAGTTAGGTTTACTTGATTATCCATACATAATTTTTATGATAAATTGTGAGCATCAAATATGATTCATAAAGATTCTGATGAATGTTTATTGTTTTGCTTTGCATTACATGTTTGCCCGCGTCAACATAAACATCAGAGCTTTAAATATAAAACTAAGATACTTTTATTAAACATACTATTGAGAGATATAATGACCATTTTTATGGTGTTTTGTGTGTGTGTGTGTGTGGGGGGGGCAGTTTAGACATCCAGCACAATGTGTTATTTTGTGTTTCACAGAGATCTGGAACAACATGAGGGTGAGTCATGTGAATTTTTCATGAGAAAATTCCCTCTAAAAAGCAATCTAGCACTTCGTGAGAAGAGGAGAGCACTAAATTCAAGCCAACACAGTCTCATGAGAAAACATCTATTTTATAATGAGGTAAGGTGACGACTTTGTGTAAATTCGTATACATTTTGAGTATAAACTTACGATTTTAGAAAAAAATAACCATAAAGGTCCACCTCTAAACCTAAGCATTAGCAGGTTGAATGAGATCATTGAGATCTCCAAAACATAAAATAGTTAGAAATCGCCAACACTCTGTATTGGTTCGAGCAGCAAGTTTTGTGCAGATACTCAGGCCTTGCATGTGTTTGTGTTTATTTGGGTTAACGGTGTTTGATGAAAGAGCCCCGGGGCAGAAAAAAGAGGTTTAATGAGTGGGGCAAAATAACACGGTGATGGATGACCTCATTTATTTGTGTGTTTGAAACACTGGACACTTCCTTCCTAAAGGCTGAACATCCTGGCCTTCAGGAAGGCTTCTCTTTCTCTCTCTCTTCTCTTTCGGTCTCGCTCCACACAATTCTTTGGACCCATAGTTCTTGCACACACAAGTGGCCGCTCTGCTCGCAGCATTTATAATGTGAGGTCTTTATTTCCAAGTCACAGAGAGTTTAAACTCACCCAGTTGCACACATACCACAAAGCAGCCAACACTGTTATTTCCGCCCATGCCAAGCTGACTCCTCCTTTCCTCTCGTACACTACCAGCAGTGTGCCGAGAGGATCTGCCCAGTCTCAGCAAATCAGCCTGAAAGGAATTCCCCTTTTCCTCCCAAACATGGAAAGACTGACAGTTGGACTTTAAACTGCAGCCTTGTGTAACTATTCTACCTAGACCTTGTGCAAGTCAACGGTCATGATTAGGGCTGGGCATTGACACAAATTTTACAAGTCGATTCAATACCGATTCAATATCGATTAATTTGGATATACATCAGATGCAGTACATAGCACATTTTCTCAAGGAAAAAATCTCAACTAATGCTGTAAATTATAAAGGGAGTCAGCTGGTACTACATTACTATAATAGTGAAGGTTAATATTAACTGACTCGTTTAAACACTGATTGGGTGATTACATGAGACACTATATGGATTTTGGGGAGTTGTACTGTATCTTTTAACATACATTTTGATCTACATTCATGTTTATTTCATGCTATAACAAGTAGTAAAGAGGAAGAGATGGATCCGTTCATGTTGGCGCTTCTTATCAAAACAAGTAACAAAGCACAAAAGTTTATTGTGCTATAATGTTCCATTCATTCATAAACTGAAAAACAGCATTGACTAAAAGATTCTTTGGATTTAAGAATCGATATCGGTTCATAAAAATGAGAATCACTTAAAAATCAAGTCGTCGATTTTTTTTTACCCAGCCCTAGTCGTGATGAAGGATTCATGTTGAGCCGATGCTGTGTGTCAGGCTGGTTGGGATGAGGTCTGTGTATTAAGGATGGAATATGAGAATGCGTGTTCAAAAAATCTGCAAAAGTACAAACATTTTTAGCAATTCATCAAATAAAAAAAAAACTTTCCAGAGCTATGGAAGAGCAACCTCTGAGCAACATGATATTCCTCTGGGTGTGTGTTCTGTTGTGTAACTCATCTTCAGTCTGTCTATTTTGTACATAAAGTGCAGATTCAGTTTTTTTTTAAAATCTTTTTATAGCTCACCACTTTTGAAGCTGACAACAGCAAGGGAGCTGCTCAAGCTTGGTGGAGGATTCTGGACAACTTTTGAAAGGGATTAGGAGTCTAAAAATAAAGCCCATCATCTAGGAGGAGAGAGAGCGGAGAGGAGCCAGGTGACTGTGCTGCTACAGTAGACTGCTGCCAGAATGACATAACCAAGGGAACAGTGCCATGCTGAGCTCACGCTCACACTTCTGCTCATACTCCCTCTTCTCATGAAGGACATGACAATTAATCATACTTCAGCAGAAAGGAGAAATCATTTCTGAAAGGCTTAAATATGAAATCAGAATTCAATTCCTTTCCTTTCTTAATAAGCATTCCAGGTCTTATTGTGCACAAAAAGTGCTCATTCTAAAGAGAAAAAAACTCCACAATCTTCCGAAACACTATGCCAGGGGTCGGCAACCTCCGGTTGGCAACTCACTTGCAAGGAAAACATTCAGTATTCCTCAAAATGAATAAAAACAGTGAAATGCGATCACTCAAACCTGTAGTTATTAACTATATTAAATTACACAAATGTACTTTATGTATTTAATCTCACTTTATTAACTAATGTCTTTGCTGCTGACCTTCAATGATCAGATCCAACCATACTAACAAGCAAAAATGACTTTAGATTAGATTTTAGAAATAAGAGTGTTGAACTTCTTTCTCTTGAGTCCTATTCTTCTTTAATCCAGAATGGCAGAACATCTGAAAGGTTTGTTTGAGCTGTGCCCTCTACTGTACAGGAGTAAATATACAATTCCTTCAGCCTGAGGCTTATTTACTTCACTTTTCGTGTGAAAGGGCCTTAACATCTTAACAAGACAGAACTTTTTTTGTTTTGTTGTTATCAAAAAACAAACAAGCAAGCCCAGCCCAGATGAGAAAAAGTAACACAAAAGTAATGTAACACATTACTTTTCATAAAAAGTAACTAAGCAATGCGATTACTTACTTTTTAAGGGAGTAACGCAACATTGTAAAGCATTACTTTTAAAGGTAACTTTCCCCAACACTGATTATTAAGACTATTCAAGGGTGAGAATTAAACTGCACAAATCAATGAAAGCACGTAGCTGTAATGAACCATTAGCGCAACCACTGCACATCACGCGCACTTAAAGTTATTGACTGATAGCTTACAGCTTGTTTTGTGGCACAGTGATTAGCTCAGAAACGTAACAATGGCACAGGTTGTCGACCTCTGCTCTATGCAATGATACTGGGGTGCTATGAGTGCTAGAAACTAGAGTTTAGAGTGCTAAATCTATGAGTGTTAGAAACTAGAGTATTGTTTATATGTCACTAGGTGGATGTTAAGGCATTGCTATGGAGTTTGTATTCTGAGTTGTTTCAGAATGTAACTAGACGGTTGCTAAGGTGTTGCTATGCAGTGACTAGAAGTTGTGTGTCCCAATTCAGAGGCTACATCCTTTAAAGGATGCGGACTTCAAAGGTCTCGCCTTCGAGGTCCGCAAAGGGTCAAACAATCTAGCCTGCTGAAGACTGTTCTCGTCGCCTTGACAAGAGTCAGTAATATTTGTGACTGTATCGTTTTATTCAACTGTCTGAAAACAAAACAGGGTCCACAAACTGTCTAAATATTATGAACATTACAAAGAGTATAAACTATCTATAAAATCGTATTTTAGTAAGATACGTCAAGCATTTTCTCTCTCACAAAAAAAAAAAAAAATTTAGTCGTCTTCGGGACGCAATGAATCTTGCGATAGACTAGACTGAGAAGAATCCACTAGTTCTATCTTTCCTGCCCCAGGAAATTAAAGACTCATTTGTTGTCGGTGGTGAGGAAATTTTCAATCCCGTATATAAACTTTTACTATTACGCACTCAATTTTAACTTTCGCTTTTGAATTGGCGATCACACATACTCCGAGTACAGGCCCGTGATCTGTAGTGCACCAAATCCTCCGCCTGTCAGTCATCTCGCCTCACTCTCTTCACATGATAAGTGAAATCTGACCGCTGCTGCGACTCTGCAGCTCCTGCTGTATAGAGCAGAGCAGACGCTTTCAGTTTATAATTGTAGCATCTGTTATCCAACTAAACTAAATGTTTTATATTTTCATTAAACAGCAAAACGACAGTGGTGCCGCATCGGCAAAGTAAAGTAATCTGTGTGCGTCTGAACACTTTTACATTGACTACTGCAGAAAACGTCATTTGAAGGAGCCATCAAATTGAGACAGCCTTCGTTTTGCCGTGGTGAATGCGGCCTTTGAAGGATGCAGCCTCTGAATTGGGCCACAGAGTGATTTGAGTGGCTCATTACCAGGTGGTTGCAAGAGGTTGCTATACAGTAAGTAAGAGTTGCATACATGAGACAAGTTCCACGCTGATAATACTTAGAGTTAGGAGATGGTTCAAAACCCTAACCGCAAATCTGAGCAATAGTAATAGTTATGCAAGCACTAATAATATCATGACCATCCAATAGCAATCCAACAATAAGCCACTGGATAAAATAAAGTTCCACCCTACATTATTTCCAGCTGTACAGTGTGCCTCACTCACATTACAGAAGTTAACGCATTCTGGGTCGTGTTGTCTTTAGAGGAGATGGGGGAGGGCCGATGGTCTGCGCAGCACGCCATACATACAGCATTCCTTCTCATCAGACGGAAATACTCCGCATAGTCGCCCGTAATGCTGCACACCCCCGAACTGCTCGAGCCCATCACATTTCTGAGCACAGAATGACACTATGACATGTGACAGTCTGTCACCCTGAAACATTTCATCCGACATTAAAAAACAAACACACACACACACACACACACACACACAGGAATACCCTTTGCAGCTGACTCTCTGATCATGTATCAGGGCAGTGTGGTCAGGACCGACTGTGTCTCAGTAGTGGGCAGAGCTTCTGCCATTGCCCATGTTTGCTAAGCAAATCTCAACAGCACATCAGGGTCTTTCCAGGGGAAACGAAACACTTCTAAGCGACCAATTGCAATCTATGAACCGAGCATTCAATATGTCCGCCATCCTTAAAGTGACAGATCACCCAAAAATGAAAACTGTCGTTCCAAACCTGTATGACTTTGATTCTTCCATACAACCAAAAAGAAGATATTTTGGCTCTTTTCCATGCAATTAGCACCCATGGAGGCTTTCAAGCTTCAAAAAGGACGCAAATGTACCGTAAAGATGTTATAAAATAACCGTTCATAATACACATTCAAACCAAATAAAACACTGTATACCAACGGTCAGTTCAAAGCATAATCCTCTGCATTCAAACTCCCACATTCTCCCTCCATATCTCACGGCCCACTGCAGCGCTGCCTCTAACGCTGCATTAAGCCGGATGGAGGACTGATTTAATTATCGCAAGCAAATTACTCAGATACTAAGTATCATCAGCTGTTTTTCAACATGATCCACAGGCCGAGGAATCCACCCCTGAGTCACTGCTGAAGCAACCTCCCCTGGTTTTGTAAGACGTGAGGCCTCACGCACCATATTGTTCAGTGACCTTTAGCTGTGCACATTATTGTGCAGACTTATAGTTCTCAACACTCCAATCCAGAAATAGCCTCATATATATTTAACAATCACCCGGGGGCCTTAAACTGCGGTAACAGGCATGACTCCCTACATATGTGCCACTCAACACTTCATACTGTTCAGCTCCACCTCAAAACCACATATAAATGTCACAACACTTCAGTATTTCACACAAGACTCCAGAGAACAAGAGGAATTTGCATACATTTGCAAAGTCGTTTTCTGATTTAAACATGTGGAGATAACAACACTCCTATCATTCCAACCCTGTATGGAACCTGAAAAGTTTTTTGGGAGGTTTTTGTCCATATAATTGAAGTCAGAGGCCTCCAACGTTTCTGGTCCTCACTTTTTTTCTGGATCAATCCCTTTTTATCTGAAAGTACGTCATGTCATATTGATCAAATATTTAGCAATGCAACATCCCTGAATAATTCATCACCTTTTTTATTTTTGGAGCATCTATAAACAAATCTCTCTGGTGACTAAGCATGAGCAGAGAGAGGTCCGACAATCCTCTTGAAACCCGCAGGACAACCTTTTTACACCAATGGAGAAACAAGCCCTTTTCTGGATCACTGCAAGTGCAAGAACTATCCACCAAAGAAAAGTGCAGATTTACATTCATTCCTCTAGCGGAAACTGAGGTACATCACAAACAATTTATTTATTTATGTATGTATCTATTTATGTACATAAGCAACATCCAAAGTAACATGAAGAAATAGAGAAAGAGAGAACATTTATTTATTATAGGAAGTTCCTTTGTTTGTGGTTATGAATTAGTTAAGTGTTTTCTAAAGAGGTAGTTTCTTTCTGAAGAGGAAGTTTTGATTGTCAGAGCAGATAATCTGAAAAATACTTTAAGACAACATTACATTGCAAATGATATTGTCAGTGTCACAATTTGAGTGAAAAGATCAATGACATAAAGTATTTGTTAACTTCCAGGTTGAATTTTGAATAAGATTTTTTCAATTTTATTTTACTGACAAAAGCAAAAGCTTCATGATGCCAAAACATTCAGTGCAATTATGTTAAGCTCTCACAGCATTTTGTAAAATCCACTGAAAATGTCAGAGATGAATATTCTGAAAGTGTCAGTTTCTATTTCTACTGTTCTTTCACTATGGAGTGGGTGTATTTGGCTACAGAGGGTCTGAAGTTAGTATAAATACGAGCTCCACACCCTGAGTTTGTATGATGCCTACAGCCGTCTGCTCAGCGTGTCAGATGAGAATGAAATAGAGTAGGAGGCCTCAACGTAGTGAGACCAAAATCACATGACGCCCAGTTACAACACACAGTCGCTTACACTATTGTATTTACTCAGTATTTGGATGAACTATCTCTTTGAGCTGACTGATTTCGTATGCATTATATAGGACGTTCTTTGATTTTAGAGTTTAACCCTCTATAAATAAAACATCTTCAACACGCATATATAATGATTGTATGTCATACAGGGCAGTCAATATATACACGTTGCTCTTTATAATTTCCACATAGCCAATACTAAATAGCGCGGACATGCAGAGAAGGCAAACATGAAAAAAAGGTCTTATTTAAATAACCATAACTGAAGAACGTGTGTTTTGCATTCACACGCTGGTGATTGTTTACATGAAGGGTCATATCCTGACTGAGGAATCAAATTACCTTGATCTGTTACGATAAAAGAGCTTGATGTGCAATGCAAACATGCTACAACTGACAAAACTTGCTCAACACTGCAAAAAGAGCATTTATTGAATCTAAAGGTAAGGTTACATAACAAAGATGTATTAAAAATCAGATTTTTTCTTTTGTCAAAACTATCTCCGTTCACACGGATCCGCGAAACCACTTTATTAATCATGCCAGGCCCGTAGGTGGCGATGTCTCTTTGTAAAGACTTGCTTATAGATTGAACATGTAATACGCACACGCATGATATCAACATTTTCACAAATTCGATTGTAGTTTTTAAAAACTTAGAAACCTGTTTTCAAAAGTTTCAAAAAGTTGCTGTCTGGTAAATGAACGGCCAAAACGCATAAAAGGTTTTCCATCTTTAGCTGCTAAAATGGAACTTGAGACGTCACACAAATGAATGCATAAACATCATTAACCGTCTATTTACACATCATTAATGCCTACCAGGCGATCATAAACCTATTTATGCCACTATTTATTTAATAAATAATGATTATTTTCATAATGATTTATTCATAGGGCAATCGGCTAATGAATGGTTTATAGCTGAGCTGGAATATAATAAAATGTTTAATAAAAATTACACCTTTCAACGCACACAAACAGACTAAAAAAATGTCTGCGCAACCCTATGTGCATGAAGGCAACTCCCACTACAGATGTCAAAAGGATCAATAGTGTCAACTTTTCAGTTTGTGGCAGGATTTTGACAAGACATTTGACCTCTTTTCATTTCATCGGACTCTTTGGCTGTCATGGGTTTCCTCTCAGGAGAGCAGCTTTACAAACAGCGAAACAACCCATATTTCAGGCAGCTCCCTGACAGAGAGGCTCCAAGCCGCATCTCCAACCTGCTAAACAAGTGACTGATTGTCTGCTGGAGGTCAGACGTTTTCCTGTTAAGTGAGCTAAGAGCGGATTCTCAGTCACAGCGTGCCCAAAAACATGTGATCCCCATCTAAATAGTTTCCAGCATGATATCAGCCTGAATCAGGCCACAGAAGCTCTTATTGTGCGCTCGGTAGAAGCCTGATGAGCTTCAAGCAGAACAGAAGGTCAGCAGACGGGCCCAAAAAGATCCAGGGAAAAGTTCATACAAAAATGGCATTTTTCCACATCTTTACTTCGCGGCTCGATTTCTGCACTCTAAAAAAATCTTGTAAAGATATGGCCCATGTGCCGTTTAATATGAAGGAATTTTCTGTATAGTTCTGTAGGTTGTGTTTTGAAATGTCTGAAAGGAAATGTCTGTAAAAGTATTGGTGATTTGCAAAGATTTTTTTCTCACAGTTTCAGATCTTTATGTCTCTAAATACATGATATGATATAATACATTATTATATAATAATTGTTTTTAATTATTTTTGCACTGAATACAACTAATAAAACTAGAAACGACCAAATCTGTCCTCTGTAGGGTTGTGGGCCATTTTATTTTTCTAACCAAACATATTCAAATTTCCTCAGCTTGTGTCGTTATGCTATAAATACAAAGAGGTCTCTGGACTATATTAGCCTCTGAACTTCAGAGTTTATCTTATCTGCCTGCAAAAAGCAACAAACCCAACAATAGTCCTCAAAGGACAGCAAAGATTCCATCACATCACATCCGCCTCAAGTGAGGGCGAGGGTCAGAGGTCAGAGTTCTGATTATTTAAGGAGCCAGGAAAGGAAGTGCAGAGCTGACGAGAGCCAAATGGAAGAAGGAAACGCACTCATGTCTGGGACTCTTCTCTGCTTCCTTCAGCCACATTTACGGAAAAAACATGAGTTGATTTTGATATGCCAGTGATTAAGCCTGTGACACGCCTGTAATAAACGAAGCATAACGTCACCCGTGAATACATAGCACGCTATATAAATCTTGTTGTCGTGAGTTTATGCAGTGTGTCATGTTTGGCTTCATTGACACTAAGGGAAAAAACAAGTCCACATCACTTCCTGCTGCCATCAGAGCATTTTCTGGGCTCATCATTCAAAAAAAGTCCCAGTAGTTATTGTGAAACCATTGTTCCTCCTTATTGAATGTGCTGTTTCTCTGTTAAAACAGAGTTATTATCATTTACCTAAACAATGAAATAAAATACAACATACATATTAGATCTGCAATAAGTTCATTTTCAAATTACTAACTGGAAATTAAAACTAAAAATAAATCGAAATAGTAATATTTAATAATAATAATAATAATAAATTACTAATCAATTCAACTAAAATTAAAATGTACACTGAAAAATAAAAGCTAATTCATTATATTAATAGAAACTTTAACAGTTTATATAGTAAATGACTAAAATAGTAACGTGTTACAACAAAAAAAGGCTTCCTCTGTAATATCTGGTTGAACAGGATGCCGCAAGGTTTAAACGGCACTGAGATCACTGTATTTTGAATGATCTTCAAAAGAGGGTGTTAGCCGAGTGCCCTGTCGAAGCAAGTAAGAAAAAAGCATGAAAGGGAAGTGCAAGGGCTGGGTATAACTTTGTCCTCGCGCCCTCACATGACTTCAGTGAATTACAGTTCAACTGAGCAACGGCAGCAAATACTACATCTGCCCAGTACCTCACACTACAAAAACTTTGTGCATGTCTCTAGGTAAAGTACTGTGGGGAATTATTTGACACACGGCTAATGGAATTTTTTTATGCTTGATCATATTCTTCAACATCTGGTCTTTCTGGAATCCCTTCCCCCCACTGAAGGCAGAGATCATGGGAAAGGAAATGATCTTATCACACAAGGTCCATCCCATTCATGTGCATGTTGCAAATGCAAACAGCGATAAGTGTACATGACTCTTGCGCAGGTGCAGCTCATTATCATGAAAATGAAATGCTGGGAAGCAGATAGCAGGGCCTTGAAGGTGCAGATCTGGTTCTTGTGGTTTAGGCGGGCGGTCTAACCCGGGGCGCAAGCATGTGGGTTGATGACACAGTTTCACTGTCTGCTTAAATTCTGCCACAATGTCAGTTGAAATGAATCTTCTTTTTTTGTAATGACAGCCTCATGTCGTTACAAACCTGTATGACTCACTTTCTTTGGAAGACAAAAAGGAGAATTTTTGAATAATATCAAGGGCATTCTTATTATTAAAGCGAAAGAGAATTGAATGTATCAAGCTCAAAAATAAAAAAAGCACAATAAAATTATAATAGTGGTGCACGATATATATCTTTTTGTTTACTAGTGTATGTATTATATACAAAGGGCTTGACATTAACTTTTTTTGGCTAGTGGTTTTCCAAAGTTACTAGCCACTCAGCTTTTTCACTGGCCACAAATTTAACATCGATACCATGGGGAAAAACTTGCATATAGATATTTTTAATATTATCTCATAATTTGGCAGCAGGTATATTAGGCTGCTGTCACTTTAAGATCTGACACACAGATCCATTATACTGTTACACATGAGTTTTCTTTCTCAACTGTTTACATTCACATTCACAAGACTGTGTTTACGTGAATACTCACCAAGAACATTTTGACATTTTTTTCTGTGTGATTGTTTGAGAGCAATAAGCAGTGAAAAAAAAAACTCAATTTAGTACTGAGAAGCGGCTTTATGTCCTGCAAAATTTGCAGGAACGACTAAAATTATGCGCAATATGCAAAATGAAATTCAAGCCCTGTAACACCATAATATTCATCCAGAGCAAGTGAAAAATGGGGAGGAGATCCTTGGAGAGATTGGAGAGTCAGAAAGCGCAACTGGTGTCGTGTATCTGAGGAGAATTTTTTTTTTTAACGCTATTTCAGTGTCGTTATGTATTGAAAAATACATATATTTTTAAAAAACACTATTGCACTTAGCTTATTAATTTCAGATGCTTTTTTTTTAAACTACAAAAAAAAAAAAAATTATTTTTAAAATAAAAATTCCCCCCCCCTAAGTAGCTAGTAGAGTGACGGCGGGTACACCCACTGCTGAAAATCCACCGCATTGGTGGGGGTTGGCAGATGTCACCACCCACCATACAAGTGTTTTTTTATATATATAATAAACAAAAAAAATATTACAAAACAAAAAAAAAAAAAAAAAAAAAAAAAAAAAAAAATTTTTTTTATCAAAAGTTTTTTAAGCAACAGCAACCAGGTAAAGTAAAGTAGGGCAAGGGTTGCAGCCCTGCCTTTGCCTTACCCTGACACACCCCCCCCCCCGTGCGCGCCCCGGGTTTAGTGGGGGGTTACACACAGGGGTCACATGAGAAGAGGTCTTCATCGAATCATGATTATATATTGGATGGATTGGTTGGATATATAAAATTTTTTTCTGTTTTTTGTCTGTGTTCTCTGTGTGACCTAAAAAATTGCCCCAAATGATGATGATTTATGATTAATTAAATGATTTATGAATTAAAAAAGTACACAAAACAAAAAACACAAGGTTGCAAAAAAAGGCGTTTTTTTTTTTTTAAAAAAAAAAAGCTAGAGGAACAGAAACGAAACAAGAAGAAAACATTTTTTTAACACATGCATGCATGGCATGAGATGCTGAAAAAAAGTATTCATTTGCACCACTAGGCCTTAAATAATTTTCCTCTAAAAAATGCAATTGAAAGGCTTGCACTGACAGCAAAAAAAGTCACGCAACTCCCATTAAGCCACTCATCTCTGTTATAGTCATAGAGTTTTGCGAGCTTGGAAAAGTACATTTTCAGTCACCCACATTCGAGAGGTCTAAGCAAGCGGTCACTTCCATTCAAACGTCAGAATAATTTCTGCTGCTTTTGTGAGCACTCACGGTCGAGAGCTGGGAGTGACCTTGAGCAGTGTTGACAACACGCAATTAAGGTGAAGGGGAAAAGACACAGTTGGGTTGGGAGAGAGAGAGAGAGAGAGAGAGAGAACGAAGAAGAAAACAGCAGGAGGAGAGCAGCAGACCCCTGCAGCTCACACAAAGAGGGAAAAACAGCAATTCCAAGCAGGCAGGCTTAGTTTCCTTCCTTCATACTAGTGTTGTCAAAAGTATCAACCGCAATACCAAGTCGGTACTAAAATTAAAAAAATGTGACGCTTTGAGTGCTGTTGAACGAATTTGTAAACACTCTGATCGGCCTTTGTGTTCACGTGCTCATCAGATATGTCTGGGATTGGCTACAATGATCAACGCTTCAAAAACATGTTGTAAATAGCAAAGCCCAACCCATTTGGGTTTTTGGGCGATGATGCCGATATCGTTATTAAGGAGTAAAAAAAAGTCTGATATATCGGCTGATATTCTTTATGTGGGTGCAACGGTTCGGTTTTTATCACGGTTTTTCCCCATACGTTGTTCATTGTAGCCAATCACAGACATATCTGATGAGCGCATGAACACAAACGGGTTTACGAATCCGCTCAAAGCGTCACATTTTTAAAATTTCAATACCGATTTGGTATTATGGTCTGTACTTTCGACAACACTACTTCTGACCCCGCACACACCCGAGCGGAAGCATGTGTGACACATACTAGCTTACCATGGCTGTGGACAGACAAGACAAGAACAGAACGAAAGCGCTCTCGTCAGCGCTCCACACGGGAGCGAGCGTGCCGTGATGAGTCTGCAGTTGTGTGTGCCACGCTTGTGCAAGAGTGTGAGCGAAAATCTGGGCTGCATCCCAGAGCAGCAACCTTACAGCTTCTATTACTGCTTTGTTTTTATCGTGAAGCTCGCCGTCAACATGGCAAGCGCTCGTTTGTTCTCTTTTTCCTGTTTTTGTTTCCCAAAAGATGAGGCCTCATGTGGCTCATGCTTCTTTTCTGCCTTTCGACTGCGCTTGAAAGACCTCCTGCATATTTGAAAGAGTTTACATCATTCGGCGGGCACATTGCAATGCCAAGTTATGACTAATGGAAGAGAGACTCGGCTTGGATGGCATCCACATAGATTCATGCAAGGTATGCCGAACGCCCAAATCAACACATCTGGTGAAAAAGCTCAACAGTTTTTCAGGCAAAACCAATGGAATTTCTTTTTAAAAGCCATTCTGCACGGAACGAACCACGGAAGGTTGTGCAATGCGTTCACACTGACCTTACAGGAATCTTCTAGTCAGTTATTATTAGTCATCATGCATCCACCTACTCCCAAAAGGCCATTGAAGGCCAAGTCACACAGTGGCACAAAACACGCCCTCGGTTTTTGGTTTGAAGTCTAGACTAGTTTGATTCCGTCCGGCAGACTGCACATGACTTCAAGTAGACAAACAGGGTCGGCAGCCTCCTCAGACTCATGCCACACTGTATGCTAAAGATAGAGATGGGTGAGCAGTACGGCCTATTTAAAGGCAGACCTTCATCCTCACTGCAATAATATTAGCACACAACTACAGACGGGACAAAACAACAGCCCTAGACCCAATATAACCTACTGCCTGCTGGATTAGCCTATGCAGTCAAAAGTGAGTTTCACTGTATTTTGATGTCTAAAATAGACATTTTTACATGTCAAAAGGAAGAAGAATTACATCTAGCAAATTCCACTAGTAATAGAAGCAGGATGGGGTGGCTGGTGGTGGGGAGGGTTTTGAAAGTTACCTGCTAGGGCACAGTGTAAATTAGAGGCGACAGCAGAATTTAAGATGCGTTCAAGCGCTTCTGGGAAGTTCCTGCTTACAAATTCAGAAATTGTAAATACAGCATGATGTCCATTAGGGTTAGTGATTTTTGACTGGACAATTTTATATACTGTAAGCTTTTTAGCACTAATGCACACAACATTATGAGGAACAAAGGATGCCCATTTTTGTGTGTGTAAATTATGTTTTTTATGTGTTTGGTCACAAGTTTGTTTCCTCATAAACCAGCTAAATGAGCATTGTTTTCTGACAAGCATTATCGCCATTTTCCAAAATGATCATTTACAGTGCCAACTTATTTCGCTCATTAACAATTTGCTTCTGCCATGGTTCTTTAACTAGCATACCTCTAACTTGCAAAGTCTTGGCTAAAGTTGACATGAAATTATCTATTTTTAAATGTATTTTATAGATCTTATTGTGAATGTTTCATCCTTGTATAGGTTTACTTTCTTGACAACAAAACTGACCTCGTAATTTTTCATCAACATATCATGACTCGCTCTTCCAGTGAAAACAACACACTTATCTCTGGTGACAAATGCTGGATTTCTCCAATCATTTAGTCAGCTTAAACCAGGCATGTCCGAACTCTGTCCTGGAGGGCCCACTATCCTGCAGAGTTTCGCTTCAACTTTCCTCAACACACCTGCTTAGAAGTTTCCAGTATGCCTAGTAAGACCTTCATTAGCTAGTTTAGGTGTGTTAAATTGGGTTGGAGCTAAACTGTACAGGACAGTGGCTCTCCACAAGCAGGACTGGACACCCATGCCTTAAACCTTGCTCTATCACAATAAACTTCAAGCGCACCTTCATTTTTGATTGCAACATCTAAATCCAATCAACAATCAATTGATAGAACCAAGACCCCAGCCAATGTTTTTATTTTTCAATAAGCTGTTACACTCGGATTTGATCACAATACTGAAGAAAGGATCCGACGCTACTTTCGTTTTGCTGTTTCCATCCTAAGTTGTGAATTTAACTTATGCACAAAATTGGAATATTGCATAAAGCATTTGCAAAAAGCAGCATTTCCACCCGGCAAGTCACAGAGAACAAAATTGCCACTTCCTGATAAACTGCCACTAAATATCACGAAGAAAGTAGGAGACACTGTATAAAATAATTTCCAATAACTTTGGAGCCACTTTGGCAACAGATTTTGCTCAGGCACTTCAGATACTGTGCTAAAAGATTGGTCCGTTGTGGTTAGTCCAGTTATGCCATCCTACAAAAGTCACATGATCTTTCACCAAGGAATTTATTTGGTAAATGTATTTCAATCATAGTATATGCACGTGTTTTCTTTTCGGATATAAAATGTATGCGACTCAAATGAGCGCATAAGTTCTTTATGCACATTTTTAGAATTCATACACATCTCGGCATTTCCTTCCAACCGCTTTTCACAAAATATCCCAAAATTGTTGGATGGAAACAGACTTTAAAGAAAGTATTCTAACTGTTAATTGTGTTCATGTGCGCTCGACTCATAAATAAAACCATTCTGACATTAATTCCGCGCACCATTACACTTGGTAAAATCCCTTAAATCTGCAGTGAATGTATGATAGAGAAGTGCAATAGCGCTGTGTGTGGGGAAGACCGATGGAAAACACTGTATCTGCCAGAAACCACCATTGTGGCTTCAATGGGCTGACTTGATGATGCTAAAACTTCTTGTCCATTTAAAATGTGTTTATTTACTTTGTATCTAAATTTGCCTTTGACAGCAAGCCCATAATTCAACCGGACCACCAGGAAGCTCCCTACGGTCACTCCATCCATCTACCCGATGTTCTCCACAGGCCTCTAAAGTGAAGAATTATGAGAGCAAGACACACAAGAGGAAGACATGTGCTTCGTATGAAAAACATAAAAATATAATATGTCATCCAAATGTTTTTGAGGAAAACATGACAGGATTTTTCTGCATATAGTGGACTTAAACGGCTACCAACAGGTTGAAGATCCAAAATACAGTTTCAATGCAGCTTCAAAGCGTTCTACACGATCCCAGACGAGGAATAATGGTCTTATCTAGCAAAGCGATTGGTAATTTTCTAAAAAAACAAAAAAATATATATAGTTTTTAACCACTAATGCTCGTCTTGCACTAGCTTTGCGATGCTCCGCGGCCATGCATTACATGCTCACGTTGGAAGTTTACAAAACTTTACAAAGCGAACGTGCACAGAAAGTCAAATGGCCTAGTAAAACAATGATCTCAGACAATTTTGAGGTTGGAGGAAAAAATGAAATGAGTTTTTCACCTTACCATGGTACTTCTGCCTACGTCACACGTAACCTTTCTAACGCGATTAAATGGCGCGTGTAGGAACGCAAGGCTAGTGCAAGACGAGCATTTGTATCTTTTTTTTTTTTTTTTTTTAAGAAACTGAGATTGTTTCTCTTGATAAGACTCTTATTTGAAGCTGCACTGAAACTGCAATTGGACCTTCAACCTGAAGTCCACTACGTGGAGAAAAAACGTGGAATGTTTTCCTCAATTATTTTTCAATTCTGAAGTGAACTAATACTTTAACAGAATGATTATAATCTCAATAGAGGGAAAAACATAATCCAATGTAAGACACTGATCAAAGCCCTTCCTGTGGAAACACCCACAACAATTACCAAAGCTCCCCAAAATTACACGCTCCTGCACTTACACATCATTTCACACCTTCAGCACTGTTTCTGGACTTAATAAACCCTCACACTCACAGAAACTCTTTGTCCTCATTAAAGTCATGTTGATTAGCACCGTAGAACCTGTAGTCACTCAATTATGCCTGTCACTGTGCACAGGACAGGACTGACAGCAGAGGTAAAAGGCATCTGAATCTCACTGATCTAAAGTGCAATAACAGCCCTGCAGCATTGCATCATATTTACAGAGAAATGTTCAACAGCAAGCCACAAGTTGTCAGATCTGACCAAATCAAACATCACCTAAAACTGGCAAGACACAGAGGTTACATTTTAAGAGAACATCATTTATGCTCCAAAACACACACAAAGAACATTTCAAACACCACAATCTTTTTTCACATAGGAAGCACATTATTTAGAGAAGAACATGAATAAAACGTGTTAAAAATACAATATAGGTGTGAAACAGCTGCGCATTGTGCTTAACAGTGCCTCTTCTTATACTATTTATGCAAGACACAATTCTCCATGAATTTATGATTGTTTACTCACATAATGACTATAATTATCTGTGTTTGCTGTTTGTACCGAGACATTTATAATATATACCAGCAGGTATTTTTAGATGACATTAATATTAGTAGTAAGTGCATGATTAAATTTAAGAGAACGCTGCCAAAGTAAATGCTGAGCTACTTTGAGGTCAAGTTAATCAAGTCAGTGAAATCAGCAACTAAAATGAACCCACATGAGATCATGCTCCTGTTAATACATCCTCTGGCCCAGAGTTGCAATTTTGATTAAAAAAAGATACATTTTAATTTATTCCAGAACCCAAACAGAGTCTGCATGTTTCTAAAAGTGCATATGAACTTTTAACATTTGACATTTTTATAATATGTGAAATTAAATGAACAAAGTGGCATGTTAATGAAGTCCAAAGAGGGAGGTGTGCTGCTGGGACGTCCCCTGACAGCTCTGACACAATTTGAAAACTGCCTATTTGAAAATATGAAACTTGAAGCATTAAAGCTGTGGGGGAAAGGGCAGATTCGTTTTTAGCTACTGTTAAGTGATGACGGTCACTTTCTTTCTTTCGAAAAGTAGTCAAACAAGTCAGTTGACAAGTCTTTCTGTAAGCGACACTGTTACTTGGAAATTTCTTTTCAACCTAATGTGTCTATTTCACACATTACAGGAATAATAGTGCTGATATTAAAATATCACACAATCCTCCCTAATTGTTGTTTTGCAAATCCTGTCACTGTAAACCATAAATGTACAACAGAAATGCTCTTCTGGTTCGCTGGATTCCTTATCTGCAGAGACGATGGCCTAAATGTTATATCACATGCTAAATCTTGGCGCAAATGAGGTCTTTCTGTCCTGGATTAAAAAGTACTTTGAGAAAGATTTCATATAGCTTTTTCTTTTTCCTAAAGAGTTAAAAAAACATGAAGTGTAGTCGTGGCCTAGTGGTGAGGGAGTCGGGCTTGTAATCTGAAAGTTGCTGGTTCAATTCCCACGCCTGCAGGAATTGAAGGTGGGGATTGTGAATAAACAGCACTCTCTCCACCTTTGATACCATGACTAAAGTGCCCTTGAGCAAGACACCTAACCCCTAATTTCTCCCCTTGTAAGTCGCTTTGGATAAAAGCGTCTGCTAAACGATGAAAAATGTAAATGAAACTGAAGTGAGTTAAAAACATGAACTTTAAGTTTGGAGACCAGACCATAAAAGCACCATATAATCTGGGTAGATCTGTGCTTTTTATAGCAACCGAAACCTAAAGGGCTGATAACGATTAAATCACTGGAGGTCACCAAGCTCTTTGCATTTCCTGTTCATACTTGTAGCCATTCCCACAGCTTTCACTATAAATGGCAATTTCTCATTACCCATAACCATGTAACTCATTAGCAATTGGACTGAATATGTCATACCTCAATCAATCTGAATGAGATCGATCCAAATATAATTTTGATCAAGACTGCAAAGGGTGGTGCAGACCTGAAAAAATCTGATCAATACTATTTTCTCAATTGGATTCAAACAAACCAGTGCGAACAAATGTGCGTATCTTTATTTAGGTCTCATGTCTTATGGAGTGGTCAGTGGAAGAGACAAGATCGCTCTGGCCTTCTCCTGAGTTTTTTGGAAGTTTAGTTCAGAATATATGTAAACGAACAGGTGAATCGGATTGCAAGGTTTAGGGTTCATTCATATCAATCAAAACGAGATTTAAACACCTATTGAAAACCAATGAGTTCAGGTCATTTTCTCGCTGGAAGCAGCTGTCAGCGTGAAACACTCTGCAGTCTACCGTTGTTTGGTCATGCCGCTGGTTGAACTGATGTTGTTATATCCAGCCCAGTCAGGCCATTAAAACAAACAGACTGCAATTTGGCACAGCAGAAATTACACACACCATTTAATAAACAATTTCTCTGTCAGAAATGTCTTTTAAATTGGGAAGCTCGATAGAAAACAAAACCACATGTAATGAAAGCGATCCACTCTTGGCTAGACAGACTGACAGACAGTCAGACAGACACACACCGCCATGTGACTCATCCACATATGATCACTCTTCTCCATTACTTACAGCCACCTGCGGCATATAACCTCTACTGAGCCGACCTAGAGCCCAGTTGGAGCGCACCTGCGACACATAATGACGACAGTCGATCGAAGCCCTGCTTAATCGGGCTTGTTACATCACCATGAATGATGATCCCCTGAATGAGATAATGTTTCGAAAGCATTGCGAGCACAAGCTGGAGTGGGACGTGGCGATGGGCCAGGGACACCTCGCTTCTGCAACTGCATTCGGCACAAACTTTAGAACAGAAGCTCTAGCTCTCCCATTAAAATAACTGCTTGTATTCTTGACTATCTCTTGTTTATACGCATGCAAAACATCAGCGATAATGTTTCACAGGGGTACTGAATTAGATCTAGGCCAGTAAATGCCTTTTAAACACATAAGCATGGCCTGAAGTGGCACACACCCCCTAAAAGGCTAACATGCAGGTTGTGTTTCGAAACCTGAAAAGTACTTCCTTTGTAGGAAGTATGACATATGGATGCATCTCATTTTGTACCACAATCATTAAATATTCACTTAGTTGTGCTGCCCTGGAACTGGTTTTTAGATCAGTAAATATGACATTATGGTGCCTGTATGAAGCGAACACGCACTATCTGTGTATGAGGCTACATTTGTGTAATGTTTATTTCTTTTAATTTTGATGATTATAACTGACAAGTAAGGAAAATCTCAAATTCAGTATCTCAGAAAATTGGAATATTGTGAAAAGGTTCAATATTGAAGACACCTGGTGCCACGCCCTAATCAACTAATTAACTCAAAACACCTGCAAAGGCGTTTAAATGGTCTCTCAGTCTAGTTCTGAAGGCTACACAATCATGGGGAAGAGTGCTGACTTGACAGTTGTCCAAAAGACGACCATTGACACCTTGCAAAAGGAGGGCAAGACATAAAAGGTCATTGCAAAAGAGGCTGGCTGTTCACAGAGCTCTGTGTCCAAGCACATTAATAGAGAGTCGAAGGGAAGGAAAAGATGTGGTAGAAAAAAAGTGTACAAGCAATAGGGATAACCGCATCCTGGAGAGGATTGAGGAACAAAACCCATTCAAAAATGTGGGGGAGATTCACAAAGAGTGGACTGCAGCTGGAGTCAATGCTTCAAGAACCACTACACACAGACGTATGCAAGACATGGGTTTCAGCTGTCGCATTCCTTGTGTCAAGCCACTCTTGAACAACAGACAGTGTCAGAAGCGTCTCGCCTGGGCTAAAGACAAAAAGGACTGGACTGCTGCTGAGTGGTCCAAAGTTATGTTCTCTGATGAAAGTATATTTTGAAATCAGGGTCCCAGAGTCTGGAGGAAGAGAGGAGAGGCACACAATCCACGTTGCTTGAGGTCCAGTGTAAAGTTTCCACAGTCAGTGATGGTTTGGGGTACCATGTCATCTGCTGGTGTTGGTCCACTGTGTTTTCTGAGGCCCAAGGTCAATGCAGCCATATACCAGGAAGTTTTAGAGCACTTCATACTTCCTGCTGCTGACCAACTTTATGGAGATGCAGATTTCATTTTCCAACAGGACTTGGCACCTGCTCACAGTGCTAAAGCAACCAGTACCTGGTTTAAGGGCCATGGTATCCCTGTCCTTAATTGGCCAGCAAACTCGCCTGACCTTAACCCCATTGAAAATCTATGGGGTATTGTGAAGAGGAAGATAAGATATGCCAGACCCAACAATGCAGAAGAGCTGAAGAGCAACCTGGGCTCTCATAACACCTGAGCAGTGCCACAGACTGATCGACTCCATGCCACGCCGCATTGTTGCAGTAATTCAGGCAAAAGGAGCCCCGACTAAGTATTAAGTGCTGTACATGCTCATACTTTTCAGTTGGCCAATATTTCTAAAAATCCTTTCTTTGTATTGGTCTTAAGTAATATTCTAATTTTGTGAGATACTGAATTTGGGATTTTCCTTAGTTATCAGTTATAATCATCAAAATTAAAAGAAATAAACATTTGAAATATATCAGTCTGTGTGTAATGAATGAATATAATATACAAGTTTCACTTTTTGAATGGAATTAGTGAAATAAATCAACTTTTTGATGATATTCTAATTACATGACCAGCACCTGTATTTATCCATGTCTACAGTCATTGCGTACTAGTTAAGATAAATTAGTATATTGATGCGTCTTCTTATTCTGTCACCTTCCATGTTGTCTTGTTCTTTCACGCCTCAGTCTTTCACAAATTCACGCCTGTACAGTAGAGAACGCAGCTCAAACCTTTCAGCTGTGTGGCCATTACAGAAGAATAGGATGCATGAGAAGAAAGTTCACAAAAAGAAAAAAAAAAACACACAAATGAGATGTTTAGCCTAACTAAAGTCATTTTTGCTTTATTGGAGGTCTGCAGCAAAGACATAGGTTAATAAACTGAGATTAAATACATAAAGTACGTTAAATTATTGCAGGTTAGTCTGAATTTGCATTTTACAGTTTTAAGTCATTTCCATTTTATTAATTTCTCAACATGGGGACCGGAGAGGTATCCCTCAATAAATGGGGAAACAAAGTAACTTGCTTTACTTATTTGACATGTTCTTGTAAATTTAAAAAGTAATGCATTACATTACTAGTTACTTGAAAAAAGTAATCTGATTACGTAACTCGCATTACTTGTAACGTGTTACCCCCAACACTGGTTTTATACTTTATTGATCTCTGAACGTTCTGCAACACGTTTTACAGATTACACAAGTACAGAAATTCTTTCTAAAACTCTGAATATTATGACAAAGAAAACTCATTATTGGAAAAAAAAAAACTAAATGTTAATTTGTTTACCCGTATATCTGAAAAGTGTGTTGTCTAGCTCACTGACAGTAGTAACTTATAAAGCATAAAACTGAGTTGAAGGGAGGACGAACAAGCACGTAATCCAATAAATACTAATTAATTAACACTTTTGAATTTTTCTTTGAGATTTTTTGCGTGTTCAAAGTCTGACTGCGGCTTTATCCGAGCCCCACAAGAACAAGGACAGCACACACGAGGCCACAGCGGCCTTTGGTGTTCACCAGACTGAATTCCTCTAAAATGTAATGAACAATCAGCTGATAAAAATCACTATGGAGGCGGGGCATCAGTTGCCCTCGAACTGACGTCATCATATCACACTGGACAGTGCAGGAAATGAGTAAATTGATATTACTCTAGTATGTATGGAAAACACACAAACACTGTATAGGCTATGTATATGGCTATTCACATCAAGATTTTGCTCTGACAAGCAATGCAGCTTTTAACATAGGCAATACGACCTGCAAACCGCCATGAGGTTTGTAAGGTCGCTGGATACGGCGATGAAGCCTATCAAGTAAACTGGACCGCATATAGCCTATGTAGGCTGGAGTCGTAAACACGGAACAGCACGCGCGCGCGCCTCCACGACATGCGAACGTCTCGTGATTAAAAAACACTCCGCTAACATCAAGTTCAAGTTCGCGTGTGTAAGCATTACAGATCCTTAAAATCATTTAGATCAACATATCAAAACCATATAAGAAACCAGTATGTATTCAGTGAAACTGTACATTGTAACGCCACAGATGCACCGATTTGATCTCCAGACGCGCCGGTATGTTCAGTGCATTGCGTACATGAACCACACAGCCAAGACTCGAAATGTATCGTTACGAAAGAAACGGTCACCTACCCTTATTCGACCCACAAGCACGTCGAAACGGGGGAAATGTTCACAGCAGAAATCTCCAGATCCCTGTGAAATATCGAGGGTGTGTGTGTTTATTTCATTTTGTCCAACGTTAAAAAGCTGCGCAAAAGACAAACAGCTGCAGATGTCAAAGTCTCTCAGTCTTGAGGCTCTCGGTGATAAAATCCAACGTTAAGACATCGTGGAGCGGTTTATGTGATTGTTCCCACGCAGCAGCGAGTATATTCCCACGCACGCACGACACACGGCGAGAAGCGAAAGGCTCGGGTAAGTTTAGTTTTGGTCTGCCGGTAATTCAGTTTCATAGACCGGGAGCCCCGCCCGTGTCGAGCAAGAGTCGGTCAAGTGCGTGGCCGATTGGTGCGCGTACACACACACACACACACACACACTGGGAGGCGCAGACACTCGTACAGTGTGTGTGTGTACAGTCATGACTAAGCATGGAAGTCTGTAAAAGACAGGCAAGATGTTATGAATTCCTCTCTACTGTTATTACAGTCGTGAGATATTGTTGGAGTCTGGTTGTTTTTAGTTGTATGGGTTTAAATATTAACACATTCCGATATGTTGAACGAACTCATTTAGATAAGGAGTGTGGATGAGAACATGATAGGAGGTCGTGACACCTGTGAAATTATATTTGTCTTTCTTTCTTTCTTTCTTTCTTTCTTTCTTTTTCTTTCTCTCCTACCTTCTGTCTTTTTCTTTCTTTCTTTCTTTCTTTCTTTCTTTCTTTCTTTCTTTCTTTCTTTCTTTCTTTCTTTTTCTTTCTCTCTACCTTCTTCTTTTTCTTTCTTTCTTTCTTTCTTTCTTTCTTTCTTTCTTTCTTTCTTTCTTTCTTTCTTTCTTTCTTTCTTTCTTTCTCTCCTTCTTCTTTCTCTTCTTTCTTTCTCTTTCTTTCTCTCCTTCCTTCTTTATCTTTTTTTTCTTTCTCTCCTTCCTTCTTTCTCTTTCTTTCTTTCTTTCTCCCTTAATTCTCTTTCTGTCTTTCTCTTCTTACTTCTTTCTCTTTCTTTCTCTCCTTTCTTTCTTTCTTTCTTTCTTTCTTTCTTTCTTTCTCCCCTTAATTCTCTTTCTTTCTTTCTTTCTCTCCTTCCTTCTTTATTTACATTTATTCATTTGGCAGACAGTTTTATCCAAAGCGATTTACAAGAGAGGAATACAAACAAGCAATTCTTCATGAAGAGGCAAATAGACACAGGAAGTGCACGACACAAGTTTCACACATTGCTCAGAGTAACATAAGCTAGAGTATGAAGGGAAAAGGATAGATTTTTTTATGAAGGGGTTAAGTGCTCTCGAAAGAGATGAGTTTTCAGCTGTCTCTTGAATATTGCCAGGGATTCTGCGTTCCTGATGAAGGTAGGGAGATCATTCTTTCTTTCTCACCTTCCTTCTTTTTCTTTCTTTCTTTCTTTCTTCTAATTTAAGAATGTTTTATTTATTTGAATAAAATATCACTTGTACTAATTCAACAGTACACGGCCTATGTAGACAAATGGCCATAATATGCAAATGTATTGTAATAAAACTGTTTCATGTGGTAACACAGAAATTGATTGTTTTGATGTCAAAAATATTATTTTACAACAGCTACTTATGGCCCTTGAATTTGTTCAACCAGCATTCCAAGAGTGCTTAAAAAGTCTTTTCACTTTTTGTATCACTGCGTCTCTCTGTGTTTGTTCCAGACTGTCAGTCTGTGAGATAATTGTTGAAATTTGAGAAATAAGTGGCTAGTGTCCGAAACCGTTGATCTTATCTAGGGCACTCATTCAATTCCACAATGCACCACAATAAGGAGTGTATATATCCCAGGTCAGCAACTTGAGAATACCCATAATGCACTTTTAGGGACTGGTCGACTGAAATTGTGTATGTGACGAAATTGTTTTGCAACAGCACCACAGTCTTCTCTGTAGGACCCTATTTACATTATTATTCAAATTCACTCACTGATTTTCATTCACTACTTTCTCATGTATCCCTTTATGACATCGACTACAATAGGGAATTCTGAATGAGGAGATGGGGCGATTTCAAACACAACCTTTGACTTTATAAATGTTTCACTCAACGGATTCGTTCAAACACAGATTAATTTAGTAACACCATTACTCTGTAAGGATCTTTATATGGTATAGCATTGACGTTGGGCCCAGGGGAAATAGTTGCAATGTTTATAGTTGCATACTGCTTCATGTCCATTTTTTAAACTAAGTTCAATATTCCAAACTTAGCCTTTCTTTTTTTTTTTTTTCTAAGACAGTCCAGTGGTGTTTATTTCAGGCGCCCATCCAGACTCATTTACAAGTCTAATACATTGTTTCTGCAGTGTGACGGCATGTTACACACCTCATTTCACTGAGAGTTTTTCGCAAAGTGCTTACAGCACTGTGAAAGTAAATGAAACAACATGCATTGGCAGCCACAACTACTGTTGTTAAATTTTGACAATAAGCCATCAGGGGAATATAAATTGGGACAAGGATTTATTTCGAAAAAACATAGGCTGAATTTAAAGCGAGTAATGGATATGAAACTACAGTACCACACACTATCTTCTCTGAATGATTTAGTAAATGATTAATCAGGGAAGCATTACTGAAATTCACAAACTCACCCTAGTTACCTTAAATTCCTCAAGAATGCAATGAGTACTGATTAAACATTAAATAATACCAAGAGAAAGCAAGGAAACGAACTAAAGAAGCATTTGTGGTTATGTGTTAGTTTGGAGAATATCCATTCTGACATCGATTCCTTTTCGGTCCCTAAATGAGGCAGAGAGATGTTATTAATTCCGGACAGCAGGTTCCTCCTCAAGTCCAGAGTTCAAACTCAAGACAAAGAGACTGCATTGACATGCATAGCATTCCATTTTCTCATAGGACATTGTTGGGATTCTTCCCGTATTTGCCTTCGGGGACTTTCCAGAGTGGCTCTAAGGCTTGCGTATTCAGTTATACACATGGCCTTATTACCTGATTGAGTGTCTATATGAAATCATGAACAGAGTAGAAGAATGTGATTGTCAGTCTCCACTTCAACTTTGGAGACCTTTATGTCTTACACAGAGTAGGCTGCAAGTCATTGATAATTCTATAAGAGTGTTCACACTTGGCAGGTTCAGTGTGATTAAAAAGAAATCTGGTGCGATTGCTCTGTTAGTGTGGTTCATTTGAATAATTGTGAATGCCATTCGAATCTTTTCAGGGTCCACTTGTTTGGGGTTTGAATGGCGTTCACAATTCCTTCTGGTGTGATTCGACTGAAATATGAACGCAACACGGACCAGGCATCTAAACAAACTAAAAACACCCTAAAAAAGACAGCATGCTCAAGCATACTTGTTTTTTTCTCATCACAGGAGCTACATTGCCCATTACAGCATCAGAAACGCAGCAGCAGATCTTCGTTTGTGAGCAACGAAGGAATTATTGTGCTGTTCTGAGTGGTGTGAACTACTGTGCCCGAGCACGTTTGACCCCAAAAGCCTGGTTTGTTTGACTAGTTTGATTGCGCCGTACTGTTCCCAGGCACGGTTCATTTAGCCGTCCCTGGCCTGCCTGGAAGAAGAGCACGGTTCAGTTCGGTATGCATCTAGTGTGGTCACAATCGCACTCGGTTCAAGGCAACCGTTCCTAGTGTGAGTACACCAGTGATTTTCACAAATTTGCGCAGAAAACAAAATCAGTCATAAAACCAGTACTTTTGAAGAACACATTTAAAACTTATACAATAGTTAGACGTCCTTTGAAACGGTCTGTTTTCCAGCACAAAAAGCTTCTTTATGCTGGAGAATGTTTTCTGTGCAATTTCATATCCATACAGGAAGCCTTTGAGTGGAAAGGTTTAGTTGCTGAAAGGCTTTGGATACAAACGGTGATGACAAGAGCACAATCCAGGTATGTCTCTCAGGATATTGCAGGTTGGCATGAGTTTCTATTCTGCTCCTGGCCAAAGAAGATCCTCTCATGACTGTTTCATTTTTCTGCCTAGACTAAGGGGGAGTGAATCAGCAAGTCCATTAACAAACACTAAACCTCGGAGGAAGTCAGAACAGGTTTGGGTTTTCAAGAGAAATGGTGGGTTTTTGAGCCAGCTAGCCAATACGAAAAGTGAGTTAGTGCGAATGCCGTGTGGCTTTGGCACCACAAGGGCAAATGCCACACATCCAACACTTCTGGTATTGCCAGTGGATGACAGATTATGCTCTACTACATTGCATGCAGTTACATTTATAGTAGAAGGTTGGCTTCAGAGTCATGCCACAGGCAGCGTGTGACCAGACAATGCGATCAAGGCAGAATTTTGGCCTTCACCCAAAGCTCAAAGAGAGAGAGAGTTTTTTTTATCATTTAGCACCATTTCCAAGGGAAAATCGTTACATGGCTTTCAAATGTCATTCATGCTTGCTGAATCTTCAAGACACATCTAGGCTTTATATGATGTCAAAAGTTATTGGTTTTTGTGCATCTTGGGATGAAAAATATTGCTATTGAATGCTTTCAGGTGTCTGCAAACATGAATTGGATTTTAGAAGTATACAGGGGAAGATTTTGTATAAAAATGTAAAAACGTAAAGACGAGGCCCGTAAAGGGAAATGTTGATGGTAAAAAATAAATATGAGTTGGGAGGGAAAACTGTATTTCAGTGTTTTTGCAACCGAACACAAATATTCTGGAGGGAACGCAACTTTTGCGAGGGAACGCACAGGTTTTGCAAGTGAATGCAAAAGCATTGAGATCATTTTTCCTCCTAACTTATATTTTTTTCCAATTGCCCCTTCCCTTTAGGGGCTCCATCAACTTTGAACAACTAAAAGTTCAGTCTTTTTCTCAAATAAAGCTTAAGCTTCAGAGGCATCATTTTTTCTTTCTTTGCAGCTTGACAGTATAAATCATCAACCATTTTCTTTCTACGGCAAAGGGCAGCTTAGACATTCTGCTAAACATCTTCTCTTGTGAATAATGGCAGAATTTTCATTTTCAGGTGAACCTTGCTGAACAGAAATAACACAGACAGAGCCCAAATACATGAAAGGCTCTTTTTGATGTATGAGGCTCAAAGGGAACATCTGATTGCTCTACCATGGGCGAGTAGTTACGAATAGATTCTGAAATACTCCTATGGGTCACAGAAGAGGCAGAGGGAGGGCTGAGGGCAAGGCACCGTCTGCGATTAGACTGCAGTGGTGAAGCTGGGAGAGCACTCAAGTTCTGTTGAAACCCCATCAATCAGTCCCAGTTAAAAGACCTGAGCACAAGACCCACGTTCAGCAGAGGAACACAGAGTCAGACAAGCCATAAAGGATTTCCTCTGGTGTTAACTGTCCAGAAAGTTGCAGGAGCAAATCTCAAAAGTGTTCACGGTTGGTTCTGGATATCTGAGAGCAAAAATAATATTCTTCAGGCTTCCACACTTAAGGGATTGAAAAAAGAGCTGTATGTGCATAGGGTGAAATGTGAAATGAAGGCAAAATTGACTTTATTTGGCAGAACATAAAATATTTACTGAAGTTAGAGAACACAAGAAATTGTGTATATTAAAATAATAATAACAATAATTCTCAGTAGTTTCCAACAGAAGTTCTGCTCAGTATAAAAGATCTAAGTCTATTGTCACGTTCTATGTCAATTCCAGTATTAGATGGGGTTAGATTGGCGTCTTGACAGATCTGAATCTGCTGACTGTAAGTATAAGAAGAAAAAAGAATAAACAGCTCATTCCAGGATTTTGGGAGTCTAAATTTCTTCATGTGTCTGACAGCCCTGCAGTGCCTTAGAAACTCTGCTGATGCAAAATCCTCTGGACCACTTCAGTCACATGTTACTTCCCTAACACACCACTGGCATGAAACCATGTCATTACGGTAAAACTGTAATCAAACACAAGAACAGCCGTTTACATTCCACACTCACCACTTTTTCTAACCAAACCTCAATCCACATTTTTTAAAGATGAACCCATCATAAACCTTATGTCCAGCAAATCCAGCATTTAGTATCTGCATGTAACCCGTCCTACTCAACCCGCTCCAAGCAGGACTTGAACCAGCATGAGCGGTGGCCATGCTAACAAGGACCACAGCCTAGCACTTCTCGAGTGAGGGGAGTGAGGTTTCCACGCACAGCACTTACCCTAATGATGTTTTATTAACAAAGTGTGGGAGGAGCACAGTCAAACAATCTTACTCTGGTCCTCTGGGTTCGGGCCAAATACCTAGCTCGCAGCCCTCCCCTCAGACAGCACGTCAAATACGCATACCATTTACTTTATCTGAATTATTTGTAAGTGAGAAGTCATGAACTGGCCTATGTTGCACTCACCCCCCTTAAACCACACTCCCATCAGGGTCACGGAATCAAATGTAACCCGTCCTACTCAACCTGCTCCGAGGGGGAATCGAACCGGCCTGGGAGGCAGGTACATAAAGGACACTAAAGACTGCAGCCTTTAAAGGAATAGTTCACCCAAAAATGAAAATTATCCCATGATTTACTCACCCTCAAACCATCCTAGGTGTATATGACTATATTCGGTCACACTTTATTTTACAATGTCATTGTTTGACATATTACATGTATTCGCTATTGTAGAAATTATGCATAATTACATGAAATTAACCCTCATCCTAACCCTATAGTACATGTAGTTAATTTTCATTACTCAGTACTTAAATATATTATTACACTGTAATACTGACATCTTGAAATAAAGTGTTATGCTATATTCTTTCAGATGAACACAATCAGAAATATATTTAAATATATCTTTAGTCCTCCAAGATTTATAATGGTTGTGAATGGCTGGCCACATTTTGAAGAAAAAAATAGATACATCCATCCATAAAAAAATCCATACGACTCCAGGGTGTTAATGAAGGCCTTCTGAGGTGAATCAATACGTTATTGTCAGACAAATATCCTTATTTAAAACTTTATAAAGTAAAATAACAAGCTTACTGTTACGGAATGCAGACTCACAAAGCAGTAGAATGATTGAAAGGGTTTATTAAGCACACCAGGATCGACAAGCACAGGTAAGGATAGTTTTGATGGATAACTAGATAAGTGAGTAAACTGACAGTCTTTATGGTTTGAAGGTGAAGAGAGGAGATCGTGGATGAGCGGCACAGAGCACACACTTTGATGCAGGCTTTGATGAACATGGTGCTGTAGTTCTCCATGAATCTGCGGTAGAAATTGGAGAATCCTAGGAATCGTTGGAGGTCTTTGATGGTGACTAGTTGTGGCCAACTTTGGACAGCATCTACCTTCCCCTCATCCATCTTAATCCCTTGCTTACTGATAGATACCCAAGGAATTGAGTGGTAGGTTGATGGAAGGTGCATTTTTATGCCTTGAAATAGAGCTGGTGTTCCTGGAGTCTCTGGAGGACCTCCGCAATGTGAGTGCGATGTTCGGCCAGGCTCCAGGAGTAAATCAAGATGTCATCTATGTAGACAATCATGAATCTAAGGAGATACTCCCAGAGCACCTCGTGCATAAAGTCTTGAAATACGAAGGGGGCATTGACCGGACTGGAACACCATAGGGCATGACCAGGTACTCATAATGGCCTGTAGGGGTCAAAAAAAGCAGTCTTCCATTCATCCCCCTCACGTATTCGCACGAGGTTATATGCGCTGCGGAGGTCCAACTTAGTGAAGACCGTCACTCCTCGGAGTTGTTCCAAGGCTGCTGGGACGAGGGGAAGAGGATACTGGAATTTGACTGTCACCTAATTTAACACCCGATAATCAATGCAGGGCCGCAAGCCTCCATCCTTCTCCACAAAGAAGGAACTGGAAGCAGCAGGGGACATAGAAGGACGAATGTATCCCTGTTGAAGAGCCTCTTCTACATACTCCTCCATGGCCTTCTGCTCCGGGAGAGAGAGAGGCTAGATCTTGCCATGGGGCACTGGCGCATCCAGAAGGAGGTTGATGGCACAGTCCCATGGCCGATGTGACAACTGATGGATTGGACCTGGTATTGAGTCGGCATGAGCCTCTTCTTGAGGTTGAGCTGGCGGCAGAGGGATTTGGAGATGAAGTTCCCTGCTGACCCAGAGCTGGTATATTCTGGCTGGCGGAAATGAGATGCTAATGGCTGACCCTGTAGGTCTTCCAGACAGGGCTGCATACGGCGATCGGTACGTATTGATAACTGAATGAACCGTCCCATGGAATCGTCATATACAGCCAGATGCAATTGAACCCGGGGTTGAAGACAAGAGGTAGAGAGGAAAGAGCGCTCATTCCATCCACTAGCCGCTGCGAGAGCTCTAAACTGCAGGGCATACTCAGAAACAGACATGTTAGCTTGTGATAGATGATATAATCGCTCACCCAGCGATCAATCTCCATCAGGAATTCCAAAGACCTCATGGAAATGACTGATGAAATTGGACAGAGTTTGAGTCGCAACACCATCTTGTTCCCATGTGGTATGAGCCCATTGGAGCGCTCTTCCTCTCAACAGTGTGATAATGAAAGCGATCTTAGCTCTCTCAGTAGTGAACCGGGCCGTTTGCATCTCCAGGGCCAGCGAACACTGGAGAAGAAATCCGTTGCAATCCTCTGCCGAGCCAGAGTAGGGCACCGGTGTGGCGAAGGAGTGACAAGAATGGATGATGCGGAAGTGGTGCCCTGTAGCACTCGCAGCAGGGTGTCCACGATCTCCTGGAACGGATCCAGTGTGCTCATAGCATCGCTGTAAAGGGTCTTCTGTTATGGAATACAGACTCGCAAAGCAGTAAAATGATTGAAAGGGTTTATTAAGCACACCAGGATCGACAACGACAGGTAAGGATATTTTTTGTTTATTTGATGCCATAAATGAACTAGTATGAAGAGGTGTTGGTTCACCAGCCGCTTGAAGGAGCTACAGCGATCTGTCACGACACATTAAAGAGACACTATACACTATTTATTGTTTAAACTTCTTTAAAAAATTGCAATATTTTAAATATGAAACTGTTTCAAATGTCTGTCAACGTGTTGTCAGTGTCCTCTTTGCTCTGGGAAGTATTTTTCAATGCATTAGAACATGATGTGTGGCGTGAGAGTGCATGGCTTGTCGGACATAGCAACAGTAACTAAAGGGGCGGGTCTTAGCGAAGGGACAACTGAGGCCATGAAGGTGAGGTTTACCCACACAGCTCTTACTGGCCTACATTACATGTAGAACAAGCAAATTAGGGATAGATCCCCCTTTCTTCTTCTGAGGAACACTAAAGAAGAAGATATTTAACTTTTTGCTGATGTAATGAAAGTCCAAAACATTCCCCAAAACATTCCCCCTTCAACTCCATTGACTGTATGGACAAAAACATTAATACATTTTTCAAAATAACTTGAAGAAAAACATGCACACAGGTTTGTGACACTCAGAAGAAAAGGTCAAAAGCTGTCACTGGGACAGCGCCCAAAAGGTACACCTTTGTAACTTAATTACTCCTAATGGGTGCATATTAGTGTCTTAAATGTACATATTAGTACCTAAAGTTTACATATGAGTACCTAAACTGTATGTTTTTTTGTTTTTGAAAAGATACCACCCCAGACACTGCTTTTCTGGAAGTGTATAAGAGCAAGTGAATGATTCACCTCCATCTTATCTTGTAGATCAGTGGTTCTCAACCTTCTTTCACAGTGGGCCGCACTATGGCCCAAATGTAAGTCTCTCGGGCTGCATATCATTTACATATGATGTCATTAATGAAAACCAATCACATTTAATATTATTGTATTAGCAGATAATATCATTATTATACCTAGATGTTGCACACACAGAAGAGGCGGTGTTTTCTGGTGAAACATACAATATTTAATTTCTATCACACTACAAAATCAACAAATACTATAAGAAATTCGCTTTCGTTTCACAGTGTGTTGAAATGGCTGGCAGTGTGACTTCTTCATATCAAAGTGAAACTCTCCTGTTCAATAAACTCACGTTACACAACATTGAGCGCATTGTTACAATCTGACCATATCAAGCCCCCGCGCATGCGGTTATATTTTTTCAAGTACATCAAACAAACACAACAAATTCACACTTCTTTTGACATTGAAGCATAAGTCAAGTACTTTACTACAGAGCAAACAAAGGCTGCCCATCTCGCTCATTGACAGCAAACTGGTTCTTCCTTTCTTCTGACCTTCACTTCTTGTGTGAAATGTTCCTTCATTGGTATGTTTCTCACTTCGTTTGTCTCCTCTAATAAAACATTGGTCCATTTTGACCCCTAAATTTACAAAAATAATGGCTACTATTGGAATTCTGCCAAAGCAGGCGCTGGTAAGTGTTCAATAACTGAGTAGGCTATTCAGTATACAGTAGGTCTGTGCATGTCTGAAAATATTTATGATCACCAAAATGATTTTATATGATAAAAAACATTATTGTTCAAACTTATATTCATTTATCCATTTTAATTTAATTTAAAAACAAAAATAAATTGTAAAACTGGAAGTTATTTGTTAAAAGTGGTTGGCATATCGTGGCCTGCATTTGCATTCGTGAGGGGCCGCTGGTAGAGAACCACTGATGTAGGTATATTAACATGCTGCACTGTGAGACTCAAACAACAGGTTAAAGTTATTGGTCAGAAATGTGTCAGTTAAACAGACCTCCTTTTCCTCAGTGAGATAAGAACAGGATCAGTAAAGTCCAGACCACTCGGTCTTCCTGCTTAATTGCAGCTTTCTAATGGCAAGACTGAGATCAAGGAGGCTGTTATCAGAAGCATAACACAGCATAGCCAGAAAGAGAGGCCTTTTTTGTGTCAGGGCACATACTGTGGTCAATCAATGCAATGTGTAAATAATCTTCCACAGCTGCATGTCCAGAGCATCCAGGAGTATAAAAGGAATTTTTTCAGCCTATTGTTCAACTCTACTGTCATTAGTTTCTCACATTCATGATGTTCCAAACCCATATGCTGCTGTTTTTATGAAAAGCATAAAAACATCATTCAAATAAATGGCTCCAATAGGAGGTTTTCACAACAATGCCACAGAGGAACTTTTTGGGGTTCCCCAAAGAACCTCTACGTAAGCAGTCCATAAAAGAACCCATTTCTTAGTGTGAAGAACATAACATTTAAAAGAATCCTTTTTCCACTCTAAAAGAACCTTTTATGGAATGGAAAAGTGCCATGCATGTTAAAGGTTCTTTATGGAACCATCGATGCTAATAACAATCTTTATTTTTAAAAGTGTATATACAGCTCATAATTCACAAAAGATCATCCAGTTCACTGCAGCTCTCATTCTCTATCCCATCTCACATATTCAAACCAGCACATTGTGTACAGTTACGACACATCCAATGATATTTTGCGATGTCAAACTTGGAACAATACGTGATCTGAAAGTGATTGTGAATGTGATTTCGGATCTGAAAAGACTTGAGTTTTGGTCTGTTCCACGCACAAAGTTTGAATGGCTTCAGAAGACTTGGAATATAGCGCATTGGTTATTTTTAGAGCTTGACAAACATGGTGTAACGACGTTCAATGAGTACGGGAAGAAGGAGGCGGGAACCGGCTAATATTCAACCAAAACTTTAATCAAATAAATAAACAAACAACAAAACGAAAGTAAAATGGCAGCAGTTCCTCACGGCGACTGCCGCCCACACAAACATAATAAAAACACAACATAAAGTCCAGGCCTGGTCCTCCTCGTGCTTCCGGAGCTCCTCCGTGAGAGACACGAGACCGGTGTGCCGAGTAGCTGAAGCTCACCATCTCTCGCGTCACCTGCCTCACACTATTCCCTCACGGCTCTCAACCGCCCTGCTCGTCACACATGGTTTCTATGAACTGTATGAAAAAGAAAGGTTTCATTTAAATAACATCACAACAAACGAAGTAAGAAGAACGGACATCATATGATAAGGAAAGCAGTTTTTCTGGTCATGTTCACCTCATATTTCTGCATGTAATGTTCAACCCCACATTCTTGCAATAGCTTTTACCTCCTTTCCATTAGGAGCCCCCCACAGATGAATGAATAAGTATGAGCGTATCTGCCAGCTGTTTGGCTCTCAGAGCAGGACCACATGAGCGGAGCCCACTCAAAAGAGTATCCTGAATAATCCCGCCTCTCCCTACCGCAGAGCTGTCCAACACCTGACACCTTCCCACACAACACCGCTAGGGTCCCTTTAAACATTAATGAGCTTTAAATTACAATGGGTTTAATTAAAGAAACCTGAGTTTGCCTAGGGAGAGATATTTCCCTTGACGGATCTTTCATCCTGCTTTCTTAACTGGCTGTCAGTGGAGACCATTTGCCAAGTACAGTTATCCCACAAAGCCAGGTGGTGAGGAGTGAGAAAGAATAAACACTATCTTTTGGCATGATGACCTGGAACAAAGTCCCGCTATTGTAGAAGTGGTCGCTATCTATACAGATCCTAATTTTGCCTCCTCTTTCTAACAGCTCAACAAAAATGTGTACAGCTGTGATAAAGCGGCTGAGAACAGAGCTGAAAGAAAACACAGAGGCTGCATGTGGAAGTTTTCACATTGGTTAAATTCACTTCGTTCTAATCTTGAAAGCCACACAAATTTCACACCCACTCCAATGTGGAGCGCTGATCCTCTATCAGTTAGGAAAGTAGTTACAAACCACACCAGGCTCTATTAAAGATGAAGCGTGCACTTTTTGTCCCACTTTCAGCGCCAAATGGATTTGCGAAAAGTTTTCCCGAAAGCTCCTATAACACGCCTTCTGAAGGAAGCAGAAGGTTTGACATAACTTCAACATTTTACCATTGCACTATTTAGCAATTATCAAAATTGAAATATGCATATCGCAATGGCTGTTGATTTTAATACTTTAAAAAGTTGCAAAAAGTCACAGTTTTAGGTCGACACAGATAGCAGAGAATAAGCTAGGCATAAGACTGGTACTTAAGGGTGTGTGTGCTTAAAAGGGTTAGATCACCCAAAAATGACATTTCTGTCATTAATTACTCACCCTCATGTCGTTCCAAACCCATAAATGTTCACCTTCAGAACACAAATTAATATATGTCTGATGAAAAATGAGAGCTTTCTGACCTCCCTGCAGACAGCAATGTCATTACTACTTTCAAGGCCCAGAAAGGTAGTAAAGACATTGTTAAAATAGTCCATGCATCGGCACAGTATCTAAATATAATGATACACATTCAGTGGTCTAAAATCACTTGAATGTCCAAAGCCTTTAAACAAATAAAATTGACCAAGTTTTGTGAAGACGCAAATGAAAGTGTTCTGGTTTCAGGGCGTTGTCAGAGACATGACGTGGCTCAGCTCTCTGTGTCACAGAAAACAGCTTGCGAGCACTGAAGTGAGGTGTTTTCCATATTTTTGCTCTTGCTCTTTTACTGGTAAACCTTAAAACACATACAACTGACAAACTTTTCTGGTTGGGTTGTCTCGGCATTTGACTCGTTCTCCTCCGTATTGCTTTCATGCTGACTGGATTGGCCGGAGTCATGTTACTAAACAAGCGGTATTATGTAGAGATGCACTGATCGACCACCCATAGATCGGAATCAGCTGATTTTCCGCATGATCGTCCCGGATCGGCGACCGGCTGGTCAGTGTAACGACTTTCCAATTCCGAGCCGATCCATTTTGTTACCAGCGGCGCAGCTGCATGTTCTTTCCTATGGCGAGTGACTCTCTCTCTCACTCGTCTCTTTAGTTCTGGTTAAATAGTGCATTGTTTTAGTCGTTAACTTAAATGCTCAAATACATACAAAATTATGTCAAAATGCCTGTCTTGGTGAGTAGTAAATCACAGTCAGTATTGGAACGTGTTTTGTACAAGTTTTGTAACAGTACATTGGGTCTGTGCAGAAACTCTTAAAGTGACAGTAGTCTAATATTACTGCTGTCATGTTAATCAAAGAGAAAACAGACAAAGAAAATCACTTTTTTCTTAATTTTTACAATGCAGATTATCCAATGCTATTTTATATTTAATCACTTTAATTTCTGTAGTATTTCTTACCTGTAAAAAAACCTACTTAACCCAAAAAACTTAATGTTTCATAGCTCTCTTTATTCTATTGCATATTTGTGCTGTTATTTGTTCTTATTTTATTACTGACTTGGTTTTTTATGAAAATGAAACTTTGCATTGAAGAAAAGTAGATTTTTGTTTGTATATGCTGTCAATTATAGTTCTTAGTAAGAAAATCTAAATTGGCAAAAATTTGTATTGGCAGATCACACTAACAAAAAAAAAAACAAAAAAAATCTGAATCAGCCAAGAAAATTACAATCTAGTATGTTTTTAAGGGGAAAGGATTAACAGGATTAAAAAAAACAACAACAAAAAAATAACGACATGGGACACTTACGTCATGAGAAATAAATAAATAATATCAATCCTGCATTGTACTGATTATCTAACCGTGATTCACCATGTTACCCTAATAAAGTACTGGGTTTCCTTAGGAACCCACTCTTAAATTTTAGAGATCGAGAAGGATAATACATAATAACACCTTGGCTAAATGTGACGGATTCTACAAAAGCAAATGGCTTTTTCTTTCACATTTTTTCTACTACAATCCTGGTTACGTGTTGGGTTTTATTTCGAGTTTTCAACATTTTGAGACTGAGGCTTCAACAACTTTCTCATTAGAGAAGGCAGTTGACATTTTAATGTTGGTGGTCATCTATTCAAATGTCTGACATCTGTCTGAAGACAGCGAATTACAAAAGGTTTTTAATTTAAAATTTTAAGCCATTTCAGCAGCTTAGCCAAAGTGAAATCTGAAAACATCGAACAAATTTCTACTCCCACAATGTTTATGTCCCCATTTCTCAGAGAAGCTCAACCAAGAAGATATATTAGTCAGATTATTATTTCAGGAGTCTGTGACACAGAAAATACTGCATCTTTTGAACTTTCTGAACCAGTAAGGAGCTGTCAGAAAAGAGTTTCAAAGAATCACAAAGCAAAATGTGATGAGTTAGAGAGAGTGACACATGAGTAAGACAGCGAGCAGGTGGTATAGGGAGAAACACAAGAAGAGGGAACTTTGTATGAAGGAAAGAGCCAAAGAAACTATGGAGGCTCTGATTAGTAACGCCTGGATCCGCATGTCAGCTGACAAAGATATCAGGTTAAATTTAGCAGAGGTTCTGTGAGGCAAACAGACCAGAGTATGCCAGAGAAAACAACACTCCCACCGTCTCTATTATCTGACCTCATATTTCAGGCAGAATTTGTGTGAGTTTACGTAGCCAGAGGCTGGAGTAGCTTTCTAACACTGTTTAACATTTAAAACCATTTTCATTTGACACAAAAGGAAATATCGTATCTTCTTTCATAAGCAGGATGTCAAGTGTTTTGTTTCACGAAGATGCACTTTTTACTCTCATCCATTAATTCCAGCTCATAAAACATTTTTATGTTCCCTGTCCTTAAAGGGATAAAAATTAAATTCAATTCTGTCATCATTTACCAAACCCCTATGACTGACTTTCTTCCACTGAACACAAAAGAAGCTTTGTATTGGTCATTCTTTTCCAAACAGTTAGTCCCTATGAGAAGTGATTCTTTAAATGGGCACAAAAGTACCGTAAAGGTTCAGATTAACTCACTGCGCGAGTCATTCGATAGCTTTCTGTGATGAAAAAGCCGAAAGCATTATTCAATGAAAATCTTCCCCACCAGATAGCTGTTAACCACTATGACTGGATCATTGTGTCAATAATGAACTCGAGAACCAAATTTGTCTGATTTGTGAATGAATCATCAGTTTTTGTGATTCATTGAAAAGATCTGAATCAAAAGAATGATTCGTACATGAATCAGACATCTAAAGACTTGGGTGAGTAAAGGATGACAGCATTTCCACTTCTGCGTGAACTTTCTTGGCCAGCTACAATGTGACACAGAACAATGAGGCAGATACGGATGCAAGCGATGCATGATTTAAAAGTACCACCGAAAATTCTTTCCAGCTGCCCCTCTGTGAATCGTTGAGCTGAACAGGTGCTGCTGTGAAACTAGAGAGGGGAACAATCTGCCTGTTTAAATATTTAGTAGGGAAATCTGCATATAATTACCACATGAATGTCACATAAACAAACACATGCATCACCAAGTTCAAGTTTTCTTTAACTAAAAACAGTCAAAAGGATTTACATACAGAAATTAGACCCCTCTCAGAGTGTTTCATTTTATAGCAGCCAAAATAAATAAATAAATACACACACACACACAGCAGTCGTTTCTGGTTCTCGAATATGAGTATTTACCATGAATGCATTCAGCTGTGCATACTGCATGTTTACGAAGATATTGAGCTGAAGTTTCACTTCCTACAGGAGGTACTGGCACGTTTCACTTCGCTAAGATTGTTTAAAGGCACAGTCTGTATTTTTCGCCACTAGCGGTCATTAAACTCTTCAAAACAATAACAAAGGCATAGATTGATGATGCAGTGAATATGGAATCACGGAACTTGTCATCATGCTGATGGATTTAATAATGTTTATGGATGAGTGAAAGCATGTTTTTAACATGACTGTGGTCTGAAGCAGGGCGAGGCCGGGGAATGAGGACAATTCATTCTACCGAACTACTCATAAGTGCTGAAATACTACTCATACAGGTCAGTTTATTTGACGAGTTAAAACTGTGAGGTAACGCAGCGCTGTTTCAATTGGGCTAACGTCTCATTATCATACTAAACTGAATTTGAGTGTGTTGAAAGTTGAATTGTCAATCTGTTTATTAGTTTCTTGGCTGTATGAGAATTAACAGTAAGCTAGATCAACATATCATACTGATGATACTTCATAGTATTGAGCCAAATAACATTGATTAATCTTATGTAGCCTACATTTGCTTTCCTTGTCTAGGAAGTGCAAGAGCGCCATCTCTGTCAAGTCAAAGTTTGTCACAAAGCTCTCGCCATCTCAGAAATGCCACACCGATATTGATCCTCATTTTACTTATCCTGTTGTCCCAAAGTTTGCTTTCCATGGTCCATGGTTCAGCATGCAACACAACTTCTCATCCAGACCCTGGTCATTTCTAGGCTTGATTACTGCAATGTTCTTCTGCCTGGACTGCTGTCATGCGCAATCAAACCTCTTCAAATGATCCAGAACACTGCAGCACGTCTTGTCTTCAACGAGCCTAAGAGAGCCCACGTCACGCCCCTCTTCATCTCTCTGCACTGGCTACCCCTCGCTGCTCACATCAAGTTCAAGGCGTTGATGCTTGCTTACAGATCCACCACAGCCTCCGCACCCTCCTACCTCCTCACACTGTTACGAGTCTACATCCCCACCAGAAGCCTGCGATCACTAAAAGAGCGAAGGCTTGTGATACTGTCACCGAGAGGCACAAAATCCCTCTCCAGAACATTCTCGTTCACTGTTCTTTCCTGTTGGAGTGATCTCCCTACCTTCATCAGGACTGCGAAATCCCTGGCAATATTCAAAAGACGGCTGATAACTCATCTCTTTCGTGAGCACTGAGCCCCGTCTTAAAAAAAACCCCAAACAAACAAAAAAAACTGTCCTCTAATCCCTCCCTGTTCTAGCTCATACCACCCTGAGCAATGTCTGAAACTTGTGTTGTGAGCACTTCCTGTGTCTATTTGCATCTTCATGATGAATTGCTTGTTGTATTCCTCACTTGTAAGTCGCTTTGGATAAAAGCATCTGCCAAATGAATAAATGTAAATGTAAATGTACTTTGCTGTACAAGGAAACCAAGGATAGAGTAGATATTACGTCATTGACAGGCGACAAGTGACAAGCGAGGGACGGGCACTATTCAAACTTCTTTGAATTTTCAAATTCTTGGAAACATTTAGGATCATTTAAATTACACAGCTGAACGAAATATATAACAAGTGTTATTGCAAGTGTTTTTTGGATATTGTAATATAAAAATCTTACATATTGTGCCTTTAATGTTTTTGAAAGAAGTCTCTCATGCTCACCAAGGCAGTATAAAAATAGAGTAAAAAATAGTAAAATATCTGTTTGTTATTTTAAAACGTAATTTATTCCTGTGAGGTCAAAGTGCTGAATTTTCAGCATCATTACTCCAGTCTTTGTTGTAACATGATCCTTCAGAAATCATTCTAATATGACAATTTGATACTCAAGAAAGAAACAGATCTTATTATTAGCAATGTTGAAAACTGTTGTGCTTTCATATTTTTCAGGATTCTTTAATGAATGGAAAGAACAGTGTTTGGTAAAGTTACTTTTAAAAGTAATGGATTACAATATTGCGTTAATCCCTAAAAAAGTAACTAATTGGGTTACTTAGTTACTTTTTATGGAAAGTAATGCGTTACTTTAGTTTTTCTTTACTTTATTCACATGGGTTGGGTTTTTATAACAAAAAAATATGAAAGTTCTATGTTTGGCAAATGTAAAAGGCTGTTTCACACCGAAAGTGCAAAAGAAAATGCAAATTCACACCTGTACAAGCGCAGCTCAAATAAACCTTTCAGGTGTGCTGATATTCTGCATAGGATGCAGCAGAAGAAAGTTCAACAATCTTACTTGAGCAATAAAAACAGGGAAAAAAACACAACTGTGATGTTAAACTTAAGTCATTTTTGCTTATTAATATGGTTGAATTGGATCATTGAAGGTCAGCTGCAAAGACGGTTAATAAAGTGAGATTAAATTCATAAAGTATTTAGTCTTGACAATGGCAATGCTGTTCTGTTTCACAGTTTCTAGACAAAACCTACAACCCAAGCTTACCTAAACAGCGTTACAGCTTTGCAAGTACTGGTATTTCCTTGAATAAATGCAAATTCACTTTTCCCTATGGTGCCGCTATGAAGCCTAAATTGCAAATAAACCTTACTGCTTCAGTTCCATACTGAAAATAAATGGACATGCTCCACTTCAAATGCCGTCAATTCAAGAATTTTTTTTCCACACATTTCTGTCAGCCTTCTGCTCGCTTCCTTCTGTCTGCACGGGAGCGCTGAAGCTCAAATAAACAAGCCAATCTTTCCATTTAGAGCAGTGTGAAAAGACATATCAGACAAGAAAATAAGGCTTTCTACCTGCTTCTTAAGGTGATAGCTCAGTATGGAGGGGCCGATGACTCATACTGCAGTCATAAGCAGTGAGTTTCACTGAAGCGTGACAGTGGAGAGCATCCATATGTCTGTCACAGGCATGTCCTGCTGCCGTCGCTGAAGAGCTTTAGCTGAGTTGATGATGGAAGTCTTTCCCAGATCTCCTTCTGTCGGCTGACATGTACGTGAGACCAAAGCCAAAGCATCCCAACAATGGTTTCAGCCAAACCACCAGATCTATGACAGCCATCATCAAACCATCTCTGGCCTTTAGTTACAGTCATGTCATGCCAGTTTGTATCTCTGGCCCCTGTTTTGGCTCAACAGCCAGATGTGATCCCGATGCCAACTGGCCATTGGAGCTCATACACTCCGATCAGCAGACAACAAGCATCCCAGCGCAACACTTCAGCACATACTGAGATACCGTGTTACACATATGCTTCTCATTGTTCTCTAAATAGATGTACAATGTGCTACATAATAACTTTTGGCATGAATGAAAGCCTCTTGAAAAGCTAATCTATCATACTATAAAAACATTCTCGAGATGGACACGTGAAAATCAGCAGTTTCTGAAATATTCAGACCAGCCCATTTGGCAGCAACAACCAAGCCAGATTCAAAGTCAATTAAAATTCTCCCTCATTCTGATGCTCAGTTTGAACTTCAGCAGATCGTCTTGACCTTGACTGCATCCGAAAAACCTAGGAAGCTGATTTGTTGCCTCGCTACCCTATCAGGCAATGACTTTTAAGGCAGCGTTTGTACATGATGGTACCTCGCGAAACTGATTTCAGACAGACTTTTCATTTTCATTTCATTTTTCATCATTTAGCAGACGCTTTTATCCAAAGCGACTTACAAGGGGAGCAATTAGGGGTTAGTTGCCTGGCTCAAGGGCACTTTAGTCATGGTATCGAAGATGGAGAGAGTGCTGTTTATTCACAATCCCCACTTTCAATTCCTGCCAAGCCCGACTCCCTCACCACTAGGCCACGACTACCCCTTCTTCTGAGACAGCGTAACAGTTTAATGATCAACAGCAAAACAGCGAGCCTTGGTGAGAACTAAACAAATATTTAATTATTACACTAGTAATTTCTTGCTAGAAATGACATCAAAAGTGGAAAACGTACATTAACACACACACTGACCAGCAAATACAACTTTCAGACACCGTATTTATTTTTTTAGCTCAACTGTCACAGAATGTAAAGCACAGCATTGTGGGATATCAAAAACAGCAAAGGATACATCTATGCTGCCTTCAAAAATCAATCAGATGAAGGTCTCAGGAAACAGGAAGTGAAGCTATTGGATTCAGGCATGACTTGATGCCTTCCTACCTTGAAATGTGTCCTCCGAAGGCAGCATTTTGCAGTTTTCGGACGCAGCCTCTGTCTACGTGCACTGAGTTGCTGCCATGTGATTGGCTGATTAGATATTTGTGTTAATGAGCAGTTGAACAAAGTGGCCATCAATTTTTCAGAACAACATCTTCAGGAAAAGCTTCTTATTAAATGATCCATTTTGTAAGCATCATTCGACACATTAGTAAATTGTGATGGGCTCTTTCTAATATGTTGATTTGTTGCTCATGGAAACCTTTCATTATTAGCACAGTTGTAGATGGTTGTGCTGCTTGATGGTGAGTGGAAAGACAATATAGTGTCTTTTTTCAATTGCTTAAGTCTTCAGACTTCAGGTTTTTGAAAGACATTAATACTTATATTCAGCTAATCAAATTATTAAGCAATTAAATTGATCAAAAGTGATAGTTAATACATTTCAACTAAAATAACTATTTCATCAAAGAATCCTGATGTTAAGCATAAAGAGCAACACTGATAATATTCAGAAATGGTTTTTGAGCATCAAATTGTCATATTAGAATGATTTCTGAAGGATCATGTGACACTGAAGATGGAGGTAATGATGCTGAAAGTACAGCTTTACCAACACAGGAATAAATTACTTATTAAAATATATTCAAAAAGAAGTTACTTTAAATTGTAAATAATAATTGTACATAATATTACTGTTTTTACTGTATTTTTATCAAATAAATACAGCCTTGGTAAACTTAAGAGACTCCTATGGAAAATATTTTTTAAAAATTATAATGACCCTAAATGTTTTTCAACAGTAGTGTGTATAAGAAGTGAGACTTTCCCTACAAGCCAATCACACCTGTGGAAGTGAAACTTCTGCTGAATATCTTTATCTGACTAAAATACATAAGCTCTGCACAGCTGAATGCATCATCTGTGAATAAAAGTAAAATACTAAAATAAACAAAAACTCCTAAAAAAAAAAAAAAAAAAAAAAAAAGATAATAATGATTCCAAAGTTTCAAAGCTGAGTTCAAAACTTTATGCAGAATAATTAGGAAGAAGACTGTAGTGCAAATTATTTTGTGGAAGATCTTGGAGGTGCAACTGGTTGCTCCTGGCTGATTGCCACAGCACCATAAAAATGAGCCATGAGCATATTTCACCTTGGAATGTTTATGACATTCTTGAGTTACTTAAACATATTGATTTACACATTGGCAGCCAACAGTGTGCCCACTTTCTATTTCTGCTACCATTACACATCAGAGCAGCAATGTGTGAGCATGCAGATCTCAGTGGCTTCCAGAGAGTCAAGAACCGTTCACACCAAAGACGCGAACTAGAACGATAACAATAAAGATATAGGTTTAGTGAACACACTATAACCATATAATTTGGAATCACTTTTAAAAAAATCCTGCTGATGTCCGATAAAAACATTGATAGCCAAGCTTGTCAGGTCTGCCTACCAAAACTAGCCAATAAAAGTAGCCCAATGACTATATTTGAAATATTAGAAAACAAAATATGCCATTCCCATACCTAAAATTAATGTTTTACAGTCACTGTCTGTTATGCAAATTAAAACTCACTATACCGTAGTGATCACAAACACAGCTTCTTACCAGTGGTTGTCCTTCACAAAACATCCTGCACAGTTTTATCTCTGCTAAAATATGAAATATTATTTCAATACAAGCATTTGAGTAAAATATAATTTATGCGATGTGTGAAACATTTAACCCACGGGGCGAAAAAATAAACCGTTCAAAAGAAGCCCAATTTCGGGGGATAACCCTGTAGCCAATCAAAATCCATCCTGCTTTAAAGAGCTCGAGCATTTAAACTGGCAGACAAAAACAACTGGTATAGATGCTAATATAGTTCTTTATAGTTATTGTTCTAGGTGTGAATTGAGTTTGGGTACCATTAATGTGATGTAATATAATATAATCACGTTTTCTGAAGAAAATGTGAGTGGTACTTGTCTGTACATACCATCACAATAGGCCACTACAGGCAACACCATGACGGGTTACATGCAGAAGCTTAATAACTAGGATAAAGTCTTTGAAGAATCCCTAAGCCCTGTTTTGAACTTACCTAAGCAGAGTAACATATTGCAAGCACTTCAAAGACTTTGGAGGGGCTTCAGAGGAGTCAGATGGGAGGCCTGGGACAGGCTTTTGTCCATCCTGTCGTCTGTTCTTCAGTCTCACTGAACTTTACAGCTGGTGGTTGTGTCCTCCGGGAGCGTCCACAGGCGATCAGCCAGGTGTTCAGGAGTCAGCCTGCTGCTCCTGATGACAGATATGCTGGGACCGTAGAGAGTGGCTCAGTTAAAGCCTGAATCTGCAAGTCTCATTAAAGCCACTGCGCGTCACGCCATCCTTTAAAGTCATGCCAACTCGGAACATTTGCTGTGTAATGTTTTAGAAAAATTACTTATAAGTATACATAGCAATAGAAAGCCGCAGCAATAATGCATTCTGCACTATTTGTGAGTTTATGCAAGTAAAAACTGTTCCTGGATCATTGCTGGAACATTTCTATCAAAATCAATCTAAGTCATGGTTTCCCTAAAACCAGAGGAAAAAGATTGATTGATATAAATAACGTTGTTCAAGCTATGAAGCCTAAACCTACATCTAACCTTACACAGAAACATAAAATGTGTGTGGTGTTTCGTCAGATGTTTCCGAGCATTTCTTCACCACAGAAACTCGCACCCTCTGAGCGCTGACAAAACACAAGCCTTCTTGAGGAATGGAGAGTATGAAAGGTATTTTTAAAGAATGAATACACTAAACCACAACTATTTTAAAATAGTATTTCTGTTATAAAATCAGTTTTGTTCATTCTTTGTTGAGTTATCATTAATAGACGACTTACAATATTAACTGGTCTGAGAACTGCTCTTATTTTTCTACTAATATTGTGTAATATCTCTATATGTGGAAATGTTTCAGATTTATAGAGGCGAGACATTACATTCTATATTTTTCTTTCTAAACAACTGATCCGACAGCATCATCCTCAGCCGTTCCCATTTCTCTGGAAAATGAGTTTGCTGTTGACTACATGGCTGGTCATGTTCTAAACCCATTGATTCATATGGATTCCTTTTCTTTTACGAGAGAGTAGTGAACACACACACACGCACAAACACTGCAAACTGTGGACACACACCTGGAGCAGTTGGCAACCATTTTGCCGTGGCACCCGGGGAGTGATTGGGGGTTATGTGCCTCAATCAAGGGCACCTCAGCCATTTCCTGCTGGTACTGAGAACTGAGCCCACAACCACGACTGAATTTAGGTCTATTTGCGTTCTTCAGCCAGTCAGTGCTGTCCAATACTGATCTCAAGGAAAATGTAAGTGGTAAATTACGAGGTGGCAATTTCTTAAAAATTTGTACAATGTGTACAAAAACGTATGACTTTTATGAAAAAAAGTAACCATGAACGTCCACCCATAACCCCACTCCTAAACATACCCCTCACTGGGGCACAAGCAGATCGTACAAAATAGACGAATGAGATTGTATTAATTAATTCATACAAATTAGCCACCATTTCGCCAAAACGTAAAATAGTTATGAATTGACCCTTCCGGCAATTTGATTGACAGGCGATCTGACCAATCATAACCCTGAATCCGCCATTTTATCCGACAAAGCAGTCAGGAGAGTTAGTAGATTAATGCAGGTGAACTTGAACTTGAAAAAGTGTGTGTACTCACCTACGTTAAACAACATTCCTTCTGATGTTCATTCATGTTTACTTGATGCTATAAATGAACTAGTATGAAGAGATGTTGGTTCACGAGCCGCTTGAAGGAGCTCCAGCGATCTGTCACGACACATTAAAGAGACTCTATATGCTATTTATTGATTAAACTTCTTTAAAAAATTGCAATATTTTAAATGTGAAACTGTTTCATATGTCTGTCAATGTGTTGTCAGTGTCCTCTTTGCTCCGGGATGTATTTTTCACTGCGTGAGAACATGATGTGTGGCGTGAGAGCGCATTGTCGGACATAGCAACAGTAACTAAAGTCTTTGCGAAGCGACAATTGCCATGAGATTGTGTTGGTGCTGTCATGACATAATTTTCATGCACCTAAATAGATCTCTGTGGCATGTCCCACGTGACTGTACATCATTTGAATCATTACCAACATTTATACTCAGTTCTTTGGGTGAAAACCATTTGTGGGAGACGTGGGAAAAATATTTGGACGTTCTATCATTCTTTCAACTGAAAACCAACAACTCAGCTATCCTACAATCAAATGTCACACAAACGCCACTGGCCCTTTAAGTATCCCAGAGTGCTTTGCCCCAGAGTGCTAAAGGTAAACAAACGCGAGCTGCTAAAAATGAAGTTATTAAAGCTGCTGCAATTTCGTATTCAATATACATCCAGTAAACACAAAAGCGACAGTTTATGCCTTAAGCCTTTTTTCCCTTCGAGACCGCAGTTATAGTTATTAAAAATAATGTGCTCATATAGAAACATACAGCAGTTATCGACCTATAAAAGCGACTTGAAACACATGATTAGCCTAGATGGCGTTAATTTTGCGTGCTTTTGGTCGTATTTTATTTAACATTTTAGACGAGTGAAAAAGATAAAAAGTCCGTAACAAACTTATAGTTTGGGGAAGTATATAGCTCAATATTTAGTAATATTTATAATGACAACACGGAAGAGAAAGAAGTCGTGTTCACCTCAGTCAGAATCTGCCGCTGAACCTCTCCAGACACTCGTTCAGTGTCAGTCTGACAGCATCAGTGTGGACCACCATCATCTCAGCCCATATTTCTCCATGAAAGCCGCTGTCAGACTGAGGGACAGCTTCTTCCACCAGCCCTGCGTTCATCTGGCGAAGGCCTTCCTCGGCAAGGTAAGCTGAGGATCTCAGGAAATCTTCTCAAATGAAAACATTACTGCCGAACTTTAAAGAAATCACGTTCCTAAAGTGTCAGCCATTGTTGTTATTCATGACTAAATCGATTAAAAATCGTTTTCTCTAATTAAAATAAAGCTGAATTTAGTATATGAATAAAATATTAATATTATTAGTAGCCTTTTTTTTGCTGTCATCACTCTCTCCACACACACACACACACACACACACACACATATAATAATAATACATTATATTTATAATGCACTTTCCATCAGAGATCTCAAAGTGCTACAGGGTTAAAACGAAAGCAAGTTCTTTAATAATAACCAGTGACCTAATAAAAGTGACCAAAAGCTTTGCTAAAAAGAAATGTCTTAAGGCCTTTTTTAAAACAGTCAGTGGATTGAGGTGCCCTCAAGGAGTCAGGGAGGACATTCCACAGATGCGGGGCAGCAGTACAAAAGGCCCTGTCTCCCATTGTCCTGAGTCTGGTTCTGGGTATGTGGAGGAGGTTTGAGTGAGTGGAACGGGTTGTGGTTTGTGGGTTGATAAGTTCTTTTAGGTAGGAGGGGGCATGTCCATGGATGCATTGATGTGTGAGGAGTAAAACCTTGTACTCAATCCTGGTGGAGATGGGAAGCCAGTGGAGTGAGTGAAGAATGGGGGTAATGTGCTCATATTTCCGCACTCTCATCAGGATCCTAGCTGCAGAGTTTTGGATGTACTGAAGCCTCTGCAGACTCTTTCCAGGAATCCCAATGAGAAGTGCATTGTAGTAGTCCAGTCTGGAGGAGACAAAGGCTTGAACCAGTTTTTCGGCATCCGAAAGGGGGAGAATGGGCCGGAGTTTGGAGATGTTACGGAGGTGGTAGAAAGAGGTCTTGCATAAGTGATTTATATGAGCTTCAAAAGTGATTTGGGAGTCCATTTTTACACCAAGATTAGTTACTGTTGATGAGAGGGGAATGTTGGTGCCAGAAAAGGTGATACTGGTTATGGATGATGATTTGATTTGGTGAGGAGTGCCAATCAAGATGGCTTCGGTTATGTATATATAATGCTCTATTTTAAAATGTAAAATGTATTACTAAACAGAGTTAAAACCCTCAAAAATGTAGTATTTGTGACTTTTTTTATCATTAATTAAATCAACAGTATATCATGGGGATGCAGATTTCCTTGGAATGATTCCTGCATTATATGTTTAACTTAATATTAGTTCATTTACATTCATCATATATTTTATTTCCATCATAGAGTATGAAGGAAAGGGTTAAGAGTGCAATCCTGAGGCTCTCTTGTCAAAAGACAGAAATTACCCCAAGCGTGTAAAAAATTATTCACGACGAAAACCCAGAAATGAGCAACACCCCAAGCACACACTCAATCCTTGGCGAGAGATTCAGTGTTCAAAGCCCAATTATGACTTGATGGAAGAACATTTTTTGTAATGCCACAAAATTGTGTTGGAGCTAGTAAATCAATGCTTATAAAATGTGTAAAAATCGGCATAAAACAGAAGTTGTGATTGGCTTTTCTTCCCTAATGTGACATATCCGAGTCAAATGGCTTCTCAAACAAAAAAAAACAAAAAAAGTAGGGCGGGACTTAACTTTGTCCATTGAGAATTGATTGGATGGTTGTGGTTTGCTATTGGTGGATCTCATGTGAGTGACAGGTTGCCCCGCCCTCATGCCAGTAAACACAGAGAAGAGATGAGGCGAGAAGTTATTTTGATTATAGATTACAAGGGCAGATGAATAAATGATGTACATGGCTAAATCATTTATAATAAACACGGCTATATTCCATTAAGAATTGTCCATTGTTGACTTAATGGAGACTTTAATGTGATGCGTTTAGATAAAGAGTTGAGAATCACTAGATTTTTAATGACTCCCTGACTTGAATGTAGACAGCATATCAATTGTGCTACACCGGTTCACTCTATAGTGTGTAAACACTTGAAGTACAGCTTAACCTCACAGCTCCGTTTGAATGATGGTTAAATGCAGAAAGCTTTTGAATCTAGAGCACAGAATAGACTCGAACGGACACAGAGAGCCCTAATTTGCATTTTAATGAGGTTTAAAATGGAAAGAAGGCTGCTGAAATACCAGAAAATTAGCCACGTCGTTGCATGACAGTGCCGAGTTTCAGGTTCAGTTAACCAGCACAAAGTATGCCCTTGTTTGTTTTCAGTTTACCAGTGTGTAAATAGAAAGGGTGTAATGAGAAGCATGAAAAGCCATTATCATGTTGAAGGCTATCCGGTCTGACCCGTAATAGGTTGCCCGGTGTGACCAAGCACTCGTCCAGCATGACAGCCTGCAGCCAGAATGGAGAAGGTGACACTTGTGGCTTTCACACTCTGTTGCACCGACTGCATAAACATCATTCACAGTGGCATTGTATTTGCTCTACTTCCCTGCATGACTGGCTGTAGCATCTTTTTAGCTCCTTTTAAGAAAGCTTTCAAAGGATAAGTGAACCAAATGAACCCACTTTGATTATGTGGCCACCGGTAATTCCTTTATAAATATATGGAAGCATCATCTTGTTCATTTCTAGCCATGAATGCACTCAGAGCGTTGAAATGTTGGGTGGTTAAACTAGAGCAAGTAAGTGTGGGTGTTGCTGGCCTGTGCTAAAGGTGTTGCTAACATGCTAGAGTGTTCTGAGGTGTTTTAACACATTGTGCTTGTGGTTTCTATCATGGTTTGGTTGCTAAGTTCATAGAAATGTATGACTCTAACATGTGATGTAATATATTTTTCTTCCCCTGTGGTGAAAGTTTTTAATGTTGTTTATATATCTATGTGGTGTTTTTAATGTGCTTTAAGAGAAACCATGTGCAGAGTATTTTCTCTTTAAAACTGCAGTTTACCAATCGCTGGTGTTTTAGCAGATCCTTAATCATGACCGCTCTGAATCAGGCGAGCCTCGAGAGAAGGTTATCCAGGGATATTTTTCTGCTGATATCAAAAATAAGTTACATTTAGCAATATAGAGGGTCTATGATGTACATTACAATGTTATGATGCATTATATGGCACTGACGTTCTGATGGGAACTTAGTTTGTGTTACATTGGCAACACATTATCAGCTGTTTGATAACTTAGTCAAGCAAAAGGCTAATCATATCAATTACCGTTACGTCATAGTGCAGCAAAGGTCCTTTCAAGGAAAGTCTGTTCACTCTGTGGCCATATTTCCAACGTCTCCGGGCATCTATTTCAGGCATCCTATCTATTTCAATGGGGGAATCCTGGAAAATCTCAAAAACTGCTAGTTGAACTCACAATTAAATTACATATTTCAAATCCGCAACAAAATCTGACATGAATTGTCCCACAAATGTTGTTTCTTATGCTCAAATAGTATTAAAAAAGTCAATGCAAATGTACAGTCCAAAACAGGAGTCTCAGGTTTTCTATGGGAACCGGTGCTGCAGTGACGCACAATGACTTGATCAATCAGCGATTGGCCCTTTTTCTTAAAAGGCGGGATATATTCCGGCATATTGTGCATCGTAGTTTCTCCAGTTCGTAATTAATGAGTGGACTGTCTTTGGCTGAATCCCAAATGACACACTTCTATGCTCTTTCGGTCTTGTGGACTTACAATGGCTGCCACGAGACTGTAGGGTGTCCCATTCATTATTTTAGGTTTCAGAAGTTTGCTCACGAGTGCGTCCTTGATGTGCACGTCAGCTGAGCCCACAAGTCTACGAGCAACGCAGAGGACTTTACCCGGCAGTCAAAGCGGCATTACGTCACATAAGTGCGGACTGAGAGGAAGATTGTGAGCGTTTAGGGTGCCATTTGGGACCGGGCCTTTCTATATCTATAGTCTTTGGTTTACCTCAGTAAGTTGACCAGTGGATCTCTGAGCTCGTGCAAGTGAGTGGAGGCGGGGCTAATTAGCATATTCATAGATATACTAAATGAAGCAAGTGTGCAGTTGCATTCAAGCTATTTTTTTTAACGTTTAAATGTCATTTTGGTGAGCAAAGATTAGTTTTAAGGGATAAAAAAAATAAAACTTTTAATAAATAAATGAATAAATATATAAACTTTATATATAACTTTATATAAAATATATAATTAATAAACTTTAGTCAGGGTTTGGTTTTTTTGTAAAGAAATTAATACTTTAATTCAGCACAGATGCATTAAGTTGATCAAAATGAAGACATTTATAATATTCCAAATTATTTCTATTTCTATTTCTGAATCCTGGAAAAAAAATTTAGTTTCACAAAACTACTAAGCAGCACAACTGTTTTCAGGATTGATTATAATCAGAAGTGTTTCTTGATCATCAAATCATCATATCAGAATGATTTCTGAAGGATCATGTGACACTGAAGACTGGAGTAATGATGCTGAAAATACAGCTTTACCAACACAGGAATAAATTACATTTGAACATATAGTCAAATAGAAAACTTTAAAATTGCAATATTTCACAAAATTACAGTTTTTACTGTATTTTTGATCAAATGCACTCTTGTTGAGCAAAAGAGATAAATCTTTTTAAAACATGCAAAAAAATCTTACTGTGCCCAAACTTTTAAACTTTTCGCCTGTTTTATCACCTGTCAAAAACGATCATAGATCCAGTCGTTTAGAAAAACAATAGCACACCTTTGCTCAAAAAGTTTCATCTGATCTAGTTGAATTGGTGTCCGTTGATAGAATTTATTGGCACTTTTGCACCACCTGCTGGATATATGATGACTGTTTTTGCAGGAAAGAGAGTGAAGTCTGGTTTCGGTGTTTAATAGGTGTTGGTGAGGAAGCTAAACGATGGCACTGAGCTCAGAGGAAGGGTTGTGGAAACTGAAGCATATTTGGGTGGGGATGACAAGGCTTCCCACTCAGCGGGGGGAAAACGCACAGAAAGGAACACTGCAATGTTCATGACGCCTGGGACCATCTATGTCTATCCCATCTATGGCATCTACCTCTGCATGAACGTCTCCAGCCAAGGTGAGGCTCCAAAATCCACTCTAATTGACCACACGCACATAGAAATGAGGAGATGGAGCCAGAAGGCTGGAACCACAAATCCCTCACCACTAGTTAAGCAAGAAACAAGTGTTTTGTTTTGTTTTGCTTCTCTCCAACTGTTTCTCATTATAGGTCAAGTTGGCACATTACATAAACCTAGAGAAAGGTTGGAGCATATGCACACAGACACAAGCCAACAGGAAGGAGACTGCGAGGAGCCTTGCTAACTACTCTACTATGTGTGTGTGCAGGGGAGGGGGCGGCCGTGCTTCTGCGCTCACTGGAGCCTCTCAGCGGTCAGGACGTCATGAGGGGTCTGCGAGCAGCCAAACGCAAGGCTGGAGCCAAAATCCTTAAGGACAAAGAGCTCTGCAATGGCCCGTCCAAGTTGTGCCAAGCACTTGACATACAGCGCTACTTCGACCGCAGGGATCTGGCCACCGATACCGAGGTGTGGCTTGAGAGGGACACGGAGCGAGAGACTGTTCCCGCTGGAGAGGTGGTGTCGGCCCATCGGATCGGAGTTGAGTCTCATGGGGAATGGGCAACCAAGCCACTTCGCTTCTACCTGAGAGGACACCCATGTGTGAGCGTGCTGAACAGAGACGCAGAGCGTCAGATGCACTCTCAATCCTCCAATGAGACAGAAAAGACAGTCTCCTGAAAGATCTTCATCTTGTTCGGTGATTAAATCGCATTTTAAAGGGATATACAATCGAAAATTCTGTTCATTCCAAACTTGAATGGATTTTTTGTGGTAGTGTTATCTGTAGAACACAAAATGAGAAGTTTAGCAGCATGTCCAAGCTGCTCTTTTCCATATAATTAAAATGAATGGTGACCAAGGACTGTCAAGGTAAAAAAAATAAGATAAAAAGCATCATGAAGTGGTTCATGACTTGTGCTTTATATACTCTATATGTTATTATATACTATAAGTCTTCTAAAGCCATATAATAATGTATGGAAAACAATACAGAAATGTATGGAAACAACCAATAATTTACCAATATTTTCACTCAAAAATTACATTTCTCATTATTTACTCAACCTCATGTCATTCCAAACCTGTAAGGCTTCTTTGGAATACAAATTAAGATATTTTTGAGAGGATAGATAAGTCTGAGAGGAATCGGATCTCCCTATATACAACTTCAAGGCCCAGAAAGATAATGAAGACCTTAACCTCAACCTTAATGTTATGAAGCAATGAGAATACTTTTGTGTGCAAAAAACAAGCAAAAATAACTTCATTCAACAATTTCTTGTCTTCCATCTCAGTAACCTACGCTGTTTACGTTGTAAACACAATTCAGGATTTCTGTGTTCTACGCCAGAATATCGGCTCATTGTTGTCCGGCTCCTGCGATCACGCATGCATTGTGCTGCTCACGTGAACAGCGTCGGCCAATACTGAGTTGAGAAATTGTTGAATAAAGTCGTTATTTGCGTTTTGGTTTTGCGCACAAAAAGTATTCTCGTCTCTTCATAACATTAAGGTTGAACCAATACAGTCATGTGGACTATTTTAACGATGTCTTTACTACCTTTCTGGGCCTTGAAATTTGGAATGACATTGCAGTGTATAAAGCGATCAGAAACCTCTCAGATTTAATCAAAACTATTGGTAAAACTTTATTTTAATGTGTCCTTGTTACACATTATGTATGTATTTACTATAGTAAAAATCATAAATTAGGCATAATTACATATAACTAACCCTAAATCAAACCCTAACCTTAAAGTAAGTACATGTACCCAATTAATATTTCTCAGTATTACACAGTAATAGGGACACATTAAAATAAAGTGTAACGAAATATCTTAAGTTGTGTTTCGAAGATGGGTTTGGAATAACATGAGGGCGAGTAAATAATGACAATTGTCATTTGAGTGAAACATTTTTTGGAGTTTGATTTCTGAACATGTCTGTTTCTTTAATAAATAGTCTTGTTATTCCTGGTGCTTATCGATTTTACAGATGTTTGGAAAACATTTTGCACCTCGTAGCGATTACAATTCTGTTTCTCTACACTGGAGTCTTGCAGTCTTAGGTCTGGAATTACCATCAGAGCATGTGTTTTTGGTCTTGTTTGCTTGAGGAGATGATATATCACATCAGGGAACGATATCAAAATAGGAGATGCTTGGGTGGAATACTTAAGCGATCCATTTAATGGCTTCCCAAGGATGAACCGCACATCACGACCCCTGAATCATTTATTAAAATCAACCACATATGAGGTAAAATTGTGACAACATAAAAATCTATGGTCAACACAGTTATATACAGTAGATTATGCAAGGCCTCTTCTGAAATGCAGCAGTCATTATTTTGTTGCAGCTGAAAGTATTTTTCTCCTGATTTGGTTTATTTAAGCCACTGATGATGAGCAAAGACGTCACACACCGTTCTCAGGCTCACAGCGATCTTTTACTCTGGAGGAGACTGGAAGAGAGAGATGATGGGGTCCTCATGGTTGGTTATCACTAAAACACTGCGAAACTTGTCGAATAAAGTTTTCAGCTGCGAGCGACGCATGTTCTCGTTGTACATGATCTCTTCCAGGTGATGATGGCCTCTGAAGTAATGCAGCAGCCTAAAGAAAGACAACAAGACACTGTCTACATTTATATGTACCCAAATAATCCATTTATGATGTAAACACCTCAATCGATGCGATTGAGATCAATCCAAATGAAATCTTGACTGAATTGGAAGGGATGTTGAAAACCTGAAATAATCCACTAAACAGGAAAAATATAAGCATGTAAACGCTCGACTACTTTCTCAAATGGATTTAAAAATACCATGTGCACAAATGCAGTGTCGTGGAACACATATTTATATTTTATGTCATATAAAAGGTGCGTATGTTTATTTAGGTCTCGCGTCTTACGAACTGAGCTGCGTTTCTCAAAAGCATTGTGAGCCAAGTAAGTGATTTGACTTTTTAAAATTAAGTTAATGTGTAATGTTGCTGTTTGAGAATATACAACATCTCCAAAGTTCAATGTAAATTGAGCTACTTTCTTTTACAGAAATTTTAAGGACTACAACAAACGACTGGTAGGGACTACAACAAGCTTCTTCCTGGATTTGTGACATCACAAACCCCAAAATTTAAATACTCCCTGCCCCCCGAGAACACACAACAAAGGGGGGTGAGGCCATGTTGGGCTGCTTTAGAGAAAAGGAAGAGTTGCAGTAGAGTGTTGTTACCATGCTGTCATTTTATGCCGGACTACTTCACAAACGAGGGTCAGTTCAATGCTGGATTTGCAAAACATGACAGCACAATTGAATCAACTCCACAGCAACTACATAAATTTATCGACGAATCATTCAGAAATCTCCAGTTTCATTCTAAAAGCTGTAACTTCCCAGGGTCTGACTCCGGTTTGAACAATGTAAGGCTGAACAGAATTACTGGTAATCCTCATTTTGGCTGCGTGAGATTCTCCAGCTTTGTTGTTGTTGAGTAACTGAAGTGTGAGCTGTTAAAGCTCCGCCCTCTTTTGAAAAGGGGGCTGGGAGCAGCAGCTCACTTGCATTTAAAAGGGAGACACAAAAAGGGTGTGTTTTTGCTAACACCCAAATAGAGGCAAACTTGACAAGTTATAATAAATATGTGGGGTATTTTGAGCTGAAACTTCACTGACACATTCTGGGGACACCAGAGATTACATCATCTTGTGAAAAGGGACATAATATGTCCCCTTTAATTGTAGAGACCATTGGTGTCAATGGTTCTACGATGAACTTATAACGCTTTTGGGAAACGTATACCTGGTCAATGGATGAAACTGAATATTTACTAAATTTTTGTTTAAAAAAAAAAAGCCCTTTTGACACATGAATCAGCTAGTTAAATATGTCATGATGGCAAGAACTACATTTATACTGGTGGTGCTGTAGCAGTGTTTAGGGTTCATATAAACTCAATTTACAGAATCAGAATTGGGCTGGATTCATTCCGACTGATGAAAATTAGTGAATGAAAAATTGCCTACTGTTCAGAACAAAGTCAGGCATAAGATTTAAAAAAAAAAGAAAAAAAAAAAGAGCTATAAGGATAAGATGTTAAGCAAAGGTACTGACTCTCTGTGGCCATTAAAAATCTCATGGCACTTCTCGTAAAGAATAGGGGTGTAACCCTAGTGTCCTGGCCAAATTCCTCCATCGGCCAATCATGGCCTCCTAATAATACCCATCCAATGAATTGGCTCTATCACTCTCTCTCTTCTCCACCTATAGCTGGTGTGTGGTGAGTGCACTGGTGCTGTTGTACTGTGGCTGCCATTGCATCATCCAAGAGGACACTGCACAGCTGCACACTGGTGGTGCTTAGGGAGAGACCCCCATATATGATTGTAAAGTGCTTTGGGTGTGCAGTTATACATAGGAAATATACGATCATTCATAAAAAAAAAATGCTCTGTCACCTGGCAAACAAGCGCAGGTCCTCTGGGTTCTGCGCTGCTGGGACACGGAGGATGGCCTGCCGCTCATGTTCACTCAGGCTGGCCAGCAGAGTTTCCGTCATTCTTTTATTGAGAGGAGAGTCTCCTCCGGTCTGAAGCTCAGCGCTGGAGTTATCCATACTGGGACTCGTCAGGGTCATGTCATCGCTACTTGCTGCAGACAGAAAATGAGAGAAACTGCTGAGACTTTATTTGATTATCAGGCGTCTCATCGCTCATGTGTATGTCTGTGTGGAGTTGTAGTTAACTGGGTTGCATACTGGGAGAGCCGAAGCTCAGGGCACTGGGTGTGCTCAGACTTCGGCCTGTAACGCGTGTGACTAGGGGTGGCTCCTCCTCCCGCAGACCAGGCTCCTCCTCGATGGGCGGGACCATCAGATAAACATACGTATGGATCTGAAACAGCAGCCGGTGCTGGAGCATCCATACAACCATCTGAATGAGCTTGGCCTGCTCAGATACACACATAATGGTTACAATAGTTACTGCATCTACAAGCAGGGGATAACTGCCTTAAAGGGGTACTTCACCGCTGGCAAATTGGGCTTTCAATAAAACTTGCTCATGCAGTAGAAAGGCAGGAAAAAAAAAAAATTGAAATGGGTGATACCTGACTTCAGAGAAAACTTCAAATCCCATAATGCACTGGGCATTCAAGGTCACCCCCACTAGTCTGCTATGTCTACGCTTACCAGAGTCAAATAACGCCTTGCTTTAGTAGGAAATACTTCTTAGCAAACTTTTATTTCATAATGGTGTCGGGTTGTATTGTTCCTGGTGCGAGATTTCAAAAAGTAAACACGTAGCGCGAGTGTTACTTTCTGTTTCCAGTGAAGGATCCAGAATGTTGTAGGCAGTGGCTAAAGGCTGCAAAGAATTGTAAGTACAGAGAGAATGCCACGACGAAAAATCTGAAAAACCTTCGTAAATCTGAAATGCTCTCCATTGAAAATGAATGACTTGCTCTCTGTTGTTTGTCTGAGATAGTGAAAGGACGGCTTACACTAACCTCATGCACAGGGGCATCCAGTGGATTCCTGAACTCAGACAGAGATACAGGAAGTGAGAATTTGGCTAACATGGAGGGCAGGTCATGACCTGGAAATTGGATGCCAAACTGCTCAGCCAGAGGAGAGTAGCTGTGGGGAAGAAAACAAAATCATGATTAATGTCTGCAGTGAGATCTTTTGAAAGGAATTAGATTTTTTGGTTTGTTTAACTTGTGTGTACATTAGAACACAGACAACACAAAAGAGCGTTGACTGGTCTTCTAGAGAGCACATACTCACATGCAGATGTTTGCATGGGGGGAGAGCATGTACACATTGTTCTCACAGAGAGGGTAGATAATGATGGCTTTACCCCAGTACACCAAATGCGCAGCTATCTGGAAGACCTGTGAAAGGCAGTGTAACATTTCAGAGCAGGGTCCCTTCAAGGGACTGGAGCCTAAAAGCAGGAGCACACCAAGCCGACGTTCGGCCGTCGGGCAGTTTTTGTTTCTCGGCCGACTAGTTTTCTTATTGTGTTCCGCTGTTTTCAGCCAATTCGACATGCTGAATTAGCGTCGGGACGTCAGTGAGAGAGAGAACTCTGATTGGCTGTTCAGTATAGCAAATGAGTCAGTTCACGAGAATATATGCAAAAGTTATGAAAGCAAGCAAAGAAGTCATGACGGCACCGACAGAAGGTTGTTCTAATTTTAGGTCATCTTACCTGAGCACTCGAATGCATGAATATTTTCATAATAACATGAGCGGAGTGGAATAAAGAACGTGATCAGCATGATTGATATTCAAAATGGTAAGCAAGCGCTGCTTTGTTTATGGTTTGTATATAGTTTGTATACATGCAGTCTTTGTTTCGCTTTCCCTTTTTGAATGACGATTATTGACAAGTATATCTGCTTAAATAGACAGTTATCTCCTTTATACGCGGATGTCGAGCGTCGGTTTGACATGTCAGGGCAACTTTGGGCCCAGAAGCTGCCGACGTGAGCCAACCCCGCAGTCTGCTTTCGTCGCTACTAGTTTGTCAGCGTCGGCTTGGTGTTTTCCCGGCTTAACAGGGGGTCTCAACAAGGGGCCTCCTAGGAAGGGGGCTTTGAGAGGACTCAACCCTTCTAACACATTAAAAAAAAACTGTATATACCTGATCCATTCCTGGGTTATAAGCTTATAAAACAGCAATTTTTTTGTTTTTTACATTTTGAATGTTACTATGTTTTTGTTTTTTTGTTTTTACCATGCTATTAATTCATTTACCCCCTTTTTATTAATTAAATAAATTGAGAAATTTTCTGAAATATCTTATTGTGAAGGAATTTTTTTAAAATTTTTATCCTTATCCAGTAAACCATGAACTCAGAGTCTCCAGCCTTTGAATATTGTCGTGGACAATATATATTCCAGTCAAAAAGGTTAAAAATCACTATATATAACATTTCTTCAATAACGTTATTACAACAGATCATTTTTTTTAGTCTGACCACTAGGTGGCAGAATAAGATTAACTATAAAAAAAAATGCTGTAGAGTAACTTGTTGAACATAACTCTTCATTTTATTCTCTTAACCTGCAGGTGTCAGCACACCATCAGCCTTCAACTAAAACTACAGCTCTTTGTCAAACCAATGAACTACTTCTCATCATGAAAAAAGGACATGGCTGATAAAAGTGCATCGTGGTGTATAGTCTGACCTGCAGGAGAGCCAGGTCAGCGTCTTGAGCCAGCTGCTGCAGGTTCTTCACGGCCGAGCAGGTCTTGATGAGCCGTACTAGAGCGGGAGAGCAGTCCAGAGGGAGCTGAGCCAGCAAGGCCTTCTCATTGTCCAGCAGCAGCAGTGCGTGATACGGCCTGCAGGGGGCACATCACCCAAGAAAATAACTGGAGCAACTTTTTGACTTAAATTCAACATGATGAGGGCATGAGACTGAAATGTTGCTACATATGCTGGATATATGCTGTAACTTACCGAATGGCCTTTAGGCTGCACTCAAGAGCCTCTGGTGGGATGTGTTTCCCTCCAACACGGTGGATTTTGTGAGGCAGGCAGAAACTGACCTCAAGCCAGTTATTAATGTGCAGCCGAACAACTCCAGTTGTGCAGAGACTGAAAACAATACACAGTGTATAAGGATACCATGATAGAAATTACAAGAGTGTGTCTTTCAGTTTACAATATGAACTAAAGTTTGTCCACCTTTTTTACAAAGCAGAAGTTATTTTCTGTGAATGTGCGATACTTCTGCTTCATTAGATGCTATCGTGAAATAACTACAATAATAACAAAGTGCAGTAAATGCTGTTTACAAACTAGTGTGTTTATGAATATGATAATTAATTAAAATAATATGACAACAAATACCTCTTTGCAATATCAAGCAGCATAACATTTACATTACAAATGGATGCACCGACACTTGCATTAAAAATAATGTAGATACAGCTGTATGCAATATTAATTCACATATGAAAATGATGGATTTCATGTTTTCACGCATAAGAATTTAGGTTAACGTATCAATACCCCATGTAGCATCACATTCAGCATGATTCCTTTTGAACAATTCCAGCCCTAACTAACCATTTCCCTACTCCTAACCATAACCTACCCCTAAAATCAAAGGTAAATTTGTTGATTAAGAATGTTATCAACTCCAGATGACACGAGAGCGTGTCAACGTAACACCACTCACCTGTCATAAGCTTCTTTTAGGTCTCTAGCCAGTTTACACTTGGGAAGGATCTGGCGAAACGGCGACTGTGGTGTGCCATCTGCTGTAATAACAGGTAAACAGCAAGGTGAAAATCATGTAACTTCTTCTGGGATTTTATCTGCAGGACAAACACCGCAGATCTCGAGGGAATGAGATGTCTCACTCTCAGTCATAGTGGTGACCTCGTCCTGCATTGCCAGCATGAGCTTGGCCTCTCTGGTGAGGTACTGACATCTGCGCTCCTCGTGCTGCAAGGCTATGGCAATACGACGAGACAGGTTGTGCATGCAGTTGATGACTGAGGCGTCTGCGTTGGCCTGTAGAAGGCGGAAACAGAGACGAAAAGAGAATCAGTTATTGCGTTATTGCTTGTCCTCATCTATTCATTTATTCCAAAATACATTAAAAATGCAATTATTCATGCACACGATGATTTGAATACACTTTTTCTATGATGAGCAGTGTTGGGAGTAACATAAGTAACACAAGTAATCAGATTACGTTTTAAAGCATTACTTTTTCAAATAAGTAACGCAGGTTACTTTGTTTTCCCATGCAGCTCTCCTGTCCTCATGTTGAGACAAATAAAGAGTAAGAGCAGAGGCATTGTGTGTGCTGTGTGAACATGATGCATATTGTTCTAGACCAGATGTGAGCATATATTTACTCATCTTACTTTTACAAAAATAGATTCAATATTCCTCAAAATGAATAAAAACAGCAAAAGGCAAAGTCAGAATATTATGCAAACCTGCAATGATTAAATATGTTTAATTTTACAAATATACTTTATGTATTTAATCTCACTTTATTAAGCAATGTTTTTGACTTTCGATGATCCAATTCGACCATGATGATTCAGTTTATTTTTGTTATTAAAAAACAAACAAGCAAGCCCAACTGAGGTGAGAAAATCATGCTAAAGTAACATTAATTTTCATAAAAAGTAACTTTCCCAAACACTGATCATGAGTTATCATGATTTTTAAATGTATTTTTATATTTTGGGGGACAAAGTAAAAAATATCAAACCATGCTCATAAATGAAATCATAATGAATTCAAAATGCTTCATTAAAAAGATGAAAATCTTGAAAAGTTTGACATAATCATAGTGTATATTTCACTGCTTCTTAAATAAAATGTTGTCCATGTATTCAGGGTGAGAAAAATTCATTAGTACTTTTTGCTTGGTTACACAAAAAGTTCATCAAAACAATATGAAACCAACATGAATACAAATAGTCCATTTCTTTAAAAAAACAACAAATCAGCATGTATTTTAAATTACTTTTTAATAATTTCCTGGACTTTCCATTGACAAATATCTCTAATCCAAACGAAAAATTAAGTTACAGTACAGCTCAGCCAAAAATCTGTCTTCATTTTCCCTTTTCCTGTTCACAATGCCTCTCGGATATTTTTCTCCAAGATTTAATGCCCTAATATTTGCAATGTACCGTAGTTACACAATTATAGAGGACAAGAAACATGTTAAAAGAGTGTATTTAATCTAATTATAATCTAAAATGTTTCTAAAACGTAATCTAAAAACTCACATTATTCCAAAAATTGTTATTTAGTCCACAAAAATACATGATGTATACATGAAAACAGTCATTTGATTCATGCAATAATTCATGCACACAATGATTTGAATATACCTTTTGTGTGATTAACATGTTTTTCATTTAATTAAAGGGGGCACAAAGTATAACCCAACAAAAAACAAACAACCTATTAACGACCTAATATTTTACAAAATATTTTTATGCTTCAAATGTGCACATATGTTAAATTTGCAGACTAATGGTGGGCAGTGTGACAGAAGGAGGGTGCTGAGAAAGGGAGTGGGCATTGCTGGAGAACCGATAGGAGCGTGACTCTGCGTTTTCTGCAGCTGGAGCTCTGACTCAGCACTCTGCCATGTTAAGTCATAGTGGGATAGGGGTGGGTCTGATCATGTGCAGTCTGATTGTGCAGAGAACAGAGTCCCGCCTCCCTGTCAGTCTGTCTGATAGACAACACACTGGAGGCTTATCACAATCCGCACCCTTTCTGAGAAACTCTTGACCTCAGATATCCTCGCAAACAGCTGATTCACTATACCAAATTATGTGTAATCAATCATTTTTTATGTGTAATTAATAATTTTTTTCTTTAGTTCAATTGGTAACACTTTACAATAAGGTTCATTAGTTAACATTAGTTAACTGCGTTAGTTAAAATGAACTAATAATGAACTGCACTTCAATCTGCGTTAGTGTTAATTTCAACATTTACTAATACATTATTACAATATTATTGTATTACATTATAAATATTATATTATTAAATTAGTTAATTCACTGTGAACTAACACAAACAAACAATGAACAACTGTATTTTCATTAACGTTAACGAAGATACAGTAACAAATGTATTGATCATGGTTAGTAATAATACATTAACTAATGAACCTTATTGTTTTGTAAAGTGTTACCACTCAATCATGCCCTGTCCTTAATCAAGCATATAAAAGTGTCCAGACAGTGGACATTTTGTTTCTTAATTTAGAAAAAAAAACACTATAGTTTTGTGCTGTATAACTTGTAAAATAACAGATCTGTACATTTTCTTTGTTTGTTTGTTTTATAATAAATGGCACTTAGTTTGATTTTTTTTTATCATCTAATGCCATTATAGTCAGACATATTAACTGTATCTTAATATTTGGGGGGGCCAACATATCAAATAGTGGTGTGCAAAATATTTTTTACTTGAATTCATGATAATGTATTAATTTATAGTTATTTTTCCACACACACACACACACACATACATATATATATATACATATATATGGACTATATTTGTTTTCATTAAGTGTTTATTTAAATATACTTTTTTTCTTACCCTTAATGCAAAAACCACACTGAACAGGATCATGGTGGGCAGCTCTCTTTTTGGGGAGGGGTCAGTTTTGGAGACCTGGGGTAAGGAAAATCAGTATTAAGTTATTAAGTATGTATTTCAAGAAGGAGACACATGCTGATACTTTTAGAGCAACAATAAATAATGGTTTGCTTTCTTTTAAAAGTTACTTCTCTTACATTAAATTAATTGAATGTAGCATAAAGTGTATTGCAGTTCAAGTTCTAAAAAAGTGCAATGTTGAAAAAAAAAAACTTTCTTATTTTTGAGAAATAAATGTGAACTATTAAGTACATGTATGAAAAATACTTTTATTGTGCAGGTTAGTATAACAAAGTTTTGTGTTGATAACATATATGCAGAATACGTAACTGAAAAAGTGATCATTTAATAATTTGAATCAATGCTGAATGTACCTGCAGCTTGACTTTGTTTATTATGAATCTTTGCTGTAAAGCAGGTTTAATTCTCATTCAGCAAAAGCCAAGTATTTCTAGGCATAGTGGTCTTCTGACATTTCTTCTCAAACAGTAGGTGGAGCTGTTAGTCTGTGATCTTACATACAACCGCTTCCTGATGACTTGAACTTTTGAGATGTTTATGGGAAGAATAAATGGCCAAATTACAGTTCAAAACACAGTAAACACTACCATTCAAAATTCTGTGGTCAGTAATATTTTTAAGAAATTAATACTTTAGTCAAGGACGAATTGCGTATGATATTTGTCACAAAAGATTTCTAATAAATGTTGTTCTTTCTATTGATCAGATTTTGGTTTCCACCAACAATATTTAGCAGTTTTCAACATTGTTAATAATCTTGATCATCAAATCATCATATCAGAATGATTTCTGAAGGATCATGTGACACTGAAGCCTGGAGTAAACTCAGCTTTGACATCACAGGAATAAATTACATGTTAAAATATATTAAAACAGAAATTAGTAGTTTTAAATTGCAATAAAATTTCACAAGATATTGGCACGTCTCACCTGAATACTATGCGGAGGCTGCAGTAAGGTTGGATGTCCGACAAAGCGTACATTGTCTATTTTTAGTTCAAACTTCTTGCCGCACATATCAGACTTGGTGGCCAAGATGGTGGCGAGAATAATATCAGAAAACCTTTGAAGGTAAAGCAATAAAAACAAGAATAAAGAAAAGACATCACAGGAGGAGTAAAACTAAAATCAGTGGGTGTAATTGCAGCGGAGGGACTGATTGGATTTCAAATGCTAATCTACTCAGCACTGAGAATTATACACTCACATACTGTTTATATTTCTAGGGGATTCACAAGGGATGGGTGATTGGGCAAATGATTTGGTGAAGCCTCTGCACTTTTTCTCTGATTTAAACCTTTAAAAGACACTTATAAGTGAGAATAGGGGTGATTGTATCTCTCTGGCAGAGAGGAATCTGGTGGTTTGTATGCATTTCACCCATTCAGACAAGGTCCTTCAGAGTGAGACAGACCCCGCAAAGGCCCATGGTACAAAAGTCAGTGATCCGATTCAAACATTTAATTACGTGAGGGGGAAAAAAAATGAGGAAAACAGGTCTTGAACTTTGCATTAATGCAGGCCCCTTCACCTGTATCACATTTGATTGAATTGCATTTCTTGAAGTATCTCAGATGATTCTCTCGCAATACTGCATTTCAATTCATTTCAGTTAGCATAATTACAACTTATTCAAACCCAAGATTAAAGCTGATACTAGACACAAATTACACAATCTATCACAATTACTCACAATTTCTCAGATTACATTTGCCGTTTGAATGCATATATATACTGTGAACAAAACAGAATATATATGTCAGACAAATGATCAGGGAGAACAGATGGAGTGCTCTGGAAAAAGGAGAGGTGGCTTAGAGAATGGTTGTTTAATCTTACCCTGCTACCAACTGTTCATCAGTTAGTGGAGTTTGTTCTCTGAAATGGGAATAGGGCCATAAAGAAAGAAAGAAAACAAACAAACAAACAAAAAGAAAAATATGCAGCAGACAAGTTGGCAGGATGCATGACAAGGGTGACAAAAACAAACAAAATTTTAAGATTGAAGATTGATCAACCAGGACAGTAAGTTTGTTTTCTTTTTACATTTTTAAATCTGGTGAAGATATTAAAGGGGCTATATGTAAGAATTTTCGTGAATTAATCGCCTTTTTATTGGAAACGTGTAAACAGCTTGTAACGAAACTAATAAACACTTCCTAGGTTGTCTATGAAAGCCTGTAGACTGATTTTTACATGAAGGACATGGGACGTTTTAACCAGTAAAATCAACACGATGTGACATTTCTGAGAGCCTTTCTTCCACACTAAAAGGAATGCTTATTCAATGTTCAGGATAATGCCGAAAGAGCCATTCTGTACAGTAATGTCAATGTGTCATGCAAAGAAAAGGGATTCATTCAACCTATAGTCTCACATAGCCAGATCTACAGTGGGTACGGAAAGTATTCAGACCCCATAAAATTTTTCACTCTTTGTTATATTGCAGCCATTTGCTAAAATCATTTAAATTCTTTTTTTTTTACTCATTATTGTACACACAGCACCCCTTATGGACAGAAAAACACAGAATTCTTGACATTTTTGCAGATTTATTAAAAAAGAAAAACTGAAATATCACATGGTCCTAAGTATTCAGACTCTTTGCTCAGTATTTAGTAGAAGCACCCTTTTGATCTGATACAGCCAACAAGTTTTTCACACCTGGATTTGGCCATTCCTGCTTGCAGATCCTCTCCAGTTCTGTCATGTTTTTAGGTCTCTCCAGAGATGCTCAGTTGGGTTTAAGTCAGGGCTCTGGCTGGGCCATTCAAGAGCAGTCACAGAGTTGTTGTGAAGCCACTCCTTCGTTATTTTAGCTGTGTGCTTAGGGTCATCGTTTTCTTGGAAGATCAACTTTGACCCAGTCTGAGGTCCTGAGCACTCGGGAGAAGATTTTCGTCCAGGATATCCCTGTACTTGGCCGCATTCATCTTTCCCTCAATTGCAACCAGTCGTCCTGTCCCTGCAACTGAAAAACACCCCCAGAGCATGATGCTGCCACCACCATGCTTCACTGTTGGGACTGTATTGGACAGGTGATGAGCAGTGTCTGGTTTTCTCCACACATATCGCTTAGAATTAAGGCCAAAAAGTTCTATCTTGGTCTCATCAGACAAGAGAATCTTATTTACCTCTCTCACCAAGGCTCTTCTCCACCCGAAGGCTCAGTTTGGCCGGACGGCCAGCTCTAAGAAGGGTTATGGTCGTCCCAAACGTCTTCCATTTAAGGATTACGGAGGCCACTGTGCTTTTAGGAACTTTAAGTGCAGCTTTTTTGTAATCTTGGTCAGATCTGTGCCTTTCCACAATTGTGTCTCTGAGCTCTTCAGGCAGTTCCTTTGACCTCATGATTCTCATTTGCTCTGACATGCACTGTGAGCTGTAAGGTCTAATATAGACAGGTGTGTGGCTTTCCTAATCAAGTCCAATCAGTATAATCAAACACAGCTGGACTCAAATGAAGGTGTAGAAGCATCTCCAGGATGATCAGAAGAAATGGACAGCACCTGAGTTAAATATATGAGTGTCACAGCAAAGGCTCTGAATACTTAGGACCATATGATATTTCAGTTTTTCTTTTTTAATAAATCTGCAAAAATGTCAGGAATTCTGTGTTTTTCTGTCAATATGGGGTGCTGTGTGTACATTAATGATGGAAAAAACGAACTTAAATGATTTCAGCAAATGGCTTCAATATAACAAAGAGTGAAAAATTTAAGGGGGTCTGAATACTTTCACTGTATATAGTCTCAAATATACTTTATAATCAAACTATCATAACAGTGCAATTTTAATGACCTCATCGGTCGTAATGATGCTGGCAAATTGCAGAGCTGGTGCGGATATATCCACTTCTCTATGATCAGATGCTTTCTCACCGCTATCACTTTATTTGTATGTTTACGTTGTTATTGGGAGGAAAGCACATATTTATAAGCTCATATAATCTTCGCTCTCAGCAGCGTGGACTGCATCGGGATGATCATTAAGAGCATGAACTTCTTTTTACTTACAATACCGGGCCTTGAATCACGTTCAGTCTGTACATTATGTGCACACCAGCATGAGCAGTAAGCTACTGGCTGCAGCTCAATTTACGGCCAAGGGTTCTTAATTCTACATTTAGCCCCTTTAAAATGTCATTATTTATTCATTTGCTTGTCCATTCATTTAACAAAATGAATTAACTTTATCAATTGGGAGTCTTTTGTGATAAAATGTTATCACAAAGGACACCCCATGATGTTGTATGGCATTGTTTTTGTGCCATAATACAGGTGAAGTTTTTAGGCTTATAATTATAATTTAACCTATAATAATAATAATAATAATAATAATAATATAGCCTGCAATATATCATGCAATATTGATGTTAAACAGATTTCAGAGCGATACAGAGAAACTATTGTACGGCACCCAGTCATATTATGTATTATTATTTACATAATATATGGAAATATTAGGGGTGTGACTAAATCTCGTGAGATAAAAAATTCGTGGCAAGATTTCTTGTCGAGGCGAAAAGCTGTAATGCGATATTGCCATGGCAGAGTGTGAGGGTGAAATTAGGAAAGAATATGTCGGCGCTACGTTTACATTACACCTCCACTGTCCTTTTGCTTTTTATAGAAATAAAATCCATTTAATTCAGTTGGACAACGGTTGTCGCCGCTCCCTATTCACAGAGTATGCATGCAAAAACGATAGTAAAACGCGAGCACACATTTCAATACCCCATATTTTGAAAGCAGCTCCCAGTTGCATGCAAATATCTCCCAATATGAAAGCCATCTCAGGCTGGGCTGTGTAGTTGTAACCATTTATAAGCTCTGTATCCTGCTTGAAGAAAAATTTGATCTCTATTTGTACTTTGAATATTGCGAAAGTATTTATGGTTGCACTTACTGTTTGCACTTAATAAGACTAAGAAGAAAATGTTATTCATTTAATGATAACATTTTATAATAAGGTTTCATTAGTTAACTTTAGTTTACTACTTTAGTTACGAAAAAACAATACTTCAACAGCATTGATTCATCTTAGTAAATGTCCAACATTTACACATTATTAAAATCAAACGTTGTGTTTGTTAACATTAGTTAATGCATTGAACTGTCATGAACTAACAAGGAATGATTGTATTTTTATTAGCTAACATTAAAGATTATTAAATGAATACTATAGCAAAAAAATCCCCAATGTTAGTTAAATGTTAACAAATGAGACCGTATTGTAAAGTGTTACCATTTTTATTTATACTTTTTTTTATTTCTTTGATTAATTTGTGGAAAGGAGTTCAAAAGTTAGTTGGAAGACCAGTTAGGAGGTCAAAAGTTGTCGAAGCTCATAAATCTTGTACACTTCTAAGGCCTGAAGAGACTCATATGAAATCATACAGGAGAGAAGCCAGTCAGTTGAGTTTGAGAGTCGTGACAAAACTTTTACAGTGCTTGAGTATTGTCGTCTTTTACTGCATATGGTAATTCATACTCAAAGTAGAACTGAAATTACATTCATTACAAGATGATTAGTTGAAACATATCAAATGCACCCGCAGATTATTTTTTTAGTCATGTATTTCTTAAAAATACTGCGTAAAAATCGTTCTCGTGAACTCACTATCCTGTCTCGTGACCCAACAGTCTCGTCACACCCCTAGTAAATATATTATGCATTATTATCCCAATTACATTATGTTTCTGCTACTTATAACACTTTTTATAACCATGTACCCAAAACTATTACACAAAACATTTTACTTTGTAATTAAGTTTCTGGTTCAGTCCATACATACAGTATATTGTGGTTTTTGAGTACTCAATAATGACCCTGCATAATATCCAACATAAAAACATACAGCACAATGGACAATGGTGATCCCTTAACATGCAACTACGGTTCATCCCATGCAGAAAACGCTGACAACAACAGAACAATTTAGTTCATAAGTTTGATGTATTAGCAGAAAGCAAATTGATTTACATCAACAACATGCGCAGTTCTAATGCAACTTAAGGTCGAAAAGGAATTAATAAATTGATAGTACCTTGAATCACCATCTTGGTCCTCCGTGAAGTCACCTGATGAATTCAACACATATGGACTCCGCTGTTTCGCTTTAATAAAAAAAAAACACACCTTGATAAGTACAATTCTTTGTGCATATTGGAAGTCATGTGACTGACAGTGGATCAATCACAGCTGTGGCAATGTCAGGTTGATGTAAATATTAGACACAAACAGCAGGAAGACACACAGGAGAGAAGGCAGGAACTCTTACATGCTGCTGAGGAGGTGTTTTCAGACACCTTCTGGAACGGGTATCGGAAGAGCAGTTTATTTCCTCTGCTGCCAGAGCTCACTAGTATAACGCTTATGGGACTTGTTTTTTCTCCATTTGGCTGCAGGCTGGATTCTGACTGTTTCCACGCCTGCTTCGCATCTGAATTTAAATCTGCAGACCACTGCTTGTACATCCTGACGCGGTTTCTAAAGTATATACAATCTCAAGCGAATTAACGCTGCAGATGGAGCGGAAAACGTGCAATGTAACATTCACAATACCGGTTTGGACAGCTAAAGAGTTGCACTGCATGGGAATTTAACTGAATGAATGCAAGACATCCGGTGAATTTGATGAACTGCATCTCTGATAACCTGAAAAAAGAACTGACCTAAACTTATAAGGGAGACAATGGCAGTATAACACGTTCTGTTAGCCTGCTAGCTAGCCAAAAGCACAACACGAATGCACCCCAGTTAATGGTAGCATTCAATATATAGTAAAAAAGAATGTTTTGTCCACTCCATGAGCCACCGGCTGTCATCTAATCTGACAGTAAAGTTTAGAACTGAGAGTCATTCCTTACTGAAACTGCATCACCACGGGCCAATGTTTGGTGTTACACTACGTGCGCCGAAGAGATACAAATGATTGAATGCAATGGTTCCGCATGATGACAAAACATTTTCGTTTAATATCTGTTGCAAGTAAGTAAATAAATAAGTTTAATAAATTGTTTTTTACAGGTCAGGTTGCCATCATCGTTTATTTTTCCTACTCTAATGTAGCTATAGATGTTTTACATTTTAAATTATGAAAATCCATCATAAAATATTATTATATTTTTACAATTTGATTGTCTACAAATACTAAGATGATGATAATAGGCCTACTTCTGTACTGTTGTTTGAACAATTCATATCAGTTACTCACTTTTTGAGTGTATCCTCAGTAGCCTATATAGTAAGAACAGTTTTATTTTTCTAAAGCCGACTGCGTCGCAATTAACATGGTCCCTATATAACCCACCCAAATAATGGAGTTGATTGAATATTTCTTTCTTTATAATAATTATTCTTTATTCATACATGTCTTTTTCCCCCTCTTTTTTCATTCCTTGCTTAATTCATAGCATGTTCTGGCATGTAAAATACATTTTTATAAAATGCACACACATATATATATATACATATTTATATGTATTTAATTTTTGTTGTGAAACGAAATTGACTTCTAGAGAAGTGCGTCGATGCTTGCTGAAGTCCCTTGCGGGCTAGTCTCGCGTAGCCCTTGCAGCTTTCATTGGCCAAGGACCGCCCAGGACCTTTGACTGACAAGCAACGAAACCAATCACAGTTCGTTTTGTTCCGTGTCATGTTTAGATGTGTGAAAATGTAAAGTCGAGGTCCCTGACCAGCGTGCATCTAATAAATTATTCATTCAAGAACGTTCAAGTTTACTGCAATGGAGCCATGAATTAGAGGGCTGCATTGGGTTTGGACCCAACGCAAATCTCGCGGGAGCGGTTTTACCCTTGCTGTGGGCGGGAGTGGGCGGCAGAAAATTTAGCGGGAGACCCGCTGGGAACGCTGAGATTTGGGGTGCAGTAGAAATGGAGTGAACACAAGAAGTTGAGAAGAAAATTAAAGCGGCTGTTTACTTGACAAAAGCAAAAGGCAAGTCAGACATATGGAAACAATTCTCACCTGACCATTCGCAAAAGTTTGATTGACAGGCGATCTAACCAATCATAACGCCGAATCCGCCACCTTATCCGACAAAGCCGTCAGGGAGTAGTCCAAAAAACTGCATTTTTCTATATGTAACAAAAACTGTAGTATTACTTCTAAAAAACTGCAGTGATTTTTTGTAAGGGCTGTGCCGCTTGGGGCTGTACAAATCACCGCACAATTGAATAAAGGTCTCTTGGAATAACCTTTCAGGGGTAAGGCCGAACATTTGTTTCTGGTTGTATTTGGTCATTATATAATAATGTTGATAGTAGTTGGCCACCGGAGTCAGTCAGAAAATAGCTAGCGATTTAAGAAAACAGTCCCAGGCAGGGCTGTACCATGAACTTCACATACTTTTGAAAATCCAGAGCAACTCCCTGACGGCTTTGTCGGACAAGATGGCGGATTCGGCGTTATCATTGGTTAGATCGCCTGTCAATCAAACTGTTTGCGAAGGGTCAGTTGGGTATAAAGTGTGGGAAAATGAAAAATATATATATATAAATTGTTGTTTAAATATTAGATGTGTTAAACATGTTTGTATAAGTGTTTTGTGGAAATGATTTCCACAAAAGTTATCAATAAAGTCAATGTTATTTGAATTTAATGGATGATTTGGCTGATGTCAGTTGCGTGCCAGCTCATGGTGAGAGAGATGCGAGCCGCATTCTTTTGCTGTTACTTAATTTTATCCATCCACGAGATTCTTTGTCTAATCATATGCCTGAACTGGGGATATATGCCTGTATATGAAATTTATATGCCCATATATGGAAATATATAGAATATATCCATATATGAAATTCATATGCCCATGTATGGAACATGCCCATATATGGAAATATGCATATGATGTGAAAATAACGTTAGAACAATGTTAGAATAACCTGTAAATGACCTGAAAATAACGTTAAAATAACCTAAAAAATAACCTGAAATAACGTTAGAATATCCTGAAAATGGCGTTAGAATAACGTTCAAATAACCTGAAAGTAACATTAAAATAAAGTAAAAGTCTAACATTATTTTCAGGTTATTCTAATGTTATTCCAACGTTATTCTAATGTTATTCTAATGTTTTCCTAATATTACTTTCAGGTTATTTTAACATTATTCTAATATTATTCTAACGTTATTTTCAGGTTATTCTAATGTTATTTAAGGTTATTTTAACGGGATGTGAAATATAATAAGACTTACATAAATTAAATATACAAAAACCGCTGTGTCTATGTCAGCGCGCTCCACTCAATCGCTCACTGCCCAATCGATCGCTCCACTCCTGTGTCGCTCGCGCTCACCGGTAAAACGACATTCGCTCAAATTCCGCTCCGACGTGAAATTTCAATGTACTGCACATCTTTTGTGGATGCTTTTTAATGCATTGTTGGAGACGTTTCTCATTTTACATATAGATGTCCTGAGCGCATATGAATATAAGAGCGCTCTGTGTGTTGGTGTAATCACATAAATGATAATTAGCTGACCTAAGCAAACAGTGCATCTTTAATTTCATACAGATTACATTGCAGGATAATTTTTAAAGTAGTTTTATTTTTTTTAAATTCTTATTTCTTTAGTCGTTTTGTTTGTGTGATAAGGCTATGGTTTCAGTTCATTTTTGAGTTTTATAAAGATTCTCGCGGAGACACAGTTGAAAGCGCGTTTATTTTCTTTATTTTACAGAAACACAAGGTTTTGATGTGATTGTGAGTGTACACAAATAAAAGTAGACCCTTTATAGTTGTCTTTCACTAATCTTTAAATGACTGAGTTGCTTCCGCTGTCATTAAGGAAAAAGTCCATCAGAACGCGCCGCGCGTTCATTGAACAGGGTTAAAGAAAACATAGCCTGTTTAGATTCATATTTATGTTTTAATGTTATATTATTATTTTTTAATTTCATCTGTTTATGAAAAGTGAACAGCATGAGTGAGACACCAGGCCTACATCATGATGTCGGGAGACATGCCGTGGGTCACACGTGATTTTGACCACGTTTATTAAGTTTTGTTTTGTAGAAAGCCATTCTTTAAAGTGAATTTCGTTTTGAATAAATCGTATTTTAGTTTTAATCAATGTTTCATCAACCAGTTTCCCGGATTTAACAGACCTACACTGTAAAAAATTTGGAGTAGGATTTACTTGAAAAAAGCTTGGAAATTTTTTTCACTCAGGAAAGGCTAGTAAATTTACATAAATTGTCAAGTAAAAGCTAAAATATAATTATTCGTAGCTTTAATTAGACAATTTTAAGTTAAGTTTACTTGGAAATTCCCAGTAAATTTTATCAACTCTTTGTTTGTAAATTTTACTCAAGTAATGCTTATAAATATATTATGATTTATTGCATTTCTTTTACATAAGAGTCCAGGTTATTTTATTTAGTTATCCTGAGTAAACTTTACTTCAAATATCATTTAAACATTACTTAATATAATTTGTGATGTACTACTGATGTTTTCTGTAAAAAAAAACTCTGACAGACATTTTCCTTGAATACTTTTATTTAAAAAACAAAGGGAATGATAAAACAAGTGGACACATTCATTAAGATTAACTGCTGTTGGCCAAAGACATGGCCAAAATGGTTCAGGATCTTTATCCTATCACAGATGTTTTTGTGTATATAACAGAGCACAACAATTTAACATGAAATGCTTAACTGTGATCTTACAACAGCTCTGGCTTACTGGTTTCTTTAGCAGCACTTTTACATTACACTGCATTACAATGTTTCTGTCAAACAGTACAGTATTGTACAAACTTTGCTCTAATTTACATTAGCAAACCTTTTTAGAACATTCTCACTTGCTCACCCCCATGTTGTTCCACACCTTGAAACACAAATTATGATATTTTTGATGAAATCTGAGGGTATCTGATGTATCTGATGCACAGGCAGCAATATCATTGCACCTTTTGAGGTTAAAAACATGGTTAAAATAGTCAACGTGACTACAGTGGTTCAACCTTAATGTTATGAAGCAACAAGACATTTTGTGTGCAAAAACAAAACAAAAATAACAACTTTATTCAAAATTTGAACTGTTGTCATACGTAGTGAACTCAGTACAGGCTTCCATGTTTACGTCCGTACACCGACTCTGTTGGCTGAAACTGAAGACGAGAGCAGCACGATTCATGGGTGATCCTGACGCAGGAGCCACCAATAAAATGAGCTGGCGTTCGGACGTAAACAACAGTTCAAATTGTTGAATAAAGTTGTTATTTTTGTTTTGTTTTTGCACACAAAATGTCTCGTTGCTTCATAACATTAAGGTTGAACCACTGTAGTCACGTTGACTATTTTAACCATGTTTTTACTATTTTTCTAAACCTCAAAAGGTGCAATGGTGCAATAAATATCTTAATTTGTGTTCTGAAGATGAACGAAAGTCTTACGGGTATGGTACCACATGACGGTGAGGAATTAATGACAGAAATTTCCTTTTTGGGTGAACTAACCCTTTAAGTTCAGGGAGTAAATGAAGTCTATGAGCAGAAGCACATTTGTGAGATTTACATCCCAACAGCACCTTAGTTCCCTCGATGACGATGACGTCAGCTATGTTGGCATCTTCCTCTCCTGCAGTGCTGCCTAGTCCAATGATCTTCATTACATATTGTGAGGCTATCTGTAATCATGTCTCAGCTGATATCCTGTCAAATACACAAATACGTGCAAAGTGGTTACAATACTGTACAGTAAGTTGAATGTTCTCTTTAATTTTATGTGATGAGTGCACCACACAGAGATTTGGTCTCACCATCATTAAATCTGTTATTACATGAAGAAAGAAGGAATAAAAATTAAGACGGACTAAACCCAGAAGAGCTGTGCTTGCAAAACACTTAAAAATCTACCTGCAAAGCTACAGTACTGTAAAAAGTTTTAGGTACTTGTGTAAAAATTTTGTAAAGTGGGGATGCCTATAAATGCTTTCATAAATTTATTTTCTTTTACCTTCTATTGACTAAATCAACATTTGGTGCGATCATCCTTTGCTCTTAAACTTAAAGCAGTTTTTGGCCGAGGCACACTTGATATTGTTTTTCAGGTAGCTTTGCATGTAAGCATTTAGCAGACATTGCCACAGTTTTTCTTGATTTAGGCCGTCTCAGTTTTATCTCTTCATGTTATAATTGACAGACTCAATGATGGTGACCAGATCTTCTGTGGAGCACCAACTGTTGTCAGACTCCCTGTGCATACACAAATCTCACAAGATCACAACAAATAATGGCAAAATGAATGTTTAGGAATGTGAACTGATATTTCATAACAAACTACAGCACAAAGATATAAAAATTAAAGAACATTTTTGTGGATGAAAATACTAATGTGCCTTAGACTTTTGAAGTACAGCACATATCCAAAGTCAAAATGAAATTTGAATTAATCTATTAATGTACCTGGTAGGCTTCAATGAACTCCTCAGATGATTCTCCCATATTACAGCATCTCGTTTATCTTCAACTTGCTGTTAAAAACAAAAGTAAATTGCAGCGAACATTAACAGTGTCACTTCCATCTACATACAATTGCATATCTATAAAGTCAGGAAGCAGCAGAATATCAGATGGGTAATAAATACATGTATCTGGCAGAGTGAACACTGCAGAGTTGATCAGTGTTGTATTGACTGTAAGAAGTATTGCCAACTTACCTAGCATGAGCTTGGAGAGTGCAATCTGTGGAACAAATGTTAGAAATGTTAATGTCAGACATAGACTTTTTTACTAAATTTGAATAAATATACTGATCTTATTGATTTGAAATTTGAACAGTTAATTTAGTTTGGAACAACTAACTGCATTCAAGTAAGTATCAACAATTAAAGTTTGCAAGTATAGAATATCTGGTAGGGATAGTTCACCCAAAAATGAAAATTCTTTCATCATTTACTCCCCCTCAAGTTGTTCCAAACCCGCACAAATTTCTTTTTTCTGTTGAACACAAAAGAAGATAATTTGAAAAAAGTTGGTAACCAAACAGATGATGGACCCCATTGAGTATTTACTATGGAAGTCAATGGGGTCTATCAACTGTTTGGTTAACATTCTTCAAAATATCTTCTTTTGTATTCAGCAGAAGAAAGAAATTCATACGGGTTTGGAACTCGAGGGAGAGTAAATGATGACAGAATTCTCATTTTTGGGTGAACTGTCCCTTTAAGGCTGCCTGAACACATACACTAAAAATGCATCACTTTTGTATAGCTTCAATAGGGAGTATAATCTCTGTTTAACTTGATTAATATGCACCAAATGATTACCGATTTTATCGATAAAACAAACCAGTGAAGTTAATGTGGATTAATGGGGGATTATCGGTTTTCTCCGTCACTTTTAAAGTTTAAGGCCCACCGATCTCAGGGGTCATTACGAGTTCGTAAATATGACTTCCGAGGCCTTACATGTCCAATTCTAATTAGAAAACTTCTATTTATAATTCAAATAGCATGTGAGGGCACAATTATTTATTCACACAGACGAATAAACACACGCCCTTCGGTTCTGATGCCGTTTGTCGCGACGCGTCGCGCCGCTTTCGTCTGGCAAAGTTCATTTTCAAGTGTAGAATCTCCGTAGATTACATGTCAAATACAACTGTTTTCGACAGAGATGAGTTCGCTAATAGCCGATGTTTAGGCAAATCGGTTCTTTAGCAAACTCAACTCTGTCAACTATAACAGTTAACACGTTAACTTTTTAGCCACCAGGACTGCAGACAGCTTAATATCTCTAAACTTTTCTGCATACGTAACTAAATAGACCAATAAACAAATATTTCATAACTTACCGTGTAAAAATCACATCAGGCTTCGAGAATTTTTTCCGTTGCTTTCCTCTGCCTCTGCGCGCCACTTCGGAACCAAAAGCGCATGCGCAATGATTGCCTGGCTTCATGGAGTAAGTTTTACTTGCGTTTGTCATTTTTTTGCATTAGTTCATTACATGACAAAACACTAAGTAAACATTACTTGAGCTTTTCCATTTGAATGTACTTATATATTTAAGCACATTAAATTAAAACGAAATCTCAAGTAGCTTATTGAATTAAACGTGACATTTTTAAGCAAAAAGACAAACTAGGATTTGTTTGTAAAATGTACTTAAATTATGCTATCTTTATTTACAAGGTCAAAAAATCATTTTTTTCAGTGTACATGAGAAGAAAACCAAGAACGGCCCCTTTCTGTTTTAATAAATTTCTTGAATACATGTCTCAATTACAGTAAGCCTAGGATAGTTGTGATATTTGTGGCTTTAAAGTAATAATTTATATTATAAAGTAGTGTGCTATAAATAAACGACGTGACTTGACTGGAGAGTGATGGATAAAGCTGGTGCAAACATATCCACATGACGATGATCAGACGCTTTTTTCATATTTGAATGGAAGAAATTTGGAACCACCAGGACTCTTCCTAGAGCAGGCCGCCCGCCAAACTGAGTGATCAGGGAGAAGGGCCTTAGTCAGGGAGGTGACCAAGAGCCTGACGGTCACTCTGACAGAGCTCCAGCGCTTCTCTGTGGAAACAGGAGAACCTTCCAGAAGAACAATCATCTCTGCAGGACTCCACCAATCAGGCCTGTATTATAGAGCGGCCAGATGGAAGCCACTCTTCAGTAAAAAGCACATCACAGCCCGCCTGGAGTTTGCCAAAAGGCAATTGAAGGACTCTCAGACCATGAGAAACAAAATTCTCTGGTCTGACGAAACAAAGATTGAACTCTTTGGCCTGAATAGCAAGCGCCGCGTCTTGGAGGAACCAGGCAATGCTCATCACCTGGCCAATACCATCCCTACAGTAAAGGATGGTGGTGGCAGCATCATGCTGTGGGGATGTTTTTCAGTGGCAGGAACTAGTCAGGATTGAGGAAAAGATGAATATAGCAATGTAAGGAGACATCCTTGATGAAAACCTGCTCCAGAGCACTCTCGACCTCAGACTGGGGCGAAGGTTCATCTTGCAACAGGACAGCAACCCTAAGCACAGCCAAGATTTCAAAGCAGTGGCTACGGGACAACTCTGTGAATGTTCAGTGGGCCAGCCAGAGCCCAGACTTGAACCCGACTGAACATCTCGAGATCTGAAAATGGCTTTGCACCAACGCTCCTCGTCCAACCGAATGGAGCTTGAGAGGTCCTGCCGAGAAGAATGGGAGAAACTGCCCAAAAATAGGTGTGCCAAGGTTTTAGCATCATACTCAAAAAGACTTGAGGCTGTAATTGATGCCGAAGGTGCTTCAAAAAGTACTGAACAAATATATAGCACACTATATATATATATATATTTAAATAAATTTGCAAAGATTTCAAACAAACTTCTTTCATGTTGTCGTCATGGGGTATTGTTTGTAGAATTTTTTGGAAAATAATGAATTTAATCCTTTTTGGAATAAGGCTCTAACATAACAAAATGTGGAAACAATGAAGTGCTGTGATATCTTTCTGGATGCACTATATATTTAATTTTTATAAATTATATACTTATATATTGATAAGCACAATTAAAATATTATACTATATTATTATAATATATTGACATTGTAAATTATATAAACTGTGCACTTGTAATTTATAACATTCATGTATTCATTACAACAATTGTTTGTTTATTTTTTTTCTAGTTTTTCTCATTATTGTTATATTTCATCGCTACTGTGTAATTCCTGTCTGCACTATGTCGGTCTTTTCTTCTCCACTGGAAGCTCCTGTCACCAAGACAAATTCCTTGTGTGAGTAAACGTACTTGCAATAAAGGTCTTTCTGATTCTGATTCGTGGATACAGACAAACCTGGCATGCATGTGCTGCAGTTTTTGCAATTAAAATATAATATTGTGTGTGTATACACTTTCGCACCTTCAGCTCAATCCTACTTATTTTAATTGTATCTTCACACACACTTAAAAGCGACAGCTTGGTGTCCCTCTTGTATGTCTCAATGTAAAGTTCTTTAAAGAAAAAAGAAAACTCACATACTCATATAAAGAGCTATCCTTACTGTACCTGAATCATTGCTAACAAGATTTTTTATTTTTATGAGGAGAGGAACACATTCTTGCCAAACATCTCACATGCCTTAAGAACTCTGAACCATCCTAATATAACGCACATTATGTTCATATATCCCAGCTTGCATCAGAGCTGGAGCAGGGGACATCCCACTGACACAAAACCCATATGTCAAAGAGTAAGTCTGTAAATTAAGAGCATTTGGAGTGTTTTAAAAGCTAAAAAGAGTGTTTACTCATTAACCACTGTAAGATGAACATATGATAATGCTGAATATGCAGCAGTTTTGTTCATTTTGGAGAGGAATGTTGATGCTCATTAATCAATGAGAAATGCCTAACATATATTTTTCACCTGATGAATAAAAAGACAATCCACCCCGTGTTGATTAATTTATTACTTTATTCAACTTTAATGCGTTGAATCATCATTGAATTGAGGCAGATATCTGGCAGATATCTTCAGAAGTAACGGCTGGAGAGCGCGGACACAACTACAGAGAGGAACTTCTGCCAGGTGGCCTGAACTTCAGGGCTGAAAGCGGGTCCAAATGCGGTCGCAACCACAATGGAGAGGCAATCGCTCAACAGCTGCGTGGGTCAAGAAAACGTGCATTTGTTAGGCAACAACTGTGATATCCTTATTAATGCGCTCATTTTTTGAAAATAAAGCATTTACCCTGAAGTTGTCTGGATCGACGTTGAGTTTCTCGCAGTGCAGCAGGCTGAGTTCGGAGTAAGTGCCTTTGATGTCATCCATGTTCTTCACGGCTTTTCCCAACGCGGTTAGCACAGTTTTACCATGTTGTGCCACCTTGGGATTGCCCTGGATTGCAGCTGCATTGGATAGGTTTCCAAAGGAGCCGAAATATCTCTGAGTCCAGGGATATACAATCAGCACCCTGTCATATGAAACAATGGAAATAGCCATACCAGTCAAAACTCAATTGAATTACCGACGTGTTATATAATCTTTGACACGCTATCACATTACCTGGCCAGAGTCTGGGGTCCGAGTTCTTCGACGTTGATTTTGGCCCAGACATTAGCAATTGTGCTGCGCTCGGAAGCTGACCACTCCACCATTGTGATGATCTCTTTCTTTTTTTTCAACAAGTGTGAAATGCTGACTTGGATGCGCGAGGGGTTTTTATTTGTACTCGCACTCTCCGCCCCAAACCAGGCGCCGAGACTGATTGGCTATCTGTGGTACCTATTGGTACTTGGATCCGAACCGAGTTATTTACATTTTTATTAGAAACTGCGAAATTAGATTAGTCAGAAACCCATTTCGTAGGCTACATCTCCAAATAAATATGGATTCAATCATCAAAATCACAAATGTCGACCCTTGTGTTGTGTGTGTATTGTGCTTAAGGCTTTATGTTGCGATTTATTTAATTCCAAACTCAGAAAATGTTAAAACCCTATAGCTATTAACCTAATAATGCTAAAATGAAATAAAAACACTCGGCACGTGAGTCGTATGGCACATAGTCAAACCTGTAAAATTGACCTATTCTGTTATAATATAGTTAAATGAATCCGTATAGGTGAAAAGCTCAGGCATGTTATTCTTTAAATTAAATTAAATGGGCACATTAAAGATCTAATTGCAGATTTTAATTTGAACGAGTGCCCGTTCATTTTTCTTTATCTGGACACTCAGACCAGTTCCTCCCATATCAAAATGTTCTCTTTTTTTATTTAATCTTGATGACCGGACGTCCTGTTCTTTTTATATTTGCCCCACCCTTTGGTGTCCCCAAATGACCCCGAAGCATCTTTCATGTAGACTAAATATAACATGAATTGTTCCGATAAATGTGCTTAAAAAGCAAGGAAAGTAATTGTTTATTATTTCAGACAAAACAGCCAAGACTTTCGATACATTACATTAGGCTACTTTTTCACAAACCTGATAAAACTGCTACCCCCGCGGTTTCATAGAAAGATTTGTCTCAAAAAAAGACTAAAATGCATGTTTGGGTTGTTTTAACTGAAAGCAACTTGTACATTGTACAAGACACTTAAACGCTCTAATTGAACTAAACCCCAGTTTTGGCTAAGCCCTGTCTGGGAAACCGGGCTTTAGAGTTATCGCAATCCTAAATCCAGTATTATGTTCGATAGGACACTGTATGTCCGATTATTAGCGCTGTTTTTAAAGAGAAATAGACGTTTTCATTGTTTTCCTCATTTAAAATAAATAATTAAAACCATTCACTATTTTTGATAAAATAATGATCGATGAAATGAATTGGCAAAACTCGAGCTTGGCTGTAGAAGTCTGAGAGGTGGGGCGGACGCGCTGTTGGGTGTGTCAGCACGCTATAAAAAGAGCCTCATCCTTCAACTAATACTGTGCTCTTGTAATACAGAAGTGAAAAGGATTGAGAAATGAGTTTGACAGCTAAGGACAAAGCCGCGGTCAAGGCCTTCTGGGGTAAAATATCCAGCAAGGCCGATGCCATAGGCCAAGAAGCTCTGGGAAGGTAAGACCTTAACATTTCAATTCATTTTGGACACCTATAGTCTACAAATCAATGTCAAGAGTTTTGCCAAAACTAATACAAACGGATTCTTCTCCTCAGAATGCTCATTGTCTACCCTCAGACTAAAATATATTTCCCTGATTGGACTGATTATTCTGTCGGCTCTCCCCAAGTGAAGAAACACGGCAAAACTGTGATGACCGCCATCACTGATGCTGTGGGCAAAATGGATGATCTTATTGGTGGATTGAGCGCCTTGAGTGACGTCCATGCCACTAAGTTTCGCATAGACCCTGTGAACTTCAAGGTGAGGATATCATTGCTATGTGTTTGTGGGGTTTTTTTTTTCAATCCTTGTGTGTAGCCTACATTGAAGGTGTGAAGATAATCTGACAGTTTGAGTTCAATCAAAATCATTTACTACTTTCGGGGTTATTTTTTTCTTTTCAGATTCTGTCCCATAACATCCTCGTGAGTCTTGCAGTTCATTTCCCCGCTGACTTCACCGCGGAAGTGCACGTGGCCGTGGACAAGTTCCTCGCGGCTCTGTCTGCTGCCCTCGCTGATAAATACAGATAAAGATCCTTGTTCAGGGGCTTCTCGTTTATCTGTAAACAGAGCTAACTCAAATAATGAAATAAAGATCAGTGAATAAAATCTTCAACAATCAAAACTTTCTTCTACTTGTTTTTCTGAACGTTACGATCTCAATTGGGATGTTCTTGAACTCTCTCAGAGCAGTGGCGGTTCTAGACAATTTTTACTAGGGGGGCCAAGGGGGGGGGCCAGTGTTTAACCAGAGGGGCACATTAAAAATGGTAACAAATTATATTTAAAGATTATTAACTTCTTTACTTTACAATCATATAAACATTTATTACAACATTGTACAACATTTGTACAAGAGTGAGTGCAGGTGCAAAAAAGGTTCATTAATATTGATGATTATTATCAATGATTTGTGAAGGATTTCTGAAGGATGATGTGACACTGAAGACTGGAGTAATGATGATAAATTCAGCTTTGATCACAATTACACTTTACTATATATTCACATAAAAAACAGTTATTTTACATTTTAATAATATCTCACAATTTTAGAGCTTTTTTGTATTTATAATAACATAAATGCAGCCTTGGTGAGCAGAAGAGACTTCTTTCAAAAACAACCAAAATAGTACCGTTTCCAAACTTTTGATTGGTAGAGCATATCTGCATGTATTGCATGTATTTCAAAAATGTAGGCCTAGAATTTACTTTAAAAAAAAGAAACATTAGATCCATATTGCCAATATTGATTTTGTTAACAAAAAAGGACGCTATGTCCTTTTCCTCGTTTCAAGATAACTATCGGAAGAAAAAAAACGTGCATTACATTTCGTTGCCTAACCATCCCTCTCTACTTAACACGGGCAATAATAACCTGTTGATTACTTTACTCAAATGTATGTTATCGCAATGCAACAGCCAAGACAGATGAAGTTACGTGGTTAACATCACAACATTGTGCAGGAACAACCAGTTACTTACGAGATACGAGTCACTCACTCGGCCGGCGCCCGCTCTAATTTACCCGTGTAGAACGTTCCGTCACGTTAGTTCCGCTTTTGGCGCTCGCGTGTAAAATCATAATGAAGTCATAATTCATTTTTTATTTTTATTTTTTGGTCAGCACAGGGGGGGCCACAGGGGTGGCCATGGAAATTTCTACAGAGGCACGGGCCTCCCTAGGCCTCCGTGTAGAACCGCCACTGTCTCAGAGACGTTATGAACTTCGCATTGTGCATTTTAGTTTAAAGCAGGCTCCTTTTTATTCGATGGCTTTTAGTATGGCTGCTCGAAGTACTTTTGTAGCACATAGAAAGTATCAGCAGCCATTTATTTGATTGATGACATAATATAATCACCAAAAGAAATGAATTTCGGTGAAGCTGTTTTCTGTTTAATCGATGTCATTTAAAGAAAAAAATGTTTAGATCTAGGTGTAAAAAGTACAGCCTACTAAATAAATACATAAAAGTGCAATCTTTTACTCAATCTGGCTAAAAACATATACTTGAGTGAAACTAAAAACAAAAAAACAATTTTAAATTATATAAACTGTTAAAAAAATAGCTATAGGACAAATGAAAACAAGAGAGAAGATTCTTGTTTAAACATTTTGAATAATCTCCTCAATGCAAAGTAAATTAAATGGCACAAAGGTTTGACTTAAGTGGGGGAACAAAACACAAACACAAGTAACAAGGGGGAAAAAAACCCGCACAGCACAGTCAGTATGGCCATTAAAACAGTAAGATGTGATACAGAGGCCATAAACATATTCAAGACAGAACACAACTCCTAAATCTACCTTATTTAAAAATCTATTTCTTTCTGCAGATTTTGAATTCGGGTGTTTTTATAAAGCCACATATGCGAGCAACAAGGGAATAATGATTTGAATTGGTAAAGAGTCACAAATTTATTTGTTTTGCATGTAACATGCAACATCTTGGTTAATATAAATTTATAAATATAATTGGTCCTTTGTTATAAGTTAATTCTTAATGATATATGATATATATATTTATATTATGTGTGGCGGAAGGAGCCACATGTTTTAGGGTTTACAAATAAATTGAATGAATGAATGAGCGAACGAATTCATTCATTCATTCATTCATTCATTTAAATAGGCTAAATTGTTACTCAAACTGGAGTAATACAATTGTTATACCAAAACCCCTTTACCATTAAACTTCTTTTATTTTACATATTATATCTGTATATTTGCAATGAAATTTACCAGGTAAATCACCTGCTAAAGTGTTAAATGTCATCGTAGATACATTTTTAAATTTCTTTTTGTTTTTACAATTTTTTACATTTTACAATTTTTTTCTCGTTACCGAAAGTAAGTGAGCAATATTAAAAAAACAGGTGCCTTTAGTTAATTAGACTTTATTTTATTTATGTATTTATTTATGTACTCAAAAAAAATTGTGGGAACTGATTGACTCTATTTCTGTAAGTTTGCAAACTCAAATATATCATCAATAAGTATAGCCAATTTTTTTTGTACAAATGAACAGTTTAAATCAAGATATATATTTAGTGTTTTGTTCATCTTAATTTAATGCAACTCAAAGTTGAATGTACACTATAAACCCGAATAAGTTGGAAAAACTAAAAAAAAGTTTCCTCAAAATTTTTAAGTTAAGAAATTCAAAGTTAAAGTACCAATCCTACCAATTGCATTTTATATAGATGCAAAAAGTAGTTTCAGTGTATAATTAGCCCACCAAATACAAACAAAAATTCATGCTATAGATATGCGGTAGGAATTTATGATTCAATAATTTCTGTTGCAAATTTTATACTACATAAAAAGACAGGTAAAGAACTAATGAAATCAAACAGCCCATACCATAATTCCTGTAAACCCAAACAGTAACTTTTATGGACAAGTACCTTTTACTCAAAATGTGCCAAAAAGTTTAACTGTTATTTTTGAGCTCATTCAACATCTATCAGAGATTTAAGTTAACACTAAATAATTTTTTTGTGTTTTTACAACTCCAGAGCCAGGATTTTTTCATAGGGGTGGCCAGGCAGGGGCCAGCAACCTGTCTGGGGTGGCACAGAAATCTTCATTATTTCAACACAAAGATGAGTCGATGAAGTACTGGATTTCGCCTAACACAGCTGAATACAGTTCATTTGTATTTAATAGTAACTGAGATAATGAATTAGATCATGGAATCCTGAGTGAATTTGACCATTTTCTTTTAAAAACAAATTATTCCTCACCTGCAGGCATATTAATAACAGGTTCTCAAAGCTTGTTCTCCATTGTTGCATCTGCATGGATGAGACATGCAGATAACCACATACTGTAGTTCAAAGATTATCATTGCATTTTATGTATAATCTCTTTAACAATTCTGAGTTTGTGTTTCTAAAACTACCAAAGTAACAGAAAAGGTTTAACTTTCGATATTATCAAAATAAATAATTGCAACAGTAAATTAAACTCAGTACAAAGGGAAAAATGTGTCTCTTTTGAATTCCCATTTGCAAGACTATGAATAAAGGCGGAAGTCAACAGCCAGAATGTAAAATTAATTATTTTATGCATTTAAACGTGATACATTGTGTTTGTATTTTATAATTACATCTAACATTATAACATTTATAAATTACGCAACATTAGCATCTTCTAGTACAAATGCACAGTGGTCACATTTATTTATGCATTACAACATTACATATCAGCTTGTGACTTATATTGTGACCTCACAGCAGAATATTTTAGTCTAGAGACATGTGACGCCTATACATAACAAATACATACATGCATGCAGTTTTAACGCAGCTTTAATCGCCTTTTTTGGTTATTTCATGACTTAATTGACAACAGAACTACGACGTTGCAAGCTCGTAGTTTATTTTGCGCTTTAGTGAAGTGATATACAGCGCGCCGCGAGCACAGTATAACGACATTTTTTTTTACTGACATATAGCCGGACAACATATAATCTGACAGCAGATACTGAATAAGGACAACACGTTTCTCCCAGCATCTGACAGGAGTGTCACACACGTGTTTTCAAAATAAAAGTGGCATCAGAAATACAGAGTATTAAGTTGTATTATGTTGTTGTTTTTTTGACTGCACACAATGCGACCCACTCAAAACGGTCTTGAAACCCACCAGTTGAGAAAATTGACGCAGGCTATACACAATGTTCACCGTTGTTCTGCTGAAGCTCATGGATCCTTCCCGCGCGCTCTGGAGACGCGAAATTGGAGTGTGCGTCTGAAAAGTCTCCCGTTTTTGTGGTCTTAAGGAGACGGTTCTACGTTTAAATAAACGCCGTTCATGTAAAGAAAAAAGAAGACAGAAAGAGCAGTTGTGACAGGGGTGGCCAAGCTTAGGCCAAAAGCGGCCATGGCCACCCCTAACTCCGCCTCTAAAGATTAGAGTTCAGGGAACTTGAAAAAATAGATTCAACCAAAATCAAATATTTTTATGTCAAACAAATTAAGTGTTACAAAATATTTTTAGGTTTTTTTTTTTGTATGCAAGAGTAATGTTAAGTTGGAGATTTAGTAGTGATTTATGTTTTGTTACCCTGAAGAGTTTCTTTCAATGTGGGTTTTGGAGTTACGATCATGACAAGTGGTGCATGCGGCTTGGTTTGAGAGCAAAGCAAGTTAAACGCTTTTATACGTCTATGTGCATTCAGCCCTATAAAATGCTATTGCTAACCAGGGATGGTGAGTAACGGAATACAAGTAACTTAGTTACGTTTTTTAAAATACAAAATTTGAGTAACTGTATTTCATTACAGTTACATTTGAAATGGGTGGTAATCAGATTACAGTTACATCTGAAAAGTATTTTAGATTACCAAAGTGATTACTTTGAATTTTAATTTCATTTAAACAGCAATTGGTGATTCTCTGACTCTGGCCGTCTATAAAAAAGCGGAGTTAAGTAACATCAACATTTTAATACTTTTAAGAGGGATCAAATTTTTTTTGGTATTTTTATTTAGTACTGTCCTGAACAAGACAAAATGACTTTTATAAATTTCAAAAAATGGCCGAACTGTCAACCTAACTTAACTGTCCTGTCATGACCTGGGATGATACACAACTGTTTTCATGTTTTGTGATAGTTGTTTGTGAGTCATTTTATAATTCACTCGTCACTGCAACTTTTTCTCACAATTAGTTTTTTTTTCCACTCATTTCACAATTCTGACCTCTTTTTCTCAGAATTGCGAGATTCAAACTCACAATTACAAGTTATAAAGTCAGAATTAGGAGATTTAAACTTGCAATTCTAACTTTTTTCTGGCAATTGTGAATTTAGTATGTGAGTTTATATCTCATAATTCAGATTTTTCTCAATATTGCGAGTTTATATATCATAATTCTGACTCTATAACTCAAAATTGCAACTTTATATCACGCAATTCTGAGGGAAAAAGTCAGAACTGTGAGATAAAAACTTGCAATGACCTTTTTTCTGTTTGTTTCACACTTATTAGTATTCCAAAGTATTCTAAAGTATTTAGATTAAGTTACTAAACTTGAGTAATGTAACGAAATACGTTACAAAATACTTTTTAAAGGATGTATTTTGTAATCTGTAGTGAAATACATTTTAAAAGTACCTACCCAGCCCTGTTGTTAACATGTTAGCAAATTAAATTAATTAAGTTAGTAGTTTTTAGAATTAGTTTGTTATTTCTAGCTAATTTCACACTAATACATGTGTTTACATTGGGATAATATGATCATTTTAAGCTAAGCCTATGAGTGTATTCAAACATTTCAAGTGGGCAGGACGCTGTTTTAAAAGTAGATATGCCTTTTTCTGTAAAAAAAAATCCAAAATAAGTTGCAGAATTAAAGTGGTTAAGATCAATTAAAATATATTAGTTCAAAATAAAAATCTACCAGTTCTTGCACTCCAAAACTACGTTCGTCGAAAATTGAATATCATGCGCTTCATACATGCGTATCACATGCACGCCAATGGTCATTTCTGCATATATACAGCACGCCACAAAGAAACAAAACATCGTGATATTGATTCGCAGTTTCATGAGATCGGACTCCAGGAAACTGATTTTTTAATGACAGGACGTGACTGTTATTTGACAGTTACTTTATAATCCATTTCGAGCTGTTGTTTGTTGTTTCTGTGGTTGTCCAGCTGTGTTGTCAAATTGGCAAAGCACATTACAGTCAATATATGGTTAGTTCCCATAACTGACTTCCTAGAATTATTCGGTGCGAAAGCCGAACAGGTTTTATGTCATGGTTTGTTATCGTTACTAAAAGAAGTATGCGATTTTATAGCTTTTATAGCTTACAGTAAGCTATTAATTTACATATTCGACGTAGCAATTATTTGGTATAGATCTACGCGGTTTGCTGTCATCTCATTTTAGTTGATTTTCAGTGTAGTTAAAGTAGGTTAAAGAATTTTGAAATTCGACAGAGCACAGATGTATGGCAAGCCTTTTTTTCTTTTATTCATTCTCAGGAAATGAACTTTTGATATCAACAATTACATTTTCACTAGTTGAATTGTTAATTCCTGCGATCGGGAATTAGATTTCCACTAGTAACAATGGACATTTTTGATATCAAGAATTACATTTCCACTAGTAAAAACTATACTTCTTGATATCTGTAATTGTATTTTCACTAGTGAAATCTCGCCATATATAGGCCTCCATTCAAACTCTATTGTTGATATCAAGAATCAAATTCTTGATATCAATAACCGAATTCCTGATATCAAGAATGAACATTTTAACTAGTGAAAATGTAATTGTTGATATCACAAGTTCATATCCTGAGAATGAATAAAAGTAAAAACGGCTTGCCGTAGACATGTCCACATTTCAGTCAGACGAGCTAACGAGTTAAATCGAAGAAGAGGTGCAAAGTTAAACTTATCTGGGTAACACTTTATTTTACAGTGTCATTGTTACATATGTTACATGTATTTACTGTAGTAATAACTAGAAATTATCCATAATTACATGCAATTATCCCTACCCGCATCCTAACCCTATAACCAGTACTTGCATTACTCAGTATTTAAATGTATAATTACAGTGTTATACTGATACCTTAAAATAAAGTGTAACCCTTATCTGTTACATTTTTGTAATTATGAATATTGTAATTATCATGGCAAAATAACTCATTATAGAACTTGGACTGCTCTAACTTTTAATGTTGTTTTTATTACTTCATAAGGCGCACTCTTCTTCGTATTCCCTGCAAAAAGTGGCGTGTTGCAGCTATAATTCGCAGTTTTGAATATAAATTGCAAACAAAATGAGCATACTAGCCGACTAATAAATAATTATATTGAGATAAGAGCGTCATTTTGAAACTATGTTACTGGAGGCTGTGATAAATTTTATTTCTTTTATCAATGAATTCAAGAGGTTAACACCCACAGTCTGCAAATCTATCATAACTGAAAGGCTTATTCAGAAAGTTGCTAGAACTAACTCACTAAAATTGTTAAGAACCTCCTGTTGAAGAATTGAATTCTTTTCTTAAGAATTAATTTTTATGAACGGTCATTGTGTTTTGTGGAATAGACGGGAGACATTAAAGACAAACAACATTAAAGTATTCTTAGCATTATTTTATTGATCTTATTGAGTTAGATCTTTGTGTGAACAGCTTCGGGTCTTGCGATCTTCTGCAATAGCTGGTGTTCATTGGTGATGAGACTCTAGTGGTACTGTCTGCCCAGAGCGGACACGACGACACTCAGAAACTTCTGCCAAGCCTCCTGGGTGTCAGGACTGAAACCAGAGGGCCCGAACTTCATGGCAGCGCACACGGTGATGCAATCAGCGAGGAGCTGTGGAGCAACAGATCTATTATTAAGTGGCTGTTTATCCATGATGAATATTCAACAACATGTTTTCTATATTCACACCATTTATTTTCGCAAACATATACCTTGAAGTTGTCTGGATCCACATGCAGTTTCTCAGAGTGCATCACACTGAGCGCGGAATAGGTGGCCTTGATGTTGTCCAAGTTCTTGATGGCTCTCTCCAGACCTCCCATCACAGTCCTCCCGTGAGCTGCCACCTTGGCGTTACCCATGATTGCAGCGGGGCTTGACAGGTTCCCAAAGGTCGAGAAATATCTCTGAGTCCATGGATACACGATCAGACACCTTAAAAGAACAGAAGCGTTCAGAAGAGTTAATTCTGTCAGCTACAGAATTGAAATGAACTGACGGTATGTGTCTATGAAGAATCTGATGCGGTCATAGCCTACCTGGACAGGGCCTGAGGTCCGATTTCATCGATATTGAGCTTTCCCCACACGCTAAGGATGGCAGTTCGCTCAGCATCTGTCCACTCAACCATGTTTAAGCTTTAGGATGTACTTAGGTGCTTGCTGAAGTCCAATAGGAATCACTAGTAGAAATTCAGAAAGCGGAGGACAATTTATTGATGTCTGATGTCTCCGCCCATTAAAATATTCAAAGTCTTATTGGATCATTTCTCTCTTACGTGTTTGGACCTCACTGATCGGACCGCGTCCAAAAAGTTGTTTTGTAAGATGTCTTAAACATGAGCAAGCTTTTTTTCTTCTTTTTTTTTTTTTTTTTTTTAAAAAAAATCAAAAATATGCACAACGAATTTTGTTCGTGCCCATAATGATCTTGCCATGACTTCCCGAAAATATCCCCTACTGTTAGAATTAACAAACAAACGTACATAAATTGCAATAAAATGTAGTCGCTTTCAGTGAAATATCTGTTTTGTTTTGTTTTGTATTTGTATAGTAAAATTCCATCAAATCTAATTGAATGACCTTTTCATATTATGGATTAAGAATTTTAAAGGAGTAAAAAAGAACTATAGAGCTTAATAAAACATATTAATGGAACAAAGGAATGGGTCATTTAAGCATGTGATTCATATTGATGAATTTAAACATATTTTTTTATTCATGAATGAAAATCTCATAATTCCCTTGTTGCATTAAGATTTATACAAACTGTTTTATTAAGCTCTATAGTTTTTACTCATTTAACATTCTTTTAATCTAATTTTACTATACAATTGAAATTCGTAAATCTTAAAAAAGGCTTTATTTGTTTTGAGTGCAGGGCACAGCACCTTTCTAAATTTGAATTGCATTGTATGAAAGGAGTTATTTTACGAGCGCATTTAGTTGATGATGATTTTGAAACTAACTTTATTATGTAGAATGTATTTTATTAGAAATGTCACAAATGGGTACTTTGGATTCAGTTCATTTGAAGAATGTGTTCATAATAATCATGATCCATAAGTTTAAAAATTAAAATACATATTATTTATTTATGATCAATTGACAATAAAAACATAATTTCATTCTTGATATTGGATTGTCATTTAAATTTGACACGTATCTTTGCAAAAATGCTTATAGAATATAGAAGAAAATCGTTATCTTCATTAAACAAGAAGCACAAAATTGGCACGTTTTTGATTGGACCCCACAGGTCAGAGATCAGCAGAAAAGCGTTGGAGAGGTGTGGTTTGGATCGACTGCATGGGTGTGCCCATCTTTAGTTTTATATAAAAAGTGAGACAAAATCCCGTTTTCGCCAACATCTTTTTTTCCGAAGGTAATCTAACTTGAGAAAAAGAAGACGCAGCGATGAGTCTCTCTGACAAAGACAAGGCTGTTGTGAAGGCCATCTGGGGTAAGATCAGCCCCAAGGCCGATGAAATCGGCGCTGAAGCCCTCGGCAGGTAATAATGACCTATTGTTAGACCTATTCCTAATATTTAAATCAAGATCAGGCGATTACAGAAACTTTGCTAAATACGTGAAACGTCAATGTTTTTACTTCTACCTTCGATGTAATGTTTAGATTACCCGAATTAACATTGCTACAATTTTCTTCAGAATGCTGGTCGTCTACCCTCAGACCAAGACCTACTTCTCTCACTGGGCTGACCTGAGCCCCGGGTCTGCTCCTGTAAAGAAGCACGGCAAGGTTATCATGGGTGCAGTCGGCGAAGCCGTTTCAAAAATAGACGACCTTGTGGGAGGTATGGCCGCCCTGAGCGAACTTCATGCTTTCAAGCTGCGTATTGACCCGGCCAACTTCAAGGTACACCAAAACAATCAAAAAACAATTGAGTCTGCTCATCATGGACATGGTTGTAGTATAGTAATATCGCTTTATTCCTTTTCTAGATCCTCGCACACAACGTCATAGTGGTCATCGGCATGCTCTTCCCTGGAGACTTCACCCCAGATGTTCACGTGTCAGTTGACAAGTTTTTTCAGAACTTGGCCCTGGCTCTTGCTGAGAAGTACCGCTAAACTTCCAGTGGCCGTCCATAGGCAACACTGTGCGGCGACCCTAACCAGCTCATGCATGATGTCTGAATAACATTTCTCAATAAAAGGCACAGAACTAAACGATTCATGTTTTGTTGTTAATCATTTACCTGTCTTTGAAATGTGTTTCCAAACCGTTTGGGGTAAAAGCTTTATACTCAATAAGATATCAATAAGTCATGACTTACATCTGCAGAAAGCAGAGGTGTACAGTAGGCTTACTTAATAGCACTTCTCTATAATAATTCATATTTTTGGGATCTGTTTTTGGGACTTGGCATAATACTTGTATTTTAAATTACGTTTACAAGGGAAATTTTATAATTTACATTTACTCAAAAATACAGAGTATATCATGACATTAAAAAAACAACAGTATTTTTCTTTATCACATAATTTGACCAACAATAAGGCATACTCACAAAAGTTTACCTTTCTTTTTATTTAAACAGCCAATGAAATGTATTTGAGTGTAAGGCAGCTTTTATTTTAAGAATAGTTCATCAGAACATAAATGTCATGCTTTTCTTCAGTGCGTCACAAAATAATTTGTTCTGAAGAATGTTCATGTTTTCGCCCGACCATCATGAATGTGGATTATAGGGGCTTTCAAGCTCCAAAAGTGACAAAAAAGCTTAGTTTAAGCAGTCGTGATATACTGCTGTATTCCAAGTCCTCCGAAGCTTTATGTAAGGAACTCATTTATTCCAAATCATTGACATCCATGGTCTCCATCCAGTTTCACTGAAGGACAGTTGTGACATTCTGCTTGTTGAATGGGGGGAAAGTAATTCAGGCTGTGAAAGAAGAGGGTGAGTAAATGATGACACATTTTGAGATAAACTAAGCCTTTCAGACACAAGCTTTGAACTAGTAATTGTTTTTATAAGCATCTTTGAGACACATAAAAATCAGAGTTAATGTTTCAACCAACGTGTTACAGCACTGCCTGATCTCCTCAATTTTGAGTTTACCTCTAACCAAATTCTGAAGCGACAACAAATTAGCCTTTTCTCTATGCGAAATGACAAATTTCCTGTTTCAAATTAAGCATCGTGAGATATTTTATTTCTTTTTTATCTCGATTTATCACAGAATACAGACAGTCAACACCCATTCTCTCTATGAACAGATATCTACCACAAGCACTGTTTTTGAAACTACAGAGAAAATATGTATCAGACTGCTAGTTGTTACATTAAAAATACATCTGAAAGACTTTTCTGCATGGTCCAGGTGATTTAATGAGAAAGGTGTCCTTTTAAATATTTGGTTTGCACACTTTTCATTATTTATTAAATAGTGGAAGGAACAAAATAATTTCTTTTATTGAATAAAACAGACACATTAAATGTCGTGTGATTTTAAAAGGGAACCAACTAAAATAAAATGCAAAAACATTTATTTGAAATGACAAATAACGCCCCTCAACAAACATTTATCTGATATTTTTATGATTCATATCTACTATAGCCAGGGCTGGGTGGGTTACTTTTAAAATGTATTTCACTACATATTACAAAATACATGCTTTAAAAAGTAATTTGTAACGTATTCCGTTACATTACTCAAGTTTAGTAACTTAATCTAAATACTTTAGAATACTTTGGAATGTTAATAAGTGTGGAACAAACACAAAAAAGGTCATTGCAAGTTTTTATCTCACAACTCTGACTTTTTCCCTCAGAACTGCGTGATATAAAGTTACAATTGTGAGTTATGAAGTCAGAATTATGAGATATAAACTCATAATATTGAGAAAAGTCAAAAATATGAGATATAAACTCACAATATTGAGAAAAGTCAAAAATATGAGATATAAACTCACAATATTGAGAAAAGTCAGAATTATGAGATATAAACTCACAATATTGAGAAAATTCAGAATTATGAGATATAAACTCACAATATTGAGAAAAGTCAAAAATATGAGAAATAAACTCACAATATTGAGAAAAGTCAGAATTATGAGATATAAACTCACAATATTGAGAAAAGTCAAAAATATGAGATATAAACTCACAATATTGAGAAAAGTCAGAATTATGAGATATAAACTCGCAATATTGAGAAAAGTCAGAATTATGAGATATAAACTCATAATATTGAGAAAAGTCAAAAATATGAGCTATAAACTCACAATATTGAGAAAAGTCAGAATTATGAGATATAAACTCACAATATTGAGAAAAGTCAGAATTATGAGATATAAACTCATAATATTGAGAAAAGTCAAAAATATGAGATATAAACTCACAATATTGAGAAAAGTCAGAATTATGAGATATAAACTCACAATATTGAGAAAAGTCAAAAATATGAGATATAAACTCACAATATTGAGAAAATTCCGAATTATGAGATATAAACTCACAATATTGAGAAAAGTCAGAATTATGAGATATAAACTCGCAATATTGAGAAAATTCCGAATTATGAGATAAATTCACAATTGCAAGAAAAAAAGTCAGTATTAGTATTAAGTTTTTATCTCCCAATTCTGACTTTATAACTTGCAATTGTGAGTTTAAATCTCGCAATTCAGAGAAAAAAAGTCAGAATTGTGAAATGCAAACTAACAATTGTGAGGAGAAAAAAAACAAATTGTGAGAAAAAGTTGCAGTGAGCAGTGAATTATAAAATGACTCACAAACAACTATCACAAAACATGAAAACAGTCGTGGATCATCAGGTCGTGACAGGACAGTTAAATTGACTGTTGGACAAGTTTTTTTTATAAATTCTGTCATTTTGTCTTGTTCAGGACAGTACTAAATAAAAATAACAAAAATTTGTATGATCCCTCTTAAAAGTATTAAAATGTTGATGAAACTCAACTCTGCTTTTTCAGACTGTCAGAGTCAGAGAATCAGCAATTGCTGTTTAAATGACATTAAAACTCAAAGTAATCACTTTGGTAATCTAAAATACTTTTCAGATGTAACTGTAATCTGATTATTTCAAATGTAACTGTAAAGAAAGTTACTCAAATTTTGTATTTTAAATACGTAACTAAGTTACATGTATTTCATTACTTCTCAACCCTGATTATATATAGAGATATATAGATATAATCTCTTTGTATAGCTATTTGAACAGCCAGTAGCCTAAATATCTACAAATGTTCCAACTAGCCTTTATGTTAAAATTATTCTAAAACAATACAGATTGCTTTAGTGATTGCAGGAAAATGATTCAATGATGCAAACAGAGTACAGCAGCTCTTAAACCATAATCTGACTGAAAGACTGAATAGGTTTCTGCTAATTTTACAGTTTAACAGCAAACCAAAGAGCGCTCGCGCTACACTGACAGGACAGCTGATTCAGTGGTTGCCTAGCAACATAAATAACTGCGGCGCACTGCTCTTCTTTTTCTAAAATCAACAAAAAAGATTGTGCACGCTTTCTGTGTGATCGGGACCTAAAGAAACTTTGAGATGAACTTTCTCCCCCAGCCTTGAAGCATACGTTTGTCTCCCTAGAAGAAGATGATGCCAAAACACTAGACATTTCGTCACCTTGGAATTCACCCTTCACCGGCAGATTGATTGATAGGTGATCTAACCAATCTGAATGGGATTGGAATCCACTGCTGCTTCTCTCTTTCTCTCTCTAAATATAGATATAGATATATACCGAGTGATTTATGATCAAGTTATAATCAGCAATTATCTTTCCAAATGTATTCATTATTATTTTAACTACTTCTTCAATGTATGTTAAAGCATTTATTTTCCTTTTCATCTTGAAACACTAGAAAATAATGATGAATATTGCCTGTACCTCTCACTGAGAGAAAAGTGCAACTTATGAGTATGTGTCCTGTTCAGAGCTCAGATCAACTTCAGCCTTGAAGAAGCTGTGAATCATGTGTATCTTTGTATGTGCGCTCAGTGTTCTGTCTGGCACTCTCCGTGAGACCTGCAGACGCCTTTTCATGACCTAGAGGGACATCCTGTGCCTAAGTTCAGGGTTCAGGCATCAGCATCTTGATAGATGAAGATATGCTCCTGACTAGCTGTCCGTTTATGGAAGAAAACTAATTTTGTCAAGTTTTCTTAACCAATCAGAATCACCCAACCTGAAGTAATGATGTAGTCAGTGAACTCTGTTAGAGTATAATTGTTGGGGAAATGTGAATGTAAGTCTCACTCGCTGTGAGACTTGAAGCCGGTTACTGCTGATGAATCTGCAAGTTATTCTTCAGTAAAATTCTCTTTTTTTAAACGCCGGGTCTTCATTCATCATACCCGGTCTTTTGGGTCTTTAACTGTAAATATCCCTACAAATCATAACCCTGAATCCGCTGTTTTGTCTTACAAAGCAGTCAGGGGAGTTAATAGATTAAGGCTGGTGAACTTGAACTTGAAAAATTGTGTAAACACATCTTGAAACAACATTCCTTCTGATGTTCATTCATGTTTATTTGATGGTATAAATGAACTAGTATGAAGAGATGTTGCTTCACGAGCCGCTTGAAGGAGCCACACTGTTAAAAAATTACTGTAAATTTTACAGTATAATACTGGCAGCAGGGTTGCCAGCCAGTTACTGTAAAATTTACAGTAGTGTTACAGTAATTTAATTGACAGAATTTCCCTGTATTCTCTGATTACAGTAAATAACTGTATTTTTTTAAATTATGAAGGGTCAATTTACAGCAATATTCTGTAAATTTGAGTCAAACCAACACGTGACCCCAGAATGCATTGCAGTTTACAGCAATGTGCTGTATTGTTAAAAAACAGCCAGCGGCTGTAAAATAATGCTGTAATTTTTACAGTAATTCATTACAGTGCACAGCGATCTGTCACGACACATTAAAGAGACACTATATGCTATTTATTGTTTAAACTTCTTTAAAAAATTATTATATTTTATATATGAAACATATCAAAAGTAACCTGCTCTGTCTTGTCTGTCGACGTGTTGTCAGTGTCCTCTTTGCTCTTTCTCATTTGTCACTGCATGAGAACATGATGTGTTGCGTGAGAGCATATGGTTTGTCGGACATAGCAACAGTAACCAAAGGGGGCGGGTCTTTGCGAAGGGTCAATTACAGTATAAAGTTCTGTCTGACATTTTTGTCAAAACTGAGTTATTCACATATTCTTATTCTGTGACAACTTATTTACATTATATGATGTTTCTTTTTTTAAGTTGTGTAAGTTTTGGGACTTTTTTTGTTTTTCAGAAAACAAAAAGGTTCTTTCTACAAAGTCGAACTCTAAGTTGGTTCTATAAGGTTCTATCTGTTAGCCAATCAGCACTTCGAATGCACACAAGAGGACCAATCAGGATCAGCTTTCATTGTCAAAGCAGGAATGCTCCATGACAGCAGAAAAGAGCAGAAAACACGGAATCTGTGAAGACAGATTAAACATGCCACGCAATGCGACGTTTATTAGAAAGCTCATAATCGACTATTTTATTTATGATCTTTTCAATAACAGCAGCCCAAATTCCAGGGAATTTCAGTCTTTGTTTTGTGTTTTCATGTAGCTATTACTGAGGAGTTATTAGTTAAGACACCACGCTATTAAGAGGATAGGTTCAGGTTTTGATGCTTTATTTCAGTCACGTTATTGTCATACAAAGCAGGTTTTAACCGTGATCTCTCCTGTGTACTTATATTGAGGTGTGTGTAGTAGCTATAAAGCTCAACTATGGCATGCTGGATTAAAGTGTATAAACTATATTAAGTGAGATGATATGTTCAATTTTACATTGTTGGTAAAAACTGAATTGTTCCTAGTTTAAATATTTCAAATGTGAAGTATTTTTAATATAGTCATTGAAACATTTTTTAAATGTTTATTAAACTTTGTGAAATACCTTTGCTGAAGCATTGTCTTGCATATTTTTTTAAGTCTTAAAATCTCTTAAATGTTATAGTATTACACCTTAATGGTCAAATAGTCAACGATTTAATTGACATTTACATTTACATTTAGTCATTTAGCAGACGCTTTTATCCAAAGCGACTTACAAGTGAGGAAAACAAACAAGCGAATTGATCGTGGTCTTTCAACAATAAGCGTTAACATTCTAATGTGTAGAGAATTTTACCTGTCCCACTTTCTGTGGAATAAAGTTCTGGTCAGTTGTATTACAGTAGCTGATTTCTGTCTAAACAAAAGAAAACTTAAACGGTTCCTGCAATAATGTATTAATTTACCCACCATATTTCTACCTAAATTTAACATCTGCACTGGACAAAATATTTAGCGCTGCCTTTTATGTTTGACTTGAACAAGAAAAAATATTCATTCTAAATGAAATAAATGTCAGCACTAAATGTAACTTTCTCATACATGTCAACACATTGTTAAAATACTAAAGTTACGTTTTGAAACAAATACTGTTTCTTGAAAATTATTGCTTCAATTAATATTTTGCAAGATAGAACCTTATAATTCTAAGCGAAAGGGATTTTTTTTTAGAATTGAAAGCTTCTATCTGCATTTGACCCCCATTTACAAATTTGAGAGGATTTTGATATTGGACAATTTGAATAGATTTCAGGGTCTCTGCATTTTCATGTATGAAAAAACTTATTCCCCATATAATGTTTGCTATATGGAATGCAAAGAAGTTGAAGCTCAATATCTCAAAACTGCTCAGAATGCAGAACCTTTTAATTCTAAGGGGACGATTTTCCATAATAAATGCCTACTTTGAACAATGGAACCTTTTTTCCTCCAATGGCTCTGCAGTTTGCTTCTCCTTTGGCAGGAAAATAGATTCAGAAAATATGGTTTGATGCACTCACTAACTGTGTAATTGCAATATGGTACTGCCAGACTTCTGTAAACTTAAAATGAAGGAACAAAATTAATCAAAAGTGCCGCTTAAACCATGCAAAAATTGATGAAACTATCATAGTAAATGAAGCCCAAGTGCCACCTACAGGCCTATTATGTGTAGTGTAGGCTGGTGAGATGATGTCGTGAAAGGACCATTTTTGAAAATCATGCAATGCAGTATTATGAAAGAAGTCTCTTATGCTTAACAAGCCTGCATTTATTTGAGCAAAAACAGCAAAATTTTGAAATGTTATCATTCTAATATGCAGATGTATTACCAGTGTTGGAAACAGTTGTGCTGTTTAATATTGTTTCATAACCTGCTTTTTCAGGATTTTTTCATGAATGAAATGTTTAAAAGGATAGTGTTTATAAATCTGTTCTAATCTTTACCCTCACTTTTTTTTTTTATCAATTTAACACATCCTTGCTGAATAAAAGTATTAATTTCTTTCAAAAGAAGAAAGAAAAAAATACATCATTGACTTCAAACTTTTGAACTGTAGTGTATTGTTACAAAACAGTTATATTTTAAATAAATGCTTTTCTTTTGAAACTTTTTATTCATCAAGGAATACTGAAAAAAGGTGTCACAAGTTACAAAAAATATAAGGAGCACAATAATAAATCATCATATTAGATAAAATAACAATTGAGAAAGAGAGAGAGAAAGAGAGGGGCGCCTCCTGCTGGTTAAAGTGATGAACTAGTTCTGTTTAATTTATTTTGTTGTATTGGCGAAATGAACAGACGTGGACAGCAGACGGCGCTAAAAGACTTCGTTCTGTGATGCAAGACATTTCTATTATCGGAGTAATATATATGTGAGGTTATGAGAATATGATATAGGCTACAGAAAAAGTAGTCTGAGTTGAGCTTTATACTGAAGAAATTTTGTTATGAACCTTGTAAATAAAATTCACACATTTTGTCTCTTTTCATTGCATTACGGATTGTTTTGATAGATAATTATTCCGATTAAAATTTTATTTAGGAAACTGCAATGTCAAATACACACATCATTATAGGCTATTGGATTTAGTAAATATTCTGTAGCTTGCAGTAGCAATTATGAGCAATTATTTGTCTAACAAACAGCGGAAACGGAGAGTGTGAACATACACGGTCTTCTCTAAAATCTGTTCACAATTCCCCATGTACAGTAAAATCATTCATATGCGTGGATTTTTTATTTCTATCAAATGACATCCGATTACAATAATTGGTCTTTAAAAAACATTGACATATTGTAATATAATAAACATAATCGAGTAACTTTTGTTGTTGCAAAATATTGTTAAACTTAATTGTTTAAGTTTAGTCATTGTATATATTATTAGAGAAAAGTAAGCTATGAAATGAAGAAGCGGAGATCTGAAAAAATATACTGTATTGCCAGATTAAATTCCCCATGTTCAAAAAAATTATTTCATGCATTTATGTCCATCGAAATGAATAATCCGATTACAATCATTGTTCTTTAAAACACATTGACATATTAAATTGTTATTAACAGAATCCATTCTCATTTGACCTATTGTTGTTTCAGTTTTTTTCTCAGCACCTTATAGTTAGAATTAACAGTTTAAGTTTAGTGTTTTAGAAGGCTGTATTATTAGAGAAAAGTAAACTATGATATGCATCTCTTGGGTGGAAGTGGTTGAACCACCCTATAAACTTGTCACCCAATAGGATATCAAGGGGTGTGGTGATGAAACGCGTTTAAAAGAACCTCTTCTGAACTCTCTCTTCACAGGATTCTTCAGCTTCTGTTTAAGGCGTCAAGTCCAAACATCTAAAGTCGGAAACATGGTTGAGTGGACAGATTTCGAGAGGGCCACCATCCAGGACATCTTCTCCAAGATGAAATACGATGTCGTTGGTCCTCAAGCCCTGGCAAGGTACCGAGTCTTGGCATTTGTTTTAACTTTAAGGTGAGGGACTAGTTTTGAAACCCTGCTCTGATGAAACGCTGTCTTCTCATTGTGTCTCGTAGATGTCTGGTCGTGTACCCCTGGACGCAGCGGTACTTCGGCAAGTTTGGAAACCTCTACAACGCCGCTGCCATCATGGGAAACCCCATGGTTGCCGCTCACGGTACAGTTGTGCTGCACGGCCTGGACAGGGCTGTGAAGAACATGGACGACATCAAAGCCACCTATGCTGAACTAAGTGTGCTGCACTCTGAGAAGCTCCACGTAGATCCTGACAACTTCAGGGTGAGTTGAGCCTCAGACCACAAATAACGTCCATTAAGAAGTGTTGTTCAGAGTTTAACACTCCCTTCGACTCTTGTTTCCCCACAGCTTTTGGCTGACTGCTTAACCATCGTTGTTGCTGCACAAATGGGTGCTGCATTCACACCTGAAGTCCAGGCCGCTTTCCAGAAATTCGTGTCCGTCGTGATCTCCGCCCTCGGCAGACAGTATCACTAGATACTAAAGCTGCTTATACACAGAGGATCCTCTGATGTTTACACAAAAACAATATGTTCTTCTGAGTCGAAGCAAATAAATGTTTCAGTATTCAATATTCAGTGTGTCATGTGTTCTTTTATATTCGCGTGTCTTTGGGATTGCTTCTGCTTCTGACACTGAAACCGTGCCCTTTTATCTGAAAACAAATAAGGTATAAGCTGCTTCAAACAGGTCATTTTATATTAAAACAAGCAGCAAGTTCAACCTAATTCGCACGTGTTTTTGGAGGTGACTAATTCGTGCGAAATTGGTACGATTTGTCTAAACCCCAGTGATTTTAGGGTTAAGAGTCATTCGTACGAAAAAACCTTGTAAAATACGAATTGTGCCGAGAGATAACTTAATCCGAATACCTCTCATAATAATAGGATATTGTAAAAATAACTGATAAATGCAGATTTGGTCTCAAGTTCTCTTTAAACAGACGAAAGAAAATGAACCATTTTATAGGATACATTTTGACAAAGAATGTCCTCAACATTGTACAATATCAAACTAAACAGTATTTGAGCTTTACCTTTCATTTAGCCTTTACTAGCCTATCCATGAGGTTATTAGAAAAAAATACAAATATTAACACAAATACAGAGATTGACATCAGCTTTTCAGAGTTCATTGAAAATCATGATAGTTTATTTGATGTTGTAATCGTCTGCGCTGCTGACAAGAATAACCAAGTACAATTTACTTGTTGTTTCAGAGTTCACTGATGATATGATGTTATTTTGATCAAATATAGAATAATGACAATTAGAATAATAATTAGATTTAGTCCGTTATTTTAATAATGAAGGTTAAGATGGTAAAAGTACTCATTCAGAAAGACCACTTCATGTCTTGAATTGTCTCAAAATAATAATAATAATAATAATAACAGGCATTTTAATGTACTAATTTTAATGTCCTTGATCTTTTTAAAACGGAAGTCCATCTGTCTCGAGCAATACAAAGTTCCGAGAAATAGTTTTTACATTTAGTGAGTATAATAAACTCAATCAAAGTAGCTTATATCTCAATCAAATATAACTGGAAGTAAACGCTTATTACCATTTATACTTAGTGAGTTTATTTGTTTTTATTCAAAAGAAAAATATAGACTACATTATAGTTTTTTTTATTATTGTTATGTATCATTCTATTTTGAGTTCCCTCAATAATATGTCGATTCAGAACACACCAGAGATTAAATTGAAGCCTTGACTATTTACAGAAATGTTCAAATGTATAATAATTTTGAGTTTTGTTATATGTACATTAAATTAAGCGACGGTTTTAAATACTGATCGTTCAACAGTGTTCATTTCAAATTTAAATCAGGTTACATTCATTTTCATAATTATAAGGTAGGATAATTAAAACAAACTGCATGATGTGTCCATCTTTGATTTTACACTGAAATTGATTTCATGGTTTATTTTTTTAATAAATGTTTAACGACAGGAGGTCAGAACAACAGGAAAAATTATATATATGTCTAGGTTTGTTACTCAAGATATGCGATGGGTTAAGAAATTATATAATTTTTTACAAGTTTTAAAGTTGTTTAAATTTGCTTGTTTATTTGTGTGGTTGGTTTATGATTTATGTTCTATTTTAAAAAGCACACTTGCAGTAAAACTTTTCAGTATAATAGAAAAAACATTACTTTCATGTTCATTGGATGGTGGTTCTATTAGAAAGTATTTGACGCTTATAAACTATATTTGTGTTCTGATGTGAGACTCGCTTTATGACCACAAAGCGAAGTTTTCAAACATATTTTTTTCTGGTAAACATACATTTACAGGTTAGTGACAGGAAAAAAAATATGCAGCAAAGACGCTTAGTTCAAGTTTCTGATACTCATTTATTGAATCATAAGAAGACAATGTTTAAATACAGGCATCTGTCTGGACTGACGCGGCCCGACTTGAACGCAACAATGCGCGCTCATCTGTACTTCTCGGCCAGAGCCAGAGCCAAAGCAGAGAGGAACTTGTCCATAGAAACATGGGCCTCAGGAGTGAAATCCGCGGGGAACAGAATGGCCAGAACCACGAGGATGTTGTGGGCCAGAATCTATGGAAAAACACAGAAAACGAATTCAGGAGAAGTGGGACAGAATCCGAGATGAATTAAGACGAAGTTTCATTGCGCTCACCTTGAAATTGGCGGGGTCAACTCTCAGCTGGAAAGCATGAAGCTCGCTGAGGTTCAGAAGTCCAGCAGTAAGGTCGTCGATTTTGGTAACAGCCTCACCAACGCCAGCCATCACAGTCTTCCCGTGCTTCTTCACTGGAGCAGAGCCGGGGCTCAGGTCCTTCCAGTGAGAGAAATAGGTTTTGGTCTGTGGGTAGACCGCCAACATCCTATAGGCAGACACAGTGAGTTGAATCCCAGACACACGTCCGAAGAAAACGTTTGGCTCAGTATAGCAGATCATAAGAAACCTTACCTATTGAGAGCATCATGTCCGATGTCGTCTGCTTTTCCTGAGACCTTGGCCCAAAGGGCTTTGACTGCAGCTTTGTCTTTGGCAGTGAGACTCATGGTGGAAGGATGAGTTTGCAGCAAACTTCTGTTGACTACAAGCAAGAGGACTGTCTGTTTTATACTGCCACCAGGAGGACACACCCAAGACCATCTCACACCCCAAAGATGACTTATCAAACTTTGGAAGACTTCTCAACTTTTGAATGCCTCACTTTATTTGACGATAGTCTACTTTGTAAAGCTGTTTTTTATTTAATAATTAAACTAAAGTTAAATAATAATTTACCATCTACAATTTTAATGAATTACAATAGCTGCAAGCCGGGATGCTGGGGCCAATCCAGTGGTTTTATGAAAACAATTCACAATGGGCATATGCAACAAATGAAAAAAAGAAGAAAAAAAAGTGATTACAGAACATTTTTGAGGTGTGCAATCTACAAATCAATCATGACACAGAGAAAAAAAAACAACAATGAAGGAATTTAATTTTAAAGCCCTTAAAGAATCGAGAATGTAAAATAGACATGCACACTAAAACACACATTGTTATGTGGACAAACATAACACAGAGCAGGAGAATGAAAATGTGTTGAATAAAAGAACTCAGCCACAATTCAGAAAAAAACACAGTGGAATAAACAAAATATGTCATGGGGTTGTACATAGCGTCGCACAATACAAAACTTATTTATACCTTTCACAGGTTAGAATGAATAATTTTTTCTGGTTGCATTTGGTCATGACATTATGCTGGCAGCTAGTTGGTAACCAGAGTCAGATTATCATTAGCCATCATTAATGCTAGTTTGAAAGCTAAGATGTATATGTATGTAATATAAAGTTTACATGATTCTAATGCAGTCTCCGCTTATATATAGTTAATAATAGAAACTAAACTAAATCGCAAGGGAGTCTTCCAGTGAACACTATAGCAAGGGGACTTTGGCAGGACAGGTCAGTTCAGGCTGTCCGTAGAGACAGAGCTGAACCGTCTGTCTTCAGTTACCCAAATCATCTCCAAAGAGTAAGTAATAGCATGTCATCAAATTGTGGCTCATTTATATTTTTCTTCCATTTATATTTTTCTTGATCCAGTGGCACAACACAAACTGGCTGAAGAGAGCCTGTCAGTGCTGTTCTCTACTTCCAAAAGATTATAACTATTAATTAGGCCTATAGTATATTGTTATATATATGTTATATGGTTATGTGCATTGTACTTGCTATTTTATTCACTATATTTTATTGACTTATTCTACAGTTCATACATAATTGCTGTCATTAGGTCTATTAGTCATTATATAACCCTCAATATACATATTTGTATAGGCTTTCAGTTTTAATAACATGCTAGAATAAAGCTGTATTGTGCTATTACATCTGACTTTATACTGTATTACACGTCGTACAGTAGTTATACTATTTTGTATACTTTTCAATGTCTACCGAGATTCTAAGTAAAGGGAGACACAACATTTGTTGTAGGTCATGCAGAGCATAACCATTGAAATCGGTTGAAACCGTTTCCTTGTTCATAGGCCAGTCTTGCCTGTCCAGTATGGCAGAGTTATTGACTAAAAGCGTCAAATAAGGTGTCTTATGTATTTATATGTCTAGAGAGACAAGCAAGTAAGTGTAAAAATGAAGAAGTGGAGATCTGAGAAAATATACTGTATTGCCAGATTAAATTCCCCATGTTCAAAAAATTATTTCATGCATTTATGTCCATCGGAATGAATAATCCGATTACAATGATCGTTCTTTAAAACACACTGACATATTAAATTGTTATTAACAGAATCCATTCTCATTTGACTTATTGTTGTTTCAGTTTTTTTCTCAGCACCATATAGTTAGAATTAACAGTTTAAGTTTAGTGTTTTAGAAGGCTGTATTATTAGAGAAAAGTAAACTATGATATGCATCTCTTGGGTGGAAGTGGTTGAACCACCCTATAAACTTGTCACCCAATAGCATGTCAAGGGGTGTGGTGATGAAACGCGTTTAAAAGAACCTCTTCTGAACTCTCTCTTCACAGGATTCTTCAGCTTCTGTTTAAGGCGTCAAGTCCAAACATCTAAAGTCGGAAACATGGTTGAGTGGACAGATTTCGAGAGGGCCACCATCCAGGACATCTTCTCCAAGATGAAATACGATGTCGTTGGTCCTCTAGCCCTGGCAAGGTACCGAGTCTTGGCATTTGTTTTAACTTTAAGGTGAGGGACTAGTTTTGAAACCCTGCTCTGATGAAACGCTGTCTTCTCATTGTGTCTCGTAGATGTCTGGTCGTGTACCCCTGGACGCAGCGGTACTTCGGCAAGTTTGGAAACCTCTACAACGCCGCTGCCATCATGGGAAACCCCATGGTTGCCGCTCACGGTACAGTTGTGCTGCACGGCCTGGACAGGGCTGTGAAGAACATGGACGACATCAAAGCCACCTATGCTGAACTAAGTGTGCTGCACTCTGAGAAGCTCCACGTAGATCCTGACAACTTCAGGGTGAGTTGAGCCTCAGACCACAAATAACGTCCATTAAGAAGTGTTGTTCAGAGTTTAACACTCCCTTCGACTCTTGTTTCCCCACAGCTTTTGGCTGACTGCTTAACCATCGTTGTTGCTGCACAAATGGGTGCTGCATTCACACCTGAAGTCCAGGCCGCTTTCCAGAAATTCGTGTCCGTCGTGATCTCCGCCCTCGGCAGACAGTATCACTAGATACTAAAGCTGCTTATACACAGAGGATCCTCTGATGTTTACACAAAAACAATATGCTCTTCTGAGTCGAAGCAAATAAATGTTTCAGTATTCAATATTCAGTGTGTCATGTGTTCTTTTATATTCGCGTGTCTTTGGGATTGCTTCTGCGCCTGACAACTTTTGATCTGAAAACAAAATAAAATGAAACTTGGTATAAACTGTTTCAACCAGATTAACTTTTATTAAAACAAGCAGCAAGTTCGTGCACAACCTGTTCCGAATATTAGGCTAACTCTCATAATGATAGGATACCTCATAAACTCATAAATGCACCAACTGAAAACTTTCGAGAGGTTTATCTCCATTTCAATATCAAGATTTACTTACTTTCTTTTTTTCTTTTTTTTTTCTTTTAAAAAAAAGCGTTTTACATATTATTACCGCGAAAGGCGCCTCATTTGTGAGGCTAAATATGAAAAACATGGTACATAATTGACGCAAAACAATGTGTCTCATGTGTTTGAAATCATATCATAGACGGATTTAGAGTCGCAGTCCTCTGACATCCTCTTTTAAAACGCAAGTCCATCTGTCTCGAGCGATACAAAGCTCCGAGAAATAGTTTTTACATTTATTACTTAGACGTAGTGAATATAATAAACTCCTTTAAATGTCAAAGTAGCTTATATCTCAAACAAATATAACTGGAAGTAAACGTTTATTACCATTTATATTTAATGAGTTTATTTGTTCTTAAAATATTCAAAAGAAAAATATAGACTATTGTTTTTTTATTGGACACATATTATATATTTTGAGTTCCCTCAATAATATGTCGATTCAGAACAGACATTAAACTGAAGCCTTGACTATTTACAGAAATATTCAAATGTATAATAATTTTTAGTTTTGTTATATGTGCATTAAATTCAGCAACGGTTGTAAATAGTGATGGTTCAAGAGTGTTCATTTCAAATTAAATTCAGGCTACATTCATCTTCATAATGGTTATAAGTTAGGATTATTAAATTATTATTATAATTAAAACAAGCTGCATGATGTGTCCATCTTTGATTTGACACTGAAATTGATTTCAGTTTATTTTTTAATAAATGTTTAACGACAGGAGGTCAGAACGACAGGAAAAATTATATATATATGTCTAGGTTTGTTACTCAAGATATGCGATGGGTTAAGAAATTATATAATTTTTACAAGTTTTAAAGCTGTTTAAATTTGCTTGTTTATTTGTGTGGTTTGTTTATGATTTATGTTTTTAAAAGCAGACTTGCAGTAAAACCCTTCAGTATGATGCTAGATAAAACATTACTTTCATGTTCATTGGATGGTGGTTCTATTAGAAAGTATTTGACGCTTATAAACTATATTTGTGTTCTGATGTGAAACTCGCTAATGGTCTTTATGACCACAAAGCGAAGTTTTCAAACATATTTTTTTCTGGTTAACATACACTGACAGGTTAGTGACATGAAAACATATGCAGCAAAGACGCTTAGTTCAAGTTTCTGATACTCATTTATTGAATCATAAGAAGACAATGTTTAAATACAGGCATCTGTCTGGACTGACGCGGCCCGACTTGAACGCAACAATGCGCGCTCATCTGTACTTCTCGGCCAGAGCCAGAGCCAAAGCAGAGAGGAACTTGTCCATAGAAACATGGGCCTCAGGAGTGAAATCCGCGGGGAACAGAATGGCCAGAACCACGAGGATGTTGTGGGCCAGAATCTATGGAAAAACACAGAAAACGAATTCAGCAGAAGTGGGACAGAATCCGAGATGAATTAAGACGAAGTTTCATTGCGCTCACCTTGAAATTGGCGGGGTCAACTCTCAGCTGGAAAGCATGAAGCTCGCTGAGGTTCAGAAGTCCAGCAGTAAGGTCGTCGATTTTGGTAACAGCCTCACCAACGCCAGCCATCACAGTCTTCCCGTGCTTCTTCACTGGAGCAGAGCCGGGGCTCAGGTCCTTCCAGTGAGAGAAATAGGTTTTGGTCTGTGGGTAGACCGCCAACATCCTATAGGCAGACACAGTGAGTTGAATCCCAGACACACGTCCGAAGAAAACGTTTGGCTCAGTATAGCAGATCATAAGAAACCTTACCTATTGAGAGCATCATGTCCGATGTCGTCTGCTTTTCCTGAGACCTTGGCCCAAAGGGCTTTGACTGCAGCTTTGTCTTTGGCAGTGAGACTCATGGTGGAAGGATGAGTTTGCAGCAAACTTCTGTTGACTACAAGCAAGAGGACTGTCTGTTTTATACTGCCACCAGGAGGACACACCCAAGACCATCTCACACCCCAAAGATGACTTATCAAACTTTGGGAAACTGCCAAAATGCCCGACTTTATTTCATGATATTCTTGGTAAAGCTGTTTTTTTTTTTTGTTATTCACTTTTAAATTAAATTGAAGTTAAATAATTTAATAAATAGGTTATCAACCTGTTATTTTAATGAATAGCAATACTCCTATAAATGTCTTGTTTTATTTTGTTCCGTTTTACATTTTGACGAGTTGCGTTGGTTACGGCAAAGATAAAAACAAAGATTCCGCATAACGAGAAATTATATATATATATATATATATATATATATATATAGTAATAGCACGCATATTTTCTTTTTATTTTCTTTTTTTCTTGTATTATGGTATTTTATTTATTACGATAAAATTGTTTGATTTTATCAATCGATTCCAAGTTGACTTTGTTGTTTGTCAATTAAACATTCTATAATTCTTACCACGCCTTGCTGAGAAAATATGTGTTATCTTTAAAATGGCCTGTTATCAAAAGAAGTTCTTGTCTGTGGGCGTCTCTCTTAAGTGCAGATCATTATAGAGCTCCCAGTTCAACAGCTTTTTAGTTTTTCTCAGTCACTTTGGAGCATTTCTTAGATCACAAATGAAATTTTCAAAACTGCTTGTTCAACCTCGCGCATGATAAAAGCAATTTCTCATTGTTTTGAACAAATTGCAAATGCTTTAATTGATTATGTATAATTGTCTGCTGTTTCCTACATGATCAATTATCAAAATGTTCTCTGTTGAATAGTCTTAACGATCAACACATCTAGGCCTTAGTTAAGTCATTAAATGCAAAACTACAGGTGCTGGTCATATAATTAGAATATCATCAAAAAGTTTATTTATTTCACTAATTCCATTCAAAAAGTGATACTTGTATATTATATTCATTCATTACACGCAGACTGATACATTTCAAATGTTTATTTCTTTTAATTTTGATGATTGTAACTGACAACTAAGGAAAATCCCAAATTCAGTATCTCAGAAAATTAGGATATTACTTAAGACCAATACAAAGAAAGAATTTTTAGAAACATTGGCCAACTGAAAAGTATGAACATGAAAAGTGTGAGCATGTACAGCACTCAATACTTAGTTGGGGCTCCTTTTGCCTGAATTTCTGCAGCAATGTGGCGTGGCATGGAGTCGATCAATCTGTGGCACTGCTCAGGTGTAATGAGAGCCCAGGTTGCTCTGATAGTGGCCTTCAGCTCTTCTGCATTGTTGGGTCTGGCATATCGCATCTTCCTCTTCACAGTACCCCATAGATTTTCTGCGTTGACCTTGGACCTCAGAAAACACAGCGGACCAACACCAGCAGATGACATGGCACCCCAAACCATGGAAACCTGACAGTGGAAAATTTACACTGGACCTCAAGCAACGTGGATTGTGTGCCTCTCCTCTCTTCCTCCAGACTCTGGGACCCTGATTTACAAAGGAAATGCAAAATGTACTTTCATCAGAGAACATAACTTTGGACCACTCAGCAGCAGTCCAGTCCTTTTTGTCTTTAGCCCAGGCGAGACGCTTCTGACACTGTCTGTTGTTCAAGAGTGTCTTGACACAAGGAATGCGACAGCTGAAACCCATGTCTTGCATACGTCTGTGCGTAGTGGCTCTTGAAGCACTGACTGCAGCTGCAGTCCACTCTTTGTGAATCTCCCCCACATTTTTGAATCGGTTTTGTTTCACAATCCTCTCCAGAGTGCGGTGATCCCTATTGCTTGTACACTTTTTTATACCACATCTTTTCCTCCCCTTTTCCTCTCTACTATTTATATTAGCCTATTTGTAAATGTTTCCTGAATTGTGGATATGAAATGATCAACCAATGATTAACCAGTTTCCTAGGGGTTCATCTCATGAAGCCTCATTTGGGAAGTAAATATAGAGAAGAGGACAACACAGTGTTACAAATTCTGACAATGAAAGAACAACAAGGAAACAAACAGGGTCAACAGCAGGGAAGAAGAAGTAAGAAGTGAGGATGTGTGGTGGATGGGTACGGAGGCAAAACATTGGAAGAAGTCAAGATTGTAGACATGATTGTCATGAAATAAGGGCCACTATTGTGGACAATGTTCTCAATCATGACTTTAAACGTTTGTAGACAGAACAGGTGTGTAGTCAGATAGTGTTCACTATACTGTAATACTGTGTACTTACTGTAATGCTATATATACAATACATTCTTGTTTTTTTCTTTATATAATAATTGTACAGTAATTTGTTGCCTGACCAACAGTAAAATGTAACTGTTTATCCTGTTCAATCTTATGCAATTAACATCCCTCATAGTGTAACATGTAAAATTGTACTGTTGAAATATGTCACATAGGTAAAGTGCAGTCTTGTGCATTTTCAATCATTTTAGGCCTACATCTGAAAATAATGAAGGAGCACATGGTTATATTGAAAACGTGGCTAAATATTTTGACTATCTTGTTTGTGAACAATGACACAAAGACCTGTAATTCTGATGGCACTGACATGTTCATTGCCATAAATACTTACTTTCGAGAGATGAATTTTGAGCAAGTTACAGGCTTTTGCAGGTAATTCATTGTGCGGTGCTGTTTTTACAAATTGTTTTGAGAAATGCACATAATGGTTTGCCAATATTAAAGATGATCTGAGAAATGTTCCAAAGCAACTGAGAAAAACTGTAAAGGGTTTGTTCACTCAGAAATGAAATTTCTGTCATTATACTCACCCTCGTGTTATTCCAAACTCATAAGAACTGGAGGAGCCGATTAATATTGAGCTGGCGCTCTGACTTAGAACAGGAAACGCTGGATGTAAACAGCATATGAGAAAGACAGGGGAGAGACAATAGAGGCGTTACTCAGGACGCAGGAAATGTCCTCATAAACCACATTTACATTGTAATACCAGTGTAAGCATCGATTCTTGACATTTGGAGGCCCTAGGCAAAATTTATATTGGAGGCCCACTCTCCACACCGCCCCTAATAATAAGCACTGAAAATAAATAAGATTTCTTTCCTTTTTATTTAACATCTATTATTAAAATGTATATATTTTATTTTTATATGTCCATATTAACTAAGGTAATCTCTTATTTGTTTGTTGGGGATGCTATCATATATATATATATATATAGCCTATATATATTTTTGTGCCTTGAGGGAACGGTGCGAGGCAGGTGAAGTGATTGATAATAAGCGTCAGCTGCGCAATGCACCGGTCTCGTGTCTCTCACAGAGGAGCTCTGGAAGCATAAAAGAGGAGCGACGATAGTGAAGGACGAGAGAGGACCAGGCCTGGACTTTATGTTGTGTTTTATTTTGTTTGTGTGGCCATTTTACTTTCGTTTTGTTTTTTGTTTTTGAGTTTATTAAAGTTATGTTTAACATTGGCCGGTTCCCGCCTCCTTCTTCCCGTTCTTACGAACTGTGTTACATTTTTATTTGTTTGATTGGGGGTTTATTTTGTAGTAATTTTTCAGTAATTTATTTACCCTAACACACTCTACAGGGCTACAGTAAAATGAAAGAAAAGGAAAACCGCTTCAGTAAATGAACATCATTCCTTAATCATTTTTTGGACACGATTCCCCCCTCTTCCTGAATGGCATAAATACCTCAAGTATGTATTATACACTCTTAAAAATAAAGGCTCCAAAAGGGAGCTTTTACGTGCCATAAAAGAACCTTTTTTGGTTCTCCATAGAATCTTTCAGTGAACATTACTTAAAGGAACCATTTTTTTTCTTAGTGTGAAGAACATTAAAACAATCTAAAGAAACTTTTTTTTTCTCCACAGTAAAGAACCTGTTATAGAAAGGTTCCATGGAAGGTTCTTCATGTAACCACACAGTGTATCAGCCTACACAAATCAACTGCTATTGAAAGAGAGAGAGACAAACTGAGCAGAAATACTCAGTTACTTCATAAAATTGTAGGCTTCTTTTTCATCAGATATAACAAAAAGATTTATGTTTTGAAAACTGAAATTAGGAATAATGTTAGAGTAGTAATGTAAACAACAGAATTTAAAAGATACAGAGGTATCTTTTTTTAAACATTAAAAAATAATGGAGTGCTGAAATATTCTAGCTCTTTGACTTTGAATACGAACTTTGCTGTTACTTCAGTATCTTGCTAGTCGGCTCCAGACTCGATGTTGTTCATTGTCTACACAAATTCAAAGTGTATAACAGTCTGGACGCGTCGGCGGCGCCCGCGCTCTTTTAAATTTATAAACCGGCAAATGATCGATCCAGAAATAACGGATATCGACAGAACACGTTTATTTTTAGAATACATTACAATCAATCCAAAAGAGATGATGACAACTCGCACAGCTACATTACGAACTGCACTTCTTCGCGTGCCTGTTTTCGCTTTGCACCCCGTGAAGGATGTTCATTTTGGCGCCATCATAATTCAGTGTCTTGAAGTCAGTCATCTGCAGAAAAGTTGCATTTCATATACTCAGAAGGTGGGACACACTTTGACAATAGTTGATTTCACTACAGGTGAGAGTCACTGTGAATTCATCTATATCCAATAGAAAAAGAGCCTAGTATTTTGCTCCCCTGTTCCGGTAATGGAGGCCCTAGGCCACTGTTTGCTCTGCCTATAGGCAGCGCCAGCCTGATAATACCCATGTTATTATGCTAATCTGTGTCCTCATAAATATAAACAAGCAGAAAACATAAACAGAACATAAACACATACTTAGTGTAACCCTAAGAGTCATGCTGATGAGTATATTATCCAGTGGAATGAGTTTGGTTATAAAACTAATCAACACAACTGAATCAAGTATTCAAGGTCTTCGGACACTTAACAGGCAGGAATAAACTCTAGGAGATAGACCTCCTCTATTACTGCCTCGCATTGCACGACTGAACTGTTTAAGGGACACAGATATCAGTCCTGCTTCAGTTCAAGTTAATTTTGGCTCATCAAAGCTGCTCGTGTTGTGCCGCTGATAAGTAGCCTACTAAGAGAAAAACTAATTTTCAGATTGGATTAACGTCATTTGAACAGAATTTCTGACATATGTTTTGCAGGATTACCCGATAGATGGGCGGGTAACTGATATAAATAAACGTGACCTAACCAACAAGTGATCAGCGGTATCACAGCATTAAAGTATTTAACTGATCATGGTGGAGTGGACAGACGCTGAGCGCCAAGCCATTAAGTCCGTGTGGGGGAAAATTAATGTGGATGTGATTGGGCCACAGGTTTTGGCAAGGTGAGTGTAGCCAAACTGTTGATCTGAATGCAATGTGTTTGCCATGCTTTCACATCTACACGTATTCCTCCTCAGATGTCTCATCGTGTACCCTTGGACTCAACGCTACTTTGGCTCCTTTGGGTCCTTGAGTGATGCCGCATCCATTATGGGTAACAAAAAAGTGGCTGCTCACGGCAAGGTTGTGCTCAATGGACTCAGACTAGCGGTCCAAAACATGGACGACATCAAGAACACCTATGCGCCCCTGAGCGTGCTGCACTCCGAGAAGCTTCACGTAGATCCGGACAACTTCAGGGTGGGTTTTTTGCTTTTGAATTTGAATTTTGGAAGGGAATGTGGTGGGGTTTAATAACTTAATATAACTTTTCTTTCAAACATTTGTAACATTGCGCCACATGTGTGTTTAGAATTGCACTCTACCATACCAACTCCCTCTAGGAATGCATTATATAGACATGCAATAGGCAGTACATTCAGTCCTAATTCAACATACATTCCATTTAAAAATGAATTACTGTTAGTAAGAGCCATTCTAAACACCTTGTAATTTTCTCCTCAAAGCTCCTTGGTGACTGCCTGACCATTGTTGTGGCTTCCCAGCTGGGTCGTGCCTTCACTCCGGAGATTCAAGCAGCATGGCAGAAGTTTCTGGCAGCCGTAGTCTCTGCACTTGGGAAACAGTACCATTAATCAAACATCTGGTTTTGAAAAGCTCAAGAGAATTCCCAAACAACTTTGATCGGTGGTGTTCTGTGATTGGTGTATATGCTTAAATAAAACAACTGAATTTGCATGGAATTGCGTTGTCTTTATTCTTAGTTTTGTGTTCATTTTGTTGAGTGGCATTTGTTTGGAAGCATATCTCACAGAGGGAAAATTTTTCATTTGGAGATAATCAGACTGATTGACTTCCATTTATCTCCGATCTACTGGTTTCACCCCTGGACCGCGCCACACACATCCTGTCTGATCCTATCAGGCACTCTCAGGCCCTTTTTACCTTGTATTAAAAACCCATACATTTACCCGCTCATAGACGCTTTCCTCGAAGAAATCAGGACAGAAGTGGTTGAAAGTGGACAAAAGAGATGGATCAAAACACCAGGGCCTTGTTTCCACCTGGTATTAAGATGCTTTTTTGTCCATTGGATCACAAGTGAACGAGTTAAATAGGTGTAAAATGGTGAAAGATCTGTATCTAATGGGCAAAATAAGCTTGTGCAGTTTACATATGAAACATGGAGGGGAGTTTTCATTTCTGCTCTGACAGCCGCAACACCACTGCGAATGTGCTGAGTGCGTGTTAGAAATCAGGAATGGTGAGAGAACATTGTGCTTGGTACGTTTATCGTTTTCAAACCAAACTTGAATTAAATCCGCCTGGCTAGCGCGATTCTTGTAATGTTCACACATTAGGTCAGTGAGTCTTTTGTACCTGTTCAAACACATTTGACAGCATGAATGACTATGAAAGCAATCCAGTCATTGCGTTTTTGACTACCCCTGGAAGTGGTAGTGGACAAGCTCAAAACGATTTAGACCCCGTTTACAACTGTATTTAGCCACTTGTGATCCATTCGACCAAAAAACAACTTAATACCAGGTGAAAACATTATGCTGCCATAATAATAATAATAATAATAATAAAAGCAACAATAATAATCACTGCTATATCGAGGTATTGTGAAGAAAGGCAAATTAAAGCATAAAAACGCATTAAAAACGCATTTCTTCATTTCTGTAAGCTTTTAAACAGATTGACCATGTTTATATCAATCGGATTCAATAATTAAAAAGCTTCGTAATACCTCATTTTATGAAATGGAAAACACATATTGAAGTGTTTTGTCATGGCACAGTGTCACTAAACAGTTTAAATGATACACAACCATATTTGCTAGAATGAAATCAAAATGCATGATTGGATATTTCATAGATATTCAGACAAACATAGGCTTCTCCGTAATCTTATTTGTAACATACTGTTTTCAAAAAAGAGAAAGTATATTGTTTTTACCTGTTGTTTGGACGAAATAAGATGACAGATGGTCTGTTCTATGCATTTTGCCTGCGGTTGTAGCAGAAAAGTGCAATGCCAGACTTTCAGAATGGTTAATCTGGTGAGAAGGTTTGAATGTCTTACAGTTTTGGCACAGTATAGCCTGTGTGTCTAATTTAGCAAAGAAACAGTTTCGCCGCCCCCTAAACACATAAGGCAAGTTCACCATGTATGTATTGTTTGAGGTCCCTTTGTGTAATCATTGAGAGAGCAAATCAATTGACCCTTTGCAAACAGTTTGATTGACAGGCGATCTGACCAATCATAACCCCGAATCCGCCATTTTGTCTGACAAAGCAGTCAGGAGAGTTAGTAGATTAATGTTGGTGAACTTGAAAAATTGTGTGTATACTCACATCTTCAAACAACATTCCTTCTGATGTTCATTCATGTTAATTTGATGCTATAAATGAACTAGTATGAAGAGATGTTGGTTCACGAGCCGCTTGAAGGAGCTCCAGCGATCTGTCACGACACATTAAAGAGACACTATACACTATTTATTGATTAAACTTCTTTAAAAAATTCCAGTACCTTAAATATGAAACTGTTTCATATGTCTGTCGGCGTGTTGTCAGTGTCCTCTTTCCTCCGCGATGTATTTTTCACTGCGTGAGAACATGATGTGTGGCGTAAGAGGTTGTCGGACATAGCAACAGTAACTAAAGGGGGCGGGTCTTTGCGAAGGGTCAATTATGTAAACTAAGGCTGCGTTGAATAAAAGGCTTTCAATATATAATCATTTTTTTCATAATGTTACATCTCACCAGGGTCTGTTACAACTAACCTGGACTATGCGGTGCAATTGTAACATTTCACGTCCCGTGTTTGAAACTAAACCACGCATTTTCTGTTTGTGCTTCAAAGATAACAGTTATTTCATTTAATAGCTGACACTTGTGATTAGTTTACTCACATTTTGAATGGCGTAACTCCAATATACAGATACAAATGTCAAAAATGTTACAACCACCCTCTGCCCTACATCAGATCAGTGGTGGGGGAGCTGCATTGGGGACAAACTAACACAGGGTTAGTTGTAACACACGCGGTTTAAAAACTTCCACACATGTTAGCATGATGAAATTTAGTGTATTTACTACGTGCCATATCGACAATATATAGGGATAGAAAATAAATTGCGCCAAAATTCAGAAATCTTTGGGAGATCCCTTACAAAAAAGAACTGCAGTATATTGAAGTAGAACTGCAATAAAACTGCAGTACCAAGTAGTTTAACTGCAGTTTAATTCAAATTTGCAGTATAATGAAGTATAGTCACAGTACAACTGCAGTACATTGAAGTTCAACAGCGGTAAAACTGTAGTATAAGTGCAGCTGCAGTAAAATGAAGTACAACTGAAAGTTGCATGAAGTATAAAAGCAGTATAACTGCAGTTGTATTGCACACTCAAAAAAAAAAAGATTTTTCGATGCTGTTCACTTTATTTAAACAGCTTATTTTGATTCAACACCATTATATTGGTTTTGGGTTCAAACGTGATTGCTTCATGTTAAATTGACTTGAAATGATGACTTTTTGACTTAATGTAATGTTTTCATTTTAAAATAACATGTTTCACTCAAGTAAACTCAACCAGGACTCAATCAAACAGGACTTTCACTTCCCATCATGCTTTGCAAAGCGGCTGAACTGGGAGAGTAAATGTTGAAATAAAGTGTTATTTTAAACCGTTTTTAGCAAGATGAGAAAATTGAGAGATGTTTTTAATGTTTACTGTTCTATTATGTTGATATTTAAAAGTTTCTGTTATGTTAATAGTTTTGGGGTTACCATTGTGGTGAAGTGTTGAGCTTGTGCTTAGGTTGAGGGCATGCCAGCTGTGATTCGAATCACTGTAATTATTGAGTGATCCTTGTGGTAGTGTTCTGGATGAAACCAGTTTGACTTCTGGACTGTAAACAAAGAGCATCACAAAAGTTATGCAAAACCAAACGAGTAGCATTAATTATAGGGTTAATTAAAAAAATCATATTGAGTTCCCTTACAAAAAAGAACTGCGGTATATTGAAGTAGAACGGCATTAAAACTGCAGTACCATGTAGTTCCACTGCAGTTTAATTAAGCACAATCATAGATTTGCAGTATAATGAAGTATAGTCACAGAACAACTGCAGTACTTTGAAGTTCAACAGCAGTAAAACTGTAGTGTAAGTACAGCTGCAGTAAAATGAAGTACAACTGACAGTTGCATGAAGTATAAAAACAGTATAACTGCAGTTGTATTGCAGTTTTATTTTACTAGTACTTTAGATGTATTGCAGTAGTTGTACTCCAGTAAAACTACAGACATTTTAGGTTATACTGCAATACTGCAGTTTTTTCGTGTCCAAAAAACTGCATTTTTCTATATGTAACAAAAACTGCAGTATTCTAAAAAACTGCAGTAATTTTTTGTAAGGGATATCACTGCACAATAGCAAAAGTTAATTTCTTGAGTATTTTTTCACCTTTTGTGTTTATTTAAAATGAGACAAATCGGACATTATTTTAATCTGTTATCGAGCAGTTTGAGTAGTTCTTTAATGCTTCACTAATTAGCAGAAGACACAGTGGCATAATTAACTTTTATGAATATCTGTTGAGAAACGACGAAAAAAGGTAAATAAAGACCGAGAAGAAGAACCTGAACATTTAGAAAATATTATTTCAAGAAATGTTCAGCATGCGGCATCAATGAGCCATGTTTTCACTTCCCTTCTTTCTTGGTAAATAAAGAAAAAAGTATACACTGTATTAATGAAACAAAAACGTTAGGTTGTGTCCCGTGCACCCATATGTGAAAAAAAAAAGAGATAGCTTGGTTTCATTCATTTCACTTTATTTTCATTCTCGTTACGGCGAATGCAGCGTCGCGGCGGAGATGAAGGCCGAGCGGCCTTTAGCGGTACTTCTCGGCCAGAGCCAGGCTGAGCAGGGCGAGGAATTTATCCACAGAAACATGAACCTCAGGAGTGAAGTCATCAGGAAACATCAGCGCGAGCGTCACGAGGAGATTGTGATTGATGATCTGGACAAAACAACAACAACAAACGGTTAATATAGGCTGTATTTAAATGGAATTGGAAGTTAAAAAAGATTCTAAAATCGAATGTTTTCAGCAAAACGGACCTTGAAGTTAGCAGGGTCCACGCGAAGCATGAAGGCGTGAAGCTCGCTGAGGCTGAGCAGACCACCCTTGAGATCATCCATCAGCTCCACAGCGCTGAGGACACCGTTCACCACTGTCAGTCCATGTTTCCTCACCTGAGGAGAGCCAGGGCTCAGGTCTGCCCAATGGGAGAAGTACGTCTTGGTTTGAGGGTAAACGAACAGAGTCCTGGAAGGAGTAAACATATAAATTAGATATGCTACAATAGGAGTTTATGCTATGAAAGTCCACCAATTTATGCACAAATATTTCACATTACCTGGAAAGGGTCTCGTTGCCGATGTCCGATGCCTTAGAACCGACCTTGTCAAAGAAGGTCTTGATGGCCAATTTGTCCTTTGCAGATAGACTCATGGTTCCTCGGTTAGCTCTGAACAGGCTGCCAAAAAAACTCAACCAATCTGTGGTTTTTGGCAGGGCTTTTTAAAGCTGAGAGGGGCATTGTTTTGAAAGTGTTTTTTTTTTCGACTCCACCTCCCAAGCAGACCAGTGGGAAAACACATCTTGAATCTTGATAAGCAAGAAGTTGTTTTAGTGTGAAAAAAAAATGAGCACTTCATGTTTTTATTATTCAATAAAGTATAGAAAACAACAAGACTGCCGTCCAGGACATAGTTTGATTCCTGTTGGCTTGACTTGAACTGTAGCCCATTGTGTACATTAATATTAAATGCAGTTCTTCATAGTTTCGAAATTATATTGTCTTTGAAATATGGCATACTGACAAGCATTTAGGGTAAACCATGAATTACTTTAATGACATTTTATTGAAACTTGTATGTCACGTATTGAAATATTTCGGCTAATTATTAATATATTTGAAATGATAAAGTTGCAACTTATATAATATATGGTTAAAATTATAATCATGTACTTTACTAGTGATTTAGTATGTTATCAAAATAAACGCGCTTCTTTAAAGCATGACAAAAGATTATTACAGCATAATAATTAGCTTTTTATTGCCTGTGATGTTTATACATTATATTTAGATGAACAGTGACAAACAAAAAGGAGGAACTGATAACTTCCCTCTATGTACTTGATACCCTTTGAGTAACTGTTAAAAAATGTTAAATTGTTAAAAACTGCACGAAATGTTTCTCCCCCAATTATCTTTATTTACACTCTGTTGAAACAAAGAACACACGAGCTCACAAATTACTCGGAGTTAGTTGATTTATAAACCTACACTAACATGTATTTTGCACTGGTTAGAGTTTTAACTCGGATTTTAGGTCAATATTAACTCTATTAGGATGTGTTTGGGAGTGGACCCCATGACACACTCTATAGAGTTATTTCGTATTCCCATATTTTGCTGTGCAAAACTTTTACAAAATGCACTTTTAACAAAGTGTGTTTAAGAATGAGTCATGAAAGTGAACTCTATTCAAGCACAATTATTTAATATTATCTGCAGTAAACTTCTAGAATTTGAAGGGCACATACAATTAAGCACACTTAATCCGTTTTATTCCAGATGTTTCTAAGATGAGAAATACAAGTAAAGTTTTGATATTTTAAGTTTGAAATCTTTCAAGCCTCTACTAGGGGCACACTTGATGGCACACAGCCGATAAATTATTTTATTCAAGAAGGGCGCATTGATTTGCGCTCTCGTTGCCAATAGTGGCATTTAATGAAAGACTTTTGAGACTGTCTGGGAGTGATAAAACCCCTGACATTAATATTTGTCCAAACTACTATTTCTGCAGAGAAAGGGTAAGGCTGGATTTCAAGCCTTATCTTCTGGAAACATATAGACCTACACATTTTATCAGTAGGTTCAGTCGTCCGCCCATGGTTGGCATCCATCTCGAGTCATTTGCTCAGGCGGAGATATCTTCTGATTTCTGCTGAAACATGCTGCAAATTCTGAGAAAGCAAGATGTTTCAAGATGAAAGACATTTGACCCGATTAATCCGCCGATAACAAAATGCAGTCAGTATATGGCTATTGTTGCTTATAAACAATGATGTTTACTTTTTTGTAGCCGCAGATTTTGTGCTGTATGTATATAATTTTCATTAGCCTACACAAAAATATTTCATCCCAGAAATCCGCCAATCAGAATCAAGTATATATACACACATTATTTTTAATACTTATTTATTTATTTATTTTTTTAACAGTTTGATTTTTTGTTCAGAATGGAACTTCGGTACCAAAACACATTTGGAAATATATTACACAGCCTATATAGTTTTTAGGGGAATATTGTCGTCGCGACGGATAATTAATAATACTAAACTATATTAGGCTATAATAATAGAAAATGAAATGAAGGAAACTATATTAAAACCTTTTTCTTGGTCACACTATACAGCCTTTTGGTCCTTTTAACATTTTTTCTCCCGGTATCATGGGCTCTAGTGCAATGATGTTACACGAGTCACTATTGGGAATATTGCAGTTGTCATATATATTGTTTTTTTATTGGGATAGTTTTTGTACCATCTTTTAATTGTATTTTACTTAATAGTTCAATGTTGGTATAGCGAGAAGAGAATTCTGTAAATGATTACAGAAAAAAAGCATTTTTAAAAATTTTTTTTTAGTATTCTGCAATTCGCAAAACAGCTGCCTATTACTACAAATATTTTAATAAATAAATCCGTCAGTAATAATAAAGGTAAATCAAACTGTTGAACATGAATGTACAGGTGCCAAAACATAACAAAACAGCTATACCTTGTTAATAAAAGACGAAAATTCCGATAAACAAATCTTATATTGACATCGAACATGCTAAAGTGTCTGCGCTACATCATGGCAAGCCATTTTGACTTTTATTCATTCTCAGGATATGAATTCTTGATATCAACAAATCAATTTTCACTAGTTAAAATGCTAATTCTTGATACATTTCCACTAGTATCAGTGTTAATTCCTGATATCAACAATTCAATTCTAGATATCAAGAATTACATTTCCACTAGTAAAAGTGTAATTCTCATATCTGTAATTGTTTTTCACTAGTGAAATCTCGCCATAGGCTGCCATTCAAATTCAATTGTTGATATCAAGAATTCATTTCTTACTAGTAAAAATCATAACTTTTGATATGTATAATAAGTAAAAATGCAAATGTATGATATCAAGAATTCAATTGTCACTAGTTGAAATGTCTATTCTTGATATCAACAAATGAATTGCTACTAGTAATTATGTTAATTTCTGATATCTGAAAATGAATTCCTGATATCAATATAATTTCTGATATCTAAAACGGCTTTCTTACTAGTAACAACCACATTCATGATATCAGAAATGAACATTTTTACTAGTAACAGAAGTAAGAATTGTATTCCTGATATGTGAAACTGGAATTTCAACTAGTAAGAAATGAATTCTTGTTATCAACAATTGAATTTGAATGGCAGCCTATGGCGAGATTTCACTAGTAAAAATACAATTCTTGATTTCAACAATTATAGTTAATACTAGTGGAAATCTAATTCCTGATATCTGGAATGAACATTTTAACTAGTGAAAATGTAATTGTTTATCACAAGTTCATATCCTGAAAATGAATAAAAGTCAAAACGGCTTGCCATAGAGAGCCGTTTTCACCATCGCTGTATTATTGCGCCCTCTGGCGTGCAAAAAAAAGAAAGTCTTTTCTTTTTTTAAATGGCTGCATTGTCCTGCCATTACTATTAGCACTTAATTTTACAGTCCTGTTCCCCATTTACATACTATGTTCTTATTACAGAAATTATGGGTAATAAGTTACTACCCCTAAACCTAACTTTAACCCATTTTATGTTATCAGTACTTTAATAGGCATGTACACTGTAATTACAAGTACTGTAAAATAAAGTGCAACCTTATACATTAAATAAATGCTCCGTTCCAAGCGACACATGTCCTTCTATCTAAATTTATTTTTTTTCCAAAAACTAGGGAAACAAACAAACAAATTTAAATGTGAGCAATTTACATAAAAGGTACATGGCCGGCAAATGTGCCAAAAGATATACAAAGCTGTGAACAGATCTTACAAATCTTAAAGATATTCAAAGAGTGTTAAATAACACAAATACAAAAGCGTATAAAACTAATTAGGTAACGAGTTATAAGAAAGCGTGTGAGGGTAAACCAAAAGGTTCAATTTTTATCTTTCAAACTAAACAAAGCTCTTCCATTTAAAATATTAAAATCCAACAACTCGTGTTTGTTAAAAAAAAAAAAAAAAAATAGTCTTTGCACTAAAACTTTGGAAACGATATATATTATTTTCATTTTGGAAAACCTTTTACATTCGTTTCTTCCCCCCACATTCTGGACCCGATAAGCATTAGTGACTGAGCAAATCAATCTGTGCTCAGTAAACATGTGCCAGTACCAATATATGCGCACAATATCTGGTCTCATCCACTAAAAAAAACCTTACGTACCTTCATATTTCCTTCACTAGCTATGTATCATTGCAACTGGTAATTTTCCAGAAAAAAGATTAAAAAAAAAAAAATTATCTCAGGAAAACATTATTTTATGTTCATCTATATTGTTTTTGAAGAGCCCTTGTTCAATAAACCTTCAATACAAATGTTTACATTAACAAAACCGTGCAGTCCTCCACAAAGTACAATCTCAATAGACCATAACACCGCAGCGTCAGCTGTGAACAATGAGAACAGCCGCCGTGATTTTGCCAAGACAGACATGTTCTTTTGTTGATCCTGGAATGACATACCTGTCCAAAAACATAGTCCTAACCCTATCCATAAATTATCCCTAAAATCAGAGGGAAAAGATATGCGAATAAGAACTTGACAAACTGTAAACATTGTAAATTTGATTGGATGACTGAAATGTCGTTCCAGGATAAACAAAGATGTTGATCCAGAAACATGTTCGAGCCCACAAATCCAATATAAACAGGATGACATCTCACAATGTGAGTTAATTCAGTAAAAAAAAATCTAAAATATCATCACAAATGTATTACCGGTAAAAGAGAGTATTAAAAATCTCCTAGAGAAGAAAGTGGAGCATTATGTTTCCCGTTGTAGAGTGAGACAACTGCACTGTATAATCACATGTTGAAAATCACCATGTAAAAGCTATCAAACATTGTGCTGAAAACAGCTGGGGTGGACACTCAGAATTCACTGAAAATAGTAAAAACAGTGAAAGGACACTTGATCAAGATAAACATTTTTTTAGTTGTTTACACAACGCTCTTATAAATGTAGCCAGTTGCTGCATGACTATGACTGTTAAATATTGCTGGGTAGTTAAAAGTAAATGCACTGTATATGGTAACTCGTGTTTCACGTCAACAAACGGACAGCTAGATAAATGATATTGCTATTACACGTTCGTTTTTAATCTTATTTGAATTTTATCTATTTAAATGAGCTTTCGCCGCTTAAAATAGAAACTGCTACAAAAAATGGTGTCAAGTGCTAATTTTCTTTTTTTTAACATCTATAAAACTTGCTAAATTGTGGGTACACATACTACACACAAACACAAAAACTCACACACACACAGACAGTGGAATGGACGAGGAACGTTTGCTGGAGGAGGAGACATCATCTTCATGGCATTTACTTCAGTTCAGAGGACGGAGGAGAAGATCCCAGAATAGGAGACTTTGGTGACACCTGTTGAAAAGGACAAACGTTGTGACTCAACTCACAGGGCAGATGAATGCAATTCTGGGTGTCATTTGTGTTATTTTTACGTTTGTTAACTTTGGTTTATAGGTGAAAACAGAACAAGGACACTTACAGGGGAAGGCGGCTTAGCAAAATTGAGGTGCGCATAGAGAAGCACGGCAATGTCATTCTGACTGGCCTCCAGAGCGATGGAGAGAGCCGTGCTGCCATCCTGTAAAACAGCAACAGAACATAAACAACGTCACAATAAACATTTAGTAAAAGCTAAATATAAAGGTTGATGAGAAATATGAGAGTTTACAATAAAGTAAAATGGGTAACTAAATTAATACAAATACAACTAAGTCATTGCTGGCTCAGATTCATTAAACAGTATTAACAGACACAATTTTTGATTTTAATCAGTAGCAAGGGATGCACAACCTACCCAAAATGTTGAGGTGAATTTTAAAGGCTTAGTTCACTTTCAAATGAAAATTAGCCCAAGCTTTACTCAGCCTCAAGCCATTCTAGGTGTATATGACTTTCTTCTTTCTGACGAACACAATCTGAGAAATATTAATAAATATCCTGACGCATCCGAGCTTTATAATTACCAAATTATAGGGTTACCAAACGAGTATGAGCTGAAGAAAGTGTCTCCATCCACATCCATCCATGATAAACATACTCCACACAGCTCTGGCGGGTTAATAAAGGCCTTCTGAAGTAAAGTGATGAGTTTGTGTCAAAAAATATATCCATATTTAACCAGTTATGAAGTAAAATATCTAGCTTCCTTCAGAACGCCTTCTATATTCAACGTACGAAGAAAAGTGTAAACTGGCGTCACGTCAGTTAAGCTTTTTCAGTAAGTTGAATAGGGAAGGTTTTGAAGGATTTGAGTTTGAACTGCGAGAGTTTTACACTTTCTTTATACACTTTGTCACTTTCGTCCAGCGGTTTGGCAGAAGCTAGATATTTGACATCATAAGTTGTTAAATATTGATTTTTTTTTTTTTTTTACGCAAACTCATCACTTTGCTTCAGAAGGCCTTTATTAACCCGCTGGAGCTGTGTGGAGTATGTTTATGATGGATGTGGATGGAGACACTTTCTTCAGCTCATAGTCGTTTGGTAACGCTCACTGCCATTATAAAGCTCAGATGCATCAGGATATTTATTAATATTTTTTCCCCATTGTGTTCATCTGAAACAGCTAGTGTACTCCTAGGATGGCTCGAGGGTGAGTAAAGCTTGGGGTAATTTTCATCTGAAAGTGAACTAATCCTTTTATGCAAATAAAATTCCCAGTTATTCATTTCATGTCTCAAAATGTGTGTTTCTTTTTTGTATTTTCACCACTATAATGCCATAACATGCAAGTCAGAACCACTGCTGCTTAACCTCGAACGTGCCGAATACTCAGATGTCATTACAATCATTCGGAAAATGGGGGATACTTTAAATACAGAAGGGGAGAAAATATATATTTTATTCTAGCTTTGTGCATTCTTTTTTAAAACTTGAATGTTCCATAAAAAAAGAAAAGAAAAATGAACAAAAAGCTAAGAAAATAATTTTTTTTCCAAAGGATCAGGATCAATGTTTTGATCATCACTCTGAATCTGCAGAAGTTTAAGCAGAGTTCTTTCTTTTGATGTATTGCATGTTCAGATATTCATACAACAAAATATAGAGTGCCTGAATGGAAAAAACCTTAACACCAATTTATAATATAATATATAATTTCATTAAAACGGCTTCTTTGTTTTTTTTTTCTAAGAAATAATGAAGGACTATGCTTGATAGCATTCCACACATGCAAAATTGGCAAAAACTGATATAATGATAAGAGATAGAGAAGAAAGAGAGACTTTAAAGGATGAAGATGGTAATTAAAATGACGGTATTTTGCTGGATAAACAAAGAAATAATCACATTATCAGTGAGCGTAGCATCACAGCCTGGCACAGACAGCAGCTGCCGCACAATATCCACGTGACCGTGTTCACAGGCACACATGAGCGCTGTGGAGCCGTCATCATCACGCAGGTTCACCTGGGCCCCACAGGACAGCAGAGCTTTCACCATGTCCCCTCTGCCGTGACTGACCGCCAGCATCAGCGCCGTCTGCCCTGCCTAGCGTACGCACACGCATCAGTACAGTACAGATCAGACAGTGACTGACACACATTGAAGAAATACGGATTGACCAGAAGAGGGCGCACCTGGCTGGCTTTGGCATTGACGTCACCTGTGCGGAGCAGCTGGAGGACGGTTTGAAGGTCACTGTCAGAGTTGAAGGCAGCCAGAGCTGTCAACATGATAGCTGTGTAACCAGCCTTGTTCTGCTTGTCAGCATTACAGAGGCCTACGAAACGAGAACAGCTGATTAATGAGAGTTACGGATATAGCTCTGTCACATGCTAAATAAAAGGTACGGACATATTTTTGGCCACAGAAACACAACTGTTCAAACGTTTGGAGTCTGATTTTTAGAAAGAAATTAATCATTTCATTCCGCAAGGATGCATTAAATTGATCAAAAGTACAGTTTTGACATTTATAATGTTCTCTGCTTCAAATAAATAAATGCTCTTTTGAACTTAACAAGAAATATTTCTTGGGCAGCAAATTTTGAAACCGAAGACCGGAGTAATGATGCTGAAAATTCAGCTTTGAGATCACAGGAATAAATGACATTTTCAAATAGAAAATAGTTATTTTAATTTGTAATAATATTTCACTATATTGACTGTATTTTTGATCAAAAAATGCAGCCTTGAAGAGCAGAAGAGACTTCTTTTAAAACCACCCCAAACTTTTGAACGATTCAAGTGTACATGAAACAAAAGAGCATTCAAAGAAATGTAGTCTCTAATTAATTTAAAGCAGTGTAAACCACTTTATACATTAAATAATAATAATGACATTTTGTTACTTTTTATGTAGTTTATTAAATAATGCACGTTGCTTTAGAAAAATCAATTCTTTACCCTAACTTAATTTAACTGAAGAAAGTTTGTACCCCCAATTTAATTAAAAGTAAATCAGTTTAGTTGGGTCAACACAATTTAGTTTAGTTAACACTTTACAGTACGGTTTCATTAGTTAACTTAAGTTAAATACTTTTGTTATCATGAACCAAGAAAGAACAAAACAGGATTTATTAAACTTAGTTATACATTAAATTAAATGTAGTATTTGTAAACAGTTAATGCACTGTGAACTAACAGGAACAAAAAATGAACAGCTGGATTTTTATTAACTAGCATGAAGAAAGATGAATAAATACAGTAACATAGGCATTGTTCATTAGCTCATGTTAGTTAATGCAGTTTGCAGTTTGTTAATGAAGTTTTACCAATTAATTTACTGGAGTAGGCCAATGTTTAACTTTAAAATATTTTTCAAACTAATGTTTGTTGATCCAACTTAATTCTTTACTAAGGTTTAATTAATTTAAAGACTGGTACCAGTACTGACATTAGTATAAATATTATAATAAATATTATTAAGCATTATAAACTCTTCTAAATGTCCAAAAAAAACTAACATTAAACACTAACATGTCTTTCACATTACTTGGCATTAACACATAAAATGACACTTAATCCCTGAATTTACTCTCGTAATGCAGTCCCTTGCAAAGCATGCTGGGAACTACAGATCCACTGCCTAAGGAGAGAAAAGAGTAATGTGTCGCGTCGAAGCAAGAGCGCTACCCGCCAGGACGCTGGAAATGCACCTACGAAAACCGTGTGTCAGCAAGAGCATTGCTCAGAGATGTGAAGAGCGTCCCTCACCGGTATCCAGCAGCAGTTTGACTACAGGGAAATTGGAGTGAGAGACAGTGTAGTGCAGAGCTGTGTTTCCATTGCCGTCAGCCATGTTGATGACAAACTCCAGTAGCTGCGGGGAAATGGAGGCAAAGGTGTCCATGTATGCCTTGACTACTGCAGTGTCAGCAGCCTTATGACAGGACACTCTGAGCCACTCCTGCAGAACGCTGGTGTAGGCCGTCCTCTGTCAACACAAGAGAAGACACAAACGGGCTTTTAAGGCCATGTCTTGTTCAATCATTGGAATTGAAAAAGATAAAGTGTGTCATTTCTGCAGCAGCAAATAGAAATGCGAAAATAACTTGATTTTTGGAGCTTGAATGACAACTGCATTTGCTATGGTGCTATGTGTGGTTACTCTAGTGTGGCTAGGCTGTTCTGTGTGGTTGCTAGGGTGTTGCTATGGTGTTGAGAGTAGTTGCGAGTCATGAGAGCCCAAACTCTGGCATGAATAATATTCTGATCTCAATATATAAGTTTACGTATTTCAATGTGCAGTTTAATATTTAATAATATTAATATTTTTTTTATCCTGCCATATGAACACTGTAAATCCAAATGATTAGAAATGTGATAGCACACCTATCCTAAATAAGCCTTATTATTCAGGTTATTGATTGTTATTCATGCCTGCAGCACAAAGAGGATGGGATGAGGTCCATATCAAAGTTTTACGTGGGAAATACTGTAAAATGAACAACAACGATAGTGACGTTTGCCTAATATGTGAAAAGCGTCCCACTAGGGCCCAATGAAATTAACTTTATTTGTTTCCAAATTCTGTTTTCTATTTTAAGGTTTCTATGTTTTTCTGATTTCATTAAATTTTAATAAACAAAAAGCATATCTAATCAATTGAATTGACAAAATTTATTTTTTCCCCCCGGAAATTCTGTTTTTAATTTTTCTTAATTTATGTTTAATACAAATTTATTATGAGAAAAGAGTGGTACTCAAACGAAAGCAAAATTTAATTAATGTTTTAAAATGTAAATCAAATGAAAATAACGTAATTCCTTTTTTTTGCAAACTAATGTTGCTCTACTGTTAAAACTGGGAAGAAAAGTCCTTAAAAACATTTGAATAATTTTATTATTCTTATTATCATTATTATTATGTATTTCTGTCACAATTTGTTCAAGTTACACCAAATTTTTATGTTGAGGGGGTTGTAGTGAAGACCTTTGAATTTTTGAGTACATGATATCTAACGATGACATAAAACGATACGATAGCCTTTATATCTTGATTTGATTAAGTTTAAAGCCCTAGTTTTGATTCATTCATTCAAAATTTTCCATATTCTGCAACAAATTACAATTTTATTTCCATTTTTTTAAGTTTCTAAGCAAAATAATTACATATTTAACTTTCAAACTTTTAAAACGACCTTAAATATCTTGAAGATGGGAACTACATCATTTACAATCATAAAAACCTAAATAATGAACATACCGCGTCTTGATGGCTAAATGCATTGGGTTCTCTGAGGGCCTTCTGCAAGTTGTGGAGCGCCGTCATGAGACTGCCACTCAATTCCAGTCTGAAAAGGAGGAGAAAATGGTTGCCAACTCACATAATCAACTGTGAATCTCATAATAGCTTGTGTCATACTACCTGCTTGCTTGTTTATTAGTGGGGGTGGTGCTTGTGTTTGCTGCTGTATCCGTGGCAGAAGATATGGCTGTGTCCTTTTTTGCTGAGGCATCAGTAGATTGTGAATGTGTCGCTCCTTGTTGGGAGGTGAGGTCAGCGGTTTTTGATTGGCTAACATCTTGCTGAGGCTTGACACCAGTGGATTGTAACTGAGTGGTCGTCTGTTGAGCAGCATCTGACACCTCTGGCTGGACATTTGAATCAGTGGCTTTGGATTGCTGCACTGCAATGCTGGTGGATGATAACTGGACAGAGTTTTGTTCAAGAGAAACGGCAGTGCTTTCAGAGGAATGCCCTTGGAAAGTGCATTTGGCCTCTGTGAACTGAACGACACCATCCGGATGAGCCTTGATGGTCACTGGCGATTGGCTTGCACAGTGCTGTATGCCTGCCTCTGCTGCTGGTGAATGGGTGACCTGTTGCTGGGTAGCTGCATCCGTGGCATGTGACTGGCTGGTGCTTTGCTGTGCTGCAGTGTGATTGGCTGGTGGCTGGGCAGTGCTGTGCTGGGGTGTTTGGGCAGCTGCTGTCTGAGAGATGAGCTGCAGGCTGCAGGAGGTCACCTGAGAGGGCTGTGCCGCAGATTCCGGCAGTTTCTCTGTAGCCTCATGGTATTCGCTTGCATCGCTCTCATCTTCTGAACTTTCCGAGCTGCTCTCTTCAGAGGACATTGACTCGTACCTGCAGAGCACAACAGTGCTGTTTTAACTTTTAAGTTTCCAAAAATCATGAGTCAATAGCATATCCAAATTAAATTATCTCCTAAGTCTGAATGGAATCCATTTGTTGAGAAAAAAAAAAATACATTATCCAAAATGTTTGAGAAATATCAGTTATCCTTAAAGGCTCATGAAACCCTAAAACATGTTTTTTGAGATGTTAACAGCTATGCATGTCAATGAATACAATGATAGCACTCGTTATGTTTATCCTTTTCATTTTTCAATTTTGTCCTTGCGATTTAAAATGCAAAGTTGAACCAATGTCACAAAATGTGAGGTACACCAAACATTAGAAGAATAGTTCAATGCTGATACTGTTAAAACACAAAACACAGCATATCTTATAGTTTATTTAGTAAACATAATTCTGTATTTACCCTCCATTGACTCCTATGAACTGCAGGTTCTTTTTAGTGGATGGAGAGCCAGGTTCCCTGTCAGCCTTTCTCTTCATGATTGACCTCAGTGTGGACTGAGGAGAAGCTGGACAAAGTGGACAGCGTGAGAATCCCTAGTTTAAACATATGGAAGAGATCTGATTCATTGTTATCAGCAGTTACTCAAAGCGAACCTGGTTTTGATGGATCGATTTGGATGGCTTCTTGTGCCGGTTGCTGGTTAATCTCTCCCTCTTTTAGCCGCTGGCAGACACCAGCCACTTGGCTGCACTTTGTCTCCATAGCGGTTGCCTGGTTGGTCACTGGCACTGATTTGGACACTTCGCTTCTCAAGACCTCCCGCACCTGCTTAGAGCTTATTGCAATGGGAAACTCACGTGGCAATTCTGAGGACAAAACAGAAACGGTCTAAATTAGAACAACTGCTAAAATAATTCATGGGATTTAAAGGATGATTTGTTTGATCTGTGGAACACAAAAGAAAAAAAAGGTAGAATATTCATGCTCCTATTTTCAATAGAGTGAATGTGAAAAGGAACTCTAAAAATGACAAAAAGGCACTATAAACGTAGTCCAAATGAATTAAGGGGCAAATCACTTAATTTCTTTGGACACTGCAACGGACATGATATAAATGTCATACTCTGTGGTGCCTTTTTTTTTGAAAAAAATACTACTACTCCACTTTACTGCAAACCAGCAGTAAAGTTTGAGTTCTTTTAATTCAGCTAAGAGGTCACGCGCTGCGACATATCAATCCTCTTTTGGTTACACATCTTCACATGATTTGAATTTGCAGGTAAGAGTTCACCAAACTTGAACTTTGCAATGCAGTGAAATTTGCATGAGCTTGTGCTTCTGCTGTTCCAAATTCACTTGTGGATGGATGGAAGTCAATGAAATGAAAAGTGTAGTGTGACTGCCCATTTATGCGCTATTCCAAGACGTCTAACAGCTTTAAGTAAGGAACAGACCAAATTATTTTGCATAATCAAACTGGCATAGAGAATGTTTACAATATGCGTCAACCAATTATGTTTGGCCCTTATTGCCTTTAACTGTGTCTTCCATATCTGAATATACTTTACTGTAGGTAGCACATATAGCACAGAGGATGATTTGAGTGAATAATAACTGGCAAAGCTAACATATGACGTAGTATAATAATAATAATAATATAGGAAATAAGTAGTATTGACAATTTTCATGGTGCTTTTATGATGCTTTCTTTTTCATTTTCATAGTATCTTTCCCAATTTACTTTCATTCTGCAACACACTATACAAAAATATTCTACCTCCTTTCGTGGTCCTTGGAAGAAATAAAGTCAGTCAGGTTTGGAACCACATGAAGGTGAGTAAATGGTGAACTATCCCTTTAATAGTTGAAAGGGATCATCCAAAAGTCTAATTACATTTGTTGCAATTTTCTGTATGTGAATGTGAATTTGGAAGCCATTTCATACACACCCTCTGCTGCTGGGGACTCTGCATGTCTTCTGAGGGGACCCTCCGGTGGAGACACAGGCTGAGCGGGAGAACTGCAACTCTGGGCTCTTAGCAGCTTCCCCACACCCACCACTGTGGGCTGCTCCAACGTGTACACTTGGATCCCTACGGTCCTCTGCTGATGAGGTTGCTGGGTAAAACTGACAACAGTCTGCAGGCCGGCACCAACCTGACCCTGCTGCTCCTGCCAGCCGAGACTAGTGGCTCTCACTGCATGGTCTACCTGAGGGGAAAGAGCTTGCCTCTCTCTCTGAGCCACTTCGACTTGCTGCTGAGCGCTCTGTAGCTCCTGCATCATTTTCCTCAGTTGAACTTCTAAAAGTCCCACCTTAGTCTTGAGAGCTTCGGTTTCAGGCAGAAGCCCCAAGTCCTCCTCTCGCACCCCTACTCCCACTTGACGAAAACCCCTTTCTTCCACCTCAGGTCCCACACCGACGGTTCGCACCTCCCGCTTTGCACCCGGACGAGCACCACCGACAATTACCGTCTCCTCGATTTCACATCCTGAGTCCTGGAGGGAGCCTGGAGTGGTAGGTGAAAGACTTCCTGTGGCTTTGTTCGTGGCTCCAGCACCATTTCCTGTCTCCTCCTCGGGTATGTCGATGTAAAGCTCTCCTCGTGGACGGCTCCGACTGAACCCCAGCGAGTGGCCCAGGAACTTCTGGCTCTTGAGTTGCACACTGAGCTGCCTCTTCTCTTCCTGAAGCACGGAGATCTTCACTTGCAGCACCGGGATGGTCTTTACCTGCTCCTCCAGCTCCCGGATCTTCCGCAGGGCGACGGCCATCTGCTCCCGTACGTGCTGCAGATGGGCGGGCGTAGGTGAGACGGGTGTGGACAATCCGGAGCTGATTGGCGTATAGGATCCTCCTCCCTGGGCACGATTGAAGCTGTGCGCACTGGACAGGGAGGTGTTGGAGCCGGCAACGCTGCTGTGCATGCTGCCCAGGTTCGAGAAACGACGGCCATCCTTCTCCTCCTCAAGCTTGCGGCGAGCATCCAGCAAGGTCTTCTCCACGCGTGCTGTACTGAAGTTGGGCCGCTGTGAGCTGTGGAAGCCTGGCGCACAGTAGGAGTATGAAGAGTGGCGGCTGTCCATGCTGGCATTGGAGCACAGCGACTCAGTGGAGGTCCACCAGGAGCCCGTGTAGCCGTAGCCACGTGGAAGTGAGCCGTAACGTGGCCGCCTCTGCACTGGAACCTTCTTGATAGTGTTTCCTTTCTCAATATCATTGACATACTTGAGGAAGTCCAGGTCCAGACGGTAGCCATAGGGTGTCTCTACTGAGTATGGAGCCTCTTGGTCCTTTCCATGCAAGGAGGGGGGCGCCGGGGGTTAATCTTCCCTAAGGACAGAGGAAACAACTTCAAACTGCAGGAAATCTTGGTCTAATCTCAGAATCAGACAACAGGAAAAAGAATAAACTTTAGGCTATAATCAGATCAAGGCTTTACTTTACTAGATGAACTGGGGAAAGGATAATAGAATCACAATATATAAACATTGGATTATGTTAAGTATCCGTTTTAAAAATGTAATCTTACCAGGAAAATTGGAGTCCATATGAAGCACCTGAGCCATGATTGTCATTCACCAGCCAATCTCTCCTGGATAAGAGAGATAATGTTAGTATTTTTTATATGAGGGCAGATGAAAAGAATGAAAAAAGAAATAAATTTTCTTTTAAACTTGATGATGACATGTTCACCGGTGCAAGGGTAAGACAGTTTGGTAATGCTCAAGTGAGCGACAGGTTGAGCAATACTCAACACTGACAATCCAATTGACTGTCGATCAAAATCAAGTTCCACCCTACATTTTATTTCTTCTTCGAGAATCCGTTTCCCTTAGAATTCATCCCCTGCTTTATCTTCACGTACGCATAAGCGTGGGTCGCGTAAAGTGCGTTTTTGTAAACATGTACATTTTATTTGTTTTGCACTTAGAAGTTGTTCCACAAGTTGGACAACAAAATAACGGAAACTGCAACAACAACAGATGCCTGCATTGACAAGCGCTTGTGTGAGGGGTTAGCTTAAAAGAATACAAAGACATTTATATCACTCATTACTTCTGGAGAAAAATAGCACAGGCACTGGACAAAGATGAATCTTTTTACAGTGCATGTGTTGACCACGTGTGTTTGCGTATGCTATCAACTGGAGTACACTTTGTGTTCGACTGTACGTATACACTAGCAAATGCGTAAAGAAACTAAGTATACTTTGGGCTTCAGAATGTTCAGTTTCTGTTCGTTTCTCGTTCTCTTGTTTGAAGGAGAGGGGAAAAAGAGGGGAAAGTTTTCTGGCAGGCCACAACAGAGGAAAGAGCTTCTAGTTACAGCCTTATTAGGAATCATCTGAATACGCTCTCTGATTCTCAGAACTGAGGTACTGTAAAAAACACACACACAGGCACTATTGCTCTGTCTATCCCACACTTTTTCCATGATTTCTATCTCCCTTTCTCTCCCTTATTTTTCCTCACTCTGTCAGCTGACGATCAGGAGATAGCAGCTGACCTCTGCCGGCTCTTTCTTCTTCCGCTCTCTCAGTTGCCTATTTCAAGTGAAGAAAGGAAGTCAACCTTAAATCAATTAGATAAAACGAAACCAATGCATAACATTTATATGCCTTTCTACGACCATTTTCACCTGCTTCTTTATGTCTTGTGTTGTCAGACTGCTCAGCATTGCATCTTTCTCAGCTAATGTGCCTTTTAGCCAAAAATTAACTTTCTAGGTCATTAGTTAGTGGGGGTGGGGGTACCGTATGCTTTAGCAATCTCGAACACTGGCAGTGCCATGCGCTATCTCTGTTAACAACGTATTAGACCACAGATTTGGGCTTCACAGACATCTCAAAGAGAACTGCTCCAGTCATTTCGGTTCATAATGGGAAATTGCTTCTTCCTTGCTGCTTCACACAAATCTTTCCCCTCTCTCTAATCTCATGACCCTCTCAGTCTGTTTATGTTCTTGCCTGTTTCAGGGGAAAAGTAGGGCACACGGAAACACTGACTGAACTGATTTGGTATTTTTTAGACCATAAGTGGACAAAATGAGCTCTCCTGCCCACTATCCATCCTGTTTACTTTTGCTCACTTTCTTACACTTGAAATCTCACTCATTTAACAGGCGTCTCAGCTGTTTCAGCGGTTGTGCATGTTGTGTTTGTTTTCTCTTAATCTGATTGAGGTAAGATTATAATATGTTAAGAACAGCATGCAGTTTCACCTGCATAATTTCAAAATGTATCCGCATGTAATCCGCCATATGGCATCATTTCAGTGAATTTTTCCAATGCAACCATGTATTTTCAGTAACGTTTGGTTTCAAAGGAATAGGTGATAATATTTGGAAAAGATGTTTAACCAGACATTTGATACTGTATGTCCACGAAATGGTAAAACTGTTGTTTAATATCAATATCAATTATGTACTAAAATGATTAAATGAAATCATGTAATATTTTTTCCCTTATAAATATATTTTAGATATAGTACTTTTCATGACACTGGAAATTTTCTCTTTTTTTGGTACTTTTATGTTAAACACACACAAATATACATATACATATATATACATATATGTGTGTGTGTGCTTGTGTGTGTGTGTCAGACTTTTGACACAAAGATTCACCATGTTTAGCACATCACATACTTTTATTAAAAGACAGATTTTGGGAGAAGGTCGCTTATTTTAATGTAAATGATAGTGGTTAATGGAGAATGTAAAAAACCTGCCCTTTTACGGTTAATGAACATCTCAAAGAGCTATTTCCACCTTATTTAACACATTTTTATGGTACAAATTTATTTAGGTTGATTCAGTAATATTTTTCAGTTAAATAAAACCAGTAAATTATAGATTATATTAAAACATGCAGAGATGCTTAAGTCAATAGCGTCTTAATTAGTGGGTTTTTTATTCCCCTGCCATAGCCACAGATGAATGTTAAGAGTACGCTTGAGAAAATGTTAGTGCGTATGTGTGAACACAGATTTGTGCGTGTATGTGTAAAAAGCGAGCGTGAGTGCTGTGGTGAGTGCTGACAGGGGGGTGGCTGATGAGCCATAATTAGAAACTTCAGTAAAGGCACACAGCATGACAAACATCCAGCCGTCAGCAATAACGTACAAAATTCTCTCTCTCTTTCACTGTCATAAACACCCTTGCTCTCCTCCAATCCATCTCTCTGTCTCTCACTCTTATTTCATTGCTCTCGTTCTAACATTTCAATTATTATTGTATATATATTTAGAGTTAAGATTTGAACAAACTTCGCTGTATAGCTCATCCTGTATAGTTTGAATGTCAAATTCAGCAGCTTGCTGAAAAGTTACTTTAACCTACTTATGACTTTCACCTGAAAATTGACAAAATGGGTAAAAAAAGCCCCCCATATCTAAAGTAAAACAATAAATAGAGCCAAAGGCATGGCCTATTTTGAATAAAGTCCCTCACTTGAAGAAAACAAAAAAGATGGCTATTAAGAAGGTTGAATTTAACTGATAAAGAAGGGAAAGAGAAGATTTCTTTTTCAAACAAATCGTTCAAAGTAAAAAAACCCTAAGTTGTCCAAATATTGAAGACTGGGTCTAAAAGGAATGGAGGAAATAAATGATTATTTGAAATTGTCAAGTAAATCGAGGCTTTGTGTAAACCGAATTGTTTCCTGAATTGACGCCAGATCTTAATAACTTCCTTGAAACTTTGTGTACATCAAGGGGAAGCTGAGACCCACATTAGAAATTAAGGAACGGGAGGAAGATATCTCTGTGTGTAACCAGGGTGGGCTAGAAACACAGCATCTATGGCTAACCCAGTAAAGTAACTCATTAATATTACATGCTCAAAAGTAGCACCGAAAGTTTGAGAGGGCTAACAATTTAGATTTTATTTCGATTGTTTTCGATTATATATACACAGCACACATAGCATGCTAAAGGGACTCTCCAGCAGCCGCATATCAATGCTCTAGCAACCATCCAGAAAACTGCAGCACACAACACAACTCCTTAACAGTAGCTACACTTAAATGGACACATTGATGAATCAGACTGTGGTTTTTACATGAAAGCTAATTAAAGCTAATTAAATGTCACAAGCTTCAAATCAGAATTGATTTTCTGACATGCTCCAAGATAGTTTCAGGTGTTTGCGCATACTAATCATCCTCCTACCATTACTTCTTTTCTTTGTTTTAAATTTCAGGTCCTAGTTAGGAGACGAGCACATGAACTGTTGTGCGCTGCTGCTCATATTGGCAGGACACAAACCCACCAGTCCCCTGTTTCGGACTCTAATCCACAGATGCCTTTTTTGGGGAGCGTACTTACTGCTTGATAAATATAAGCAGAATCAACCGATTATTTTGATCTATTTTAAACATACAGTATATATGAAGCCATTATTTTAAACAATATTATTCCACATCCTGCCCAAAGCTGTCCTTCAAACTATGTCTAATATAAAGCCTATAAAAAACCAATATAGTGAATATTTCTATGTATAGGCTATGCTGTACCTATCCTGTATACATTCTAGATGTGGAATAATGTTGTTTAAAATATTGTCTTAAAATTAATTTGCAATAAAAAAAAGTATAATCATTTTTAAATTTTTCATCCGAATAATCAGATTAATTGTTTTTTTTTTTTAAAAGTGATTATCAAAATAATTGTTTAGGTAACACTTTATTTTACAGTGTCATTGTTACATTTGTTACATGCAGTTACTGTAGTAATAACTATAAATTTTGCATAATTACATGCAATCAACCCTAATCCTAAACCTATAGTAAGTACCTGTAGTTACTTAATATTACTCAGAACTTAAATGCATAATAACAGTGTAACCATTGTTTAATGCTGCTTATCAACCAGTAAGACCGGCCAAAACAAGGTCTGGAGGAAATTGTCCTGCTCCACAGACGAGTGAAAGCAGAATTTTAGAATGACACTTCATTCAACAACAGCAGCAGCAGCCGCTCATTTCATGCGTTATACGTCATTACGCCATCTCGACATCATAGCGCACGCACAGTACTTTCCAGTTTCAGTTTTCAATCCGATCAAGTGTTTACATGTCCTCGCGATTGGATTAGAAAAGGTTTTATTTTTGAATTTAACTGATAAAGAAGGTAAAGAGGAGAAGATTTCTTTTTCATACAAATCGTTCAAAGTAAAAAGACTCTTAGTTGCCTAAATATCTACGACCGGGTCTTAAAGGGACGGAGGAAATAAATGACTATTTGAAAGCCAGCTTTCGAGAAGGCAAATTTTGCACAGGGTCATTCACATTACATTAAGTCAGTCAATGCGCTTTGGCTGCCAAACTATCACCTTCTCCAGCCCCACCATGTTCAAACGTTCTGAACCGAGGCATGCGTGCATGTGTGGCGGTGACCTTCCTCCCTCTTTGTCTGCTCATAAACAGTGTCCCATTGACATGACGGTGAACAGAGCACAGTGTGCCCCCCTCCCCGGCAGCACTCTGCCATTTCTCAGTGGCATGCTGAGCTTTACCCTCCTCCAGAAGGAATGTGTTGCCCCAAACCCATGCCCCTTTCTCCACACCTCTCTCTCAACTTCCCTTGCTTTACATTCCAGAACAGCGGAAGCTGACATCTACTGCCACCAGGGTCTCCCCCACCCACAGCCACATTATTAAGATTAGCAATCAAGGGAAAGAGGATGTAGGGAAATCTTATATTGGCCTACATTTGGTGGTTAGTAGGAGTCATTTAACCATGTTCGTGGAGTCGGGAAAACAGAATTCCTCAAAGCTTGTTTCAGATTATGAAAACAAATCAAAGAGAATATCTAGTCATTAGTTTCACTCTAGCAAGCTTTCTGAGGAACGGATAAACATTAAGGGGTGTTTGGTTTTGAAGCTTCAAAGGTCCCTTTATCACTGTGTGAATTTCAAGGTCAGTTCGCAACAAGCTGATTCATTTTTCTTGGCTATGACGTGGAATTTGGGACCCTTATCTACAAACCAGGAATAAATTGACTCCTTAAACTCAAGGGAGATGCTTGAGTAATTTGTATCTTGCCTAAAGATAGTAGTTAAAGTCGAATAACTCACTGTAGAGGTCTGTGCGAGATTTGGTCCCACACCCACTGAAAGTAAAGTTATATTTCTTCCTGCCCGCAACTTTTGCATTTTGTCCTGATCCTGCCCGCAAAATCACGGATTTAGAGATCTATACTGGGATTTTTCAGTTCCATATGACCACATGATTCTGTCTCTCTTTTTTAACACACAACACTTCTGACCTCAGATTTGCCATGTTTCCATCTGGTATTGGATGCGTTTTGATCGGATCACAAGTGAACAACTCTGAATACAGGTGTAAATGGGCTATAAACGTTTTGAGCTTTTGGTCCATTGGACCATGGTCCAATTTCGCCCACTTCCAAAGGCAGTCAAAAACGCATTCGACCGGATTGCTTTCATAGTGTAAACGTGGTCGAATGTGTTCAAACAGAGCAAAAGACGCCCACTCTCCACCTACAGACTTAATGCGTAAACATTATGGGAAGTGTGCAAGCCAGACGGGATTTAAACTTTACTGTCTGAAGACCCAAGTTTGGTTTGAAGTTGAAAAGCGAACCAAGAACAATGTTCTCGCACCATCCCTAACACACACTCATAGAGTTCGGCCAGTCTTGCGGCTGTCAGAGCAGAAACGAAACTGCTGGTCTCTGTATGTTTTTCCGTTGTGTCCGGGCGCGTTTATATGTAAACTGATAAGCTTATTTTGTCTATTAGACAAAAAGATCGGGAAAAAGGCCATGCATAGACCCTCAAATGACCCTTGAAAGTGGACAAAAGATTCAGATTAAAACACTATGTGTAAATTGGAATGTGTCTCCTTGATCCGATCAACCAAAGCGGATCTTAATACCAGGTGTAAACAGGACCCTTTGTTGCATTTGTCACAGCAGGCAAAAACCGAAAAACATGAATACTTCTAACTCACTGTGCTGCAATGATGGTCTCTCTTCCCCGACCTCCTCGCTCTCCTCTTTCGATTCCTGCGACTCTCTTATGGGTGCCACCAAAATCCTAAAGAGGGGAAAAAAGATTATTATTTAAAGAGCGGCTTAAATTGTGGCACATTCTTTGTATGACTTTGGTCGCACCCTTCATTTTAGACGCTCAACATCATCTCGAGCACCAGAGAGGCCACTCCTCATGACTGCTGATCCAAAAATGCCTCGTCTGTGTGAGACTAATTCGCCTTGGCTCTGTATCATCAACGCTTACCACCACAACACACCCTTCGTCGCCCTCGACCACAACAACACGTTACTTGGCAAACTGTCCTGAGCCTGGGAAAGCTCTGGGCCGTACGCAATGTTTTTTGGCCCAGTGTTCCACCGAGTCAAACCCAGAGAGAGACGGACACACCCCTGCCGGACAACAGACGGCACCCAGAAACATTCCAGAACGACGTGGACCTTCAAAACACTCCTACACCTCAAAGACTTCCTCAACAGCAGAGCTCGAAGACTTTGTGGTTAAAAACGTATGCGACTGTAGAATTATCCTCAAAATCTCAAACAGACATTTCATTTCTGGTCATCTAAACCATTCTGAAGTGTCAAGTGCACATTCTTCTAAAGCCCAACATCAAAAATGCTTTTCTGCAGTCTTAGTGGTGAATTGATATGTTTTTTATGGCGTAACAATGTCAAAGTGGGAACATTAGGTTGCATTGTTCCAACACTTTTGTCATGCCAGTATCTAGAGAGAAAGAAACAGAGCTTTATACAGAAGTGACAGCCAAATCACAAAGAGCCATTCATTCAGCCTCAAACTCCACAGCTGGTTCTAATATAGAGCTGGGAGGAGCGCAGGGAAGAGAGAGAGAGAAACTGCCTTTAAAACACACGTAATGCTTCTCATTTGCCCACTGCTGAGAAAGTGCCATTCTTTCTCAGAAACAAAAAGAGGACCTTACTGTAAACATAAACTGGTCTAGGGTGCAGTTTCTTTTTCTGGATGTACTCACTACAGGTTTACGAGTAAATATGGTGACTTTAATATGGACATTGACATTTTATTTTGACCACAAAAACAAAACAAAACAAAAAAAAGTAACAAAGACATAAAGGAGTTCAAAAAAATTTTATTGAAATTCAACATCCAATTTAAATCGGTAAAAGTTGTAGGACATAAAATTGTAAAGCCAAGAAACATTATTATATGAAATTTTACACAAACTTATGCAGTTGATGCAGCTAAAACAGGGGAGAAACCAGATAGTAAGACATTATTGTTGATTTCAATTCAACGTTTCACTGTAATTGTTACATCATAATTTACAATTGTAATGGCAAAATGATAAAATGCATAAATATCCAAAAGTTTGGGGTTGTTAAGATAAGTAAGTCTCCTACTCTGTTTGTTCCAAATACAGTAATAATAAAATACTTAAATATTAATTAAAATAATATTACAATTTAAAACAACCACATTTTGATACATAAAATTTTACTTTTATTTCTGTGATGGGAAAGCTAAATTTAAACATTTCTTATTATTATCGATGTTGAAAATGTTGATTCCCCCCCTCAGGATCCTTGCTGAATTAAAGTTTTTCCATAACAATTTAGTCATTTCTTTCATAACAAAATATTACTGACCACAAACCTTTGAAAGGTAGTGTAATTAGCAAAAAGAAATTAGATCAATTATAAATAGATTTTTTTACTAGTTGTCTTAGACTGTATATACAGTAGATAACACTGTATTTCATGTCACAAGACATACTCTGACGTGACATTCGGTGTACTGTAAAGCCTTTTTTAATAAAGTCATGTGGATAGTGATTACTTTCGAAAAGGCCAACAACAGCAAACTTTGTAGTGAGGCTCAAAATATTGAGACCAAAAAAACTACACAATTATGTCTAGGGCCGACGATAGAAATGTCCCCTTTCAACTACACATGAAGGCATACAATGTCAAGGACGTACTCAACAAAAGTTCACAACCTTTCGGTAGAAAAGGATGATACTGTGCCCTGAACTACTTGAGTGTTGTTATAAGGGTAATGGTCCATTGAGAACCGTTGTACATGTGTACGAACAGCGTGAGTTCAGGTTCAGAAAGAGTTACAGGAAAGGGAGCTGCAGTTCCCCAAAGACTCAGAAACTAGTCGGTCACTTCCTCCCAGCCGAGGAGAAGGAGAGACTTAAAAATTAGGGAGGGCGAGAAAAACAGAAAAGATGAAAACAGTAACAGAGTACAGAAAAAAACACTAAATTTAACAGGAAGGAGAGCAGAAAGACAAAAAGGCTGTAAGTCCAGGACGGACACCAGAGGATGATATTTAAGTGGAAACGTCTAGAGCAAAAATACTTTAGCAGCAAAGGCTGCTTTCAGACTAAGAAACCCAGCGTGAGTCATTTCAAATGCCATTGGCTTTACGTTTTGAGCTCTTTGCTGACCATATGCTGCAAAAAGAAGCACAGCAGGACAAGATGAGGCTTAAGGAAAAGTTAACTAAGTCTCAGGACTACGGGGTGAAAAATGAACAGAGTCTTGAGTCCATACCAATTACGATTGTATTCAGTACATTCCTCTGACCACTCAAGAAAACACCAGACAAAGGGGGAACTGTGCCGTGTTTTTGAACTACGGAAGTTCAACAACTCAACAAGAACGACAACCATAAAGATAACTAGCATCCACATCAACGGACGATAATGTTGTTTATTAAAAAAACTGCGTGCGGTAGTTTTGTCGTCTGCCGCTTCAAAAGCTCGAGTGGATTCTGATCGGCTGTCAGTGTTCATCAAAACATTCTGAAAACGATTCCAACGATATCGTTTCGTTATCATTACATATTTGGCGAGGATTTCACTAGTATCATATAATTAAAACGTGAACGGAGCTTTACTCTTAAGCCGTAACAAATCCAAACGAATCTGATTGGCCATCGCATTCATAAGCTCAACAGAAACACTGCAAAAAAACCTCTAAATGTAATACCGCAACCAACACTTTTCATTTTTACATTAACCGTGACCTTTGTAACGGACCTGCTGCTATCTTTGTATATATATATATATTTTCTGCTGCGGTGTCCAAACCAGGACCTTATGAAGAATTATGACCAATGCTGGAAAGCGTCAGCATGCCCTACACATACATGGCTGTTTTTTACATTAGGGAGTGGTATATGGAGAAAACGACGGCATCAACAGAAACACCAAGGCCTGAAGCCAAAGCTCAAGGCCCAGGGAGGGGCCTCTCCCCGCTCACGTTACCGCCGGAGCAGGAGCAGAACAAACACACGCCGCGACGCCATTGGTCATAGTGCTGACCTTCGACAGGAAACGGCCTGTGGGGTGGAGCTGGGCGACAGGAATCCCCACAGACGTCCAAATTTACCCCCCCAAATAAGAATTAACAGCAAAATTCCTACAAGAACCAGGATTAGCTGTTAGATGGAGAAGCTGGGGGGGAATATAAATGCTTAAAGAAGAAAGCAACAAACAAAAGAGATGTGTTTTAAAGTGTAGTGTCATGCAGCAGCAATAAGGTCACGAGTATGTAAGGGGTGCGGATTCATCACTGTGGTCGGGACAGCTGTGGTGGGGAGACTTTAGGAGTTAGTCAGACTCTGCTCGCTAATGTAAACAAAGAGTAAGGGAAGCAGATTTCATGGGGAACATTCACAGCCTCGGCCATTTCCAGGATCAAGCCCTCTGGAAACCAAAACTTTTCCAGAGTGCAGCTGCGGAATACATCCTGACAGAGCCGATTATAAAGTTAATATGAAACGACGAGTGTGCACTGAATGCGTGTAGAAGTTTGCGCAGCGAGCTTTTCTAGGTCGGACGAGCACGGCAGGCAGAAGCACACACCCCAGAACACATGTCCCACACATGCAGCAGACAAACACTGAGACACACCTTCACTCCAGGGACTCAAGTCTGTTCTAAAACGGTCTAAAAGTTCTAAAGCGTCTCTGGATTAGAATGGCTCTTCACTTTCGGGTGGGCAAAGGAGGAAGTCGCTCCCAAAATTACTCGATTATGACTTAAAGTCGGCATGGAATGCAAGTTGCGAGGGCGGGACTTGAATTTGTCCATCGGGGAATTGATTGGATGGTTGTAGTTTGCTAGTGCAGTGATGTCATGTGAGTGACAGGTTGCCCCGCCCTTACGCCAGAAAACACATCATCAGAGAAGAGAAGTCACTGCAAGTTGATTTTTATTTATTTTGAGGTTATTTTTGAAGATTGTGAGGCAAATGAAGTTAAAAAAATATGATGTGCACAGAAAAAATATTTATAATAAATAATAATATTCCATAAAAAAAATCCATTTGGATTTCATGGAGATTTTCAGCTAAGTGTAACCAACACTAGGGTATTTTTTTTTTAAATGTATTACTCCAGAGCCAGACACTGATATCTGGGTAAAAGTTGTGAAATTGTAACAGAAGTAGTGACACATCATTTCTTCCATATTGTTACATTCATTTAAATGAAATGCATTGTTGAAAGAAAGAAAGAAAAAGTCCAGTGGGCTTTTTTTTTTTTGGATGGAGGCAGATCTGACTGCTAGCTTGTGTTACATTTTAAGAAGTTTGGAGAAGTCCGGCATACGTTGCCAGAGAGAAATGTCATTTAGATCCTTACAGAATACAATGAGATTTCATTGCATTTTCAAGACAAGCAGGTTTCATTTGAATAATTTTAGATTTATTGGAAATTTGGTGAGCCTTGACACATTGCATCTCACTGATTTTGGTATTGGTTTGAATGAGATATTTGTGATAAATGGTTTTATTCTAATTTTAGAACAGGGACAAAAGACACAAATTTGCCTACAGGGTTACCTCTAGCTCATTTACTGTTATGTTTCTGTTGATTAATGTGTGCTGTCCCTGTCAAATAAAGAAATAAAATACAAATAAACAGCATAAAAGCATGTGTAACTCATCATTTTCAACCTCACCGTTTTATGATGTGCCGCTTCAGTGGGAACTAACGGCTATTGAACAAAAAAAGTTAGAAATTACAGCAGAATAAATAGAAAGATGGAGACTGTTTGCATGCTTGGCTATTGTTGTCATAGTCTACAGTGAATTTAACATCGCATTTAAAGTGACAGACAGATTTACATACCTATCAAGCAGAATAATGCTAGCGGAGGAAGTTAAAGTGAACATGACAAGCCATAAAATTGCTGAGGATCATTTTCTAGAGACAAAAGGCTGCCCATTCTTCCATAGACCTATGTATAGAAATAATGGAGTTTACGCTTCAAAGTATCACAAGCAAAACTACAAATAGACACAAATGAGAAGACAATTGCTGCATATATAGCGAGCTATAAATAGGGTTGGGGAATAACGGAATACATGTAACTTAGTCACGTATTTAGAATACAAAATTTGAGTAACTGTATTTCATTACAGTTACATTTTAAATGGCTGGTAATCAGATTACAGTTACATCTGAAAAGTATTTTAGATTACCAAAGTGATTACTTTGAATTTTAATGTCATTTAAACAGCAATAGGTGATTCTCTGACTCTGACCGTCTGAAAAAGCAGAGTTGAGTTTCATCAACATTTTGATACTTTTAAGTATTTTAAGTATTTAGTACTGTCCTGAACAAGACAAAATGACAGAATTTATAAAAAAAACTTGTCCAACAGTCAATTTAACTGTCCTGTCATGACCTGATGATCCACGACTGTTTTCATGTTTTGTGAAGGTTGTTTGTGAGTCATTTTATAATTGTGAAAAAGGTCTTTTCTCACAATTTGTTTTTTTTGTGAGTTTGCATTTCATAATTCTGACTTCTTTTTCTCTGAATTGTGAGATTTAAACTCACAATTGCAAGTTATAAAGTCAGAATTGGGAGATATAAACTTGCAATTCTATCTTTTTTCTTGCAATTGTGAATTTGGTATGTGAGTTTATATCTCATAATTCTGACTTTTCTCAATATTGTGAGTTTATATCTCATAATTCTGATTTTTCTCAATATTGCGAGTTCATATCTCATAATTCTGACTTTATATCTCACAATTGCAACTTTATATCACACAATTCTGAGGGAAAAAGTCAGAATTGTGAGATAAAAACTTGCAATGTGTTTGTTCCACACTTATTAGTATTCCAAAGTATTCTAAAGTATTCATATTAAGTTACTAAACTTGAGTAATGTAACGAAATACGTTACAAATTACTTTTTAAAGCATGTATTTTGTAATCTGTAGTGAAATACATTTTAAAAGTAACCTACCCAACCCTGTCTATAAAGACTATAAAGTGAATGTGGAGAGCAGAGACACATCTGAGCAGAGTTACAGACATTACTTCGGAAACTCTAGAGATTTGAGTGAGATTACTGCAATCTTTACCTCAGGAAAAAATAAAAAAAATCTCAATACAGCCAAAGATAAACCATTGAGATCCCATTTGTGATTTTTCTTTCCTAATGAGCAGTGTCCTGGGAGGATGTCAATCACTGAGTGACATGCTGAGAAACATCAACAATTACAGGAGATTAAAAGCGCTCGAGACAGTTTCACTTAATTTCATTAGTCTTGCAAACAACATTTAGACGCCCAGCGTGTGGTCCACCGCACAAATGGGGTTTATAACCGCGAGGAATTCCACGACTTCACCCCTCGCGCCAAACGACGCGCGCGTCTGGAGACTGCGCACTACGAGCGCGCGTTGTGATCACTTTACAACCTATATGAGGTGTTAGTTAAACATAGAAAGCCAGAAAGCAGGCTAACCCCCATAACAAAAGCAAAAAATCGCTTGGCGTGACCAACAACGCGCTAAAACCTTCAACTGCACAGTTACAAATACATTTCCTGAGGACTAAAGACATTCTAAAAACTAAAACACAATTTTGAGCAAAAAAAATTCCACTAAAACTTGACTTGAAAATGTGTTATTCCCAACTTTTTCCCCAAGAGCGGTTTCCCAAGAACCTGCTAATTCACATCAGACTTGTACAGTCAAAACGCACGTGTTAAACGCAACAATTTCTGGGCAAGCAAACGAAGGCCCGTGAATTCAAAGCCACAGCAGCAAAGTGATGAACATCTGGAAGTCATGAAGAACTCCAGCAGTCCCACCCTCTCCCCAGAGTCAGTCACGGGGCTTTTATTTAATGAAGAATTTACCCCAAACCGCCATCAGCACTCATGTAACCGAGCCCATTTAAATGATATCTCGAGCAATATTCAGATAAAACACACAGAAAGTGTTTCATTTCCAGATTTGACTAACAAAAAGAGCGCGCGCCCGCAAACCAACTCTGCTTTCCATTAAAACTAAAGAGTTTATTATACCATGAATTGAATTTTATTCTACATGCATGGTTAGGATCACATAATTAATGGTGCACACGAAAAATACAGTTTAATTTCCATGTGCCTATAATAATAATAATAATAATAATAAAAATCAACCAATAAAAAAGAGCGTCGTTTTGATGAACGCAACATTAATGATTCATGCAATAAGTCCATCTTAAACGCTGCATGTGAATCCCCATCATGAACCGTTACTTTGAAACTCAAAGTAAAATCGAGCAGAACAAAGACTGAAGCATCACAAGCATGAAAGCAAATGGAAAATGACAAAACGCACGTATGCCGCACACGTGTATATGATTTTTCTTTTCCATAAAAAGCACAAGGTTGAGCAGACAGCATGTGTGTATTGTCACCTACCCCCTTCCAGTCCCCTCAGTCGATAAGGCCAGCAGTCTCACTGTCAGAGACAAAAACACCGCAGCCAAACCATGAAGCGAACCCCTCCCTCTGCTCTTAAAGAGCCAACACATGCATCCACTCTCGCTTTAATCCCATCACCTTCCTCAAATATTTGCTCTTTTTATTTCTCACGTTAAAAAATATATAGACGAACCATTACAAACACATAATTATTAAATACAATAGACTGATGAAAAATCATTCATCACTATTGAGCTCATTTTTAAGGCGGTAATACCAAATAATTTGTAATTTCATAACGCTTCTGATATGCTGGGGGCATGACGTCATAGTGAGCTTACGTCACATGTGACGCTGCAGATGACGAGCACAGTCCAGACGGGCTGTGAAGCGACATTAAGGCAATATTCATGTATTATTAAGACGCAGATGGACAGGCGCGGGGTTTTCTTTGTCTCGTTACATGTGAACGACACGGTGAACATATGGAGGTCGTTTTGAGCTGCGGACAATCATGCTGTGATGAGATTAAGAGCTGCGTGTGAAAAGAAAACATTCAAGCATAAAAAAACACCATCTATTAGAATATTTTGATACGTGAATTATTGTTTTAAAATATTATTTAGAATATATATATATATATATATATATATATATATATATTGCTAGAGATAATAAATATATTGCAAATAATATGATTCATATTTATTTATGACATAATACACATTTATTTACAATTAATGTGCATTTTTATCTGTTAGTGTCTAAAACTTTAAAAAGAAAAACGCTGTAAAAATTAGGAGAAATTTCTTTTAATATAAAAAGTAAAATTGGAAAAGAAAAAAGCATACAAATAAATAAAAAAAAAAACAGTTTGGTAATTAAAAATACAGCATTGAGATCAGCACAGTATAGTGTCGAGACAGGCAGTAGAGGTCATACAAACAATAAAATAGTGCAAGACGAATACTACAGCAGTAGAAAGGTGAAAGTATTGCTAGTTCAGGACAATATCTACATTCAAAAAGCATTTCATCCAGTATCTTAACAAAATGGAAACATGTAAATCATTCTCCTTTTTCCAGTTTACATGTGCATAACGTGGTCAGTATACAGTACATTAATGTGCATTTACAATAACATGAACATTAAAACGCCTTCGTGTCTGAAAGTAGGATTCGGTGCAGTGGTGGCAGTCAAATATAACAGTAGCAGTCAGTGCAGAACGTTAGTGTGCTCTTTAGTTAGTGCGGCGTGGAACGTTTTCCACAGTTAATGACTATATAAATGCCTTATGCTTCCCTCCTCTTCTTCTGTTACCTAAAGGGACACGCATCCAGGGACCTCCACTATACATTCTGCCGTCTCTATACAAATCCAGCTTTTCTTTGCTTATCAACATCAGTGCTTGAGCCAACAGCTGAATTAGTTTTAAAAACAAATGTTGTGACAGACACGAGCGAGCTAGTCTCAGCCTGTCAGTGGTTAGACTTAGAAAAGACATGGAGCTTTCACAAACACTTTAATCCACTGAGTGCAAGCAGATAAATCAGACAGCACTACAAGGTTTTATATGGCAACACATTCACACACACACACACACACACACTCACAAATGCCTAGAAGGATTATGGCTCGTATTGTTGCCCTCTTTCTCACACTCACACAAGACGAGAAAGACGGCACAAACAAACAAAAGGAGGAAGTGCAGAGGAGCATCTGAATGCCGTGTGTTGGTTGGAACCTAAAATTACCTCTGAAGTTGAGTAAGAAGCTCATTTTTCCTCTACTGATGACTACTTTGAGCAGTTATGCTGCTGTGCCCATGACCATCTTAATGACTCTGTTTACTCTGAGAGGTTATCTGATGTAAACAGGGCAGAGAGGCTGGCTCAGGAGGGCTTGTGCCTGAGAGAGGAATGTGCAGTGTGTGTTAGTGTGCGGTTGGGGAGGTTAAATGATGGAGCGGCAGATCACGTCTGGCTTTACATCCACCCGTGCTCGGCTCCGCCACACCTCAGCACTCCACCCGCCGAAAACTGGACCGACTGAGAGAATTCCTGTAAGGATGAGCAAGAACAGATCCATGATTTGAACAAATACTACTACTGGAAATGTGGTTTGGATGAGGACAGCCAAAAGACACCTAACAGAACTGCTTTTATTTTTATTTATTATACAATATATCTTTTTTACTGTCATTTTATTATACCCTATTGTAATTGTTAAAATTCGCAAGGATTAGGGCCAATGTCACCAAGTCTTGCGCTGATCGGCCTGTCGGGGTGCTAAAGCAGTCAAAAGTTTGAAATGGCTGATAACTCCTAAATCATTAGGCCTAGTGTCTTATATCAAGTGTCTTATATCATTGGAATTTTTCTGAAAAACCTGCTTTTGTGAATTAATCCAAGGCTTTTTGGCCCAATCGGAACCAAACCCGTGCAGAAAGAATCTCTGGAGTCTGTCAATAATTGTCAAAAAAGTTTTTTCAAATTTCGATTCATGGTCGCTAAGGGCCACCAAAACGTATAAAGTGGAAGGAACCACCTTTACTAAAATGGTTCTAACTAACGGAAAGAGACATTTTCACCAAACTCCGCACACGTTTGTAAGAGCTCATTCTGTGGTCGCGTGAAAAAGGAAGCAGCAACTGGCCACCTGGTGGCGCCGTGACAGGAAAAAAAACACGAAAATGGCTATAACTACTTCACCGTTAGTCCGATTGACTTGAAAATTGGCAGGCAGTGTCTTCGTCCGAGGTTCCATGGCGGTCTATGAGGACACTGACGTATTGAAAAACAAAAAACATGTCTGCCATTGGCCACTGACGTTTGAGCAGCTACCAGACAAGGTTAACGGAGGCCAATCGGAATGAAACTCGCTGGGCCTCTTTGATTCACCGGCCACCAGGGGGCGTCTTTGCATTTTCACGTGCGTAAAGGATTGTGTATTTGCAGGACATCGTACCACATGGTGGAACTCCTCAATCGGAGCAACTTTGCCTCTATGACTGCCGCTGTCCATCCAGTTGTTTGTTAAATAATAGAGGTTATTTCAGAAACCAACTCAGGTGGGCTATTGAAAGATTTTTTGCTCATCTTCGATAGCCATTAAAAGGCTTTATAAACCATACATTTTCTATGGTAAATTGGCTGTAATTGAAAATTTTCACCTCTTTACGCGTTTACTTATAATCCTTAAAGTGCTTGAACCCTGATAATTGCGGCTTGCAGCAATATTTATTATTATTTATGATATATGTATTTAACTTTTACACTTTATTATTAATTTAATGAATGTAGATACAACTATATATTAGTATGTTTCAACAATCTGTTGAAAAGGCACAAAAGTGTTGTTGTTTACTCCACAACTGACAGAAAACTGCCTCCATCTAGTTAGAAGTGCCCAATTTCCTACGATCAGTTATGACAAAATCAAGTCCTGCTCTACATTTTTCTCATTGAATATACGTCACAATAGGGAAGAAAATACTATCACAACTTCTGTTTAATGTCGAATTTTATATGGTTTTTGTTATTGCTTAATACTACTTAATATTTAAATAATTATGTAATATAACTAAATTTAACTACAAATATGAATAATCATGATAATTTATTATAAATGTCATAAATATTACTATTATTATTTATCGAATGAAGGTTCAACTTTATATTAGTACACAGTGCGTGAACATGCCGTTTATGGCTAAGACAGTAATGTACAAAAAAAAGAGACTAGAGTGATTGGCTGCTATCCTGAGTCAGGGTGCACGGATTACAAGCAACCCGCTATTATTGATAGAACAGGTTATTCTTCTTCCTCTTTTTCCATCATTGATTTCAGATCAAATCACAAAATGTCACAAATGAGTGTACAGTTGTGTTCAAAATTATTCAACCCCCCAATGCTGTAAATGGTTTTAGAGAATTTAGAGTACATTTGTAATTGAATTCAGAATGAAATCCTAAAAGGACTTCTTAAAGAAGCATATGCAACTAAAATGACATCAATTGGTTTTGTAATACAGTAGTAAATGTTTCTTTTGTGAATTCTTCATTGACACAATTATTCAACCCCTTAAAGACTACCACTCTGAAGAACAGAGGTCCATTGAAGTGTTTTCAATCAGGTATTGAAAGCACCTGTGGATGTCAGGGAGCAGCAATAAAGCCTAATAAGCACCAATTAGGCAGCTTTAAAATGACTGTGATACTCAGCTCCTTCTAGACATTTACTGGTGTGGTTACAAACATGGTGAAGTCAAGAGAATGGTCCAGGAAGACAAGAGAAGAGGTGATTACTCTTCACAGGAAGGGCAATGGCTATAAGAAGATTGCAAAGATGTTAAACATACCAAGAGACACCATAGGAAGCATCATTCGCAAATTCAAGGCAAAGGGCACTGTTGAAACGCTACCTGGTCGTGGCAGAAAGAAGATGCTGACTTCGACTGCTGTGCGCTACCTGAAGCGTAGAGTGGAGAAAAGTCCCCGTGTGACTGCTGAGGAACTGAGAAAAGATTTGTCAGATGTAGGTACTGAAGTTTCTGCTCAGACAATACGGCGCACCCTGCGTAATGAAGGCCTCCATGCCAGAACTCCCAGGCGCACCCCCTTGCTGTCTCCAAAGAATAAGAAGAGTCGACTGCAGTATGCCAAAAGTCATGTGGACAAACCACAGAAGTTTTGGGATAGTGTTCTGTGGACTGATGAAACAAAATTAGAACTGTTTGGGCCCATGGATCAACGCTATGTTTGGAGGAGGAAGAACAAGGCCTATGAAGAAAAGAACACCTTGCCTACTGTGAAGCATGGCGGGGGTCAATCATGCTTTGGGGCTGTTTTGCTTCTGCAGGTACTGGGAAGCTTCAGCGTGTGCAAGGTACCATGAATTCTCTTCAGTACCAGGAGATATTGGAGGACAATGTGATGCAGTCCGTCACAAACCTGAGGCTTGGGAGACGTTGGACCTTTCAACAGGACAATGATCCCAAGCATACCTCCAAGTCCACTAGAGCATGGTTGCAGATTAAAGGCTGGAACATTTTGAAATGGCCATCGCAGTCACCAGACTTAAATCCGATTGAGAACCTCTGGTGGGACTTAAAGAAAGCAGTTGCAGTGCGCAAGCCTAAGAATGTGACTGAACTGGAGGCTTTTGCCCATGATGAATGGGCGAAGATACCCGTAGCTCGCTGCAAGACACTTGTGTCAAGCTATGCTTCACGTTTAAAAGCTGTTATAACTGTAAAAGGATGTTGTACTAAGTATTAAGATTGAATGTCACTTGGGGGTTGAATAAAACTGATAATGATGTGAGCAGAGAAAAGACATTTGTGATTATTTCATTATAAATGTTATGTTATATTTGTCTGACCTACACGTGCCTCTTTGATTTAATTGTAAGCAGGATGACTGAATGATCAAAATCAATGTCAAACCGGCCAAAACAATCAATTTCAGTGGGGGTTGAATAATTTTGAACACAACTGTATATACTTGAGGAGCTGGTGTTTGGGTGAGTGAGGAATGTGGCGTTACCTCTGTGTTGGTGTGGTCGGCAGGGGCAGTGGTCTATAGAGCTGAGGGATTTTCCGGTTGATAAGGGGAAACAGAGCTTCTCTCAGTTTAGTGTAGTTCCGCTCCAGCTCTCGATGGTATTCCTTCTGATCTGGACCGATCAGAGACTTGTTCTTCCTCAGAGCATCCTCACACCTTGAGTCAAAAATACTGCAAGTTAATTGGTTAAATGCATAAAAGCAGAGACCCAGACCTGTCAGTCTAAGAACCAGGCTGTCCATTTTAATATATGAATTAAATTCAGAAATTTATATTTTAGTCTTCGTTTCAAACACTAAATCACTTTGTACAGTATTCATTCAGAGCCTTGGGAAGATATCATGCTGATTTGTGGAGGAGGATGGTAATTGTCAGCTTTAGCATGTTGAACACAGACATGTCTAAGATCATAAACAAAGGCTCAATATGACTAGGAGTGTGAAACTTTGGGTTGAGAGCACATTAGATTCACTGCTTTTTTTATTTGATTCAAAAGAAAATGGTCTAAATTCAGAAAAAATCATTTGGATTTGAAACACTGAAAAGAGATTTGCTTCAGTAACATCTTTAAATTCTTTCAGTCAAATCTCAAAATCTCCTTAAGATGTATTTTAAGCAGGAAAAAGAAGTTTATTGCATCAAAAATCAGTAAATCTTTTTTTTTTTGAAGACCCTCCTGCCTTATGTCACAAGTTAAATATATGTGTACATATTTTTAAATATTGTACTCTCCTTCAAATGACTTTTGCTGGTCAATTTCAAGCGTTAAAAATAAATGAACTATGATTTGTTGAACTCATATATGTAGGTTGATGCGGTTGCATTGGCAGGATTTATAATCAACGCATTAACAAACAAATGAATCGCTGTCTAGAGGTTAAGAATATTTCAAAAACTGAGCATGCTTGTGTGCAAGAGAGTGTCATAAAAGTCACTCCACCTCTTAGTGAAGTCTTTGAAGCAGAGGCGCAGTTTATTGTGATGGCGGAAGAGTTTGGGGTCGTCAGGAATTTCCGACAGGAAGACCTGAGCCACTTCCAGTGGACCCTGTGTGACAATATGTACAGATTCACATCCACAAACAAAGTGACATACTGGAAACAACAACAACAACTATTTATTCTAATGGTTACCTGATTAACAGTGGTGCCAACACTACCCTGAAGCACCATCTGGAGCATCTTTGGGTCTGCAGGGTCCTGATGGGTGGCAAAGGCCAGTTCCTGCGTTTTCTTCTGCATATCCTCAATCGCCACCTCCATCGGCATCAGAATGATCTATAGCAAGAAGGAAATGTAGTTAGAAAAGTATATGTCTTGTAGCAATTTACAAATCTCTAAAAGAAAAGCGTCCCACACCTCCTCTTTGTGGATGACATTGATGCGGGTCTTGATGTAGGGAAAGGCGTGGGAGGTAGTGAGGATGGTCTTGCGTTTGTACTGCTCATGCAGGTCGCCGTGGGCCCGCCCGTCCAGCGTGAACGGCGTACAGTACATGAATGTGCGCAGGTTATAGTTCTTGTCAAAGTAAGTGATGCGCTCCTTCAGCTCGTAAGTGTCGAAGAAAGGCTCCACATATGTGATCTGAAGGAATGCCTGGGTAACATAAACACACACATAGCACTGTGTATAAAACTACAGTTACAGTGGTCAAAAAGACCTACATATATTAAAAAAAAGTCTTCAGTCGTGCACTAGTATTCATTTCTAACCTTATTGGGGTCCAGTTTGGTCTTGTCAACAGGGTTGGAGTCCTTGATGATCGCCACCACGTCATCACCAAATCTTTCAGAGTAAAATTCCTATAAAGGAAATCAATATATTCCTTACAAATAATCATATTAAAAGCATCGTTTGAGATGCACAGGACAACAAGGTAATTGGTGGACCACGTTCCTGCTCATGACCTAAGATTTGCCCCCTCCGACTACAAATAATTCCCTGATAAATTAATATAAATTGTAAATAATAAGTTTATTTATATAGCGCCTTTCCGTCTCTCAAGGACGCTTAAATAGTGTTTTTTCCACTTCTTTAAAAATGTAGAACACTTTCAAACATAAAAACAGAATAAACATTTTTAGAAATCATATAAAACAAATAAAATAAAACAGCACAACTTTTTCCATGTTAAGAAAAATTAAGGTTTATAATTATATTATAATTAATTATGAAATATAATATTATAATTATAAATTAATAAATTATTATACCATGGTCTGTCTCGATTCTGATTGGCTGGAAGGTGCGCAATATATCAGTTTAATGAAAAGGCAGTTCCAAGTCAGTTTAATCATCGTTCTACATTAATGAGCCGTTTTCATTGAAGCACACACGCATGCACACCATCATGGGTCTCATTGGTGTTTTTGAAGTAATTAAACTCGCAGCTTCATTAGTAGAGAGAGACACTGAACAAGGTATGCATCTCTTTTCTCTCTCTTCATAATTAATTCAAATAATTGCTATAATTCATTCATTCATTCATTCAAATGAACTCAATCGTACCACACTACTTTATCTCTGTCTGATTTAGAGTGGACAGAGTGTTAGATCTAAGGAGTCTTAACTGACAAAAACATACATTTTTACCTTTCCGGTCAAATATTACGCTGCAAATATCAATTACAGCTTTAAGTTGTCAATGCTGGCAAATGAAATAATCCACGACTAACTGCACTAAATGAAATTAATGCACTTCATGTCGGGCGGTTCTTTGCCTCCACGTCATGGATTAAAATTGCTTAATGCACAGCAAGACATGGATTATCCCTTACTTAAATCACTACTTAGTAATAATAATAATAAAATAAAATTATAATATAAAAAAACTAAGTAAAAACAGCTATCATCATTACTCTAGACCAGAAACAAACCTCCAGTCTATGCGAGATCTCGGCCAGTTTGGTGATGGAAGGCTCTTTATAGACAAACTCCTGCTCATCCAGATCTCCAAAGCGGCAACCGTAGAAGCCCACACGGAAGTAGGTGCCAAACATCCTCTATGGGCTGAACATTGAAGACAGGAACAATAGAAAGAGAGAAGAGCATTGAGTGTCACATAAAAGCCTAAACAACATCTTTTTAGTCTGTTTCAGACACATCATGCCTAAGGACACAACACTGATGGCATGGAGTCTGGATCTGAATGCGTACACATGTGCCATTCTTGTGAAATGGCCTTACATAAGTGTGTCAGAGATGGTGAACCTTAGAGTAGGATGGAACGGCTTGAATTTTATGTTGGGTAACCAAGTTCATGTTCACTCACCAGGAAAACATCCAGACCACACAGGGGGAGACGGATGGAGAAATAAAAAGAGATAAAGACCAGAGACAGTTAGTTTCTGTGGAGGAGAAAGTTCCTTCTAACATAAACTGCAACATATGGTACTGATAAATACAGGAGCCCAGTGTGATCGATCAGCCTTACCTCCCATCCTGAACTCTGTGTGCGGACACAGCAGGACACACATCATCACCGACAAGACAGAGAAGACATCCATCAAACAACGACACCACACACATTACAATAACAGAGAGCTTTACACCAGAGGTCAGCAAGCAGTGTTTGTGGTCCAGATCTCGGCTCAAAGACGGGTTCCATCCGGAGCACAAATTATCGTTATATAACTTTTAAAAGCTGTCGCTCATAATTGCTAGTTTGACATGATAAATTACTGTTAATGATTTAAATTAAAATGAAAACATACCTGAATAACATTCTAAACTTTAAAATGACCTTAAAAACTACTAGTTTACAGATCAGACAATAAATACTTATAATAAATACTTATATAAATATAAAAATAAGATATTCTGAAACAGAACCTGGAGGAGCTGAATGTAAACATGAGAATGACGGGGGAGAGACTAATTTGTTGAATGAAGTCATTATTTTTATTTTGTTTTTCTCGTCGCTTTAACCATGTTTTTACTACTTTTCTGGACCTTGAATGATGGTAATTACGTTGCTTTCTATGAGGGATAAAAAAACCTCTTTGACTTAATCAAAAATAACTTCATTGTAGGTGTGTAACGACATGAGGGTGAGTAATTAATGACAGAAATTTCATTTTTGAGTTAACTAACCCTTTAATAAATAAAATATAAAATGTATCATCCCATATGTAAAATCTGGAATACAGAATTTTCCCACCATCTGAGCAATTCAAGTTTCTGATAAGATTAGGATACTCTGTAGATAATTTGATTAATTCAAATAAAATGGCATAATGTATCAGTTCAATTATTACTCGGCAATTATTGAAAAACTTCACAATCCAAAAAAAAAAAAAGTAAAGCAATTTTATTACTAATAAATAATACTAATTAATTTAGTATTATTTACTACCTCTTTTGTTTTTAATATATATATATATATATATATATACGAGCTTTGTGTTATATATCACACAAGCTGTGTGTGTTTAATATGTTTTTATATGCCGAAGATGGCTCTTTATTAGTTTCTGAGAAGGAGACCAAGAGAATTCAAGAAAAGTTGTCTGAAAATAAGCTTTTATTACATCTAGGAAAACAGAATCGATTCTTTTTGGGTCTAAATTTAATTTAAGCAAGGTAGATGACCGATGCTCTATTAGCTAGTATATATCCATCAACTTTGACTGCCGAATCAGTTATCTGGGTCAGACATGGTCAAAGGTCCTTTAAATATTCTGGCGCAAAGGAGTGGAATAAGCTGCCTTTGGATATCAAGGTACTAACAGACTGTGATGGTTTCAGTATAAGAGTGAAGAGACTTTTTTTATGTAGGATGTCTAATGGAACTTTTCCACTGTGTGGTACAACTCGGCTCGGCATTACTTTCGGTTTGCTTTTCCACTACAGTTTAGTACCGCTTCAAAGTGGGTGGGATTATAGACTGATCATTATAGTTGCACAAACTCTACTGCCGTGGATCCGCTCCTCGGCTACCAACGAGAGGAACGTCAGCACCTCGTCTACAGACCATGATACAGCCATTTCTTTTTTCAAGTTGCATGCAACGGTCGTTTAAAACAAGTCGTTTGAAAAAGTTGTGCCAACAAATGATACAGCGGTGGCTGTTACTGACTACTTAAATCTAGCAGGTTCGGGGTCTCGTGTTTCAAATCCAATGATGCTGGTAGTGACGATTCTCTCTGACCAATCAGTGATCTGCATTATTTTCCGCACAGAGTGGAAAAGTGCCATTAGCACTTTTTTTCCGTATGTTACTTTTTATATAAGTGGATATTTGTTTGTATGTAATTAGGGTGGAGATGGAAGCCAAATGAACCATCGCCACAAGTACGATGTTTTTAAATCAACAATATACAAGTTAATGCAACTTTTATTGTGTTATATTTGACATTAAAGTTGTAATGCAGTATATTGCTAATTTTGGTGTCAAATAAACTCATTGTTTACTACTGTGGTTCTATATTGGACAAAGCAGCAGATAATTTAACTTATATTTATTTACAAGTTATAACAGCTGCCTATTTATGAATGTACAATGAATATTACTGAAGTAGCCATTCAACATATTGCCTCTTGAAACCGTGTAAGTGTTTGGAACTTGTTGTAGACATGACTTCCTGTGTCAACAAACCTGATTGTATACTTTGTTGAAGGCGTCCTGCAGTTTGCCGTGGACGGAGGCGAGCTTCTTAAAGTCTCTGTTGGCCTCGTGAATGGGACAGAGGATCTTATAAACCTCATTTATGGCCTCGTACATGGCGGCCTAGAGAGGAGACAGAAACTACGGTCACCCTTCACTGCGCTAATAGTTAATAATCCCACAAAAAATGTGTGCCGCTGACTTCGATACAAGTTTAAATCCCTTTGATTCCCTTGGATGCTCTCAGTTTCCATGACTGTGGGGGGAGTGATGTGACGTGAGCTCTCTCACCATGTTGAACGAGGCAGCTGCTTGCTCCAGAAGTCCCACGAGCCCAGACTCACTGAAGTACTTCCCTGAGCAGATGCCCTCCTCTTCTGGGGACAGGATATCATCAGACACCGCCGACTCCTCCAGCACATTAGACGAAATACTCTGTGAAAAGAGTCAAAAAGAGTTTTTCCCCCCAATTTATTCCTCTCAATATATAGAACATTTTTATTAAACATAATTAATTTACAAAAATGTATTTGAAACATATATCTATTTTATATAGAAAAGTAAATATGGTATTATTAGTATAAATACTGCTGTGATATTATGACAGTAATTATTGAAGTAAAATTTTATTAATCTTTCATTTTTTATTCGTGTGTACACATTTCCACCAGTTAATTTCCATGATTTTTCAGTTGTTAATGGATGAAATGTTTTACCAAATTAAACATTTTAGAGCAAACCTTGACAATAAAAATATTTATTGAAGTGTCCTGACCAGTGTTATTTCAGATTTCAGCATTATTAATATATACTATTGTAATATTTTTTATTTTGACTCTCTTTTATCATATTTTAGTGCTTTTGTCATTTTCATTAGTTTTTTTTTTTTTTTTCTATATAGCTTTATTTTTATTTCAGTTTAAGTAATTTTATACATTTTTTAATAAAAAATTAATAATAATATGAATTTTATTTTAATTTAAGCGTATTCTGGTTAGTTGAAAAGGCAACAACATGCTTTATTCCAATTATTGAAAACTATTTCATAGTAGTTACAAAATCATTTAGAAACCGTTAACATTTAGCATACTTTTTTTTTTTTTACAAGCCTAGTTAATACACACACACACGCACGCAAACACACACAGCATTTACCTGGAAGGACACGCAACCGATAGGGAGGTAGCGGCAATCTTCCAGCATGTTGAGGTACTCTGCCACTAGGGCGGCGCTATGCACTAGGCAGTGTGCTGCCTCCGCGTGGTTCCCTCTCTCCGAGTGTTTTCCTGCCATGTTCTGCAGCCAGGTAAGTCTCAGGTCAGGAGAGTTCTGATAGCCCTTAGCAATCCTACATGAAGAAAAGAAAACGCTTTCACATACAGCACAGAAGCCACATCAGATGTCCTTTGGGTGTTAAGAAGAGAGAGCACTGACCTATACATGAGGTCTAAGAGCATCTCTGGGTCCTGCTGGTGCTCTTTCATCTTCACAGTGTCAGTGAGAATCATGTGGAGGTTGAAGACGAGATCCTGTACCTACAGAGATGACAACAGAACATTAGAACAAGCATTAGCATGACTCCCCAAGAAAGTGTATAAAAATCTGTCCTTAAAGCCTGACATTTAAAATAATAATCATCAGACAAATCTTTTTTTTTTTTTTTAAATGGAATAGTTTATTCAACCTTATATAATCAAAAAAAACTTTTCATAAGTGTTCTATGTTTTGTATCATATTTGACACATCAGGCTTTTATAGCGCAAGTCTTACTCAAACTTGAGGAAAAAATGAAATGCAAATTTTGCGCAGTTGCGGATATTTATATGGTCAAAAAAGTAAGATGAAATTCTAATAGTTTTTAATGTAAATAATTACATAATAGTGCATATAAATATCAGTTGTCACTCTATATCTCCCAATAATATGTCTTAGTAAGCTGATGTTTAAATGCTTAGTTTTATGATCAAATCTCTGTAGTTTTTATTGTGGGGAGCAAAACATATAATGCAATTCAATATAATGATAAATGAGAGATGTACAAATAAACATTCCTCACGTAATTTTTTATAATTCACAACTTTTAAGACTGCTTCATGTAGTTTTTTCGGAAACACTTTCCGTCATCTAAACAATTGGTATGTTGTTTGACAACTAAGTACGATCCATTGAACAAACTGTGATTCTATCCCTCACAGCCTTGTTGTCATTCCTGTCAAAAAATTAAACGTGGCTCTGCCCTGACTAAGATCTATAGGCTTTATAGGGTTAAAGGGCACAGTAGTGGAGGCTGTTGGGTTGTCATCCCCAGCGGGATTCGAACCTAAAACCTTTTAGCTACCAGCACAGATCCAAGTGTTTGATACCTGCTCAGGGAAGGGGGAATCTCTCAGCTCCAGGTCATCCTCAGCATACGTGAGAATAGTTTTCAAAGAGCGCCGCAAATGCTCTTCGTTGAAGGTCTGTGAGGTTCCCACGAGTGAAGACAGAGACATGGTGACCTGCATCTTCACACGGGCAAAATTCTACAGATTGGGAGGAAAGACACAGGAGTTGGTTTATCATGTTTCTCCTCTTTATGTAGGAAAATCTGAATCAAGCATCAGAGTTCAATGTGACATTGCGCCTTACGTTGCCGATCTCAAAGTTCTGTCTCATGAGCAGGTAGAGGGAGGCACTGGCGTGGCTGCGTACGGAGCTCACGCTGCTGCTGCAGTGACGTAGTAACCGCAAACACAGATCTGCACAGAGCTCAGTGTCCTCCTCAAACAACATCTCTGGGAACTACAGAAACAAGTGCAAAGCTTAGCTTCTTCCACAATTTCCTTTGTGATCGATGTGAAATAATTAGTCATATGTCTGCAAAGCTGACCAGAACAACTAGATAAAGTCTTAAAGTCTCAAATTAGTTTCATTTCACGACAATGATTTTCAAGACACACATAAACAACCTTCAAAAGCTGATAAATAAATTCATCAAATGAAGCCAATAAATGGCTGAAACACAAATTCTATAGTATTTTGTCTAATTGAATATATATACGGTCACTTCCTTGTTTTCCTTAAATCAGCTTGGGCATTTCCGGTGAACTGGTGAGCTGTTCATCGACACAAAACCATCAATGGTTGACTTTTTAATGTTGTATTTATATTTTAATGTAGTTGTTACACTTGCCTAATTTGCCAATAAACCAATTTTATTGATTGCAGTAAAGATGAAGCTAATGGGAATGTTTGAGTAAGAAACTTTAGACATTTTTCCAGCATTTCCAATGTTATTTTTAAAGTGATGACCACAAACATTTCTTTGTCCTTCTGAGATTGTCCTCATTTGTTATTTCAAGATGTAGGAAATACAACATTTCATAGAAAACACAGTCAGTGCCGGGCATCTACCTAAAGTGCACAATAAATCTTTCATTTACAGTGTTAACGCTTTTTTTTTTAAACACAAAAGTGTGAAAACTGATGGCAGAATTCATTTTTGCCAAGTCTCATGTTTGAATAACTAAAGTTTTACACTACAGATGCTGTTAAAGCTACCTCAGGTCATTGAAGATACCGACAAACAAACAAGTTATATTTCACCGTAAGTTTTCCAGTTGGCTTGTATCATTGCAGAAGTTCTCCACAAAGTTCCGTGCATATGGTCAATTCCCCTGGGCAGGATGGGTTTTGTACCAATGTTCAATACTCAGGGTATAGGGTTACCAGCACCGCTAACAACAGATACAAACCTTATAGACCAAAGCTCTCTGTGTGCTGAAGCAGTGCTGCAGGAAGAGGGCACTCTGGTTTCCTGCCATACTGTGGAGAAGGACTCTCAGCACACCACCCAACACACTCTCCTTCAGCTCTGACATCACCACCGTCTGATGCAAACACACACAAACACTTTTAAACTACATTATAAGAAAAAGACAGACATGTTGTAACACATGGTATTTGTAGTAACTAGGGGTGGCACGGTACATGAAAAAACACCCGCTTGCGCGTCGCACGGTTCGACACTTGCTCATACAGTTTCGTGCAAACAAAGAACAAAGCCTTTGTCAGATATCATTAATGAAGAGGTCACCGAATGCAAGTATCTCTGTGGGGGTGAAGACCCACTCGCATGGTGGAAGAGCAATGAGCGCAAGTATCCTCACATTGCTAAGTTAGCCCAACGTAACCTTGCTGTCCAAGGTACGTTTGTGCCAAGTGAACGTGTTTTCTCAACGGCTGGGGACAGTCACTGCAAGTAGGTCTCGCCTCTTGGCAGAAAATCTGGACAAACTGATATTCTTGCAGAAGAACATGAAAATTAAGTGAACAGACGAGTGTTTTTTTATGCAATGTTTTATAGCAATTTTGATAGCCAGCATTTTTGTTTTTAATATTTAAATATATACAGTGGCACTTTAATCTCGTTTCCAAATAAATTTCAAGTGAAAGAAATGTATCCTCACTCTTAGGGAATAGAAGCATTGTTTATACTGTTTTTGTGTTAAACTTATGCTCGACTTTATGATTATGGCCTTTGCTACTGTTATAGCCTCATTGTATTATGTTATTACATTATATATTTATGTTTAAAGTATTTTGACTTGTTTAAAAGGCAGAGCTTTAAGATTCCTCTCTTTTTCTTTTAAAATATATTTTTTTGTAAGAGCTACACTGAAGTTGGCAGTTTGATAAATGCAAGTTAATTTCAATCTTTGTGTGCTAAAAAGGCACAAGTTCCTGTAGAGATAACAATACACATGCTCTTTTTTTATGCCAAACAAACGAAAAGCATGCCATGATCAATGTCTTCTCTCTTGCTCTAGCTTTTACTCAGAGATGGTCCCAATAATGTGCTTAAAGTCAAGTCAAATTCAGTTAGTGCATGATTACATTACAAAAATGTTAATACTGTATCCTAAATTGTGGATAATTAAGCTATATATCATTTGCTGAAGGAAATTTCTGGAGTATTATAGATTAAACGAAAAAATAACAACAAGAACCGTACAGAACCGAAAACCGTGACCCTAAAACCGTGATACGAACCGAACCGTGGGTTTTGTGAACCGTGCCACCCCTAGTAGTAACTGCACTCAAATGCGAGCAACAATGCCTCCTTTACTTTGACGATGATCTCCAGTGTGTCCAGGGCTATGAGAGCGGCTTCTGTTGCCAAGTTTCCATCCACTACTGACTCCTGCTCCACCTCTGCCTTGGTTCTGCGCAGAGACAGTGTTTACAGTAAGCTATTCATAGTGCCCATCTGACACACACACACAACTGTACATTCTACCCTGTGATTATATGCCTCATTAAGTCGACGGACAGTTAGAGCAACAGCATTCAGACGTCCAATGAAACTAAACAGCAATATATAGATATTTAAATAGTGAGAGAAGGGGGAAAAAGACACACTTGTCCACTCTGTCAGCGTTCTGTCTCCAGTGAGTGACGTTTTTCCTCCAGCGGACATTTTCCTGACCTCCGTAAGGACTCCGCTCTGAGGAACGCACAGGACCAGTGATGAATGACAAATTCAATGCCTCGGCACAAATACCAACAGAGCATCTGTCGTACCTCTGCAGCGGCGGACCATCTCCTGTCTTGCTCCGATGGTGCCGAGTATGGCCTCCTCCAGACGGGCCTTCATGTCCTGAGACTTCTTGAAGGTCAGACTGTTGATCCTCTCCAATGTCTTCTTTCCCTGAGAAGAGGAACAACGAACCGGACGATCAAAACATGATCAAACACAAAAATATACAGTATAAAGTCAATATTCCTGTGGTTTAACAGAAGAAACTTCCAAAACAAAGTTATGTTTGTGAATTTTACAGGGGTTGTGCCATCTTATTATTTTGGAGGTTTTTGCACCAATAATAGTTTTTCCCAATCATTTTCCACTTTTTCTCTGGCCCTTGGAATTGAACAAGGATGTTTAGACATACATATTTTTAAACTAGCCAATCCTAAATAACAGCCTCTTTCCTCACTTTGACTGGGCAGGCCATGTTTCTGAACACCAAATAGTCAATATTGAAACTAGGATGTGCCCGAAGCCGATTACCCTATTCGGAAAGGCACGGAAAATGAACAACGCATTCTACGTCCCCAAAAGGGACGTGGTTAGGCTTGCTGCAGTAGTCGGTTAGATTACAATACTTGCCCACCATGGCACTGTCCCCAATGCCGTTTTGCTATTTTATAGAAATAAAAACAATTCAGTTGGGCAATAGTTGCAACAATTATAAACTGAAAGCGTCTGCTCTGCTCATGAGCTGCGTCGCAGCAGGAGTCAGATTTCACTTATCATGTGACGAGAGTAAGGAGAGATGACTGACAAGACGATGGCGGAGGATTCGGTGGGCAAAAGATCCTGAGCATCATTAACAAATATCTTGTAAAATGTGCAGTCAGTACTGCTGCTCCCTATATAAAGAGCACGTGTGAATTAAGCAAAAGTATAAGTGAGGGGCTCCGTAAAATTAATCATTTCCTTTCTAAATTCAGTATTCGGCTCCAGGCACATCCCTACTTGAGATCTGTAAACGAGGGTGGGCATTTTACATAAGTTGGCAAAAAATCCATATTATAATCCACTTGATTAAAAAGATCAAAGGGGAATGTAGAGGTACCTTGTATTCAAAACAGGACAGACAAAGGTGAAGAAGATCAAGTAAGCGGTTGATTTGTGGGACAGACAGGTCTGAGACCCATCGCTCCAACAGCCCTGCGTCTGCATTCTTCAACACCCACAGGAAACAAACCAGCAGTGTCCTGCTGCACTCCGCAGAGAGGGCGCTACACTGACGGCCCGCCTGATGAGGAAACAAACAAAAACACATTTACACAACAAAGCCAGGCCTGATTAGACATCACATCCGGCAGCCTGTTTGGGACAGGCATATACAGAGGATGTCCTTACACACCCAAATATATAATAAACACTCAGACACACATGAAGCTCATTTCCTCAGCCATATGCTAGTCATTAATATTCACTAATGGAGAGGAAACAATGTAAGATGAAAGAGTACATAATAGTTCCCCCTCTCGTGGAGGAGAGCGGTACTGCAGCAAACAGAATGCTGAAGAATTTGTGAAGGGCTCCTCTAGTGGTGAAATTAAGACAGCTCACCTGTGACCTCATTCAGTTGAGTGAGGGAAAATTCCAGAAGACCATGAACTATCAAAAGTAATTCTATTTCTGCTGTTTGTCTTTTCTATTTATTCCACTAGAGCAGCAGCATGGGAAAAGATGTGGACTCAAAAAATAAACTTTGTGCATAAATATAGGTTATTTATGAAAAACATATTCAGAAAATAAGATAAGTTATTCTCTTATTTTTGGGGTGTTTTCATTGAAAAAAAAAAAGGCAAGTGATGTGAAATTGGGGAATATGTCTGGGACATGCAGATTACAGTAATGAAACAGTGATGAAAAATGCAAAATGTCTGGGGCTAGTAACATTTTTTGATAGAAATTAATACTTTTATTAAGCAAGGACACATTCATTTGATCAAAAGAGACATTACTGTCACAAAACATCTATTTCAAATAGATGCTGTTCTTTTGAGCTTCCATCGAAGAATAAAATGAAATAAATAATATAAATTCCACAAAAAGTGTTTTCACAGTGAAAATCATAAGAAATGTTTCTTGAGCAGCAAATCATCATATCAGAATGATTTCTGAAGTTTCATGTGACACTGAAGACTGGAGTAATGATGCATTGAGCATTCACAGCTTTGACATCACAGGAATAAATTACATGTTCATCTATATAAAATAGACAAAAATATTGTAATAGTATCTTAACTGTATTTTTGATCAACTAAATACAGTCATTCATGAGCGTAAAAGACTTTTTCAAAAACATTACAAAATTCTGAACAGTAGTGTATGTTCACAATCTTCATATTCACAACATGATTCATTAATTCATAGCATGATTTATAGAGAGCAGGTACTCACCACTGATGGCAAAGTGAAAAGGTTGGTTTTGGAATGGGGCAGTGGTGAGCCAGCTATCGCCATAGCAACAGACTGGCTGATGGTGCCGTTGTCTGGGTCGTTATCGTCGACGAGAGCCGAGGCGTGACGTACACGCTGTGGGGACGTGTCTGGGGACACACAAAGGTGGAAAGATACAGATCTCAGCTGAAATGGGACTTTTGTTCAGTTTTTAATAACTCTCCGGAGCTCTGACCTTTGAAAAACTATTCAAGTTATAAACAAAGTGTTCATATAAATAACCCAAGAGATAAGCAATCTGCTCTATTGTTGGAGCTCAGCCCAAAGGGCTTCACTAACCGGTGAAGTCGTGGAGAAGGGGCAGCGTCTCCATGACGATGGGGATGAGTGGCAGGTAGAGCTGGGCGATGTGCGAGCGGACCTGGGGGTCTGTGTAGCGGGGGTCCGCGTCGTGACTGCACAGCAGAGAATGAAGCGCACTAATGGCCTTCTTGTGTAGGAAGAACACACTGAGAACGAGAGAGAGGTGTGAACTGTGTGAATCTAGACATTAGAGGCCTATTTATAAGAGTCTTGAAATCAGGTCAAAAACAGTTATTTTATTTTTTTTCTATTTTCTATGCTAATTAAAGGGCAAAATATGAAACCAATTCAATTCAAAGATGGTGAAACATGATAATACTTGTAACAAAAACGACAACATTTGTTCCATCATTTTTTTAAATCAATGACCGTTTACTTGAATCATTGACTTAGACAAAACTGATGCAAACACACTACAAGCTTAGAAATGAACAGATTTTGCATCACTAAACAACTGAGGATCACACAACCAGACTTTCAAGTCGTTCTGAAAACTACCAACTGCAAAAACATGGGCTTGTTGCTAGGAGATGTGTGACAAATGAAAACAATCGCTCAGTCTGAATCGCATACTGTCTGAGTACGTACTACGTTTGAATTTGAACTTACTTCGCGATATACCACATAGTACGAAAACAGGTGGTATGAATGCAATTTGGACATACTACATTCACTCTGTCATGTGACCTACCAGCATCATTGCACTGCTTCACTGCCATTAATAAATCCATTCCTGTGGTCACATGGGATTGTAAAGTGCCCATCGAACGCACACTTCAGATTCTGGGCGGAGGTAGTACATCATCCTGATACTTCTCTCTCAACAGTTTTTCAAATACTATGCATTTGGACATACTACTCTGTTGGAATACTGTTTTTCACATGCAAATAGGGAAGTTTTCAATTTCAGAAGCAGCGATCGTGTTTTCTAAAATCGGCTCCAATTAGATGAAACCATCTGGCTAGATGAAACCATAGGACGAATGTGATGCCCATCATACACAACGTGATTTACTGTTATACTGTTCACTGACTTGGCCTTGTCCGAAATCACCCCTATTACCCTTAAAAAAGGCACGATTTGAGGAGACAGCCATTTGTAGTGGTGTTTGAAACCATAGTGGACCTTATCGAGTGCACTCATTTAATCCCACAATGCAACACAATAACAACGAGTGTACCAATGTGCTCTCAAAAACTAGATAATACCATCATACAATTTCCAAACCCGCTGGTCCAATGTGGCTACAGCGTAACATCACACAGGAATAAATTCATCTTTAATTGATTATTAAATGGTTTAATTAAGGTTTATACGAGCTAGTTTCCATGACAAAGTTCAAGATAAATCTGTTCATTACTACTGGAGCTGCCAGTTCGCTAAGTTTCAAATAATTATTGAAGCACAAACTATGTAAAAGCAGCAGCCCTTCCAGAGCACTCGGTGTCCGAATTCACTCTCTCGTTTTCATTCACTCCCTCAAATGAACTGCATTAGTGGACTAATGTAGGAAATAGTGAATGAAGATATAGGGGGCGATTTTGGACACAGCCTATGACTTCCGACTATGGTATCGAAATTGGCAATATGAACTGTGAAATTTCCCCAGTATTGGTTTGGTAAAGCTATATATATATATATATATATATATATATATATATATATATATATATATATATATATATATATTATATATATATATATTTAAATTGTGTTATTGTTGCAAAAATTTTTTGTTTAATTGTGCATATTATAAATCAAACATTTTTAGCCGATTTTTATTGACCATAAGATGAAAGAAATCATGAAATGTTAGCATGAAAATGTCTAAATGCACAATACTTATGTAGGAACATTTCTCACCCCTCTCCTTCAGGCTCAAGGATGAGTGAAAGTTCAGCCAACAGAAGGCCAGACAGAAAATGCTGCTGGCGGAACGGCACCGACAGTTCGAACATGCTGACCACACCCTGATCCTGAACATGACAGGAGAATGCTGAGCTCTGCAAGAGAAGACACAGAAAATGTCTGCTTCAGTACTGCCGTACTATAGTGCAGTTGATTTCCTAAGGGAACTCATTTGACTGTGTCCAGCTTGATATAATGTGGCAGACGGCAGCATAACATCAGGACAGGATTTATACTCCACAGTGAGAAACACTCCACCACACAATTACAAACAAATCAGGAAATTTTACAGCACTGACACTACATTTCTGAGGACTATGTGAATGCGGTCAGTTTATATAAACATTTGTAGAGGAGCACTCTCCCTAATCCATGCAAGAGAACATGAACACCCAGCTCGCTCTCTCTCTCTCGAAACTAAACTAAAATTTAATTACAGCTACATCCCACAAAACTAAACTTGTCAAGCTTGAGGAGTGAAACAAATCTAATAACATCCCTCACACTTTTTCCATCTCTTTTAATCAATCAGAGATGAAGAATTAAAAGAATGCTCTGTGGGGAAAAACAGCATTTGTGGCATAATCTCAGTTACCACTAGAAAATTATTGCAGCTCATCTCTTCATAATTTTGTTTATTAAAAAAGTCTAAATTGTGGTTACAGTAATGCACTTAAAATTTAGAAGATTAGTTCACTTTCAAATCATGAAAATTAGCCCAAGCTTTACTCACCCTCAAGCCATCCTAGGTGTATATGGCATTTACATTACATTTACATTTAGTCATTTAGCAGACGCTTTTATCCAAAGCGACTTACAAGTGAGGAAAACAAACAAGCGATTCTTCATGAATTGGCAAATAACACAGGAAGTGCTCACAATACAAGTTTCATACATTGCTCAGTACCATAAGCTAGAGTAGGAAGGGAAAAGGGAAGGAAAGGGTTTTTTTTTTTTTTTTTTATGAGGGGATCAAGTGTTCACGGAAGAGATGAGTTTTCAGCTGTCTCTTGAATATTGCCTGGGATTCTGCATTCTTCTGCATATGGCTTTCTTCTTTCAGACGAACACAATCTGAGAAATATTAATGATCACCCTGATGCTCCTAAGCTTTATAATGGTAGTGCATGGAAAGCACCCGTTTGAAAATCAAGAAAGTGCATCTATCCATCATAAACATACTCCACACAACTCTAGAGGATAAAAAAAGGCCCTCTGAAGCGAAGAGTTTGTAGCGCTTTTTTCATAAGTTGAATACAGAAGGCGGTCTGGAGGAAGCTAGTTATTTTACTTTATAACGTGTTAAATACGGATATTTTTCTTACACAAACGCATCGCTTCAGAAGGCCTTTATTTACCCCCCGGAGCTGTGTGGAGTACGTTTATGATGGATGGATGTACTTTCTTGAGTTTCAAACAGTTTTCTGTTTACTGCCATTATAAAGCTCGGATGCTTCAGGATATTTATTAATATAACTCCAATTGTGTTCATCAGAAGGAAGAAAGTTATATACAGCTAGAATGGCTTGAGGGTGAGTAAATCAGGGGATAATTTTCATTTTATTCCTTTAAGTAAACATGGCACAAATGTTAAAACAGAAACGTGTAGTAGCCCCACATTTTTGTTACTAAACCATATTTAAGTGCTAAAATATAAACTACTGTTAAAAAATTTGGGGTCAGTAAGATTTTTTTATATTTTTATCCAGCAAGGGCATATTAAATTGAACAAAAGTGACAGTACAGACTGTTACAACAACTATTGAAAAAAATGCTGTTCCTTTCATCAAAGATTAATGAATGAAATGATCACTGTTTCACAATAACATGAAGCAGCACAACTGCTTTCAACACTGAAACTCATCTGAAATGTTTCTTGAGCTGCAAATCATCACATTAGAATGATTTCTAAAGGATCATGTGACTGAAGACTGGAGTAATGATGCTGAAAAATAACATTTTAAAATATGTTACATTAGAAAACAGCTAAAAAACCAAACATTTAAAAAATCGTACCAATTCCTTTTGAATGGTATTTTTCTGAAGAAAACAACTAAACAAAACAAAAAAAGAAAACACTGCTTTAGAGATAGTTTCATCATTTCTTCCATGTACTGTGTGAATGTTACCAGGTTTTACTGGAGTTCTGTGGTCATGAAAGACTGCATATAAATAGGTCTAACATAGAATCTGCACTGTATGCAGAAAGCGCTGCACATTAAGGATAACAGGAATTTTCTGTTTTTCTTTTTTTTTTCCCAAGAAGCAAAGCGATGAGTCAAGCCATTTTCTGTGGTAACTGATAGCTTGACTTATACCTAGAACATTCATGTAAGAGTAACAGAAACTGAGCCAGTGTGAAAGAGTGCCCTCAAAACTGTGTTAAGAGTGTGCGTATACCTGAGAGGTGGTGGAGGATGTGGAGGGTGAGGGGGATGCGGGGGGACTGAGAGTGGCACAGGGCAGGTTCAGGGTGACGTAGTGTTCATGACTGCATACGATCCGAATGAGGTCCATCCTCAGCGCCGTAAGAGAGCTGGGGTTCTGAGCTGTGTGGAGCTTATTATTAATCTGCAGACACAAATGCACCAAACTGTCATCTGAAAGAGTTCAGGGGCAAATTCATGAACAGCTGCTCCACATTCGCATGTAGTGTAACCGCCAGCAATACATTTTAACCAGGCATTATGTGTGCTAGCATTCAAATTAAGTCATTTTTTCACCTTTCTATGTCAATAAGGGTTTTAATAGATGATTCACAAAATTCAGAAATATTTGTCGAACCCAATGAAGCCATGCTTGTGTGTTTGTGCGTGTACCTGTTTATAATATGAGCGGATGAGGTTGAAAACAAAGCCTCTGTCCATGAGAGACAGCAGGTCATTGAGGAAAAAGGCCAAGCTGCTGTTTAACCTCTCCACAAGCTCGACATCCTGAAACACACACAGGTATAGGCTCAGAGAGAGATAAGCATGCTTCCTGTTGATTCATAACAAAAGTAAACAGAGTACCATCATAAAGTCTCAAACCTCCTCTTATCAACATAAGGTCTGTGTTCCTACAGCAGTAAAATGAGATCTGCTGCTCTTTTACCTTCTGATATCTGCTGGCTATGTCTGCGCTGATGGCACAAACTAAGGCAGCAATGTCATCCACAAAGCGGTCTGGGAAGCGCTGGCGTCGGGGCATGTCCAAGCGTGAGGACAGGAACAGATGATGGGACATGCTCTTCACCTGTTATCACACATAGAATGAGCGATTTCATCTTAAAAACTTTGATTCTGTCTTATAAACCAACACCCTGAAATAATTCACTGGAACTATAAAAGGGATAGTTCACCCCAAAATGAAATTTTTAAAACATGATGGTGAGTAAATGACTGGATTTTCATTTTGGGTGAACTATATTTAAAAGATCGATTTAACCACTGACACTATCGGATGAGAACAAAACATGAATGAACTGAGCAGGGCAATGACATCAATACTGTTATTGAACTCAACTGAATCAACACTGAACTGAACAATGACACTATTGTCTTCTGTACAGCTAAGTTGAATTAGTTTCATAACTTTGCAACACTGACATGAATCGGAAAAGCACTAAATTGGCTAAAAAAAGACAAGCTGTGCCTCGTTTTGAAGTCGACGTCACTGAGGATGTCTTATTTCAGAAAAGTAACCATTATTTTATTGACCTTGTGAAGTACACTTTCTTCATGACCTTTTAACGTAATTGTTACTTTACTGAAATGAGGCAGCCTCAATGACATCTGCAGCTGACAAATGCGACCTCCGGAGGACGCAGCTATTATTATCTTCTGAAGAGATGATGACATTTGTTTTATAATTGATGAATTTTGCAACATTTTCCTGTTTTTCACTGTGAACCTACTTTGAAACAATCTGTATTGTATAAAGTTCTATATAAATAAACATGACTTGACCGGACTTTAGTTACTGGCATACATAATGTGCAAGGTTGGAGGTCGACTGACCATGAGCTGGAAGAAAAACCAGGCCTGCTGCAGAGATGCCTCTCTCACGGTACTGGTGCTCACCACCCACTGTAGAGCCAACTCTTCATGAAGTAACTGAACGCAGAGAGCATTATTACAATTCACGAAGACTTTCACACACACAATAAAGGCAAATTTACTGAATAATATGTAGTAAAAGTTTCATAGTAGAAGATAAAGAGGCTTAATGAATGGGTGAGTACATAAATGAAGGAACAGATAAACAGAAAAGTGCACGGGTGAGTCAATGTATATGTGTTCTACCTTCTTGGCGATCTGCCTGGAGGGTGGAGAGAGAATGGAGGAAGTCTCGATGAAGGCAGACATGCGATTACAGGCACGCTCACTGGCCTGCGGACCAGTGGGTGAACACAGAAGAATGGTGGTGGTGGAGATGATAACAATGAAGATGATGATGAAGGATGGAAGATAGAAAGATAGGAGACAAGGAGGGAAGAGGGATGAGAATGCCTGCTGGATGCACCAACCCGGATCCTTTTACAAACTCAAAATAATTAAACTTAATCCACATATATATTAGGGATAACATACAGTCAGCTGGTCATTAATGCAATATAAACAATGAAGGGTTTAATAAAATAATCCTAAAGGGTTTTATTTTAGGGTATGACGGCTTATTACACAGCTGTGCACCAGTTAAATAAATAAAACTTATTGGTTGCTAATTTGAAATGATTTAATATACGAGAAGAAAAAATTGGTGCTACAAGAGACTATGTAGAAAGCTGGTTGTCAAAAACAATTTTGCAAAATCTCAGCAAAGAACGCAGCAACTGAACAATCAGAGTCAGTACTATAATAACAATTCTTTAAAAAAAAAAAAGCATAAATAATGTAAGTGTGGATTTGAGCATCTAGATGTGACACGGTAGCATTGCGTTACACTAAATATAAACTTTGGTGTCATTGGTAACTAGACTTTTACCAAGGCAGGAGAAGCACAGCAGACAAAGGAAAGAGAGATGAGATGATTGAAGAAGAGGCATGGACACACAACCTTCCAGACGAATGCTCACACACCCTCAGACATAGACACATTCACAAAGACAGAAACAAATGGACAGCAGCGGAGGCGCTGGCACAGAAGAATGATTAGAAGTTATACCAGAGTGAAGGCAAAGGGAAAGTATAAGATGATCTGGTGTAGGGCTTGTAAAACTTGAGAATGAGGGAAATTAGGGTGTAAGGTTTGAGACCCTAACACATATTTGGGTTAAAAGGCTGAGACAGTATCAAGCAATATATATGGTTAAAAGTTTTAGACGGTAACAAGTAATGTTGGGTTAAGGGTAAGACCGTAAAATGTATGTATTCGGAGAATAAAAGTTAGGTTGTAGAGTTTGAGATGGTAATGAATAATGTTCTGGTTATGATTTTACGTGGGGTGAAAGGGTTTGAGGGTGTTACAGGTAATATTAGGGTGTGTGGTTAGAGGCAGTAGGGAAGGACATTAGGGAATAGGGTCTGATTGGCACCTGCTTGAGCTCACAGCTGGAGTTGGGGTTCCGACGGAGCACAGCCCTTGAGCCCCCCGGAGCGTAAGCAGAGTTTACCCAGGAATGCGAGCGGTCAATTCCCTGCTTATCCACCGGCGACACAAACACAAACCCCAGTGCCACACAGGGGAGGCAGAACAGCCACATACAGGTGTCACAGAGAGGGGACGAAGCGCAGGACCAGAATTAATTTAGAGGAGGGTGGGGAAAAAGTCAGGGGCACAGTGAAGGAAGGTACCACAGCAAAAAACAGCACAATTATTAGCAGAGCGATCAACAGATGCCACAGTAAACATCTCACAATCAATCTCTAAGCATCCAGCTCCAGCACGACAATGAGAGAATGGCTGCAAACATTTAATAATCTTGATGAATCAATTAATCAGTCAGGTATTATGTCAAACAATCAAATAAAAATGCTCAGCATTTTATTTGAAACATTTCAAATGCTTGTTCTCCACAGAAATAGCTTTGTTTAGCAAAGTGATGTCGCTGATTAATTCGTCAAATTTGTTGTTATTGATTAAATACGAGCTTCCCAATTTTTTCACTCAAATTCACTCAAAAAATCACTCAAATTGCTGCCATGTGAAGGCAGTAACAACACGGGACAGAGCGGTCAAACTGCAGTAACTTGAACAACCAATCAAAAGCCAGAGGAAGAGCCGCCCACCTTGTTGCCAATGATTCTCTGCACCTCCTCATCAGGGGTGGCTGGTGTAGAGGCCAGGTCGGGGTTCGAGTTACTAATGCTCTTGGAGCGGGACAGGAGCAGGCTACTGGGTCTTGCCATCGCCCTAGAGAGCGTGGCATACTGGATGGGGAGCTCATATGAAGCGGTTCCCACTGAAAGAGAAGAGGGTGAATTAACTTACATGAGGTCAAAGGAGAGCGAGTATAATTGCGAGCAGATCAGTTATTTACGATACATAAACACTAAGCCCTAGAGAAATGAATCAGCATGGCTAAAAGGTTAAATAACGTTTACAGTTTTAGCAACGGTTGAATAACTCAGGGCATTTTAAAAACTTAAAAGTTCACCCAAAATGAACAGCTGTTCCAAACCCACTTTTTTTTTCTTCCATGAAAGATGTTTTGCATAATTCATCTCTCAAATCTCATACATAAACATGACATGGCACAGTTTTTGTGGTTTGTGAGCTGTATTTCTCACTCACCAGCAGGGGGAGATACAGGCTCAGTTGTGGGCAGGTGGAAGCAGTAGTGGATGTAGGAGGACAGCAGATTGTTACGACCATGATGGTCCTGGTTTCCCTCCAAGTTCTTATGGATCTGGTTTACCAGCAGGGCCATGGCTTCAAAGGCAGCTCGGCCAAGATTTACTGCATTTGGAGGAAGGAGAGGAAATGGATTACACAGACATATTGGTGTATTAAAAAAAGGTAATAGTAGTGACCAGATCCAGTGTTACTAACCGATCTGTCCAGCTATAACAGGGGGATGTACAATTAGCAGTATGAGCTTGCTCATCAGTTGGTGCAGGAAGCGCACGCAAGTGTCCAGCAGCGCCCCCTTAAGAGCGGCCATGCTGGCCTTCAGCTCCGCCTCCACGTTTGCCTCTGTGATTATAACATCCTTCAGCCGAAAAGGGAACGAGTATTCCTCCAGAACATACACAAGTGTGAAGAACTTATCCAGGTGTGGATCCTACATACAGCAGGAGAAAAAAAAAGCATATAAATGCACTTACCAAGATATGTGTGCAAAGTTTTTTCTTCTTCTGATTTAAAAAAAAAAAATGTCATTACCTGTGTGTGAACGGAGGAGGCTGCCGTCACTTCCACATTAAAGACTCCTTTGTGGTTGTCCACCCATTTCATTCCTGGTAGCTGTACCTGAAACGCACAGAGGCCACAACACATTCCTCCTCAGATTTTACTGCCAATCAGCTTGCTATAAAAAATGATCTGTAACTTGGGTAATTATATTGCATGATTATTACTGTTGGTAAAAAGGTTTTCCTAAACCACAGCCATAAATGGGTAAATTACCCATTCACATTTAAATTTGCTCAATCCATAGGGATCTCACACCTTTTGGACAAGAAATTTGCATGACTTCTCTATCAATTTACCATGACTTTTCCAGGCTTTCATAATTTTTGAATAACATGATTTTTTCAGGCCTGGATGGCCTCACATCATTTTAAGGTGTTCCATGAATTTGGTCACACCTTCTGAATTATGTTATTATCGTTCACTTTTTATGTGGCTCCAAACTTGTATGACTTTTGTGACAAGGAACACAAAAGGAGTGCTTATTAAAAACGTCAGAGCTGCTCTTTTCCATACAATGAAAAAGTATAGTCATCACTGTCAAGTTAAGTAAGTTTTTGCAGTTTATAATAAATATATATATACATATATATTAGTCTGGGATTTGAACTTGGGTTTCCTTTCATGTTGTTTCAAAACAATAGCATAAGACCAACAAGAAGCGGATCTACTGCTCAGCATTTTTCTGTTGTGCCCATGGGCGTTCCCAAGCTCAGTCAGATTGTGCCACAGCATGAATCTACAAATCCTACCCAGGCTTATACTTGGCTCATGAATATTATTAATTACATAATGTGAAGCTTGCCCAGAAGGCTTAACTAAATTGTGAAAATTAATTAGGACATGCGACTGTAAGAATCAACATGAGAAAATAGAATGGTTACTTGCAATATAACTTGTTGTTATTATTATTAATTTTAAGATGGACTTGGAGCAGGGCAGACCATGGGCTAAATTTCTTCAGTCACAAATAAGCCAGATTAAAGGCTTAGTTCACCCAAAAATAAAAATTATGTAATCATTTACTCTCCTTCAAGTATCTCCAAACCTGTATGGATTTCTTTGTTCCACTGAACACAAAGGAAGATATTTGGAAGAAAACAGATCTCGCCCCCCATTGACTACCATAATAGGGAAATAAATACTATAGTAGTATATGAGGTGAGATCTGTTTGGTTGCAAACATTCTTCCAAATATCTTCCTTTGTGTTCAGCAGAACAAAGAAATTCATACAGGTTTGGAGAGTAAATGATGATGATGATGATATAATTTGTATTTTTTGGGTAAACTATCCCATTAAAGGTACATTTTACTAAAATGATTTTGAGGAAAAAGTATTATTTTAATGTCCAATATTTTCCTTCAGCCATCTAAAGTATTGAATTAAACAAATACATATTTTATCTTGGTTGTTGGGCATATGATTACAGGGGTGATTGTATCAATGACTTCTAGTATTATATATGATATGTAAAATAATAGCCCAATAATCACCATAATTTCAGTTATTATTTTGATAGTGATAGTTACGTTTGGCACGGTTATACATAAGTGTCAATTATACAAAAAGAAGGCAGATAAATCAAAATTATTAAGAAATTATGAAGAATAAAAAAAGCTACAATTGCCATCCTTCACTTCCACATGCACAAACAAACACAAACGTTTAGTGTAGGATAAATGCCTTACATCAGGAGTGAGGACTGAGTAGCTGGGTGGAGGTTTCTCCACAGAGACGGGCAGACTGAAGGTGCCGGTGCGCAGGCGGCCGTGCTGCATGAGGGGGATCCACTGCCGAGAGCAACATAAACTCTGATTAACCCCAAATTATTTACACCGCCTATATGCAGTTCAAAAGCTTTAGCATGCTATAGGTGGCCTATAATCACATGACGCTACAAGTTAAAGTGTCATAAGGAGAATCAGGGGAGGGTGCTGCTGTGGTGACGTATAAGGATGCCTCAGGTGTCTCTGAGGGGGGACAGGGTCACAAAGAGGTGAGCGTTTCATCCGGGAGCCTGGAGTGCTTCTCCAGCGCTGCGGGAGCGTGACAGTCAGGAGAGGGAAGAGAGGAAGAGGGGAAGAGGAGAAGAGAGGGGGTCCTTCTCTCACCGTGTAGCCCACGGGCATCTCCAAGGGGGTATTCTGCTTGGGCTGGCAGCTGATGTGATAGAAGGTGAAGAGCAGGTGGTGGTTGTCGGTGAGGTTGGCGGGAATCTTCATCTTTACTTCCTCGTAGAACTCCGGGGACCTGCAGAGATGGAGAGAGGAAACTGTAGTAGCAGTGCTGGGGGGCCTCAGCAAACTTCTAAATAATAACTTAAAATTATTGAAATGAATATATTCTTAATCTAATTAATATTCATACATTTAATATAATTGATAATAACATTATTCATATATTAAAACAGATTTTTATTGAAGAACATACAGTTTTTGAAAATACTCATTTCTATTTCAAATGAATGCAGTTATTTTCTGTTCAACAAAGAAACCAGAAGAAAAATCAGTCGTGGTTTCCAAGTTTTAAACATTGATAATAACAAGAATATTTTTAAGCAGCAAATGAGCAATTTCAATGTTTTCTAACGGATCATGTGACACTGAAGACTGGCGTAATGATGCTGAAAATGCATCTTTGCATTACAAATTACTTCTTAAAATATATTCAAAACAGTTATTTTAAATTATAATACATCACAATTTTTTGCTGTATTTTTGAACAAATAAATACAGCCTTGGTGAGCATAAAGATCAAAATTGTGATTATTCCAAACACTATATATATATATAATGCTGTTGTAGGCTTTGAATCAAAATAAATCACTGTTGTAGGTAAAAAGTAACTATAATGCAATTCTGGACAAGTGTTTCTGTAATGAATAGTGAATGAGACACGCGTTTGTACTTGTTATGGTAGATCACTGGGGTGTACGCCTCCTTGTAAAACTCCGCACAGCTTGACTTTCCAAAGATGACCTGTTCAGGGGGTGGAAATCACATTACATTGGTGAATAAGAGCTCAACGGCTCCACTAGATGTCACTGGGGAGTTACATTTCAGCCATGATGTTGCCCACGCTAATCATAAAGCCGTGGATGGATTTTCTAATTATCACAAAATGAATTTAGCCTCTAATGTCCCTGCACTGCATATGGCCTCGCACGAGCCTTAAATAAATTACGGATGTTTCAGAGTGAGCAACCGGTGTGCGAAAGCAGCCCTAACGCCATTAGGGAGTTTCTAAAATCCGTGATTAGATTAACAAAATGTAATAGGTTCTGTGAGTTCATTGAAATTTCCAAAAAAGTGCTCTTTAATATATCTGGAGACTGAGACTGGTTCAAGTGTCTAATGTAACCTGTGTGTTTAGCTAAAACACTGAAGTGTGATGTGGATCGATGTGTTTCAGGGAGGCGCTGTCATATTCTTGGCACAGATCTGGAGAGATTTATTGTGCACAATTACGTTTATCTAAGCGATGAGATCATCGTATCAGATGTACTTGCGTAATCCCGAAAGTTTTTCTTTCTTTGTCTTTTCATGAGAATATGCTTTGACAGATTGACTAGAGCCGTGAGCGAGTACAGGGTGCGGGTGTGATCAGTGACTCACAGGCATGGCCTGGCTGGGATCCTCTCCTGCCATGAACTGCACCTTCACGGCAATGTTCCTCACCGAACCCTGACGGCTACTGAAGTTGACAGTCTGAGGGTAAATGTACAACAGGTTCCTGAGGGGGAGAGAGAAGGAAATAGATTAATTAATGAACCCTTTTCAATAAGACCAGCAATGCTTAATGAGACGCCTGTAGATGATGTAAACTTTTTGAACTATTATGTATACTCCCATTTAAAGTTTGCAAAGACTATGGAACTTTTCAGTCCACTTGTCTCACTTTGATAGTTAGACACACTTTGGTTTTTTTCTTTCTTTCAACACAATGGTGCACACTCAAGCATGGCCTTCATTTTTAAAGGACAATAGATTGAGTCTACGGAGTCACTAAAATGAGTTTCTCGAGAAAGGTGCTTCCGTGTGCCCATTTCTAAAACCAAATTTGGACTTCAGCAATGCAAGAGTCCTCAATATAGCAACTGAAAAAGACTTCCAGCCACACTTCATTGAGCAGCACAACCAACTATACTGAGACAATGAGAAAGGTTTCTTGAGTACCAAATAAGGACATTACATTGATTTGGGGACTGAAAATGTTGATGAAATGAAAAAATTCAGTCGCTTTACAATCAATGTAAAACCTATTTATAAAACGGTCGTTCAAACAGCAATGATTATTGCAACATTAATAATGTTTGTGATTTTTGATCAATGTAATTCTACCTGTGTGAAGAGATGAATCAATTTCTTTCAAAATCATTAACATGCCTTAGTGATTTCAAACTGAATGTCAGTTTATATGGTCACGTTTACAGCTTCTTTTGATTGCGGCTTGTAGTTAAGTTTACAACTACTAAAATAGATGGTTACAACTCAAATCTTAATGTCAACTATTTAGGCATTAGTTCCTAATCAGCTTCGCAATTATGTATTAGTTCAGAATGTAAATGACAAAGTTTACAACTACTAATACAAACGGTGAAGTTTCAGTTTCGAATGTAAATGGTTAAGCATACGACTACTTATGTAAACAGTCTAGAGAAAAAGAGAGATCAGTGCTTCCATCTGTCACAATCATATCTTTGAATTATCTTCATTTGGAGGATTTTCTCGGCAAATATTACATATGAGATTAATTCGATTAATTCATCAGCATGTCATGCAATTCATTCTAAGAACATTTTTGACCTCACTAATCTAAACAAAAGGCACACAGTGACACACATCTGCTCTTTCATCGGCATGTTTGAAGGACAGGGACAGAAATAGACATGAAAGGCACTAAAAATCATTTGACTTTACCCCAAATCAAACACTGAACATGTGGCAGCGGCATGAACATTTAGGCCCCGATCTCTCAGTCCTCCTGTGATGCTAAATATGATCTTTACATAAATAACGCAGCAATCGTTTACAATCTCTTTTTTCTTTCTTTGGCACAGTGTCCATTTTATAATATGTGGCAGAAGGTTCACTGGATGCTCTGAGCACCCCTGAGGTTAAAGGAGAAGAGTGCATTGGCAGACAGGCCGCTAAGCACGTCTCTGGTTCAATACCACCAAACATCTGTCTGGCCAACACAAGTCAAGGTCTCTTCAAGCGCAGCTCTGATAGGCTAGTGTCTCAGCTGATTTCCCAATGCCCAGCATACACAGTCACAGCTTATAAAAGCAGCACAGTGCTGCAAAGCATGTGCATTAAAGCAGCCTGTTTCCTTGCATCTGTGGCCGTCACAGTTTGTGTTTTAAGGAGAGAACAGGATGCAGGCGGCTTTAGGCATGCTCTTTGCGACGCTGTGCGTGAACGGAGTTTCCACATCTCCACTGAAGTCTGTCCAAGCGGGGGGTAACCTGGTCTCCGTGGATGAAGTGAACATCCTGATGTATGGCGTGGTGCAGTTCAGCGAGTCCCTGCACCACATATACCAGAGCACAGAGGCCAGGCTGACCCGCTTAATGAACGCCATCAGCCGAACCGAGAGCGAGGTGAAGAGACTGGGGCACGACGCGGAGGAGGCAGCTCAAACCGAGCGACAGATCAAAGACAAACTTCAACTCATTCAGGTAAGCTTATATGAGCCACTTGGTCAATGACATATATTCATGACAGACAATCCGGCATTTGGAAATTAATGCCCCGATTAACAGAAGTGCTAGTTCCTATTAGTGTCAGTTTCAAAATGTATCAACAGCATTGTCTATGAATAATAAGCAGAGGGGAGAGTGGGGTAAGCTGAGCCACTTTTCACTTAAGTTATCCTCTAGATGAGGAGAAGGGGTAAACTAATTTAGATAGATGTAACTTCCACAACATTAAATTCTATTACTCATATATCGGAATTACAATGCTGTAAATATCATTGGCCAGTGACAACGAACAAGTCTCAGCTATTGTACAGAGATCTGTTGGTTCAAATGGAGATGGGTCGGTGTGCTCAACAGCTGGTCTGTTTGCAGGCTCAGATGAAAGCACTGCAGATTCAGGTCCAAGAGAACAGAGGAACAGTCACCAGGGTGGAGCTGGAGGAGGCGGAGCTAAAGAAGAAACTAACCAGCCTGGAGGAAAACCTAAAAAACTCAGTCCCAGTCACGATTAAGGTAACTAAGATACAAAACTGCCAATCTAATGAAGACAGTTAGAGTTTTATCTGTAAATAACTGATTCTCTCCTTCTGACAGGGCTCAACACTTAAAAGCCCCTCTGTCCTGAAGGATCTGATAAAGTGGACACAAGAACAGAAACTGAAATTGGAGAATCAAAACCAGCAGCTGGCTGATTTACAGAAACAGGTAAGCGAGAGTGCAGACTTACTAGTAAACATGTGATCACCCGTAGAACATCAGCTCATGTCAGTACTTGCTTCTCATTTCAGAATATGGTGTAACCACTAATATTACCAATGAGAAGGAACTGCAATCCTCATCAACACTCCATTCACGGCACGGCAAACGGATCTCACTGATTACACGTTCATTTATATGACAGATGTCCATTTTGCCAATCACTTTATACGCTCTTTGGGCCTCATGAAACAAGAGCAGAGCAAACTTCTGTGTAAAATATTTGTAAAAAACTGTGAATGCAATTCCAAACCACAGACACAAATATTTAGCTACTTTCTTTTTTTGTAGTGGATAATATGTTTATAATGGCACAAAACATAAGTATCATAATATATATATATATATATATGTATTTGTGGTTTATGGTAACTTATACATTTCTTTCAAAAGTAAAAATAAAACATTTTTTAATAAAAGTATGATGAGTGATTTAGTGTCAGTGACGTAAAAACATACACTATTTATTCAAACAAACAAGACTGAGATTTGTGAACTCTGGCAGAGGTAAGGATGATCAATGGATAAAAGCTTAAATGTATGTCTGTTCCTCACACATGGGATTCTCACCAAAGACTTTAGATGTACAAAGATGGTGCTCTCGCGTTACTATGAATGGCAGAATGTGCAAAGCGCAATATTACAAAATAAGTACTGCCTTCTAAATAAAAGAGCCAATCGGCAGGTGCCGTTAGAAGCTCCGGTTGGAACAGAAATTTATGATAGTTGTTGTCAGATTTCAGTGGTTATTTCAAATATGAAATTTAATCGTAAGTTTGGTGAACAGCTTTGGGGGGTTGGATGTTTTCCCATTCAAAGAGATGGGAGCTGCACTTGCATGACTGAAATGCCTGAGAGGCATTTCAAAGATTGGGGTGGGGGAGTAGAGTGCAGCCTCGTGGGTATGTGACGAGCAGGGCGGGCGAGAGCCGTGAGGGAATGGCACGAGGCTGGTGAAGTGGTTGATGATGAGCGTCAGCTGCGCACTGCACCGGTCTCGTGTCTCTCACGGAGGAGCTCCGGAAGTATAAAAGAGGAGCGACGATAGAGAAGGACGAGAGAGGACTAGGCCACCTGGATTTTATGTTGTGTTTTATTATGTTTGTGTTGGCGGCAGTCGCCGTGAGGAACTGCCGTCATTTTACTTCCGTTTTGTTGTTTGTTTATTTTGAGTTTATTAAAGTTATGTTTAACGTTCGCCGATTCCCGCCTCCTTCCCATACTTAAGAACTGTGTTACAGTCTTTTTATCAGAGTAATTGAAGAACTAACGGGCCAACTAATTGATTATTAAAATAAAGGTTTGTTGGAGCCCTACACAGAATATAGTTTTATGATAAATTATTACACTTTTAGATATATTATCTGTTCTCAGACATGAATGTGTGTGGACTGACCTGTAGGTAGTGTGAGGGGTGTAAACGTAGCGAGCGGGAAACTCCAGCACCTCTTTGGTGGGGCGCACGCGTGGGTCAGGATAGGGCTTCACATGAAGCAGCTCTGGAGACAGACAGTAGTGAGGGGCCTCTGGAGCCGGGGAGATGTCTATCTTCAACTGAGCTAGACGTAGAAAGAGATCGACAGGGTGTGATAAAATGCTTAAATAATAGAACTGAGGTAAAAAATAAGTGCAGACAGGTACCAGTCACAGGTCTGAGGCGACGCAGGACAGATGACGGCCTCCTCATGTCTGCCAAGTATTTATATAAGTCTTCATCACTCAGCCTGTCCCCCTCCTGTAGCAGCACAGAAACACCCAGCATTCATTTAGTGAGGAGAAACAACACATCATGTTCTACCAACAGGAAAGCACAGACATAAAATCGAGAACTGACCTGTTTGAAGAAATTGGTGACAGTGAGAGTGGCTGGGCGGAAGTTAGTGAAGTTGCACATGTCCTCTCCTACACTCATCCTCTCAAAGCCTTTCTTCTTTCTCTCATTCCACGTCCCCTTACGCTCTGTAAGGAATGACAAAATGCTTTTTGCTATATTACTGAGTTCTGCTACTTGGGCTGGCCGACATATATATTATATTAAATATTTATATTCAATATTACGGTCACATTTCATATTAGGAGTCTTTAATTACTATGTACTTACCCACAAGAAGTACATAGTACCTAACAGGTTTGGTGGTGCGGGTAAGTTTAAAGTCCCCCAGTAGTCAATAATTTTATCCCTTAAAACTCATCTTTGATCACCAAAATTGCATATTTTGCATATTAAAATAGCTTGAATGTAACTCTACACCCTTGCATCATTTAGTAACTTCTATAATATCAATGCTAAAACAATACAATATTTTACTGTCTCGAATTCAACCTGAAACATGCTTTATTTTGAACTAGATTTAAAAGGTGCAGTAAGTGATTTCTGAGAAACGCTGTTGAAAGTGGATCAGATTGAGCGTCGCAACACACGTGTTGCCAATCAGCAGTAGGGGGCGTGTCCACTGATGATGGGGGAGGAGAGAGAGCAAGAGGGAGATTTGAAGAAAGACTGTAGAAAGAGAGAAGGGCTGAAAGACATTACAAAAGAGAAAAGGTCAGAAGAATATCACTGGGAAAAGAAGGGTCATGATGAGGCAAGAGCTTTAGGAGTTAATAATAACCAAGTCTTGCTTGTGTTTACTCTTGTATACGGTGTTCATTTTTTGCTCTCTCTTGTCAATCATTCATCATTTTTCGTGAAGCATCATTTTGCTCTGATACAGCTACGTTAAAGAGACATCCATGCATGAGCATGCATTTTTAGGGGCGGAGCAATAAAGGGAGGGGTGTGTTTGTTTGGGTTGATTTCAAATATCAACACTATTTCTCAGAAATCGGTTACTGCACTTTCACAGGTTGAATTTACTTGGCAACAACTGCTGACTCATCAAAATGACAATTCCTTTGATTTGATAAAAAAACCCAAATGCATAAATATTAAGATATGTGGCAAACTATCATTTATCAATTAGTGTTTAGTAAAAAATAACAGGCTCAGCTTTTTACTAATGCTAATTGTTGTAAGTTAACAAATCATAAAAATGTTTTCACACTTTAATTGTTGTGTGTCAGAATAGCTATTCAATTATGCTCCTTCCATCGTATCAAGTTATCTTTAAGTATCACTTTAAGCAATTGCAGAATCGGTGTTTAAATGACAGCAGCAAATCAGTAAAACAGCTTGTCATTTGAAAAATACACAGAAATAAGTTGTAAAAAGGGCCTAAAATTAACACTCAAGTGCCAAGTGCGAGTAAAATCTGCGTTGGCGAATATATAAAACGACGTCCAAATTTAACACTTTTTAAATAAATTCTAATCCTAAGTAAACAGTTGAGAAATAAAATGCATGTGTAACAGTTTATTGGATCCGTACATTAGCTCTTATAGTGATAGCAGGCTAATATCCAGCTGATGTTATAAATAAAGACATAGGATTAACCTGTGTTTCATGGGTGGTAAAAAAATATTTATGGCTGGTAAATTTTCTTAAGTCACTGGCCATTGGCAGGTGTGGCAAAAAGTTGGTTTTAGGCATTGGTTATCAGCATAATGCCCATGCCTTGTGTGTGCTCATTTCAGGGATATCTGTTTAAAAGAAAATCAATAAAAAGTAAACTCTACAACAAAAAGTGTTGACTCTGGTTTATACCTGTGTCTGAGTCTGAATCTGAGCGGTCCATCCCTCCAACACTGCTGACAATGTTCAGCAGATGAATTGCAGTCCAGGCGAAGGGCATCCGGAAACGGCCCAGCCTAGAGCACATCTGCTCAGCCTGAGCCCTCAACTTCTCCAGCTTTTCCTTATGCTGCATATATATATATATATATATACGCACAGACACAGACAAAGGTGAAAACCACTGAATCAGTTCAGAACAACCATCTGGGTCACACAACCCCCGTGTAAAGGTAATGGGTGAGGAGCATTTATCATGCCATTTCAAACAACCAAAAAAAGCAACTTGGCAGCAGAATTATACAGTGACAGTCACAGGCTCCAGCATCTACTGGACCTTGCTCATATTGAAGATGAATGGCAAATATTGCGGCAGTCCAGATCAAGTTGAGAAATGCTCAGAGGATACCATAAATCATGCCAGATGTATCTGATGAAATACTCATGCAAAAACCCATGGTACACTCGTACCTTAGTGGAGTCGGATTCCTTCATGACCATGTATGGCTCACAGCATTCGCCAATATCTCCCTGTTGAAGGACTTTCTCCAGCTGAAACACAAATTCAGCACATCTCAACAATAATGATGTCCCAATGGTCTGAGGCCAGATTGACAGAACGGTCACGCACATATTCGTATACACATAGTGGCAAGGGTATCGAAAATATCCAGATTTCTTCAGTGTTAAATTCGTCAGCTATTTTTTAATTTAGTATTAGTACTTTGTCAAAAGTACTTTTTAGTTTTTATCATATTTACTACGCCTTGTTCTGTTTTAGTTTAGTTGACTAAATGTATGGGCATTTTAGCATTTTAATGTAATCTTCGTCGTTCTGTCGACACATTCGTCGTTCAACTGATCAACCATTATTTTGCTCAAAATTATAAATCATAATGATTGCTGTTTGAGAAATTAAATTATACAATTCATCAGAATTATTACACGGTCACCTGTAAGCACAAAACAAGAGAATTGTGACACATGCGCATGGTTTATTTTACCTCATCTAGTTTCCTGATTTATTATAGGCTATTTATCATATAAATAAACATTCTCTACATAATGGTAAAACAACACTCTTCTCACAAAAATGTAATTCCTGATAGTAATTCCAAATGTTTTTCCATTAAAACGTTAAAAAAGACTGTCACGCAGAGGTTGTGTCGAAGCACATTTATTCAGCAACCACAACCGCAAACAATCTAGTTGAGATTAGGGTTACTACGGTACCAAACCAGTACTGAAATTAAACATACTAGTGTCAAAGATGTCTATTTTCAACATGTTTTTGAAGTCTTGATTATTGTAGCCAATCACAGACATATCTGTTGAGCATGTGAACACGATGGCCAATCAGAGGTGTTTAAGAATCTGCTCAATAGCACTCAAAATGCTAGGGGGACATGCTGGTATTGTCACATTTTTAAAATTTCAGTACCAACTTGGCAACACTTTGCCAACGCTAGTCGAGATCCATTTTTGGATTTGTTACAGTTTATCACTCAGAACGTTTGATGGCAGATTTAGTCACAGCAAATGTGTAATACATGAAGTACACACAAATACTGACTGAATGACACTTTCATTTAAGCAGAATCTCTCAATGGAGATCGCTGAACTCCAGCCAGATCGCAAACATGAAGTAAAACACCGGGCAGAAAATGTCTACTTTGAACATAAAAGCTCTGATTGGGGAATTTAAACTCTTGACATCTGGCAACCGCAAGCACGACAGCTTGTAGAAGAGTCTGTGATATTTTGTCTCCTCTCTTTTCAACAAAAATAAAAAGACACTGGTGAAGTTTATATTTTTTATCTACATTTTAGTCTTGTTTTTTTGCATGTTGATTGGGTCAGTTATCATTTAATCACTTTGGTGTCATCTTATCAGGAACAAGATGTTGTCAATGAACATTTTTTTTTCAGTTTTCGTTAGCTAAACTAACACTATTTATATATAATATGGTCTGATCTTTATTTATCTCAAGATTCTAGTTAAAAAAAAAATCTGACTAAACTACTAACAACACACTGAATCGTAAGGAAGTATATATATATATATAGAGAGAGAGAGATTTTGGAAAAGAATATAGAAATAAGAAAATTAAATGAGTTAGTGATTTAATCTGATTTAAAATTATTTATAGCTCATAACTTCTTAAAACAGGCTGTGTGACTATGATGAATGATTACCTCATAATGTATGTCCGTATGCAAGTTTGAGGGACTTTATTTAAATTAAATACATACACCTCTTTGGCTACACATGCCATGAGTGGCCAACCCCTGCCCTAGAGTTCCTCCTGAACCCTCTATAGGAAATGTGGCACTGCGCCCCCTGCTGGCCATACCTTAATGACTAGGAAGATGTCTGGAGACGGGTACGTGATGGAGAAGATGGCAGATCGGGCCAGGGTGGAGATGGCTACGTGGGGGTTGTGGGGTCGGAGCAAGCCCTTTATCTGATCCGAATTCAAGTCAAAGTGAAAATCCTCCGAAATCTGAGAGAGGAAAGGTGCTTAATTAATAATAATAATAATAATAATAATTTGTTACATTTCTATAGTACTTTTCTGGGTGCTCAATATGGAAGGGGGAATCTCCTCAAGCACCAATGCGCAGCATCCACCTGGATGATGCAACGGCAGACATACCGTGCCAGAACACCCTCCACAAAGTTTATTGGTGGAGAGGAGATAGAGTGATGAAGCCAATCAGCATGGATGAAAGGGATGCAGCATATAAATGATCGCAGGATTGGAACCCACAAACTTTTCAGTAACTATCCCAAAACATTTAAACTGTTACGAATATATAGTCATACCTTTTTCTTTTCTCTGACGTCATACAGAGCCAGGGATCCAAATATAGGCTCGATTTCAATCTCAAATCTGGAAGAACAACACGAGTCAAATCAAACTGCAGTTGGCTTAACCATTCAGGGCGGATGTATAATCAGAGGGTGTGTTAAATCAAAATTAAAACAGTTACCAAATGAAAAATAAAGGGCTGTTCAAACTACCATTTGTAGTGACAATGCAAATGAAAGGTGGCTTTTTGACAGAGTAATCTAGTCAGGGTGAGGAGATAAATCAAATTAACTCCTACAACACTGATCAAAAGTCATTTTCTCTGTATTTTTCGGTGTACATTTATAGTTGCAGTTTTTGTTGTTGTTCTGGAAACATGTCTAAAGCGCTCAACAATACATATACTTGTTGACTTCAGCAATAAAACGACTGGATGATTGGATGGGGAGGTTGAGAGCCTTACTTGAGCGACAAACACTTGACCATAATCTTCTGGCCGGTGTGCTCTTTGGGCACCTCTGGGATGGCACACCTCTCGACGGCCTCGTCCTGTCAAAGACAAAGAGCCGTCATCATGAATACGGCTCAGTCAGCACCATGGTAACGTTTGCTCAGTCACCAAAAACAATGTGTACACAGACATAAAGCAACGACAGTGCGGAGGAGCAAGAGATGGAGGAAAGACAAAGAATATGTTCGACAAGATCAAACAAAATCACAGATGGTTCATCAGAGAGACGTCTCTGCTTTTGAACTTCAGCGTTTGACAGCTCTCCTACAGAAAAGTGTTGAGTGTTACTCATCGTCTCCTACACAGAAGACTCTACTTTCCTTTGCTACTTTCTTTCACACATAATCTCACACTGACTTTAATGATTTCAGACCTCATCCGGTGCAGGGTAAAGTCCCAGCAGATCAGTGTGACGGCACTGCTGGCGGTTCTCAGCGTTGCGGCGGTCCATGTCCTCCGCAGCCGAGCGCTCCAGCACAGAAGGCAGCAGCGCATCAGGTGTGGAGTTTTTCAGGTCAAATATACTCGAGGCCCAGCTCCCACGTGGCGTCTCATCCAGCGACACTGATTGTCTCTTGGAGTCATCCTGCCGCAGAAAAAAACCCCTCGAAAGTTAAAGACATTAACCATTTACAAAGACCATAATGATCATGACATTCTTTCATTTAATAAGCAAAAAATAACAAATAAAAATAATAATAAAAACAAATAAAATTCTCTCATTTGAGTATTTTTTAATATTATTTTGGGTAATTTTTTGCAAACCTTGATTTGTGAGAATTTAAAACCAGTCTTTGTTGCAATTTCTGTTTCACTTATTTTTAAATAAAATAAGTTTGAGAGATTTTTTATTATATGTATTTTCTAAATACATTTAGTCATTTAGCAGACGCTTTTATCCAAAGCGACTTACAAGGGGAGCAATTAGGGGTTAGGTGTCTTGCTCAAGGGCACTTTAGTCATGGTATCGAAGGTGGAGAGAGTGCTGTTCATTCACAATCCCCACCTTCAATTCCTGCCGGCGTGGGAATCGAACCAGCAACCTTCAGAGTACAAGCCCGACTCCCTCACCACTAGGCCACGACTACCCAAAAATGTAAACAATGATTTGACAGTAAATGATTTGCAGAAGAAAGGGGAAGAGGACTGGAAAATCTCACAAGTCTGTGTCAACCACATGTATTGGAGAACTTTAGGCCACGGTTCCCACCACTGGTGTGAGTTTAATTTGTCAGACAGTTACCTGCTCATCCTGACGATCAATGGCTGCCTCATCCAGCTCAAAGGTCTGTTTGATGAGTCCTTTCTGCTTCTCCCGCTGCCGCTCAGAATTATGAGGTGTCTGTGTTGTGCTGTATCTTTGATACCTGAGAGACCACAAAGCAGCATGTTTCTACTTTCTAAACAACTTGTCCTTGTCCTAAGTAAGCGGCCATGTCATATAAACAAACTCGATGTTTTTCATGATCTTGAACCCTTTTGGCTTAAAGGCCTTTATAAAATAATCGGTACCTACCTACTCTATTTGTGAATTCCTTTACAAAACTAAATTTTGAGCTGGACTGAAATTCAACAAGACGTGCCCAGAATACTCTACCATTCAAAAGTTTCTTCTTTTGAAAGAAATGAATGCTTTTCATCAGAAAGGATGCACTGAATTGATCAAAAGCGACATTTATAATGTCACAAAAGATTTATATTTAAAATAAATGCTGTTTTTCATCATTAATCAAAGCATGTGTAATAAATATATCCCAAATATTATTAAAGAATTTTTTTCACAATATGTTATTTACAACATTACTACTTATTTTACTGTATTAATGAATAAACAAATGCAGCCTTGGTGAGCATAATAAAAAAATTAATTGTACTCTAATTTTCAAACATTAGAGTACATAGAAACTCCTTCAATACTGCTCTAAAAGCATCCCAGGTTACATGAATACATGATTTGTTTTTTGGTTACTGAAAAAGTTCAAACTTTTCACAGTCCAAGCTCACGTACGAGGAAGAATACTCACTTCCTTTGGATGATGAGCCAGTCGTCGGTGTAGACCCCCAGGGCATCCCTCACTCTGGGGTCCAGCGCGCTATCAACAGAGAGTGCAAAAAGAGATACCGTCAAACCTCCAGATACCCTCATACCCCTTTTCCACCAGAATTGTTCGCGTTCTGGATCCACAGCCTGTTCTTGGACAGGCCAACTGGAGCTTGTTTTCGCCGACTTGAGGAACGAATGGTGATGCAATGATGCTTCGTGTTGCTTACCTAACTACAACCAGTGTAAAAATCAAACAGTGCACGTTTGTGTTTGTGCAGGCAGTGCGGCACGTCTGTTTTGCTGTTCACAGTACCGGGAGTAATTCAAACGTACCAGCAGCTTGCATAAACTCTCGGAAGTCTCATCTGTCCTTTTTGGAGATAAATTGAAACTGAAACCAGATTCACTCGCTCTCTCACACACGGAGTCTCTCTCACGGTGCACAGTTTTATATATTTAGATATATAGAGCAATGTAGTGCCACATTATTACACTGCTCAACGAGCCACAGACAGCGGCTGCATTCCCACCTCCCCCTCCCCCTCATCAGGACACAGGCCTGGAACCCGTACTGGAACCGTACCCCTGGAAAAGGGGTATTAGTGCACTCACAGGCAGCACGGCTTATCCAAGATGATGAGATTACCTGATTAGCAGTGAGGGCGTGAGGAAGGGCAAGGTTCATTACAGTGTGGCATGTGTGTGTGTGTAGTGGGCGACTCACTCCTCCTCAGGGACGGCCGGCTCTATTGTAGCACACTCTCTGTCCTGCAGCAGCAGCTCCAGGTCATCGCTGGGGAACTCCAGGAGCTGTCTGAGGGGTCCGGCCTCTGCTCCTGGTGGATGGCTGCTAATGTACTCCTCATAGTCCACTGGCTCCACCACCTCCGTCAGAGGCACCTAGAAGGTTACAAGCGTCACCCCCGGACCTGACTCACTCTGAACCCTCCAGCAAAATGACTGAATAATATTTTGATCAAATTCAATCACATACAAGTGTTACCTAACCATCCAAGTACTTTATGAGGCCACTGTATTTTCTTTACATATATATATATATATATATATATGCATATGTGTGTATGTTATGTACACTACAAAAGTCTCCATTCAAAAGTTTTTTGTCATTATACTCTTCAATGTTTTTGAATGAAGCCTCTTATGTTCATGAAGGCTGCATTTATTCAAACAATAATACAATAAAAATTGTTATATTATGAAATTATAATTACAATTTAAAACTGTTTTCTACTGTAATATATTTTAAAACGTAATTTATTCCTGTGATGTCAAAGCTGGCTTTTCAGTATCATTATTCCAGTCTTCTGTCACATCACCCTTCTTGTTCTAGTGACTATCAATGTTGAAAACACTACAAAGTAAAAAAAAAAAAAAAATTCAAATACAAACCTCATTTAATTTAATTTATTTATCTTAATTTAATTGTATATGTTAAGTTAATCCCCCCCAATAAAATAATTCTTTATTTTCATCCATCTCCCTGACTCAAAAAAAAAAAACACCTGCCAGTTTTTTTATTTATTTACTAATATTTTTTGCTTGTTCAAGTGTTAAACTATTAATCTAATGTAAAATAGTAGAGCAAGTTTTTGCAACTTAGTTTCAATAAATGTTCTTTTTTTAATAGGGCAGAACTTGTGAGTTTTCAAAATTTTAGTATGTTACTTTTCATAGCACAATGAACTCTTTATCTGCAAAATTAGGTTCTGTGTAATATGACCCATTCAAATAGCTTCAGTGCAGTTATCGACTTACTGTAAAATGCAGTTTAACAGCTAGCTATTGACTTTACAAAATGGAGGCTTGACTGTAACTACTGTACATAACAAGACGCTTAAAGCTTGTAAAAGTGCAGTTTCAGAGCTACCAACACTAAAATAAAAAAAGTACAGAGAAATCTTCAAAATAACCTTGTGTCGGGGGAAAACAACGGGAAGTGATTGTGGTTTGTGGCAAATTCCACTTCCCCTTTATATTCCCATCTACAATCACATATATACAGAGGTCCCAAAAAGATTGAACACTTAGGCCACACATAAAATGCCTATATGGTATTGCATTAGATACAAAACATTGAACTGTGTGGCATCTGCAAACAAATTATGCAAACCATTTTCTCAGAACTAGAGTTTCAGAGCCATTTTTGACACTAAGGCTTCGTCCGAAAGCTTAGGCAGACACATGTTGCCTCACCACGCAATGACTTCACAGACTTTTGCGCATAACGGAACCTCACAAAACTGACTTCGGACTAAAGCTGCACAATTTTTTGTTGTTTAGAATAGAGATCACAATTCTCCCGTGAAACTTTTAACAAATAACGTATAATTTACTTGAGGTTCTGACAAAATGTTAATTGCTGGAGTCTATAAAAATATTTAATTAGAATTCATTTAAAAACTGTCTGAGTGATTAATTCAATGACTCACTCATAAAGACTGCTTCATTACTGGATGAATCAGCATTTTCGAACGAACATCTTGAATGAATGATTCAATGACAGGCGAAAAGGCGATTATCATAGATATCAGTGCTTATTTCCGAACTATAGACTAATTACTTTTGCGATCACTTTGATTATTGTAACACAGCAATAAAAACACTATGTTGTTGTTTTCTGTGTGTGAAGCCATTTCATACCTAATAACACCAACTGCTCAATCTGGGTCAGAACACAGATTTAAATGTTCGCCGTTATCGTACTGGTCAAAGGATTCGAAGACGGCTGAATCGTTGTCATTTAGGAATAAGATCACCAAGGTGTTTGAATCATATTTGTGATATTGTAGCTATTGATTGTGCAGCTTAAGGCAACATTATGTTTTAATGATCTAGAATAAAACAGAGCTTTGGTGATAACTAAGTGTATATTTAAATTACTACAATAGAAACTTCTCGCTAAAAACGACATCAAAAGTGGAAAACGTTTGTCAAAAACTTACATATACCGTACATAAATGTACATTTACCATTAAGCCACTTTTTTTTTTTTAAATCTCAACTGTCACAGAATGGAAAAGGATCCCAGGATTCTGGGAAATCAAAGGTATCTCAGGAAACAGGAAGTGAAGCTGACATTGGACTCGTTCCTTTCTTGGAAAGCAGCATTTTTAAGCTTTCAGACTCACCCAATGACTTTTCATCAACTGGTGTCAAGGTGAATTTTAGTGGATGTATGACATTGTAAATATTTACACATTCAAATATTTATATATTAAACTTAGTCGGGCTGAATTCCAGAAGAACTAGAGTACCCGACATCACATGATTAAAGTCTCGCACCCTGGGTTTGTTGTCAAAGCAAATCTCCTGCAAAACGATGCCCTCAGTCTTACTCGAGACTGGCAGGAACCCGCAGTACCATGTGCAGACAAGAAGAAATATACATAAACACAAATACACACTAACCGGCTGATGAGCTCCAGCACGTTTTTTGGACAGCTGCGGAGAGCCATATTCCCGGGAAACTTGTTTCCTGACCTCAGACGCTACTGTCCTATGAGAGACACAAAACAAGACAGAGGGACATTTATTCTATTTACAAGATTTTATATAATCACATATGGAGCTCATTTGCAATGACAAAATATCACATAGATCACAACGAATCAGACACAGACAGCGAGACGAGTTCCCATCAGATGATATAGCGGCCACAGCCAGCAGCTGCTTAGATGGCGACGGTCAAACTAAGAACGTTTGAAGAGACTCTGAGCCGCTGGCAGAGAGCAGGCAGGACGCCACAGCTCTGCCAATTTGAGAACTAAAAGCAAATGAGAGGCTTTAATGCCCAACAAAGCCCAATAACCCAGTAACCCCTCATCCACTCAGATAGCCTGCAGCTGCTCCCTAACAAACTCAAACTGCACCGCTCTCACAGACAAATAGACACACACACACACACAGCCGCAGATGCTCCAGTTCCCTTCAAAACACACACGCCCCATCATTAGTGAAGCTTGCTAAGGCAAGTATCCCTATTTCATTAGTTCAAACTCAAGAGTTAAGGATTTCAAGTAAATTTCAGCATGAATGAGTGTTGCAAAATACCAGAATCGATGATAAAAATTAAATACTGTCTTATGCTAAGACTACCACACATGTGATAATACCATAGTAGGTGGCGATATTGCATTAAAGCTGATTTACAATCAAAAAGAAAAAAAAAATCATGATGATGCAGTGGCTGCATCTGAAACCTTGGAGTCTCCGAATGGAGGCTTCTGAGTAATTGCTTCTTGATCATTAAAAAAAAGCGTGTCCTATATAGTATGAATGTTTTCTGGACGTAGTAAATCTGTCATGTTGTCATTGTCATGAGACCTATGTGTGTCAGTTGTGGCGCTACACTGCCATTTATAAATCTTCTCCCGTGGCCTAATGGGATAGCGAAACGTCCACTGGACGCACACTTCAGAATCCCGCCGCAGGTAGTAGGTCATCTGGATGCTTTCTGTCTACTTTTGTGTGTGTGTGTGGAAATAGTATTTTGGTTTTTCATACAATACAGTATTTTGAGTGCAATTCATAAGCCAAAAAAGACAAAACACCAAATAAACTGTGTTGAAAATGAATTTGACTGACAGCATTGTTGTTGTTTTTTTATACCTTCAGATATCATGATAATATTGTTAATGTAAATGTGATTTTTTCATTTGATCAAGATGATCATGTAGTGATATAGTGACAGCACTAACTGAACTATATGTAATTTGATGCATTTCAGCAGTTTGTTGTTCTTTGTTTGTGCTACAGATAAAGGAAAACTATGACTAAGTTCACACTGCAAACCTTGAAGGGTAAGAACTAACAAAAATAACATTTCTGTCATGAATTACCCTCATGTCGTTCCACATCCGTAAGATCTTCGTTCATTTTTGGAACACAAATTAAGATATTTCTGATGAAATCCGAGAGCTTTTTCTTTTTTTTTATCCCCCATAGAAAGCAACACAATTACCACATTTATGATCGAGAAAAGTAGTAAAAACATCGATAAAATAGTCAACGTGACTATAGTGGTTCATCCTTAAAGTTATGAAGCGACGAGAATACTTTTTGTGTGAAAAAAAAAAAAAAAATTATGAATTTATTCAACAATTTCATTGCTTTCAGTCTCCTACGCCGTTACATTGTGCGTTGCACTTCTGTTCTGTTCTTTGTCAGAATAAAAATCTCTTGGATTTCATCAAAAAGATCTTAATTTATGTTCCGAAGATGAACGAAGATCTTACGGATGTGGAACGCCATGAGGATGAGAAATTATTGACAGGGTGAACCAACCCTTTAAAGTGATAGTTAACCCAAAAATGAAAACTGTTGTAGTTTACTGGACCCTTAAGTGTGAGTTTCTATCTTCTGTTGTTCACAAAAGAAGATATATTAAATAAAGTTGGTCACCATACAGTTGACTGTACCCATTGACTTCCATAGTATTTTTTTTCCCATTGTGGAAATCAATGGGTACCGTTCAACTATCTTGTTAACAACATTCTTTAAAATATCTTCTTTTTAGTTCAGCAGAAGAAAGAAACTCATGCAGGTTTGGAATAACATGAATGATGATTTTCATTTTTGCACTATCCCTTTAATGCTCAATTCGGATTTATTGCTCTGATCCGACTTTATGTTTGGCTGTTCACATTATCTTTCAAACGTGGCCAATTTCAGATTCGAGTGTGAACTGGTTAAGGTCCTGAACTGGCCCGCATCCGCAAAAGACAGATAACAAAGATGGCACATTTAAGTGTTCGTTTATAAGCTGACATGCAGGAATAAACAGGAAAATAATGATTCAATGATGCAAACAGAAGTCACTTCTGCTGCAAAGCAGCTAAAAAAGCTGAAATCAGTCCAGTGTTGATTCATTTTAGTTCAGTAACTGTAATAAGACCTGTGTAATAACTGTGGTTGAATAACCATAAAGTGGTGGCGAGCACTGCGTAGACAAACATTTTCACATTTTCTAACCGTAACCACCGCTTTCATTCTCCAAGCACAAACCCAGACTTTACACAGCTAACAAAACCTTGGCGACTACAGCATCAGTCCCTGTCATTCAACAAACCCCGATGTGGTGCAAAGAGCGGATGTGGCCTCCTCCCAGGGGTCAAGCCACTTCACTGACTATCCATTTCCTGAGATTATACAGCTGTGACTGTGAAGGAAAAGACTGTTACGGCAAACTCTAAGCCTGAAGTAATAATAACACGCCGTTTGTTTTACAGTGCACTGCAATTTAGAGCATTTATAAATGCGTGCTATTTCTAATGTGTGACCATTAGGTGTTGCACACTTCTTACTGACAAAAATCGCACAGTTGCTTCCTATTTCCTGCTTCCAAAAGGAAAGAAAAAAACTGGTCTGCTCTAGAAGCAATGGGAGGAATGGAGCGCACCACCCTTTCCTACATCCTGCAGAGAAACAATGAGTCCACTCTCACAGAGGGGAAGACGGAGAAAGATAATAACTTCATGAAACATAAGCCTATGCACAGGTTTCATGCCTTTGGGTAGAAAAGACTGAGATTGTGCCATATCATATTCACCATATGAATATACTAAGAACTGCGGTTTACATGAAAGTATTACAATCTCAGTAGCGCGGTGCTTTTTGTAAGGACACATTCTTATTCTCATCACTCATTTCCCATATGCTTTTGAACAGGTTTATTGATTGGGAGTCATTTTAATCTCCTTATCGAACGATCAGTGTTGCGTTAGTCTACGAGAATGAATGAAAGCAATAAACAACTGATTGAATCCATCACAGACATACTGCTCAGTTTCACTGTTATTATGAACTCATCCAACAAGTTCCAGAGACGCTTCCTCAGCGAAAAGATTCAGGTTTAAAGATTCGTATAAAACAAAACTGAAAAAACCCTGTTCTTCTGAAGAAACACTGACTGACAATCAATCAAACTGCCTTGATTTAACAGGAACATTTTTCACGGCTGCTGTAAACAAGTCACATGATCAGAGCTGTTTAATTTTGGTTTGCCCCTCTGACAGATGACGTCAAAGCTCCAAAAAACCTGTCATGATATACAACTACCTGACAATTTATACTGCTGTAAAGTCAAATAAATTATGATAATAAATGTCAGTGGTACCATCTGTGACCAGACTGAAAACACACAACGCCCTTTTTTTTTTTTTTAAATTAATTTACATTATAAATTGTTATATATTAGCTATATACTATTAATATATTTTTTCAAAAGACTGATTTAAAATACCAAACGTAGACTTTAAATCGAAAGAAAATTACGCAATTGTTTTAGTTTATTGTTAGCATTAGCAACTGTATTGGCTCTTATTGAGCAACTGCCCAGGTTCCAACTGTTTCAATAACTTTAAAAAATTAATTAACTTTCATTCAAGTTTCATTGCGCTATCCGAGGTGTAAATTACACGAGCTGACTTTAATGTTTTCAAAGAGACAGTCTTGAGTGAACTGTGTGTTTGAACAGATAAAGTGTAGTTCCGATTTCACTGTGTCATCACATTACAGTTCACGGAGCGCGATGCATCATCTTTACACCCACACGCACTCTAATCATTTAAGATGTGAAAACACCATGTACTCACTGCAAAATACTTCATCTGTTAAAGGAATAAAACAGAAGTTAGTTGCAGTGTCACACTGTTGGGAAGTGCGGCGAGTTGTACTAAACAAAAGGTTCATCCCTCAGTAACTCGTGGCGGATCTCTTTATCTCTCCCATTCGCGTGAATCCCGATGCGCGGGACAACTAATCCACAACACCTCTAGTGCTCAACAGTCGCTAAAGTTCCCCTACCTGTTAATCTTGTGCGCAAAAGCCCTCCGTTCGCTGGCTAGAGTTGCCATCCCATCTAAACAGGGAGAGCTCCTTTACAGTTTCCCTGTACTTTGGTAATATTATTGTGGAGTGGAGTTATTAGCTTCCTTGTGTCACTTTGCCGCATAATAGCGCCTCCGCGCGGTCTGGGGGCGAATGCTGTGGACGCGAGCTCACCAAACCGGTTTCCAATGACGCACCTGTCTCCATCTTTGGGGATTTGCGATGTTTATCGTTTCTAGAATAGATAATGAAAGGAGATGTTTTCCAACTTGAAAAGAATGCTAATTTGGCAGATTACTACAGTGGCCGAGAGAGCTCAATGCGCTGCAAATAGAAAAAAACATCAACAAATTAAAGAAAACGTGATCATCAGTTTGACAACACATGTGCTGCAAATCCTCACAACACAAGCAAACACAGAAACGCACTGCAAATCCTCACAACACAAGCAAACACAGAAACGCACTGCAAATCCTCACAACAAAAGCAAACACAGAAACGCACTGCAAATCCTCACAACACAAACAAACACAGAAACGCACTGCAAATCCTCACAACAAAAGCAAACACAGAAACGCACTGTAAATCCTCACAACACAAGCAAACACAGAAACGCGCTGCAAATCCTCACAACACAAGCAAACACAGAAACGCACTGCAAATCCTCACAACAAAAGCAAACACAGAAACGCACTGCAAATCCTCACAACACAAACAAACACAGAAACGCATTGCAAATCCTCACAACAAAAGCAAACACAGAAACGCACTGTAAATCCTCACAACACAAGCAAACACAGAAACGCGCTGCAAATCCTCACAACACAAGCAAACACAGAAACGCACTGCAAATCCTCACAACAAAAGCAAACACAGAAACGCACTGCAAATCCTCACAACACAAGCAAACACAGAAACGCACTGCAAATCCTCACAACAAAAGCAAACACAGAAACGCACTGCAAATCCTCACAACAAAAGCAAACACAGAAACGCACTGCAAATCCTCACAACACAAACAAACACAGAAACGCACTGCAAATCCTCACAACAAAAGCAAACACAGAAACGCACTGTAAATCCTCACAACACAAGCAAACACAGAAACGCGCTGCAAATCCTCACAACACAAGCAAACACAGAAACGCACTGCAAATCCTCACAACACAAACAAACACAGAAACGCACTGCAAATCCTCACAACACAAGCAAACACAGAAACGCGCTGCAAATCCTCACAACACAAACAAACACAGAAACGCATTGCAAATCCTCACAACACAAGCAAACACAGAAACGCGCTGCAAATAATCACAACACAAACAAACACAGAAACGCACTGCAAATCCTCACAACACAAGCAAACACAGAAACGCGCTGCAAATAATCACAAAAGCAAACACAGAAACGCACTGCAAATCCTCACAACACAAACAAACACAGAAACGCACTGCAAATCCTCACAACACAAGCAAACACAGAAACGCACTGCAAATCCTCACAACACAAGCAAACAGAAACGTGCTGCAAATCCTCACAACACAAGCAAACACAGAAACGCGCTGCAAATAATCACAACACAAACAAACACAGAAACGCACTGCAAATCCTCACAACACAAGCAAACACAGAAACGCATTGCAAATCCTCACAACACAAGCAAACACAGAAACGTGCTGCAAATAATCACAACACAAACAAACACAGAAACGCACTGCAAATAATCACAACACAAACAAACACAGAAACGCACTGCAAATCCTCACAACACAAGCAAACACAGAAACGCACTGCAAATAATCACAACACAAACAAACACAGAAATGCACTGCAAATCTTCACAACACAAGCAAACACAGAAACGCACTGCAAATCCTCACAACACAAGCAAACACAGAAACGCACTGCAAATAATCACAACACAAACAAACACAGAAACGCACTGCAAATCCTCACAACACAAACAAACACAGAAACGCACTGCAAATCCTCACAACACAAGCAAACACAGAAACGCATTGCAAATCCTCACAACACAAGCAAACACAGAAACGTGCTGCAAATAATCACAACACAAACAAACACAGAAATGCACTGCAAATCTTCACAACACAAGCAAACACAGAAACGCACTGCAAATAATCACAACACAAACAAACACAGAAACGCACTGCAAATCCTCACAACACAAGCAAACACAGAAACGCGCTGCAAATCCTCACAACACAAGCAAACACAGAAACGCGCTGCAAATAGCAAAACGGAAATGTTTCAAGGCGACCCCAAAAAGTGACGAATCCTACTTGACAACGGCACAAGTTAAAAAATATTATTAAAATATATTATGTTGGCATTAACTCAACGTAATGTGTATCACTAACTTGCTGTTTTTAATATGTGGCATTGTTTTTTTAACTCATTAAACTTTAAGAGATGATAATTTAGTGGATGATTTAATAAGATTCGTTTCGTCAGTTAATCTGTAGCATACTAATGTGACGTAATGTGACGTTGCTAACTGAAAAACACTTTGTTAAAAATAATAAATACATGAAATAATGTACACTTGTTAATGTGTGTTTATTTTTGTTTGCATTTTTTTACAGTATTTAATGATTGTGAACACATTGTGCGCTCAAATGCCCTACACTACATAGGGATTAGTGAATGAGTGAAGGGGTGAGTGGTTTCAGACACAGCTAATAAGCAGCTCCTAGTAGCGTTCGTCACTTTTTGGGGTCCCCTTTAAACATTTCCGTTGTGGTTTGTGCTATTTGCAGCGCGTTTCTGTGTTTGCTTGTGTTTTGAGGATTTGCAGCACTTGTGTAGTCAAACTGATGAACACGTTTTCTTAATTTGTTGGTGTTTTTTCTATTTGCATGTGTTTTCTTATCTGCAGCGCGTTGAGCTCTCTCGGCCACCGTGGGATTACCGATCTTATCCTACAGAAGCGTTAATGAGGATTTTCATTTTAATAAAACAAACACATCACATTAAAGAAATATATAAACATATTTATAGCAGAAATCAGAATAAATTATTTTATTTTTAAGTAGTAGGCAGTTCATCAGCTAACAATAGGCTCTAGAACGACATAATATAGAAATATTGATTAATATTTGACTACAATTAACGTTAGCTCGTTGGTTTTCACATGTGAAATGAAGTTGAAGAGTTGTGTGATTTTGCCTGAGGCGACGAGCAGTTTCTTTAACCGTTAGTTGTTTGAATGGATAGTTCTCACGTGGGGAAATGTAAAACCCGGAGTCGAGCTGGAGCGGATCGAGTGGTTCCAGAGCGCTTTGAGCGGGGAAGGGACATCTCTGTCGAATCGCTCCACTCACACAGATCCAGTCCGGGTCTTGACGTTTTGGCTTCGTCTGACTGAGAAGAAACGAACTGCGAAGAGATACAAAAAAATAACGGACCTGTTTTTGTTATGAAACGTAAGTTACTCGATGAATTACTCGGTTAAAGAACTGTCGCATAAAAACCAAATAACATTTACACACAACCATGCTGTCTGCTGAAAAACAATAGAAACACATATAGAACTTGTAATGGTTATAATGGGAATCGGATGGGATTTAATGGAAACTATAATGGTCCCTGGGGTATCTGCTGGTAATGTGTTGCCTTCTATTGGTGGTATGTTAAAACCACTAAATCCTAATGGAATATGGCCAAAAAACACATTACTGGTCTGGACAGGGATGACAGTGTAACAAAACCAGCCCAAATGCTAATCAATATAGCACAAAACAAACCCAATGACCCAAAACTCAACATATTCCACTCCAATACCTAACATACATATTTTACAGTCACTCTCATGCTTTATACACACATTTCAACTTGAAAACCACTAGTAGCCAGCAATAAATGAGTTTTTATAAATGAGCTCTAAACTCCTGTACCTACAAAGCTCAAAATTTAGCACAGTTTTATCAGTGGTATAATGTGAATTTCAATGAATGCAGCAGTCAATTACAGTTTACACGATATGCCAAACCTTCAAACCATGAACTTGGCAACACAGCTACTGGAAAGGCATGGCTTTAACTTTTAACGGTATCTATAGTGGAAACCATTAGATAACTACTGAAGGTTTCTATTATTTGTTGTTGTTGTTTTTTTCCAGCAAGGAACATAGTTCATCCAAACAGAATTAATTTAGATTATACTGTATATGAAGTATAATCATTACCATTTTGATATTTCGCAAATATTTCACCACATACTAATCCGGATATAATGATCATGATTTTTCAGCGCAGCATAAAAAAAGTTTGCAGGGGGGAAAAAAAAAAAACAATCTTAGGGCATGAATTACTGATTTCCATAGTCAATCCCATTTGAATATTTTTAGTAAAATCTAGAGACATGATTTCTAACAAAATAGCCTCAGACATTATAATGCTGCTGGTACACTTAATCATATAATGCAATTAGAGTGATGTAGATCTAAATCTGTCTATCCCAGCGATTTATGCATGTACATATCTTTAATTAATTAGAAACCCCATAATTTTCCTTCAAAGCACATTTATATATCCACATATTCAGAGTAACACCAACCTATATGCATCCACTTGATTGTCTTCCCTCAACCTTGTGCACAATTTACAGTACTTTGTATTCCTGCAAATATTTGTATTCATGTACATCTTTTCTATATTGCATTTGCTCAGAGATCCATATTATTCTGTCCCTGATGTTTCATGTTTATTGCAGCAGTTCCCTCAGGGGATCACTGAAGTTATACATATTGCCTTCTCTTTTCAATAGGCCCACACACATTTATGCAGGCCTGTTATATTGTTGTGTGGCCACCAGAGAGCGATGCACTCCACAAGTGCTGGAGACTGAAAAGGCGGTGGCCAGGAAATAATGACTCAACCCTCCACCTTATTGTCTACATGCAGCATTGTCCAGAAGTAAAATCTCACATAGCCAGACTTCATTAATCTTTTCGCATGAGCAGACTAATTTTACAAATAAAGCATTAATATAGATAACCAAAAGGATACTGAACTTGTGTAACAATAGATCTGATCCAAAGACATTGTTGCATGCTTGGACTCTTGAAATTTCATAATTCTTCCCCTTTTAGTTGAACGGATATAGTTGCACCGGCGCCAAAAATCGCGTGATAATACTTCGAATTGCAAGACATCTGTGTTTATTTACCATAAATCAAATCCCACAGCCAAAAGCGGATTACCAGGAGACATTTATTGACGTTTTCCTTCGCCCAAGGACACACATTTATCAGTTTAGAGCGAAGCCATCATTCCTCTCTCCTTCTCCCCGCTGTAACCTCTCCCCATCCCCCACGGTCAGTGAGGTATGACCATACAGTGCCGGCTGCCTCCTCCCTATAGCTCAGCTCAGCACCATGCCCCATTAATTCAGCACCAAGGAGAGCTGCTGGTGCAGGTACAACAAGCCAGCACTGACCTAAGGAATGACGCTGGTAGCATGTGTGCGTGTGTTTTCAGATTTGTTGAGCTCTCAGAGTGAGAGGAGACACTCCTGCCATGTATGTTATGTGCTTTATGTGTTTTTGTGCAGTCTATTCCCCTCACAGCAGCCCGTACTCCAGGGCTAATGAAGATTAATGAATCTCTCTTTGGCTTTAGACACCGTGCAGCACTAAAAGCTGATGCTTGGCATCACAAGGAATAAATATAGATCGGTGTTGTGAAGCTTTAGGGGTTTTTCTGCCGCAGACTTACTGGGGATTTTCGTGTCATTTGTTAGGAAGTGTGCGTTTCGTTGGTTTTGAAGGATGAGCAGCCTGTACCGATGGGAGTGGACTGGCTCGGAGATGTAATGGACCATCATTCGAGCAATTACATTAAGAGAATTACCGCATTGCGACTGCCATATAAACCCAGTACATACATACATGGCGTTTGCGGCTGAGATGGTGCGCTGAAACGTATGCAACTCTATGGCACTCTGTTGGCAGTCATGCAACATGTGACATCCAGATGGAGAATTAAAAATAGTTTTGCGTTTTGAGTTGATTGCATTCACTGTAGGCAGGCGGCGTTTCCATCATGTCTTTCTTTTCTTTCTTTCTCTCTGCCTCTCCACGTCGAAGGCTTTCAGTTCCTCGACCAGCACTATTGTTTGGCTGCCCCTCCCCCCACGGGCAGGAGAGCACCCTCATCCCTGCTGCATTACCGAAGAACAAAAGAGAGAGTGTCAGACGCCACCCTCTAGATCTTTTTCACGCCCCAGCCCCCACCCCGCTTCCAGATGGGGTTGCCTTTTTTTTCCAGGGTCTCTCTGAACCCCAAGAGTCCTCCAAAATGGACGTGCCCCTCCCCCTCTCCCCACTCTTCAGCTGCCCGTCATCCACCTGCTCTCTCTGCCACGCGCCCGTGCCCAGAGCACGCCCCCTTCCCCGACCCACCCTCACAGCAAGCTCCATTCAAAGCTTTAACCACTTGCTTGCTATAGCCTTGCTCCAGGACATTACTTTTGGAGCTGTAAACCTTCTTTTTAGGATATGTGCTCCTTCGAGGCCTGTGTGGGGGTGGGGGTGGGGGGGTGCATATAATGACTGTGAAAACGGTGTGCGGTGAAGCAGTGCTACTCAACTGGTTTTACATCAGGGAGCAGAATTTACACTGGATATCAAGTGATGACTTGCAACGCCAAAATATGGCACGGAAGTAACAAAGATCTCCCCATGACATACCATGGACCGCATACAACAATGTACAAAGTATTAAAGAGACAGTTCATTCAAAACAAAAGTTCTGCTGAAGACAAAAGACAATATGTAATGAGGGTCAATGGGGTCCAAAATAAGGCTGTCAGTATATTAGAGCTTATTAAAGAGTAATATGCACGTAAATAATTAAAGTCCTGCTTCGCCCTTATATATTTAACCGAAACGCAGCCTTTGTGATTCCACAATAGCACTATGCTATTTATGACGTTAAATGGTTTTAATATATCGTGCAGCCTTTGAAAACAGACTAATAATGTCGTTCATGGATTCTCCTCTTTCATTATTTTGTCAGTTAATCGCCACGAGCAAATTGCAATCAAGGATTTTTATAAATTGAGGAATTCTGACAGCCCCAAATGTTATTATTGCAATATATGTAGAATGTTTTTTAAAAAGTCATCAACAATATGCTCTCATTCCAATTCATCTTTAACTTATTTTTGTGTTTACTCTTTTTTGTGGCTCATGAGTCACACTCAAAATATGAGTGTAGGGAGGCGTAGAGACAGTTTGCAACCATAACTTCAAAAACATATAACAAAAAATGTACTGTTGACTTTTATTTGCTACAGACTCGGGTGTTTAACATCCCATCTTTTAATGAAATCAAACAAACTCACACAGTGGCGATTCAAATCTTCTTTGGTGCGGGTAAAGTGTTTTGCTTTCACCTTTAATGACATGTTTTTGGACAGTAGTAGTCAGTTACTTGTGTTGGATTATTATGGGTAGGCATGCCACTACATTTCTCCTCATTCTGTCGGAACCTCATTGGTTCTTACAGAAGCTCAAACGTGCTGCGTAACTCAACGAGAATGAACCCCATTGGTTCTAGTGGAAGCTCAAATGTGAAGCTCAGAATGCCGACTCTGTTTTGACCGATGCATGCGATTCGGCCAATAATGAGTCGGCGTTCTGGCGTAGAACACAGAAGTGCTGCACTGTCTATAGAATGTAAACTGCATCGTCCTTATTTTTGCTTTGTTTTTGCACACAAAAGTATTCTCGTCGTTTCATTACGTTAAGGTTGAACCACTGCAGTAGAGTTGACTATTTTAACCATGTCCTTACTACTTTTCTGGACTGTGAATGTGATAATTATGTTGTTTTCTATGGGGGATTTAAAAAAAAAAACTCTCAGATTTCATCAAAAATATCTTAATTTGTGTTCCGGAAATGAGCGAAGGACATGTGGTTGAGTAATTAATGACAGAAATTTCATGTTTGGGTGAATTAACCCTTTATCACGAAAGAATGAATCTCATTGGTTCTTGCAGAAGATCAAGCATGTGTATGAAAACTGAAATGAAATCGGTTATATAAAGTGTCATCAAGTCTCTTCAGAAAATTTGGATTAACCCACTCAATTCATATGGATTCGATTTCTTCATGAACTTTTTGAAGCATCAAAGTGGTAGTTGCGTAGACTGTCAATGGAAGGACAGAAATTTCTCATATTTTATTAAAATATCTTAATTGTGTTTTAAATCTCTTATTATCATTATCTTAAGTGTTTGGAACAACATGAGTAAATTAGGACAGAATTTTCACTTTTGGGTGAACTATCCCTTTAAGTGTGAACTGAATGTTTTCAGACACTGCATGTTATTTACAATGAGATGAAAATGTAGTTTAAATAGAAGAAAATGTTTAAATTTATATTAAATGCAATAAGTTGAACTGTAGATTGTTTTTTTCACAAACTTAACCAGAACTTAAGTGCATTTTTATATGTAATTTCATAATTACTTCCATAAGCATTTATGGTAAACCATAATATACTTTAATGTAATTTCTGTTGAAAATGATCAAATATTTGTAATGATGAAGTTGTAATTTACCGCATTTAGAAAGTATTAATTTTAAATGTTTTAAAAAGAACACAGTACACAGTGCTTTAGTATGTTTGTCAACACGTTAAAATAAGGGTAATACATTACAGAATGATGAAAGGGAAGCAAAAAATGTTAATTAGCCTAGTGTACACTTACAGTTGCATCGTATTACTTGAATTAGCATAGTTTTTCCTTAATGTCCTTCACTGTATCAGACCTGTGACCTGCTTTTGCATTGTCACCCACTACTGCAGCGAAGGACAGGATAATATGACAACTGCAGAGTGCTCATAGACGTTCTGAGATCTGAACATCACGCGAAATGTTTGACATAATCAGTACACTTATTTTTGAAGCGAATGATTTCAGAATGAGTCACTAAGTCTGCAGTAAGATCATGGTTTAGTTCTTACGGTCTGCAGCGGTAAGCAGTGATGCCGGCTCATGCGCAAAGAGGGGGCAGATGCTCATTTGATTGTGTTTCTCTGAAAGCTTTGACACGTCGCATCCTCCGAGCCATATTTGCTTACGCCTTCCCCCCACAGCGCCCTCCTGAGCCCCCAAGGGAACGACGGAGAGGAGCGGCACTGGCCCGCATCTGTCACGGGGCAGCTGTTGGTCACTTAATGGAATTTGTCCTGTCGGTGATGGGCCAGGGGCAGTGGGAGGTTGGGCTAATGACTCCAGAATCTGTTAAAATCTTGCCAATTACTCAGAGATAGTGAAATCCATATTGCCATTTTACCTTCTACTGTCACACTCTTCTTAAGAGATGATTAGTGATCAACCAGGACTGAAAATGTTTTTGGTATGTCTACTGCAGTCACACATTCCTGCATTGAACTTTTACAACATTTAATCATTTTTACAGTAAATTAGTTTCTGATTCAGATTTCCCTGCCCTTGCCTACTATTCTTCTGTAGTCTTTGAATTTTGTAGCTTCACCGCAGTAAAGACAATATTCAAACTTTGGAAGTGTACTAATAAGTGCGAGCTCCAGAAATTGGAAAAAGCCAATATCCAGTAGCTTCAAAGACTAAATAAATGTGAATTTATTTAGATGAACACATTTATGTACTATTTATTTATTTTACACATATAGCAGTAGTCAATTTATTTACTAAACAATGTTATTGTATATTTCAAAACATTGTCTGCTTTTCACACTTGAAATATTTAACCCTGGTTCATTCTAAAATTTGGGTAAAAGGAATCCTGGGTGATCTTCATTCACGTTTCACACTGCTCATAATATATGTGGGGTTAACAGTTAATCCTGGATATTCATAAGCTGACATTTTACAATGAACTATCCGATCTAGGTTAAAATCCTTATATGCATATTTGCTGTGTCAGTGTCACTGATTGGATGAATGCAACACACCTCAACAACCTCATATTATATATTGCCGGATGTACTGTTGTGTTTATTCTGAATGGACTTTTTTGGACTTTAATGCTAAGAATGAAACGATTTCATCTTTACTTGAATTGTCATGTTTTTTGACACCATTCGGCATTTCCCCCTCAAACACTGAAACTACATTGCGCTGTTTCCGTGACTGTACAAAGCACGTGAATAAGAGGTCTGAGATTGGCTGTCGATTGATTTGCATCTAGCCGTGACATTCTACACCACATTGTTTCACACTGTACAAGTTTAGCACCACAATGTGGGGTTAACAGCGCAAAAGCGGTGCTAACACCATGTAAAAAGCGATGCTAACCCCGCATCTAATCTAAGTGTGAAACGTTCCCCGTGGTTAAATGTGGGTTTAGAATGATGATAACTTAGTGTTTGGTTACAGTATATGCAGTTTAGCTTTTATTAATTAATTCTAAAGTATTGTTTTTTTATGGTATTTTATTTTTAAACATTAATTTCTGTAATATCTAGAACAAGGCATACATGTTACATACTGTAACATTTATAAGCAGGGCCGAAAACTGCCAATGACTGGTGACTTAAGAAAATTCACAGGCCATATATATATTTTTTTACCAGACATGAAACATAGATTGATCCTTATTAAAGTTTTAAAGGTTCTTCATTCAAGAGCAATGAGAGTTTGTTCTTTGTCTTTTAATATTTGATTAGCACAGACAGAAATATTAGGCTGCTGTCACTTTAAGAGCTTACACACGGATCCAATATACTGTTACACGCTTTTAATTTCTCAACTGTTGACATTCAATTAACACAAGACTATGTTTACAAGGATCCCTGATATGATTTAGTTTGATTATGTCCGTTCAAGGGTGAGAAGAGCTCGATTCAGTATTTGCACACTGAGACGAAAATTTCTGGGCACGCGCTTTGGATGTTTAAGCGCAGTAAACTTCCAGCACAGTGCATGAGTAGTGAATTGAGCTCCTTTTCGTTTCTCCTTGTACTTTAATGTTTAAATTGGCAAGGCTTAAACTTTAGTTCTGAGCGTCATTCACGGTTATTCACAGTTGTTCACGTTCATGTTCTCACAATTTTGCACTGTTAGAATTCATAAAAATGTTACCCGCCATCTGGTGATTGATACTATTTCATTTACTAGTCAACACAGATTTTTGCTCGCATTTGGTGCTTGTTGATAGTTAATTTTAGGTCCTGTTTATAAGTAGTATTGTAACAGTTTTGAGGTTTAATGAAAAGAATAATCTGTACATTTTTATTTTATATTAAATTTGGATTTTTTTTAACAATTGTCAAAAATAAAGAATCAATACATATCAAAACTGAATAAAATATAACTTAAATAAATTAAAAATAAAGGAGGAAACTTTTTTATAAACGTAGCCTAAATCAAGTGTGAACTGAATGTAATGTTTTCAGACACTCAATTGCATTTTATTTAGAATGAGATGAAAAGTTTTTAGTAGTTTTATTTTAGTAGTAGTAGTTTTTAGTTTTAGAAGTAGTTTATATAGTAAAAATATATAGTTTAATTATGAATGCAATAAGATGAACATAAGAGTGCTTTTGACACACTTAACTGCATTTTTATAATTAATTTCATAATTATGTCTATGGTTACAGTGTCCTGCCAAATGTACTGATAAGCATTTATGGTAAATTAAAATATACTATAATGTAATTTCTATTGAAAATTATTAAATATATTATGTATCATTTGAAACAATGAAGTTGTAATTACTGCATTTAAAATATATAAACTTTAAATGTTATAAAAAATAACAATATACACATGATTTGCAAATGTATCCTTAATTAAGCTCATTTAATGCTAAATACTGATTTGTAGTTATTCAACTTTAAATTTCCAGTATAAAAGAAAAAATATTAAAAAAAAAAATAGATTTTAAAATCTAGTCTTAAATAAATAAATAAATAAACGAAGGCAATGTGACAGGATGATGCAAGTATTTAAGTAATGGGTTCCTTAGCAATTAAGCCACCATAAGTGCCTTCTCTTGCCTTCATTCCAAGACATTGTGTTTTAGAAAGCTTTTGTGTGTAACTCTTTGACTGTAAGACAATAAGCATTAAACCACTAAGCATTACTCTGATTTGCATGACTCTGATTTTTCCCCCCTGACCTCCAGGAAACACCAACCCCCACAGCCCTGCTCACCATCCACGCGAGTTCAAGCAGCCAAATCCATGAGAAGAAAGAGAAGTGGGCCCTGTTCCTCCCTCTGCATCTGTCAAGAAGTAGGAGAGGGAGGGGTTCACTCGTGGGATGGGGAAGGGAACAATATCAGTCCATCTGTCACAAACAGCCTCATCTCTGCTAAGATGAAATGTAGCTCCAAAGTAAATCAAACAACATGTTACTTCAGCACATATTTGCATTATTGATGCCGTGAGTCATAAAACTGATCAGATCCACACGGTGTTCAATTTTTCATTTTACCGCACTGACCAATCCACTTAAATGACGGTCTACCGGGGTCATTTCATATATATATATATATATATATATATATATATATATGGCACTCTCTTAAATCTGATGCATCTACACTTTAACACGATAAAAACTCGGCAGCATTCTTCGAATAAAACCTCGGTAGCATGTAACACACCCCAGCCTGATGGTTCATCTCATAAGTGGGATATTTACTGCCTCCCTTCCCCCTCCGAGGCCTCATCCTGCGCTCTCAGTAGCAGGTAGAGCTGCAATCTCAGTCATTCATATTTAATTCCAGCAGAGTTTCCGGCCAGACTAATGTGCTATTGATTGCAAGTCTCCCATTACAGTAGGGCGAGAGGAAAGTGGGAAGGGAAAGAGAAAGGAAAAGAATACTGAAGACCGAACGCCGGCAGGCAGGAAGGAGAAAGATGAGGTGGGTTTGGAAGGGATGATAAATCAGACACGGGCGGGGGTAGCGAGCGATCTGACATTTAAGAAATATGACTGTTCTTTTAATAAATAGAAAATGGATGGATTATGTGCAGTGTTGGGGAGTTTTTCTCTCTCATATCTTCAAACACAATTGTTTTTAGGCCCCAAACATTTGAGAGGAACCCCAATTCCATTAAGTCTGGAGTCCGTCAGTGGCACATGCTTTGAATGCGAAAGTGTGCGAATGCATTGAAATGTAATTGAACGTAAGTACACTGACATGTTAGACAGGGGCTTTGCTTTCTTTAGTGCAAGCTGCATCTAGATGTGCTCATTTATGTGTTATGAGAGAGAGCCCGAATGCTTGCGCAAGTGGAAGAGATGGAAAAGCGAGAGAAAGAGGGCATTCTGGTGCTTTGTGTATTTAAGGTTTTCTCCCTGGATACCAACGCAGACGAGTCAAGATAAAAGATTAATAACAGAATCTCTATATTTAACAAGATTGGGTGTAAAACACGCTCCCTAGCAGACGTGAGGCCTTCACTCCCACCCACAGCCACCGTCATGTGAGCAAATGTATAGGCAAGGAACTGGGAAATATCTTCTATGTTTATGCATGTGTTTGTTGCGCCTCACGCGCTAAAGTGTGTGCGTGCCAACACATGCATGCGGCGAATGCTATGCTGAAGAGAATCAATAAGTAAAAAGATGACAAGAAATGTCTAAGTCAGATTCTTCCTCCCACCAGCCTGTCTGCTCTAATAATAGCCCGGAGAAAACACGGAAAGGCAGAAGAGGAAAAACAAAGTGAGGGGGAGAAAATGCCAAATAATGCATGCGGGGCCGAATTAGGCCAATATCCATTACTCAAAAATGGCCCCAGAACTATGCGGAGAGCCTCTAGGAACCGCCATACCAACCCAACCGCAACACCCACCCTTCTGCTCCCACCAGCCCTTGCCATCCAGAGGGGCCGAGAGTGTTACCCTGGGGCTCAGAGCCCACTAAACGGTGGGAGCACAGGCCCAGAGCGCCCATCTCTCACTGCTCTAATCCAATCAGACTCAGCAGCTCCGACTCTCCCCTAAAAGCCCAGCTAAATCACATCAGCCTCTGAAACGCAAAAGCGCTCCACTACACGAAAGCCGCTGTGTTGTTTGTAATGCATGAACGTTGGTAGGTTATATGTGGTATATGAAAATGACGGCAAAATGAAGGGAGATTGTGGACATCTGAAGTACTCTTTATTAATTATGGATGTTTATTATTATGACTGCCTAATCTTGTAAACATTCTCATCACACCTTATCATGAATGTGCTGAAGTGCTGAAGAAAAAGCCAACAAACATGTCCAAATCCCGCTTCCATTTTGCGAGTTGTTACTTGTGAAACTGGACAAGCAAGCACATTTAATCTAATCAAGCTTTTGGTTATTATTTCAAATTTCACAGAAAAGTATCTCAGAAACCAGTCAGTGTGCCTCAAAGTGTTGGATCAATTATGACAGTTTATAATTGGTTCTAAAATTCTGAGATAATGCTACTGGAAATGTAATTCTACTTTCTAATTTTCTTCCAAATATAGTTTTTACTTGTACGCTTAAAATTAAAGCTTCCAAAAGGGAGTTTTCACAGCGATGCCATTGAAGAATCATGGTTCCTCAAAGAACTTTTTTTTTTCTTAGTGAGAAGAACATCTTAAAAATAAATCACTTTATAGTATGTTTTGTGTAATGGAAAGATTCCATGGATGTTAAAGGGTTAGTTCACCCAAAAATGAAACTTATGTAATTACTCACCCTCATGTCGTTCCACACCCGTAAGACCTTCGTTCTTCTTTGGAACACAAGTTAAGATCATTTTGATGAAATCCGAGAGCTCTCTGACTCATCAATAGATAGTAATTTAATTACCACTGTCAAGTTCCAGACACTGTTAAAACAGTCGATGTGATTGCGGTGGTTCAACCTGCATATGAAGCCGGCCAATAATGACTCTGCGTTCCGACGTGGAACCTGGAAGCGCTGGACGTAAACAATGTAGTAGAAAGACATAGAAGATATTGTTGAATAATTTCGTTATTTTTGTTCTGTTTTTGCGCACAAAAAGTATTCTCGTCGCTTCATAAAATTAAGGTTGAACCACTGTAGTAACGTCGACATATATTTAAATAGCTGCATATTGAGGAGTCAGAGATCTCTCAGATTTCATTAGAAATATCTTCATTTGTGTTCCGAAGATGAAGGAAGGTCTTACGGGTGTGGAACGACATGAGGATGAGTGATTAATGACAGAATTTCATTTTTGGGTGAACTAACCCTTTAAGCACTGACCACGGTCGAGTCTCTTCAAAACATTTGGACGTTTCAATTGTATATCTGTCAATGAAGGGACAGACATCACTCAGAGTTCTGAAGATGAACGAAAGTATTATGGGTTTGGAATAGCATTAGTGTGAGTAATTAATGACAGAATTTTGATTGTTGGGTGAACTAACCCAATAAGCCACTAAGGAGCCTTTATTGTGTACATGAATATTAGAAGTTCTTAGTATGCATACTATTTATGTAAATGCAATTTTTTTAAGATGTCTTTCCGTTTTTGCCTTAATGGTATCAGCACTCATGAACTGCACAGTAAAAGTGAGCCGTACCATGCAGTGAAAAAGCGCCTGGGAAAGTGTCCAACCTGATGATCATTTGGAAAGTGTCCAACCAGCATGATTTAAGATCATCCAAAGAGCTTCTTGAGCTTCAATAGAAGAACATCCGTCCATCTGTACAAAAAGTCACACGATGAATGTCACAAATTTGACTAGTGACCTATAAATATTTCAGAATCTGAAATTGTTATTCATTTTACATCGTTACGTTTCTTTGGTTCAAAACCATTACAATCCTAAAATTTTTAATTGTATAAATTTAAATTAAGCGCACATCAGATTTTAGAAGTGGTCTAATACGGTGTAGTGGAGCCACTGTATATATTTAAGGTGCACTTTGACTAGCGCAATTTACAGCTTGCACACATTACTGTAGGTGCCGCCAAGTTCCATATAAACTCAACACAACAGCATCCTATGAGTCAGGACCCTTTATGATATACCGTCATAACAAATGCCAAACAGTGTATTGACTATGATTATATGAGCCGTCACACTCAGCATAGCGGGGTAATGAGATTCCTCTTCATTTTATGTTCTTACATCCTGCGCTACCGCTTTCAGCATGTGAGTAGAGGTCCAAATCATGCTGAAATGTTGTACTCCAGTAGAATGTTAATATTAATTCATACGACATCTGTAAAAGAGGTAGAACTAATATTGAAGCACTGGAATAAATTTTTGTGAATATTCGAAAGTATTCTACAGTGGTCATGGTACAGATGACTTTAAAATGAAATCGTAATCTTTAAACCGATTCGTTATTAAACTGAACTGAGGGGTATTGGTTTTTCATTTGCATGTATTTTATGCTTTTGCCTGACATTTTTATCCTGTGTTCATGCATGGTATTAATTCCACTGTATAATTGTATTTATAACGAGCATATTTTGAAGTAAGGAATAACATTATAGCTCATATAGCTAAAATACTGCCAATTGGCAATACAGATCCAGGAAAAAATCTTCTTTAGCACAGACATTTGAGCCATTCTAATCTGTTACCTCAGACCATAATAAGGGGGATAACACTAGCTGTAGCAATGGAACACATCTGTTTCACACAATCATATCTCCTGCGCCGGTGCTAAGTAGATTCAGCGCGATCATAACATGCTTTCTTCGCATGAATGTAAATCCACAATTTGCAAATGTAAAACAGAGTTATTAGATAAAAAAACCAGTGTATTTCTCCGCCAGCAGTCTCCACAACAATCACGCTTGGGTGGCCATAAAAAAAGTGGCTAAAATCAATGATCTCTGAAAGAGCAAAAAGAGAGCCTTAGCATCTCTTATGCTTTAATGATAGAGGGGACAAAAGGACCAGTCTCCTAATCGGCTCTTCAGGAGGGGCTCCTAAACATTAAAAATCATCAGTGAAATTATTGAAAGAGCTTCAAGCAACTGCCATGCTTGATCCTCTGAATCAGGGTTGTGAATAGGTGCTTCAGATGCCCTCTTACCCACTGGCTGGATTCAGTCGCCCCACTGCCAGCGAAGACCCCTAATGAGCCTCTGCAATTAAGCTGGTTTATTCATGTTAAGTGTGAACGGGGTGCGTGTAGAGCCGTAGGCAGCTAACAGACCTGTTCTCTTTGTGCCACAAGTGCTGCTTTTATTCAGCTCACAAAGCAGAAAACAACACCCGCACCTCTAATGGCGCAATCTTTCCCCCTCGTCCCGTCGCCCTCGGTACGGTCTGAGGAAAGTCGCGACTTGACGGAGCAGAGTGGGCGGGGTTAAGACAGACTGACAGCAGGGCCCATCTCGATCCTCTTATTAACGCTTAACGAGTGCCTTCCTCATGCAATATTCATCGCCACTAATATCATCCAAGCTCTGAGCTGAGCTGGCTACTTATGTAAGGCAATTATGTAAAATATCAGACAGGGCCCACACTCAGAATCTGACTGGGGTAGAGATGCGGGACAAGAACCGAGAGGAAGAAGAACTGAAAGTGAAAGGGAGCATGAGAGAGGAGGACGAAGGGCGGCAGTGCGAGGCATGGGCCAGAGTGCCCGAATGAGTCAAGATTACTGGAGAACGCTTGGCCTTTGCCGTTAACCCCTAACCCAGAAATGCACAACGTTCGGCGCTCTCGAGATTATCGCAAGGTTAACGAGTTTGAACGCGTCTGCCCACTCGGCCATTTCCCGAGAACTCATCAGCCGGAATATATATAATTGTGTATATTACTAACAGTAGACACATGGAGAAAATGCTGTTTTTCTGAAGCGCATTTGCCCGCCAACGACAATACCACCCACTCGGTACCTCTCTGACTCCTGATGCCTGATACCTGTGCTGTGACTGTCTCCAATCTGCATAATCGCAGAGAAATTCTGCTGAAGACGCGCACACAACGATTTCCACAAGGTCACCCAAGGCCGATGCAGATGTAGGTGAGTTCCAGCGACCCGTGGTCTCCGGCGTGCATATAAACAGACTAAAATAAACACATCCTCTAGTGGGAATGACAACCCCCTCACACCTCATCAGCGAAGTGTATATTTCCATAAGCCTACATGCTCTGCAAGCACCTCCTGCAACTTCACCCATACAGACACGGTGGAGACTCGCACCTATGAAACTGCCAACAACATCCGCATAACAGAGATATACCGAGCGTGCTCCCTCAGGTCAAGGCCCTGTGGGGGTCTGTGCAGAAATAGGTCATTTGTCACACATCAAGTCCTGGGGCAGGAGATGCATTATAGATGAGACCAAACAGCCTGTCTCAGTGAGCTCTACCCACTCCCTGAGACTGGAAATGGGGGGAAGGGAGCTTGAGATAACAACCGCTGCAATCAGTGTGTCAATGTTTAATATCAGCACCAATGAGGAACAACACCGAGACATGTGCGTTCATTCTCAAATCTCTCATTTCGGGTGTCGCTGGACACGTTTTTGCGTGCGATTGCACAACAACATTAATGACGTGCGACATCTATATGACACTGACATCCAAGATGATGTCTTAATCCATGTGCATGCTACAATTTTAGGCATCGGCCTTTGTGTGATTATGTAATACATATATGATAATATATAAATGGTTAAATACGGGCATTTATTTAAACGCCGTTGTGTCCAGAAATGACCTTCACACAGTTTTGCCTTCGCACAGCCATTCTCTGTATTGAACAAACGGCAGACTTATTCATGCCATTTACCCAGGTTTCTTAGAAATGCAGCAGATTACAGGACGGAATTTGGGAAGACAAGGACAAATGATGTGAAATCAAGAAAGGAGAAAACATGAGAGAGAGAGAGAGAGAGTGTGAGGGGCAAAGAGAAGGAGAAAGCATGGCTCCTGTCTTTTTCTGCACCCATCTGTTCGGAGTGCAGGTGGAGCTCTATTCACTCAGCTCTGCATGTGTGTTGGGGGGCAGGAAGAAAGGGAGGGCAAAAGGAAGAGTGGAGAGATGGTGGGGGGTGGAGGGACGGGGGCTCTCGGTGATCTCTCCTGAAGGGGATAATGGGAGAGGAACGCATTGCAATGGCTGCCATGTAGTACCCTCCCTGCGCAATTAGCCAATCAGCAGCAAGCTCTGCCAGCCAGAAGGACACATAAAAGAAGAACATTGCAGCAGAGGCACAGAAGGAGCCTGCGAGGAGCTGGGAAATACACACACAACAGCAGATCCACAACACCCTCCCCTGGACACACCCTACTGGGGATCACTGCTTCTCTTTTTTTCTGAACCATCGCCCACGCCACACGGAGAGAAATCTCTCTCTCATCATCATCCTGAAGAAAACCCCCTTCTCCTCATTTTCACACTACTGAGGAAACCTACAATCGCACGGGCTGAGATTTCCTGGCGAAGACTGTCGTTTTTCCTTTTTCTTTTTTTTTTCTTTTCGTTTGGAAACTGACATTTGCATTTCTCGAGCCACGCCACGGCGTAATATCTGCAAGCCGGCCTGAAGACCTGCAAATCGAAGGACCTAGATCACTATCATCTTTGTACATCAAGAATGGTTACTGTACGTATACCTTCTCTTTTTTGATCCGTCTCATAAAAAAACAAAAAAACAATAGCATCAGCACCACCACCAGCAGAAAATCCATTTTTACAGCCTCACAACAGTCTGTGGAAGACATTCAGATTGAAAAAGCACATATATAGGCTAATTGGACCGGCTCTTTCAATGCAAGCTAACCAAAAAATACACACTGCTCTTGGTCAAAGCGCAAGCATGCTAATCTACGTCCAATCGCCGATTCCGTAAACGAGATTAACGATTAGCCCAGGGTCTAAGTAATGTGATACAGGCATGCGCGAGCATCGCTACAGCCGAGCTCGCTTCGTTTTCTGTTGGGGAATCAAAACATTGCTTTCACCAGCCGTTCGGTTCAATCGTCACAAATCGTAGTGCGTCATACGTGAAAGCCTTCGCAGCATACATTTATTTCTACATCCGTTAATTGCATGCATTCAAGCGATAATTAGCCATTATTAACATAGAGCGCTGAGGAATTCCTCAGAAATAGCTGAGGTGCGGCGGAGGCAGAAGGGCGGAAGAAGAGCAGATGCCTCGTTCAGAAAGGATGCTCGAGACTGAATCTCTGAGACAAAACACGATGCCTCGGAGGCTGAGAGCCCATCGAGAGCAAAGGCAAAGAAAAGGGTCGAGTCACTCAGAGGGGGAGGGGAGATATTAAGCATCCACTGGTTTGGATTGAATCAGGCAGGACAAAATTCCTAAAGCTTGCGATGCTACACAAGAGATCGCGAGAGAGGAAAAGGCGAACACTTCATATATGGAAACGGCATTCCAAGCGATACCTTCTCAAATTGCTCGCCCCTTTTCTCTACAAAAATACAAAGATACTGAGAGTGTAAATAAGCAATATGAGAGGAATACAAAGGCCTGAGGGAGAGCGTTTTGGGCGTGTCTTCTCGAGAAGAAGACAGCGATGGCACGCGCTCACAATCACCATCTTCACGTAGATTTTCTGTGAAAACAATAACAAAACAGCTCATTTAAATGCGAACGGCCGTTAGCAACGAAACGTTAAGATTAATTTATGATGTTTAACTCTTCGGGCCTTAAAGCTTAGTGTCAGGTGGTGTCTTTGTTTCTTGCTAGACAGACTGTGGTGATACTGAACGCCAGATTCGTTACAGTAGGGACTCACTTTGTAATTATTATTAATTTAATACTATTAAAAATTACACAAACACGCTGTCAGCTCTACAACATTTTGCGCTTGAAGTTAGAGGCCTCTGGTCTTGACAAATAGCCCAATCTGCTGTCAAGGACAGCATGCCTTGTTTTATAGTGACCTCAAACAAAAGGCGATACGAAACGACGCGCTTCCCTTTCATTTGAATTCTCAATAGATGGTGTGATGGATGAATGACGGGCCCTTCGGCGTGTTGTTCCGCAGTCCTCCGTGAGCACGAGCCTCTACCGCAGTGCCAAGCACATAAAACCGTTGAGTCAGATAACCTTCTCCAGGCGCGTACACAATTCAAGGACAAGGACATCACAACGATACACAACACAACACAACCGTCGAAACATACGAGCTCCTCATTAACCGTCAATTAAAGACAAACACGGCGTAAAAAAAACGAAACAACAACAACAACAACAACAACAAAAAAAAAACATTATGCTGGACAGTATTTACAACACCAGGCTCGTTTCGTTATAAGCTCACCAGGCCTCGTCTACAGTGAACGCCCATTATTTTGAACAGGTGCACCACATAAATTGATTTTATTGGCAAAATAATGAAATTAACTGCCAAATATTACAATCGGGCCATTTAAGTGACGGTTTTGTTGGTCAGAAAACAATTTAACTACAGAATAGAACATTTAAAAATCATTTTAAGCCTATTTAAAGGAAATACGAGCATTTCTTGGATGACATTAATGTTGCTTGAATGTACATGAACTATTTTTTTTTTAAATTGTTATTTTTGCGATTGTTATTAAATGGCATTGTCTTGTATAGAAGCGAGTAAAAGTGAAGGCAATTGCAATGTTCATTGTTCCCGGAGAGTCCTGCAGCCTCTGGCCTCGACACAAAGCGCTACTGTTTACATTAATATTCATAGTGCTGCCATGGTCTCTGTAGAGGAGGAACGGGTGGCTCTTTTGTTCGCTTGTGTCAATACGTTTATTCAGCAAAAAGGAGCTCGGATTTGTGAATGCCCACAGAGCACACGCGCACTTGTCCAATCAAAGGACGAGAGGATAACGATTTTAAACGATTCCTAAACGTGTTTATTTATAAAGACGACATGAAAAGCGTAATGTCCACTTGATCACATGAAGCCCGCGGCAGCAAGGATTTTTTGAAGGTCCATGTTGAGCCACTCCCGAATTTCAGCACTCTGGATAGCGACCAAAGAGGAAATACAGGCGCCTTTTCTTTCTGTTTTTGGCGCTCTTGCAAAATTACTAATAATTTAAAATAGTAAAATAATAATAATAATAATAATAATAATAATAAGGGAACTATAAGAATGATTGCGATAAATCAATTGTCTTTCGCGCTGCGAATTTCACGAGCGAAATTAACCGGCAAAAATAAATAACAAAGAAAAGGGTTTATCCGTTCAGTTTTGACTTGTGTCCTGTTGTTTTACAGCTGCCACTGTGATCCCTTAAGCTGCACTGAGAGTGTGGCTAATGCCTTTTGTTTAAGATAATCCTGTAATCTGTTACTGAAACGGCCTATTTGCAATCCAACATTCCCATTTCAGTCAGGAGGCTCGTCCAGACACGTACGCTTATGAATTACAAATGATAAAATTAAGGTCTGCATAAGAAATGTCACGAGCACGGATTCATTTTCCACAGCCTAGCGTTGATAGACAATGCTGACCCTGAAAATTGATGTTGACATGATACATGCAGCTGCAGATTAGATCAGCCTTATGCTTTATTTGTTTACCTCACCGGATCTTGTGCGAGACTGTGTTTATTTTAAGAAAATGGCTCCCTCACTGCACAGGCACATTAAGGAAGTGACGTGAGTCCTCACAGTCAAATGGCTCTTTATCTCATGCTGCTTTCAGGCCTGTTTGTAAATAGCCTCGTCAGGCATGATGCATTTAAATGTTTTTCTACTTACTATGACAATTGTACATTTTAAAAGCATGTTTTTCCCCCTCTCAAGAACAAATGTTGCAGCAGTTCTTTCATTTTTGGATTGGGACATTCAACAGGACACTTTTCTAAAAAGAAAAAAAAAAAAAAAAAAAGTCCACTTAAATTTCCTTTCCTGACAAGGCTTGACTGTCATTTCAACAGACTGTAATTACAAACTCACTAAGAGGAATCTTTGCAGGCATCTATCCTCATCAGCGCGCTGGTGGGAAGGTAATGGGTTTTGCGTACGAGATGCAGGGCTCTTGTTTGCGTGCGAGTCTGGGTCCTTGTGTAGGCGATGCTGATGCAGTGCATTAAATATTGAGGGAGAACTCTCCCAGAAATAGAAAAGTGCAGGCTGGGACAGGAACGCCGAAGCTCGCTCCATGGCCACGTTTCGTTTCGTAAGCCGTGTTGTTAATAGCGTAAAATTCAGGGGCAGTTGATAAGGTGTGCGACGCTTGAGGAGCGCAGTTGAAGGAACTCCAGCAGTAAGCGGTCTCTCGCCTGTCTCTGTGAGTCATGTATTTTGGGATGAAGTGCTCATCCACCTCTACCTCTGCTGTGCTGGCGCCAGTATCTGGGCTGTAAGATAGTGTACGTGTCAGTCTACGTGGCCGGAGAGCCTGTGTGTTGTGTAACTCACTACATTCGTCGCTGAGGATGGGTGGCTTGCCATAGGGAGGTTTACTTCAGTTCACGACTCACATTTGCCCTGATACTGTCGCATTGTGTCAAGACTTGCTCTGTTTGTGTCAACGCTTAGACAGCGGCTGTTTGAGTAGGTTTGCATTCAGAAGCCGAGATATTTCCCGGACTATACAGGCTACTGCCACAGCACAAGGCAAAAGATACCATTTTATCATCATCCGACTGATCAAACGAACAAGCATTTCTTGGAAATTCCAACTCGGGTGACAGTGAAATTGTCAGCTTTTGCCTAGATCCGTGTTTGCAGCGCTTTAATAACTCGCCTCTCTGAGCTTTCTCCTTGTCAGTGTCAATTTGCCTGAGATATAAATTCCGGCTGCCCCGAAAGCTTATTTTATTAATGCGAGACAAAAAGTGAGCGCTAGTTCTCGAACATCACTCCGAGCGCACATACAACACGCACACATATGTGGCGTGTTTGCGAAAAGTCAAGAAGCCAGCCAATCGCAGCAGTCGTCAAGCTGCTGTTACCTGGGCAACCTGGTTGGAGGTAAGGCTCAAGGCGAGAATAAATCATTCCACTGAAGAGACAGAGAGCGTTACAGAGAGATGAGAGAAAGAGGCAATATGGAAGGGAGAACAAAAGAACACACTACCCACACCGTTATGAATTCACCTATTTGCGCAGCTGATCGATATCAAACGTTTCATTTATTTCCAATGACATTCCTGGAACGATACTAAAAATGTTTGAATCGTAAAAACATAGAGGGACACTTGTGGCATATGATTGTGCCTGTTGATTGTGGGGATCCAACAGAAAGATCACGGATGAATTGTTAATTAAGTCGGTGAGACACCCTGTTCCACCCCAGGGGCCGTTCTGAGGGAAGAGTGCTTTCAGTCAACTTAGGATGACTAATACACGAATATACATTACACATGCCAATTTGTAGATTCTGGAGAGTACCAGCCTTGGGAAAAATGCTTAAAAAATCAACATAAAAAATAAAAAAATCACAAAAGAAATGAAAGGACTGATCGCTTGCGGTACAATGCAGAGCGCTGGCTTTGAGAAATCCAGTCGTGCTTTGTGACAGAAAGGGACCGTTAAAGACAGAAGTAGCGTCTACAACCTGCATACATCTGTTCTTTGAAAATCCCCCATAGGCCAAATTAAGCGTCATGCTGTGCTCCACAGCAACACGGATGAACCCAAGACCCAGACGCACTCACTCACACTGTTCACATAAACAAGGTGCCATCTTCTCATCTTAATTCGTCTGAATTGCATTTTTCTTTTTAAAGAAATGACTAAATTATACGTGCATTTTCATGCCCACACCGGCATCCTCTCAGAGGCTAGTGATGTAACACTGTTTGACCCTGGATAGCATAAAGGGGGGCTGGGAAAGAGTGAAAGGACCGTGACATCTGCAGGGCCAGGGGCTGATGGAGAGAGTTGAAGTGAGGGAGGAGGTCATAGGAGGAGGGGAGGTGGGATATTGTTCTCCTCCAGCCCTCTACCCCTCAGACACATTGATTTTGAACCTCTCAACGAGGACGCCAAGCAGTACGCCTCTCAAATTATGCGTTTTCACCCAAAATGCACTGACTTATGCTATAATTTGTCGTTTTTCCACCTGCAGATAATTAGCACCATGGAAACTCAGGTGTCCAATGGTCCGAGCGGAACCAGCCTGCCTAACGGCCCCGTCATTAGCACTAACGGTGCCACGGACGACAGCAAAACCAACCTGATTGTCAACTACCTGCCTCAGAACATGACCCAGGAGGAGTTCAAGAGCCTGTTCGGCAGTATCGGAGAAATCGAGTCCTGCAAATTAGTCAGAGACAAGATCACAGGTAACCGTGCAGTATATATGGATTGGCCAGGAAAAATCTCCATTAAAGCGTCGTTGTCAAGTGCATTCTCGTTTGTCTTATCGCAGGCCAGAGTTTGGGCTACGGCTTCGTAAACTACGTGGATCCCAATGATGCCGACAAGGCCATCAACACGCTCAACGGTCTCAAACTGCAGACCAAAACAATCAAAGTAAGAGATCCGTCCTCACCAAGCCCAAGCTCCTCAATCACGGAAGTAGGGAACGAAGCAGAGCCCAAGACAGACGTGACAGCAGGAGGGGAGGAGAGAGGGAGGGGCGGGGGGAGGAATCGTGGCGGGGACAAAAGGAGCAAAAGAAAAGCGAAAGTGGAGGTCAGAAAGCAAAGGGTTGTGTGCAGAGGTGATTGTGATGGAAATGTAATTAGGGAGACGCAATGTGAGGCTTGGAGGTCAACGCAGAGAGCCCCATCTGCCTCCAATCTTGGCTAATTAGGGCCTTCTTTGTCCCCAGTTCAGCTGGGTTTTGGGGTGGGGAAAGGTCTGCTTGGGCTTCTGAAAGCAAGAGATTAAACAGTCGGGCCGCTTCTCCACCTGATCACCGCACATCAAAGATCGCAGCAAATCCGCAAGAATCAGCTTCTTAGCGTGTGTTTGCGTGCATTCGTATTGGAGATATAGATGTAAATTGCAGGATATAGGCTCACATACAGAGTAGTTTCATTCCTTGTAGTCTTCAGCTAAACATACAGTCTAATTCGTAACTGCCATAACTGTAATACTGATATTCGGTGAATAATGACTGGCGAACATTATTGGCGCAGTTATTTAAGCCGACTGCTATTGTCCTAATCGTCTTGTTTGTTCAGTGCATTCATCCAGCTTTGCCGCTGCTCTCTGACATTCAACGTTCGTGTGCCCACTGCCCTCAAATCCTTAAGCTGGGCAAATGTCATATTTTCCATGTCAATACGGCATTGTTAGAAAGGTAGAGAGCCGATAGCGAGGATGGGAGGGAGGGCGGGTGCGAGGGAGGGAGGGAGGGTGACGGGCGCAGTGGCAAAGGCTAGGAGGGAGCCGAATGCCAATGACAGGATTAGGGGCCATATGGGCTGCAGGCACCATCTGTACTGTGGGAGAGAGAGGGAGAGGGTTAATTATGGGGCAGCATCCCAGCTCTCCAATAGATCTCCCCCCTCCAGTCTCTGCTGTAAACTCACCCACTCACTGCACAATTACACCCCTACCTCAACAATACCGCTGCTTAGTCATACTGGCCTGCAAGACTCAAGCACGCATATGGTGGAAAAAAACACATCATTCTGCCAAGGTCTGATGGCGAAACATGCAAGAACTTGACTGGGCGTCTTGAACACATTTAAAATAGACTCCTATTTATTATAAAAACAAGTTTACTTGCTTAACAATTTTTTGTGCCGTAATCACACACATAAAAGGTAAACAGGTTCAAATTTGTCGAATGAAATGCTTTGTTCTAGAGCCCACCAATGAGAAAAATGGTTTAGACAGAAGTGAAAGAGCATCGGTAAGAGGATTATGTGGCTGTAAGGCAATATAAATGTTAAGAAAAATATATTTATTTATTATATGCAATATAAAGTTGTAGATTAAAATATATTTGTAAATAAGTGAAAAAACGTTAGTAAAAAGAGAGTAAGGCTTTCAGGCAATATATGATAAAATTTTATATTATAGTAAATATAAAGTTAAATCAGTTACATACGTAAGAAAATACATAAAAAGGAGAAAAATAAAGCAAAGAGTGGAAGGCTATAAAAAAACAATATAAATGTTTAGAAAAACAATGAAAAGTATATTATATTGTATTATACTAATTACATTGTATTATATTAAATTAATTATAGATTAAAATGTGTATTAGTACACAAGTTTAAAAAAATGGTAAAAAGAATAAGTATATTTTATATTATATTATAACATATTATAAAGATAAATAAATTATAGATTAATATATATATATATATATATAATATAGAAAAAGAAATAAAATACAAACGTAGAAGTAAATAAAAAATAAAAGAAGAGTAAAAGTAGTACAGACTATTATAAGTAACTTGTCTACATATAAATAAGTATAATAAATTGTATGTGTAATTCTGTTGAATGGAAACAATCGCTCAAGAGTTTTTGGAAAGTGAAGATACTTCTTTTTTATTAGCAAGAATATCAGTACAGTGTATTGAGCTTTTTTATTTGATTAGCTGTTTTTCGTTGGGTATTTTGTGAGGACGTGTGTTAGGGAGTTGTCAGGGATGCTGGACATCTTGTAATCTGTTTACTTGGTTCGCCGGTTGCCAGAGGAGCAGTTTCCCCTTGAGAGAGAAGACAAAGGAGAGATGGAGAAGGAGGAGGGGGCCAATCTCTTTATCTCAAAAAACCACATGCGCACACACTGACACCATCAATCAAAGTCACCCCCTTTCAACCAGAAACTCATAAATATACATATTTTATGAGAAAAATCTGTTCCCATCTCAAATACGACCAAGACGGCTCGGTGGGGGATTTTTAGGAAATATAGACGGGAATATAAAAATGAGATGAATATTTGAATGTCAAAACAAATGCCTAATTGGACTTGATATTACATGACACATCCCAAAGCGGAACAGGTTCGAAATGCTGCTGTCTTGTGGAAAATCACCGGCTAGAATAACAGCCCGTGATATCAAATTTTCCTCACGACTCCCTGAGGGAGCTGGTCTCAAATCAGCGCAGAGGGTGTCGATTCGTCTGGAGGGGGGAAGTGTGGATGTGAGAGTGGGTTCGTGTTTCTGCTGTCAAGAGCACAGGAAAGCTGAAGTATAGTTTAATAAGGGAACCGGGTTTGGTTCGAGTGAAGTGCGCATAAGAGACGTGGATTTCAAGGAAGGAGGGATGAGAGAGAGTGGGCGGATGTCTCGCCTTTGAGCGTGGCACTGCTGTGACATATCTGCTTCGACTACACTTGAAAGTTTGCACTGCTGGGAGTTTTAGGACTGTCACAGCTGTCTTGATGCATGCTTCTTAATAATATTAGAAATCCTAAACTGCAGCTCCTTGTTTTGTGTGTGTGTGTGTGTGTGTGTGTGTGTGTGCACGATGTAGGTGTCCTACGCCAGACCCAGCTCAGCTTCCATACGCGATGCCAACCTGTACGTGAGCGGGCTGCCCAAAACCATGAGTCAGAAAGACATGGAGCAGTTGTTTTCCCAGTATGGAAGGATCATCACCTCACGCATCCTGGTAGACCAGGTCACAGGTAAACGTTACCTCACTTCCACAAACGGCGCACACACCCTGGGGGAGGATTACAAATCTAATTAAAGCTCTGGGTGTGACACGCCAAAAAAAAAAAAAAAAAAAAGGCTATGTGCTTCACAGTCAACAGGAACTCAAAATTGAGCCCATTTACATTTTTAATGCATGTTCTTGGCAGTGATCATTGAGATAGCTTTGCAGTTATTTTATTTCATGTTTTAATATATTTTAGTTCAGTTTTAGTTATTTTTGTACATTATGTTGAATTTAATAAAAAATGAGAAATGTTTCTTTGGCAACTAGCTGAAATAAAAGTTTAAAAGGCTTTTTAAAATTTGAATTCAGTTAATGTTTATTTTATTTCAAGCAACAAAAATGTCTTTTTCGACGCTTTTAGTTTAGGTAAACTATAATAAGCCAGGTTCCTCATTTTAATTTCCTTTACAGTCAAAATAAAAGGAAGTCGCACAAATTGCTGCACAATGATAGATAGAAAAACCTCAAATCCATCGGAGATACAACTAAAGTGGATAAAATGAAAAAATCATAAGGCAGATAAAATGACAACCTCACAGAGTATTTCAAACTGAAGAATAGATATGCCTATTGTGCATGAATCATCTGTGCTTGTTATTCCCTCCAAAAATGAATGCATAAAATAAAAATCACTGCTATTAACCTATTTCATTCACCTTCGGAATGCAAATCTTTTTGATTAAATCTGAGAAATTTCTGTCTCTCCATTGACAGTCTTCGTAACGACCACTTTGATGCTTCAAAAAGTTCATGAAGAGATTGGAAAAAATTTCTGAAGAGACTCGATCACTTTATATGATCAACAGTTTCAATTTAGGCTTTTATTCTAATATAATCACTCATCAACTCACACATCAGTTGTGGCAAACAGAAGCTCAAGAACCAATCAGGTTCATTCTCGCGTGTGAGCTTCCGCAAGAGGTTTGCTCTCGTGGGTCAGGCAGGTTCGGTTGAGCTCCTGTTTAAGTTTGCTGATCAATGTTTATATGTGAACACCATTTTATTCCTCATATAAAGTGATCGAGTCTCTGCAGAACATTTGGACTGAACCGCTCAATTCATATGGATTAGTTTTACGATCTCTTCATGAACTTTTTCAAGCGTCAAAGTGTCAGTTGCGAAGCTGTCAATGGAGAGACAGAAAGCTCTCAGATTTCATCAAGTTTGTGTCCCGAAGATGAATGACAGTCTTTCAGGTTTGGAACGACATGAGGATGAATAAGTAACGACAGAAGTGTCATTTCGGGGCGCTTTAACCAACAGCCAAATTCCCAATGAAAGTCCCGCCCATATTTTCCTCTTTGAATATCACTCAGAAGTATGTCACATTATGGAAACTAAATGGTTTGGCAACAGTGAAATCATGTTCAAATGAACATTTTCCTTTGTTTGCTTTATAAAGTAGTATAAAGCCTGGTTTAGCCCTGTGACCACGTGACTCTCTCATCTGCCCTTACTGTAATTCACGGTGCTTACATTACTTCGCTTTCTGTCCGGAGCAGGTATATCGCGCGGAGTAGGATTCATTCGGTTCGACAAGCGAAACGAGGCAGAGGAGGCCATCAAAGGCCTGAACGGTCAAAAGCCGCTGGGTGCCGCCGAGCCCATCACCGTGAAGTTTGCCAACAACCCCAGTCAGAAGACGGGACAGGCCCTGCTTACCCAGCTTTACCAGACAGCTGCTCGCCGCTACACCGGCCCTCTGCACCACCAGACTCAGCGCTTCAGGTACTGCCCCCACCCACAGGCCGCAGCCCTGCCGCTCCTTACTCTTCCACTGCCGGTTTTCCTTTAAACCGCAGCACGTTCACGCCATCAGGGGGATTGACGAATCACAATGGGTCTAACTGAGTCAGTGTGTAAATTTTGAAAAGAACTGCCCTGCTTTGAGATAAAACACAGTGTGCATGAATCAGTCACGGCACGGATGCATTCAGATGCATTCATCGCGGCACAACCATGCGCGCAGTACTCTCGATCCATCGCCTGAGGGCTCTGTAAGCACTGCGTCAGTGCGATGGACGCGCCGCGCCTGCCGATTGGTGGATGCGGTGCCCAGTAAAGAGCTCCCCCTGGTGGCTGAAGTGGCTCCATGAAAACGCTTTGCTCTGGTTGTTGGATCTTGCAACTAATATCTTCACCTCCGTCACTCTCCCTCTTGCATTGCAGACTCGACAATTTACTAAACGCCAGCTACGGAGTTAAGAGGTAATTTCAAAAAAAGGTGTCTTTTCAAAAGCATCCATGCCTAAACAAGCTCAAACAAAGTGCCCGGAATACCACCTGCTGACTTAAGCATTAACCTTAGAGATTTGATTTGAGAAAACACCTAGATTGACATAGCTGATATCACAGCAGGACATTCTGGCATGGCTTTGTTGAACCTTTTTGTTCTTTTGGTTGGTTCCTTGATTGAACTGTATTTCTGTATTGAACTAACATTATTTTTTTTCTTCAGTTTTGGTTGCTTTAATGTTCTTTTTTTCCACCAGCATGGACATACAAGATTCCGTTTGCGTCTCCTCTATCAGTTCCAATTTTCTGTTGATTCGTTTCTGATTTGCCTTCATCCCTCTCTAGGTTTCTGTTTTGCTAAGTATCGTGATTTTGTTGAACATTGTGAATTCTGTGTCCTATTTCTAACAGGGATTATGACTAGTTTGGTTTGGCCACCAGAGAATATGACTAGTTAAAATGATAGCTGCTCATTTTCTTACATGCTTAAGGCTGTGGAGATCGAGTGTCCGCTCATCAAAGAGACAAAAATGTCAGGAACATGTGGTAATGAGAAGCACGCTGCGCTGAACTTCAGAATGACACCCATGGTAGCTCTCCTTCTTTCCTCCCCAGATTCTCCCCAATAACCATTGACAGCATGACCAGTCTAGCCGGCGTCAACCTGACCGGTCCCACCGGAGCTGGCTGGTGCATCTTCGTCTACAACCTGTCCCCGGAAGCTGACGAAAGCGTCCTGTGGCAGCTCTTCGGCCCGTTCGGCGCCGTCACAAACGTCAAAGTCATCCGTGACTTCACCACCAACAAATGTAAGGGCTTTGGCTTTGTCACCATGACCAACTACGACGAGGCAGCCATGGCTATCGCCAGCCTGAACGGCTACCGCTTGGGCGACCGTGTCCTGCAGGTCTCCTTCAAGACCAGCAAGCAGCACAAGGCTTGAAGGAAGGCCTAGTCACTACTGCTCTTTAACATGCAGGGGGAGCTACTGAGCTCCCTGTACATTCACTCTACATGGGCCTGGACTGAGTCTCTCTCTAACACACATTTGACACACATACATACACACACACACACACACACACATTTAGTTGTTTCGAACAAAAATACACAAGTAGAGTCGTTTTTCTTTTCTCTTAACACAACATGCTAGCCCTTCCCAACGTTTGCCTGTATTGAATTAGCAGAGGTGTGAGGCGAGGCTGGGGAAATCCACGAGGAGGGACAGTCTAATGAATGTGACAGAGAATGTCTGCAGAGATTTAATTTAATTCAGGCAAAGTCAGAACTGGTCAACAGAAGAAAAAAGTAAATCAAAGATGTGCAATTTACCCAAAATATTGCCCCGGTAACTCTCCTGTCTGGCTTCAGAGGATGTAGTCACTTTTTTACACTTGGGCATTTTGAATCAGTGATTTTTTTAGGGAAAAATGATTAAAAACAGTGTTCTCATATATATTATGATATAACTATATATTCAACATTTAAGGTGGTTATAATAGCCAAAAATGTAAGCATTTTCTAGAACTTTGAATACGGTTTCCTGGCTCTACATTAGGTTGCAACCTTGCCTTATGGCACCAAACACACACCTTACTCGAGGTCCAACCCAACAGCAACTGAACAAACTGTGTGGATGGTAGTCAAAAATCGAGAGGTCACCCGGGGGTCATCACAATCACCTCAGCACACCGAAAGACAACTATCATCACAGAGACACTCGCACACCAACACTCACTCACACACACACACACACACTCGCACATACGTACCTCCGCTGGAGGGCATAGCGAAAATTCACGAAACATGAGAATCTCCTCGTATCTTTCCACTCTGAGTTTTATATAGTTAGAATTTAGAATCGATTCCACCACATGCAGTTGTCTATGTAACTAGGGGCATTTTGAGAGTGTTCCCATGGCGATGGCATTTGGAATCTTTTGAAAGTCTTTCAAACCAATTATGAAGTCCAACCGCAAAATCCACAACCACATTAGATCATCCTAAGCAGGTTTGAACGGCTCGGGAGCAGGAAAGGCTCCGCGTCAGCTCTCCGAGACGCACATGCGAGCCGTTATGGAGGTCAGGGGCCACTGGGATTGGTCGCCCTTGCTCTTCATAATCTCTCAGATACATTTAGCTCCATTCAACAAACAGAATCACATTATAATTCGCTTTTCCCAAACCGGTTTTAGCAGCCCCTGCACATCTAAACATATCAAAACATAAAATCACATTTTGTGTCCTCAAGGCCCTTTTAAGCAAGTCGCAGCCACACGAGCTACAAAACGAAAAGAATCTTTTCTCGAAATACTCATCTCATAAATGAAAAATTCCCCTAGATACAGTAGAGTAACGACAATGCCCAAGCTGTCCACAGCCCTGTGATAAAACAAACTAAACTGTTCCATGGGGAGAGACATTGCTGTAAAAATTGCAAAACTTCACATTATATGAAGAAAAGAACTGAAAGATGTAAATGTGTGTTCAAATCAAGTGACATTTTGCTTTTCTAAATAACGCTGTGTTAGCCAAAGAGGACAATGATCTCTTTGAAAGGATTACATTAGAGATAATATATTTTTATATCTACGAAAAAAACAAGACCTTGTGCGACATTTTTACAGATTCTTAAATCGTGGAAATCTTTGGACACACCGCATGGCTTTTATTTTCAGAGTTTTCAACTTTGGGGAGAGAGGGCCAGTCTGCGGTGTAAGGGAGGGGATCGGAGGGTTGGGGACTAAGACTTACATGCAGTGAAACCATTTCATTTTCAAAAATACAAAAAAAAAAAAAAGGAGAAACATACGAAACATTCAAAAAAAAAAAAAAAAGAATCAGCAGACAGGTAAATGTATGCATAACGCAGGAAAAAAAAAGACGCTACGGTTTCTCTAAAGTGAAAAATGTTGCTTCAATGACGGTGCAGTGAAGCTCTAAATGGCGTCACATTGAAAACCCAGAGCATCTCATCTCGTATCGGTAGAAAAACGAAGAATCACCTTAACGCTTCAGCATTTTCAGTGCACCAAAAAAGTTGAAAATTGACATAATACAATGTAGCTGCACTTATCAATGTAATCGAATCTCACAAAATAATCCATAGTGAATTATATTCGCCAGTACTTCACCACACAAGGCAAATGTCTATCGTTGTACTGTCTACATTTTTTTCTTGTTGTTTTAATTTCTGCTACACATATCCTCTGTATTCCACCATCATATCGTCAACCTGATTTTGCTCCTTTGCACAAGCACTAACCAACCAAGGGATCTTAGCTTTGTCACTGATGAAGGGAAAAAAAGTCAGTCCGAAACAATTAGCAAGAGTGTGACCGCACACACACACACACACACCACACACACACACACACACACACATTTATAACATATCAAAGTGTCTCTAAGCTCTTTCCATTCCCATTGTATAAAAACTGTGATACACCTTGAACCCCTCTCAGCTTACACATTATTCTTTCGCTAACGCAACTCATCCTGGAACTCATCGGTGGTGTGCCCTAGAGAGGACATAAAAAAAAAAAAAAATATATCGTCAACATTCGTCCACCCTCTAAAATGAGCGACGGGGTAGATACAGTGACCAGGGCAACCCAGTAGTGCGCCTGGCGTCCGAAAGGGGGAGGGGGGGGGAGTCTTTAGCGTCGTCCCTCTGGCCGAGTGTCCCAACGAACCCTTTAGCTACACCACTTCCCCCATTCCCTCAGAGAGCCAAGGACAATGGCAGGAAACAAACATACTGCACCGCTTGAGCAACTACAATAATCATTTTAAAAAAAAGACAAAAAAACTTTCCTATGGAACAGTAAGTGCAATGTGCTTCGTTTTTATATTGACTGAGAACAAAAGATATATATATTTTTTAAAAAAGAAATTAAACGTCACACTGAAATGGTTTGCAGAATAGTGAAAGGATCAAATGTAACGAACAACAACAAAATGAACAAAATGAAAAAAAAAAAAAAAGTGTTAACTAACAGATTCATTAGAAGAATCAAACAAGCACCAAGAGCTCTGGTCTCAAAAAATGTCCATTATCCCTTCCTCCGCCCCCTTATTAGTGCTCTGACCATGCAAGCTAAAAACAAACAGCCGTCTATGGTACCAATAAGAGCAATTCTAAAAGACAGTGAAAGGAATACCGTCTAAAATATCATCGGTTTTAGCCCATGTTGATTTCAGAGTATCATTTTTCCTGTAATTTATTGATTTCCTTTACATATCAGAATCACACGTTAACTTAGCGTATTTGTGTTGTTGATGTTGCCATAGAGGACACACACGTGGGTCGAATATTTCGTTTTGTTTCCTTTTATTGGGTACGATTTCTTATATTTGTTTCCATTATTTATAATTAGTTGCCGTTCTTACAGTGTATGCAGGTTTTAGGATTAGTTAGAATTATTTCTTTTCAATCAAAATGTGTTTAATTGTGTTTGTAAAAGTCTGTGGTAGCTTTTGTTGCAACATAAATAATTTAAAGTGAAAAAAAAATCAATATAGCGCCAATGAACTTGTATTATTTGGGCGACTTTAAGCTTGTAGTTTTAACTTATTGTTAACTTAAAAACTATTTATTATCATTATTATGATTATTATTATTGCCTCGTATGAAAGTATGTTTTGTGTATATTTATGGTTTATTTCATTATATTTGCAAGTTTAAATACTTTTCATTTTGCCAAAATGTGGTTACACCTTTTTGTTTTTCTTTAAAGGGAACAAATAGATTAAAAAAGAAGTTAAAAAAAAAAACAAAAACAAAAAAAAAAAAACTGCTTTAGAATTACAATTTGGGAAAAGTTCTCCATAGGCAAAGAATGCACTGCTATATTAAACTAATTGAAGTGTATAAACATACATGCTGTGTGCTAGATGTTATGCCTTTAATGCCTGTGTTTTGTTTGTCTTGTTAAATGAAAACGTTTTGATTATTTAATCTAATCACAGTCTTGTTTTTCCAGCCACGTTCAGAACCCCATAGTGAATCAGGGCTCGGGGCGAGGCCTGGGGCAAGGGGGGGCGGGCCGAGGCGCGGTCTGGTCCCGCGGCCAGGCCTTAGGCTCAGCGTCCCTCGCCAAGCACCCCTCACCCCGCTGCCGCGCGGAGCCGACTGAGAGAGCAGTCGAGGAAATAAAAGAGTCGGTTGGGGGGCTAGGGCTCAACGATTAGCAGACGTGGCTGGAGCGAGCGCAGCGGGGGAGACGGGACAGGCGAGGCGCTGAGCTAGATAAAGGGGTCAGTGGTCACTCTGTTTCTCAACCAGTTGTATTTTGTGTCAGGTAATTTAGGAGGGACACAGAGTTACTTAGCAACGTTCTTCTGAAACCATTTTCCAGGAATAACAGAACAATAACAGAATAAAACAAACGAACAATAATATTAATAATAAAAAAAAAACACGATCAAAAGCAGAACTCCTGATCTCAGTGTCTGTGTGTCACAAATAAAAATCTCATACTTCCAAACATGAACAAAGACGAACACACAACAAAGGGGAAAAAAATAAATAAACCTTTCAGTTTAGTTTAGGATATTTATTACTGGGATTTCAGCTGAAGACGCTTGAGGACTTTTTCATGGAATTGTTTAATTATTTGTACTTTACATGCCAGAAAAAAATAAACGATATGAATCTCAATGTTTTCTTTGTGCCTGCTTTTTCCCCCCCCGAGGAGTTGTGTATGAGCTCATGGCACGCTTCCTTCATCCTTCATCCTTCATCCAATATTATCACTGTCAGTGAACCGCTTGGAATTTAAACAGGTCCACAACTCCAATAAGATGATGCTAAAGTAAAACATTAACCTGTTAAAAATGCCAATTTTGGTGGTTCATGTCTTACAATAGTACTCGTGCACTATTCTATGCCATTTTGTAGTATAGTGTAGTGAGAGTAGCGTGCAATTCCAACAAGAAAAAGTATACTTTAAATACCTGGATGATGCACTTAAGGCCCGTTCACACCAAAGATGATAACTATAAAGATATAGTTATAAAAATCGTTCTTAATATAAAAGAAAACCACACCTATAAAGATAATGGAAGAGAGAAACGATATCAGTCACTTTCACAATGATTTGAATGATAAAAACAATGACAGCCAATCAGAATCCAGAGCAAAAGCATTTAAAGCAGCAAAACTGGGGCCTGCTTATAATGAACAGAATGATACATCGTTTGCTGAAGTGGACGCTAATATAGTTATCGTTCTTGTGAACGGGCCTTTAATTCACACACACACACTCAGTTGTGTTTTTGTGTTTTGAGGGGACTTTCCATAGGCGTAATGGTTTTATACTGTACAAATTGTACATTCTGTCCTACACTAACCCTATACCTACCCATCACAGAAAACGTTATGCTATTTTAGAGTTTCAAAAAAGATAATTCTGTATGATTTATAAGCAACAAAAGGTCCCACAATATCAAGATTTACTGGTTTTACTTACATTGTGGGGACATTTGGTCCTTACAATGTAAGGAATACCCATACACACACACACACAAAAGGTATGGAATGTTTGACACTTCAAAATCGTACAAAACTCATACTCTGTGTATTCGTACACGGTATATAGTGAATTTGGGACACAAATAAGGACTTTTCTCAACAAGTCGCAACAATTTTTCAGATATAAAGTTGAATTTATTTCAACATGATCCATGGAATGTGAAGAGATCAGATTTTAATCAATTAAAAACAACAACAAAAACATTACAGTTTACCAAAACTAATGCTCTCCCAACGTCCAGCCTCTTTTAGCTGATCCAAAACTATTGGAAGAGGTTCTTAAGCCGCTTTAACAGGAAATTAAGTTTTGCTAGTTCCCAGAGAGCAACAACCTACAGACAAGAGAAAGAGAGAGCGAAATGAGTTTATATTGATTTTTGACCACACACATAAACATTTCATGCGTTTTAAAGAACATATTGCACAACGAACTGAACTTAGAGGTCATAAATTGCTGATAACGCACTGTGTGCATCAGTGTGGATGGAAAGCCTAATCTCCGGAAATCTGCAAACAAGGCTAATTGTTTTCAGGAGAAAATCACAGGCTTTAAAGAACATCTCCAGACAAAAGAAGAAAATCTTTAGTAAACACCCGGAGACATTCACACTTGATACAGACAGTTAAGAGGTTTTCCAAATTTCATATTAAACAATGTTGTTGATCACAGGGTTAGTGCAATCTTTGGTGGAACAAAGTAATTGTTGGGAGAATTAAATCAGTTGTTTTAGTACATTCGCTCCATAATGTTGCACTTAGCCTAAACAAAGGGCAGCAGAATCTTTAAAAGCAAGCAGCAAACTGTCATAACTCATACGAAACCCAGACCTCATTACATTCAAAGTGTGAAAAATGCATCAAAACAATTACGATAACCCATAGCAGGCCTTGTTTTTCCATTAGTGCTTTAAACATCCAAAATAAAGCATGCATTCATTTTTGTGGCGCACCATGCATCAACGAGCAGAGCGTCGAGTCTAGAGCTCCTCGTGGCCATGTGGCGAGAGGTCAATGTTGGTCGGCTCCTGGCACACTGCAGGAGTGGTGAACTCCATCAGATATTCACAGCGACTCGGCTCCGACGTCGAGGTCACCACCGTCTCCTTCCCACAAGTCAGCTTCACCTACCACACAAAGACACACTTAGCAGAAAAACCCGGTATGAATGGCACAGACAAAGATATGAAAGAACTAGTACTTACTGTAGTTGATCTGCTTGGACCTTGCCAGCACCCAGTGCCGTGCTCGTATTTCATCACCAAGTACTTATTATGTTCGGGCCCTGACCAACTTCCCCAAGACCTGCAAACATGAGTATCTCTCATTAAAGACCGACCAATACGCTCACGTCATGCTATTACAAATATGGTGACAAAAAACGGTCTAAAAATGACCTTAGTGGGTTTAGTCTGGCCGATATTAAAAGCTCTATACTGTTGTCTAAAAGATTTCTGTCGTCTTTGTTGCGTGGAGATCAGACACTGTAAATTGCAGAGACCTAAAAATCTAATGATCCAAAATTTGGGGACGCTAAACTAGCTCGTATTTCATAGTAGGGTCAAACGTGACTATCAGTGACGTAAGTGTGCGCTGACTGGCTGAACGCATGCCATATGAAACACTGGCATCCACCACTTTTACATATACTTACTCCAGGAACATAGAAAACATAGCATTTACCTGCCGCATTGTGTTCTTTTCTCAACCTTGATGAGAAGTAGCACTGCAAGTTGTTGTAGGCTCTTAGCCCTCCTTTTCGCTTTTTCAACAGAATGTAGATGTATGTGTTATGCTATCTCTGTTATCGCGAAACCCACGACACAACAAAAACACAGATCTGATCACAATGTCCTCCATCCACCGGTTGCTGACGTTTGTGAACGCTGCGCTTAAATAATGTAGCGGTCAGCCAGCTTACGTCACTTACGAGGTTTAGTTCACCCAAAGATGAAAATTGTCATCATTTACTCACTTTCAAGTTGTTGCAAACTTGTATGAATTTCTTTCTTCGGCTGAACACAAGAGAAGATATTTTGGAAGGCGTGTCTGTCCGTTGACTTCCATAGTATTTATTTTTTCCCCATACTATGAAAGTCAGAGGGTCCATCAACCCATATAGTTCAAAATATCTTCCTTTGTGTTCAGCCGAAGAAAGAAATTCATCCAGGTTTGGAACAACTTGAGGGGGAGTAAATGATGACAATTTTCATTTTTTGGGTGAACTGTCCCTTTAAGAGTTCAAACTGGCGGTGCGAACGGAACCAGGAAAATATCTTAGGGGGAATGTTAAGTTCTTGGTGGCTAGTTCCAGTAACTAACTTCCTATCACTACCCGGTGCTCCCATTCTGTGGAATCGCAACATAGTATGAAAAATGCTGTGAATTATTATTGTGAATTAACATTTAGGTTACCTTTGCCACTATCTAACACACATTTAAAGTTAAAGGAAAAGAGCATGAACAATAAAGACAATATTGCTGATATCGACCAATAACTGATGTGGCACTACACTACCATTCAAACGTTTGGAGTCACATTAACAATAAGACTTTTTAATGTTATTGAAAGAATGCTCTCAAAAGGCGGCAGCATTTAACCAAAAAAACAAAAATTGTAAATGTAATGAAAAAATAGTTAACACTTTACAATAAGGTTCATCAGTTAATCATTAGTTAATGTATTAAATAAAATGAACTAACCATGAGAAATACATTTGTTACTGTATCTACTAAGTCTTCATTACGGTTAGTTAATGAAAATACAGTTGTTCATTGTTCAAGTTAGTTCAGAGTGCATTAATGTTAACAAGATTTTAATAATTATTATTTATTAATTTATAGTATTAGTAAATGTTGAAATTAACTAACAAAGATTAATAAATGCTGTAGAGGTGCAGTTCATGTTAACTAATGAAAAAAAATTATGTAAATTGTACCATTTCACAATATTATAACACCCATTTTCTATTTGAATATATTTTAAAATGTACTTTATTCTTGTGATTTCAAAGCTGAATTTTCAGCTCCAGTCTTCAGTGTCACATGATCCTTCAGAATCATTTTAATATACCGATTTGCTGCTCAAGAAACATTTTTAATTACTATCAATGTTTAAACTAAAATTGTGGAAACCCTTTTTTTTTTTTAAACTTAATGCATCCTTGTTGTACGACTTCATTTCTCCATTCTTTTAAACTCAGTTGAAAAGCGCCCCAAAACCTTCTAAGGGTTCATTTACACGACAACGATGTACTAAAAACTGAAACAGATGACAACATTATCAAAACTATCCCCGTTCACACAAATCTGCGAAAAGGAGTAAAAGCGCTGTGTTAGGCTTGCCAGACAAGTAGTTGGCGATGTTTTTTTGTAAAGAAAGACTACCTTTCAGCGCATACGCATTCTTTTACAGAGCACTCGCGCCAAACACGAATGCCTATCCATCTTATTTTTATAGTCACCTGCACTTTGAAATTCTTCTCATTATTTCACTATAGCGGCTAATAATTGGAAGTCTCAAACATTCACAAAAAACACCTTATTAAAAGGTAGATATACTAAACGTGTAATTCGCGTTTTTGATGTTTACAGAGATGACAACATTAGCGTTTTCAAAAACTTGCACTTTGAAAGCCTTTTCAGCCCACCAAAATGCTGTTGTCGCGTAAATGAATGGTCAAAACGCATAAACGGTTTTCCGTTTTAGTTTAAATGGTGTCGTGTAAACAGCCCCTAAAAAGTTTCCCCACCAATGTCTCTTACCCAAGGTTGGTCTCTGAGCCTCCGTACTTGGGTTTCTGTGAAACCCGATTGAAAGGACAGAGTCTGTAGATGTACCTGAAGGCAAACCGAGCACACAAGTCAACATAAAAATAAATCACAGCTAATGCAGCACGATAAATCGTTTTAGCATTCACGATAGTCACATTGTAGGGTCAGCGATGTCAAGTTGTCAAAAAATCAAAATATCAGGGTTTTTGTTCCATATCGTGCAGCCCTAATTACAGCACAAAATATCATTCCAAAACAACAAACGCTTGTTTCACTTACTCGCTCGTGGTAAGTTCGTAGCACTGGCTGTACAGGTAAGTGAACTCCGCATTAGGGCCGAAATCAAAGGACAGCTCTTTTTCGATATTTCTGCAACACAATCAAAGCACAACTCAACACAGAGCTCAGCACACCAGCGTCAGAGAACCCTGCAAATGCATCAAATTCAAAGACACAAGAATATAGCAGATAAACCCAAGGGTTTGTTTTTTTCTCAACTACAAGTTGAGGAAACGCAATGCACTCTTGTTGTTGGGACTCAATGACCAATGAGAATTCCAGCTGCATACAAAAAACCAGTTCGCTACACTCCCACTTGATTTCGAACTCGACTTCTTTTAGCCATTTAGTATTGAACTAACCCGATTTGATCATCCATTTCCCGAAGAGCTTTCTCAGCCTCCTCAAAGTCATCTCTGGCCTTCTGAGCAGCTGTGAACCAGAGAACAGTTGGTCAGCAGAGGGAAACAAAGAACAACTGCCTAAAACTGATCAAGCTCAATAAACAGCCTCCGTCTGGCCGTGGAACCAACCGTCGATGAGGACCTGGGTGTCCGCGTCGTAGGGTGGCATGGCTTCCTCGTCTTCTTGACTTTTCTCTGGAGTCCTGACGATGGGCGGCGCCTGCATAACACAGCTACGTTCAAATGAAGGCATATATTTTTACACCTGCACAGTACGGTGAGCATGAGTTATGACACGCTATGTTGCAAGACCTTTGCCACTGTGCCTTAGGACATGAGTTAAAGGTTAAGGACGCTAAATGTCAAGCAAATAAGCGTTAATAGAAGACTCAAAATGTCACTGCGGATGTAAACATCACCGAGGATAATTCTTGCTCAGGTTTTCGGTGCGATACGCCCTCTCACCTTATCGTCGTCTTCATGATAATCATCTTCATCATCGTCGTCGTCGTCCTCTTCCTCAGAGACGTCTTCTTCTGGGTACGGCTCAGATTCATTGTCTACAACTGGCTCCTTCACTTCATCTGGAGGTGTTTCCACTGGAGCAGGTTCCTCAGGCTGGGACTGAGAGAACAGAGGAAGAGACATTTTTTTCAGAACTGACTATTTTACTCAAATTTGGATGACTTTATTATTGTACAGCAATAAAAAGACAAATGGACAAAAACAAGTAATGTAACGAACTACACTACTGTTCAAATGTTTAGGGTCAATAATATAGCTTGGAAAGATATTAACACTTTTATTCAGTGAGGACACATTAAACTGATCGAAAGTGACAGTAAAGAATTTTACATTGTTGCAAAAGATTTCCATTTCAAATAAATGCTGTTCTTTTAAACTTTATATTTTTACAAGTAAACCTGTAAAAATGTATCCACACACATATCAACATTGATAATAATAAGACGTGTTCCGAGCAGCAAATCATCATATCATGATTTCTGAAGGATCATGTGACACTGAAGATTGGAGTAATGATGCTGGAAATTCAGCTTTGATCACAGGAATAAATTACATGTAACCCTTTCATGCATACATTATGATAACCACAGTCAGGATTTTTTCCCTGTGTTTTTGTTGCTCTTGGGGCATGATTTCAAATTAATTTTTTTTACACTCCTATTTTTCAAAGAGTTTTCCAGATGTCCACTTGAGTAGACGGTTTTAACTGAAGAGATACTACATTAAACTTAATACAGTAATAACACAACAATATTGTGTGTAGTTAACAAACCAATCGATAAAATAATATCAAATCATTTGAAAACTAAAATATATGCAAAAAAAATAATAATATAAATAAAAATATGGCGAATCCAATTAAACTTCATACAAACGTTCACACTCCCCCCAGTCTAAAGGAGTGTGCTGATTTACCCTTATTAGGTGATAATTATGAATATGTTCGAGATGGAGTCATTTCTAACATGGCTCTCCTCTGACAAAACCTAGTGATCAGATGATTTCAATCTGATCTGAAATGAGCAGAGTTGGGGGTAATGCATTTAAAGTAACATGCACAAAGTAATCTGATTACTTTTTTATGCAAGGAGTCAAGTACTGCATTATAATTAACATGCATAATGTAATCATTACTTTTTGATGTTAATGTAAATTACATTCTAATAACACAAATACATTTATTTAAATTAAAAAAAAGATCATACTGCAGATGTATTTTTAAAAAGTCATAGTATGGCATAGTAACTATGCCATCAAAACCAGTGCAGATGCAAGAAAATGCTTTTTGAATAGCTGTCCACTGTAGTGACCTCTATGTCTGAAAAATATATTACAATAGAACAGAGTTATTTGAAAATGTAATAATATTTTACAATATTACTGCTTTTACTGTATTTTTAATCACATAAATGAAGCCTTTGTGAGCATAATAGTTTTGTTTCATATAAATAAGACCAACCCCAAAAACAGTTTTAAACAGTAGTATAAATAGGTACCATTGTTTTCATTTTCAATGTAAGTTTTGTTATAGTTTATCTAACACTGAATGTACCTGCCACTTCTCTACTGACCTCTGAGTGGTACTTGTCTTTAATATTGGCCCAAACACTCTCAAATGTTGATGTGTCCACCTGCTCAGTTCCTCCCATCAGTCCCTGAATAAATCAAAAAGCATAGATCTGAACCAGCGGCAATTGAGTCACTGCTTTTTCGATTGAGAAAGATTAAATGCAAAAATACCTGGGCCTCAGTTTCAGTAAGTGTGCCATCAGTATCTGGGTCCAATTCGGCATGGGTCTGAAGCTCAGAGATAGACACACTGACACAGAGACAACGTGTTATAGTCATTCTCTACACACAATCAGAGAGAAAAAACATACTCATAGGCACTTACAAGCCATCTCCATTGTCATCCAGCTCCAAAAATGCTTCTGCCATTTTGACTTTGTCCTTCTCCAAGCGAATAGCAGCCTTTTGCTCTGGAACGAAGTTAAAACACACTAGATGTTTAGATTACACCAATGAGGGATCACAGATGAAATGAGCTTGCAAACAAAACACCATAGGATCGTTACTAATACTCAGTGATTTCATTGCATTAACGGATATTACACGCAAAAATTTTAATTTGTCGTCATCATTTACATGAACTTCATGAATTAATGATGAATTTTTTTCTTCTGTTGAACAAAATAGAAGCCAGTGTTGAGTGGGCCGATACAGTCTGGCTTAAAGAGATGCATTTGATTTGATGCGACTATAAACAGCTGCACTCACCCTCCCAAGCCTTGAGGTGGCGCTCTTTAGCTTCCTTCTCAGGCTGCTCTGCGGTCTCTTTCACTGTCCTCAGAGCTTCAACTTTCTCCTCAAGCTGTTTCTTGTTTTCCTGCATATCAGTCACTTTATCCTACAGGAGAGACGGCATTTTACATTTACCAACATTCACTTGCAACTGGATGATTTGTGCTTGATGTGAGCAAATACGAGAGCAAAGCATTTTGACAATCCTGGACAGATATGTTAGTTCCTACAAAGCAAATCTTACCTGCTTTTCTTGCCGTCCCTTCTTGGCTTCCTCAATAAGCTGCTGTTTCAGGAGAAATCCCTCTTTGGTGATCTCAGCCATTTTCTGCAGAACCTCCCTCTCTTTACGTCCCAGTTCCCTGAGGACCAATCAAACATTTCAATGTGTTTGTTTATATAGTCACTGGATTAAAAGTAAAAGAGGAAAGTAAAACAACAAAACTGTCAATGTAATGCGTGGCTTATGAGCAGTTATGTTCTCATAAAAATTGTGTTCTGCATTTATTTAAATAAAAACATTTTTGCAAAAGCTCTTGTATGAGGAAACTATAAGGGCCTGTAAGGATATAAGAGCCACATAGGATACATTTTCATGTTAAGACTGCTAGAAGGGGTGTTAAATTACCATAGATTGCTAATATATACACTTAAGGTAATTAAAACTGATAATGAGCAACTTTGAGATGCATCACAATGGCCAAAGACAGGGGTGTCCAAACTCAGTCCAGGAGGGCCACTGTCCAGCATATTTCAGCGCCAACTTGCCTGGACGTTTCCTATATGCCTAAAAACCTTGATTAGCTGGTTCGGATGTTTAATCGCCCCTTTGCAAAGACCCGCCCCCTTTAGTTACTGTTGCTATGTCCGACAAGTCATGCGTTCTCACGCCACACATCATGTTCTCATGCAGTGAAAAATACATCCCGGAGCAAAGATTACACTGACAACATATGAAACAGTTTCATATTAAAAATATTGCAATTTTTTAAAGAAGTTTAATCAATAAATAGCGTCTAGTGTCTCTTTAATGTGTCGTGTCAGATCGCTGGAGCTCCTTCAAGCGGCTCGTGAACCAACATCTCTTCATACTAGTTCATTTATAGCATCAAATATACATGAATGAACATCAGAAGGAATGTTGATTCAAGCATGGAAAGACGGGAGTACACACAATTTTACAAGTTCACCAACGTTAATCTACTAACTCCCCTGACTGCTTAGTCGGATAAAATAGCGGATTCGGGGTTATGATTGGTCAGATCGCATGTCAATCAAACTGCCAGCGAAGCGACAATTGGGGACAGGGTTGAAGCTAAACTCTGCAGTACAGTGGCCCTCCAGGAGCAGGATTGGACACCCCTGGCCAAGGACATCCGTCTAGTGCATGAGTATGGGATGGAGTCCAAGAACGTGTCCTGTGTGAATGACTCCTAATGTGCTTCTCCCTGGAAAGCAATTACATTTGGATCAAAACTTACTTGCAGGTATTTTCACATTTGGCTCCACTGTTGTACTCATCAGTAGTATCACAGCAATCTGAGGGGAGCAAAACATTTAAATCCAACGCCATTTAATGAGGAAAACACTGAGAACACGGAGAACACTGCTGAGGTGAAATATCGAGATGCAGAGTCATCTTACCACAGATGCCATCATTAATACGGGAGGATGGGATGAAGGTGGGCCTGTAACCAGCATTGGTGCAATGGAAGCTGCCATTCGGACAAGCAGCAGTGCCTGAGGACAGACATGAACAACATCTCCATGACACCATCAAACTATCGCCACTTTATCCCTGTCATGGACTTAAGGACAGACAATTCTGACATCGGTTGTACCCTAATGTCCTGTAGGCTTTCTTTCTTGCATCGAACACAAAACAAGATACTTGTCCAAACAGTTTTTTTGGGGGACCAGAAACAGTCATTTTAATGAAAAAGAGCAACTTGTGTATTCTGTTTGATATTGGTTGTGTTCTGTGCAAGAAAGAAAGGCTCTGAATTGTCATTTTTTGGAGCACCCTTAGGTTCGTCACTTCGCACACTTCATCCACATACATTGAAGATTTACTCATTAAAATATGCATGCACAGATTCTTTGTTCTACTTTTTTAGCAATTTCTTTTAAAACCAACGAGGTTCGGTTTTGTCACGCAGTTTCCGTTTACGATATTTGATGTGCTTTATGTGTGTTGATCAGAGTTTGCGTGAATGAAAGCCTACATTAAATCGGTTACTGTATAGTTCAAGCAGGAAAACATTTCACTGCCGAACGACTTTGATCATGAATGAACGTGAAAAGATTTTAATTCTAGACTACTGGTAAACTCATGTCTAAAATGACAAAGTACAATATCAAATGAGTTCTGTCAGTACCTGGCTCATCTGAACCATCTTTGCAGTCACAGTAGTCATCATTCACTCGGTCAAAAGGAATGGTCGGGATCCATCGAGACAGGTGAAAGGCTTGTTCTCCTCATAAAACACTTTTTCTTTATGTATTAAACAATAGAAAGTAAGAGTTAAACCAGGTAAACCCGTGGAGTTTTAATATAGAATCTGCAATATATGAAATGACTTTACTTGACAGTGGTACTCCTCGTGGCCGTTGAATCTCTACAGCTGTCCCCAAGCTGACAGCAAAGACCAAAGTCAACAGCAGGTGCATGCAGGTCATGATGCTTCAGGATATGAGGGATAAATGCAAACTCCCACTAGAGGCGCGTGACCTTGGAGCACAATGTATGCACAATGTATTGTTCAACTGAAAACAGTGCATCAAATCCAAACAAAGATATAGTATATCTCAGACAAACGGTTTACAATAAAAAAAAGACTAAACAAATTAACTTTTTTTTTTTGCTCAGCCAAACGATTATCGACGATAAATCCGCGTCTTATTCACATGATCCTACTTAATTCAATCTGAAATGGCTTCCGCATACACGGCCCATACTGAAATACTCACTTACCTGAAATGATAAACACTACAGTATCACGATGGCAAGTAATATATTTTAATAAACATCGCGTGCATTAAATATGCGATTGTAGAATTAGTCAAAGAAATAGAAAACAAAAATCATTGAACAACAGTAACTCATTACTTACTTCCGTAGAGCTCTCCTGCACCCTGTGTGTTACGTCACCAAGATGAGCGGTGTTCTCATATGATTGGTGGATTCATGTGGAGGAAAACAGCATTGTGGGTAATGAAGTCCTTGAAACAGCCGTTTTCCAGGCTTTCTCAATTTCTGTTTTGTAAAACATGAATAATATGTTTCATTATATTTAAATAACCATACATTTTGGGCACAAGCTTAACACCAGTATTTATTAATGTAAATCTGCTTTGCCACAATTTGCATTGTAAAAAGCGCTATATGAGTAAAGGTGAATAAAATACAGACAAATCATCAGACAAACACTGGCAGGAATTAATCCCATTACGCAATTGTAATCAATCATTATCATGTTAAAATGCATGGTGTGTTAAAAAAGGAATGTTACTGTAATTCGTTAAAAGGCTAGTCTAAACAAATGTGTTCACGTGACTTGCAAAAGGCGCGCGCGCGGTTTTTCCCTCAGTGAGCCAGAGAGAAGTTGAACGTTATTCGCTCTTCTAAACTGTATTTTAAGAATTTAAGTTTGTAATATTTTGGGTAATTCATATCTGTGGAAGTTTCTCATCACAGTTTCAGGACTTGCAGGTAATTAGCCAGTTAAATATTAATTGGATTTCCAAATGACTACAACAAGATCTGTCTATCTTAATACCTTTAACAAAGTGTTATTGTAATATTGTCCACAGGAACGTTGGTTGTTAAAGAACGTTGTATAAAATATAATGATCGAAAAGTAGCTTTGTAAACAGCAGGTTATGAATGTTTTGTATATTTGAGCAGCATTTTATGAGGATTAGCCTAAATGACTACTGAATATTTGCTTTAATGCAGTCAAGTCAAAGGTAGAAATGAGAAGGTCATGAGGATGGAAATATTGTACTTTATGGATCTACTCTTTGCATACAACGGTTTTAATTAGTGTTAGTTTCTTGTAATTATGCTTATTTTACTGTTATTACTGTAGTAAATACATGTAACAAGTGTAGCCTAATAAGAAAAACACATTAAGATTAAATTATAACACGCTATTTTTCGTGAAGGAGGTTGCACAACTTTAAGTTTAATTTAAAGACATTTCCATATTCTCATGTCTCTAATCTTTTAGAACAAGCAGCAAAAATATTCTATGCTTATATAGTAAAATAATAGATGGTCGTTGTTTTATTTGAAATGAAAGAAGTCACAGGCCATATACAGATTCAGAGTGTACTAAAAAAGCTAATGAAATGTTAAACTAAACTAAAAAGTAATAAAACTACTATGTCCATTTTCAACAATATGCAGTAATTTAACATGTTTGTCTCTCAATGATGGCGGTCTGTAGGGGTCAGTAAAGCTTCACTGTTGAGCAAAACGGCCTGGACTGTATTTCAGAGGTCTTCAACCCTGTTCCTGACCTTCTGTCCTGCAGCGTTTAGCTCAACCCTAATCAAACACAATCGGAAGAGCTCTTCTGGATCGCTTGAAAATCACAGGCAGGTGTGATGAAGCAGGTTGGAAATAAATTTTGCAGGACAGGAGCAAGGTTGAAGACCTCTGTTGTATAACAATTTCGTTCTCTAAGCACAATATTTTAAAATAGTGAGTTTTAAATGAATGATACACACAAATCAGCCTCATCGCATGCAGCCATAAACGGAAAAGAAAAATACAGCTATTGCATTTATTAGAAAAATCGTCCTTTATTTGTCTTTTCAACACACTTTACAGTACTGAACAGTGAAAGAAAAAATATACTGGTATATATTTATATATTTGTGTTTTTATATATAGCTGTTTGCTTATTAAATGCATTTTATTCACAAAATGACAACTCAGTTCTCTCGGAGGAAAACCTTTCATAAAAATAATATAATATAAAATAACTTGGACACATTATACACATTACGGCAATATAATGTACAAATATTACAATCATTTTCCTGTGTTTTCTTTTTCATTTATATTATTACCATAACTTGTGAACAAGTAACATATTATTTAAAGCCCAGAGAATAATTTCATTGGAGAGTCTCATGAGGCATAACTTCAAAGTACAAAGAAAAACTGTTCTCTGATTAAGCCACGTCATCTTTCTGACTGTCTCTAGGTCATTAACCTCACAGAAGTATTTAAAACCCCTATTAAAAGCCTTTGCAGTGCAGATTATTGACACAGAGCAGCTGATGTTGCTCAGAGCTTTAGCAGGAAATGGCGTCGAGGACCAAAAAGACGACGTTTGGACCGAGCCATTTAAAGTGCTCACCCTGTGCCATATGCTATACAACCGTCTATACCGTTCGTTCCCCTTGATATCAGCCACCTCACAACACCGTCCTACACAAAAAATAAAGTGCTGGTAAAGACACGTTTTAGAATTAACTGATGATTAGTCTGTTTTCCAATACAATATTCACATTTAAAGGTGATGGGAGGTTGACTAAAATCCCCCAAATGAGTGGCAGGGGAGATGACAGGAGAAAGAAAGGGGAAGGCTTATGAAATTCCACAATTCAAATACAGTTCATTACAACTAAAAGTGATTCATTGTGACTGATTCTGAGAGATCTCAAATTTACAATTCAACATTACAGTATATACAAAACAAGCAGTGATTCGTCTACTATTTCTATTCGATAGTAGTTTTGATTTTTAAACCGTCAAACCAGAATGATACAAAAATAAAAACTGTACACAAACTGTTCAAAGAAAACACTTGTTTTTCCTTTTGATATCCAAAAAGAATGGCAGCAAGGAATTAATTTGAATAATTTCTTAATAAGAAACGATTGCTACAGTGTCGTGTTAAAATGGCAAATATTATTTGTTAGCGTAGTGCTCACAACATCAACGAAAATCCACACAACAAAGCATTTTAAGGTAAGACAGGCAAATGTAATGGGAATGTCATTAGTTTGCACAAACCGATTGTGTAACCTCAGCCTTTCCTCCTGTGGTCCGCCAAATGAAAAGTTATACCACGACATCCTCTAATCCTGTCACAGCTATCATATACGTACTGGTATGACCTCGAGTGACTGCTCTGACAGACGCAGGCTTGTGGAAAGCTAAGCTACTGACCAGCAGAAACTAGCTTGTTATCGTATTTCAAGAGGGATGCTTACAAACGCTGCCCCGCGATATAGCAACAACTGCTTTATTCGACTGAACTAAAAGCGTACTAAAAATTTCTGAGATGAGAGAGAGGCAATATTGCAAATCTAACATCAACCTGAGAACTCTCTCATTCTCTTACTTACTTTCTATCTCTCTCTTTCTCCCTTTAAAAGTTGGTGAAAAGTCAAATAGACATCGTGAAAAGATGCCGGACATGAAATACATTACACAACTGTTCATGACCTGCTTTCTCTGCCTGTACTGTCTGCTATAGTAACTTTGCCATGCAGAAAAAAACTACCCTACACCTCCAGATGGAGCTATTGTATTCACAGACATTTAGCAAGGCATAAAGACATGAAATAAATAGTCTGGGATATAATGCCAACATCTTATTATTCCACAATGTGACAGGTAGAAACCCTGCAGTTGACATTAAGGCATAAAAGCATCAAACTCAATATGGCTGCATGTGACTCCCTTTATCTTTTCCCAGCTTTTGTCTTTCTCTCTCAGATATTCCTCGTCCTTCTCTCACCACTCTCTGTTCTAGTCCCGATCAATGCTTCTCCGACTTATCAGCTGAGCGCTCATTCCTTTGGCAAAACATAATGTAGTGTAGACAGAGAATGTATTACCAGCGTGAGTGGGTGAAGGTGAGAGAGTCTGTGTGAATGTGTGCTGCAATTGAGGAGACTGTTGCTTTTACAAATTTGGCAGGAATGGATATAACAGAACAAAAAGAAGGCAAAACATATGTTTCAAAGCGTCACATGGCTTATCCTCAGAAAGTGACTATCATTAATTATTCACATGGAAAGTGAGGGCAGTCCATGAGCAGAGTGACGGTGATAAATCCTAATCTAGGCCCTAGACGCTCGGCTGGCTCGAAAGCGACCGAGGAAGACAGACGGATGAGAGCAGGAATTATCACAAAGACAACACGAACGCTCCATGCCGGCACAAACCATAATGGATGGAGATAGATTGCTTAAAAAGAGAAAGAGACAATCAAAAATTAAGACAAAAGCAGACACTCCTGTCCCATGATGCATTGCTTCACAACAGCTCCAGAGTTGAAGCTGGTGGTTCAGAAAGGCACACAGCCATCTTGCACTGGTAGCACTCCTGGGTAAAGGGTAAGAGGGGGTGGGACCAACTAACAAATCATTTCCGACATCCTCATCCCGCCACAGTTTTTTTTTTTGGACAGCAGACGTTATCTCATTTCTCCTTGCAGATGCAACTGTGTTCTCGCATATGACAGAAATTGAAAAAAGGTCTCTCCGATTTCACTCTGAGCATTTAAGTCCCTGTTAGAATGCTTTAAAAGCTGATTATTGACACCGATGCTCCTGTTTGAGATGGCTTTTTCCCAAAGAAATTCCTTTCAGATCCAGGCCCCCTGAACACATACACAGACACACAGCCGTGTGTTTGCATGTACTATGCGGTAGCGTTATTTTACGTCTGTGAATGTGTGTATGTGTATGTGTGAAAATTCCAGAGTGCTACACTGACGTAATGGCCCTTTACAAACCCCACCGTAATTCTGTTTCTCCATCAAACTTCACCCTCGCTGCTGGATGGACTCCAGCTCACACTTGAAATCTACAGTTGCTGTGTTAAATACTTCTCTGATATCAATATTATTTTGTTCCCTTTTCGAAAAATAAAATCAAAAGTCTTATTGGATTGGTACACAAGACTTAATCTGTTTATGGTCTAGCTATCAGAAACAGAAGAGTCCTATGTGAACGGTAGAGCGTAGGGAAAGAGTTTCTGAAGGATGGCCCCTACTTAGCCCTCTGGGCCAGACAGCTGTTCCTTGAGTCTCTCGTATTATGTGTCATCGGTAGGAGAGGACGACTTCTCCTCCTCCGTCTCCTCCACGGGGCTCTCATCAGACTGTCTTTCGTCCTCCTCCTCAACTACTGACTGAACCTGCAGTCTCCTCCGTCCTGACCTCTCGAGCACTACCTCTGTCACCTCCTCTCCGTCCTCCATTTTTTCTTCTGCCTCGTCCTCAGCTTCCACCGCCTCCTCATCTTCTTTCTTTGCTTCCTGACCATGGCTGCCTATGTGGTTATGACTGGGAGCACCGACCGGTCCTGTTTCTCCCTCCAGGGTGAGCTGAAACTGGAATTTGTTCGTGCAGGATTCAAGCTCGTTATCTGGGCCGTCCGGCGGTGGTGAAGGGCTCTGGGGAATGGTGCTTTGGTACCAGTCCCGGTTGTCCTCAAGGGTGTCCAGAATTTCCTGAGCATCAGGGTGGACCAGGTCCCCCCAGGTCTCCCACAGGGGATGCACAATATAATCGATAAAGCCGACCTAAATCAGGAAACCCAACAAATAGAGAGACTCTTAAGGAGCAGCTTATGTCGTAGAAGGTTGAGAATTTATGTTTGTGTAGGTGTTTATATGTGTACCTGACTCTTTTCCACGGACGCAGTGTGTTTGTCACACATGGGGCTGATTTCCATCCCACGCTCTCGCTCTTTATCGCCCTGCCGGAAGAACTCCTCCATAATGCGCTCAGTCCACTGCCTGTACACTGCCAGGGGCTTCGTTGGGTTACTAAGGTCAGCACAGTGTACCATGTTCCTCAGGACCTAAACACACACACACACACACACTTATGACTAAGTAGTTTCTATTCTTTTCTGGTCTGCACTTAAAGACCCATGTCATTTCTGACATAATAGTTTTATTGCATAATAAAGAACTACTTTTGTTGATAATCACCTGTATTCGGTCATTATAATGGTCCAGCATCAGCACTCCTGAACTGGTCACCTTCTTGGTCTCCACCATTGTCTTGAGATCTGCCAGCAAGCTCATATGCTTTGACATGTCTGTTGCCAGAACCTGAGAAGACAAACAGCACCATTTACCCATGAAATAAAAGTGTAGATCCTCAGAAATAAAAAATAATAATAATTTTAAACAATGTTGTTCGATGCAGTGCAATGAGCATCTAACCATGTCAATGACCAGCTTGCGCAGACTCTGACGTTGCCGTTTGGTGAGGTTCTGAAAGATGTCACAGTTCTCCTCATGTAGAAGCTTGAAGCCTACAGCCAGGTGGTGGTTCTCCAGTACAGATTCATCGTTGTACATTAATGCCAGTTCTGAGTCTGTGAAACAGAGCAAACCAGGCTATCAGTGGATTTCATGGCTCAACAATGAGAATGGCTCAACAACAAGGACAGCCTACTGGGCCCATGGCCAGTGTGAAAGAGTTTTTGTCCAATACTGAATTCTGATAAGCTTACATTTGTTGATCTTCAACAAAAATATGCCCTGGAAATGTAAACATTTGGTTTTCTGTAATGTATTTTACTTTGTCGTTGCTGGTTGGACACAGTGTTGTGTTATTGCTCAATTATTTTATTCTAAACAGAATGTTTTTCTCTGGTATCTTACTGTCTGGTAAGCCAGGCTACCAATATAATTATCTACAACCCCATTTCCACAACAATTTGTTATATTTTGTAAAATGCATTAAAATCAAGAATCTGTGATTTGTTCTTTCTCTAAAACCTTTATACAACTGACAAAAGTACAAAGAAAATAATTCCAATGTTTTCACCGACCAGCTTAATGGTATTTTTCTGAGTATGAAAGCACATCAAAAAAGTTGGGACAGAGGCAAAATAAATGTCAAAAGATTATATAATATCCAAGAAAAACAGTTTGAAACAGTCCACAATTAGCAGGTGAACTGGTAATAAGTGAGTGTATTATGATTGAGTGTAAAAGGAGCATCCACCAAAGGCTCAGTCTTTGCAAGTAAAAATGGGTCATGGCATAAAAAGAAAATTGTCAAACAATTTGAAATTCACATTTCTCAATGCAATGAATTTAGCTCTTTTACCATCTACCATACATAACATTTGGGGCAAGGCAGGAAACCTGTGTTGAATGTGCATGACATTCGCGGCCTTAGATTGCATTACATGAGAAACATTAAAAATATAATGACATTGGCTCTGGAGTACTTTGGAAATTGTTGTCACTTAACACAGTCTGCCGCTGCATCAAGAGATGCAACTTCAATAGCTGTTATGCAAACCTATACGTTAATTCTTTGCAGAGATGCCGCCAAGTTCTCTAGGCCTAAGCTAATCTCAGATGGTCCATAAAACAATGGAAATGTGTGCTGTGGTCAGATGAGTTTCAGCTTGTTTTTGGAAAAAAGCAAACATCTCAGTCCCATAGAAGAAAGGGGCCATCCAAACTTTGATCAGCGACAGGAGCAAAAGTACGTCATGGTATGGGGGTGCATCAATGCAAAAGGCATGGTTGACTTGCATATGTGTGAAGGCACCATTGACGTGGAAACGTGTATTGGGATTGTACAGAGACATACAGTAGCAGTATCAAGTATCAAGATGGCATCATTCCTGAGAAGTCCATGGCTATTAGGATAATACAATGCCAGGCCTCATTCTACACCTGCAGTCCAGATCTGTCTCCCATTGAAAATGTATGGCCCAACATAAAAGGAGAATCAGACAATGATTACTGTTTTGAGCTGCTGTCTTTGAATCAGATAAGATCGAGCAGAAAATCCAATTAGTATCCTCAATTCCCAAACGATTAAAAAGTATAATTACAAGGAAAGGTGATGTGACACAGCAGGACACATGCCTCGCTCCCTACTTTTCTGGAGCGTGTTGCAGCCATCAATTCAAAATTTGTTTATATTTACAAAAAAAAAAGAAGAAAGAAAACAATTAAGTTGGTCAGTGAAAACTTCACAGGTTAGATTTTGACAAAATTGCAAAAATTACTTCTGGTCGGAAGCATTTTATTTAATTTTGTTTAACATTTTTTCAAGAAAATATAAAAACATCATTGAGCCACATAATTCTGTGTTGCCCTAAACCAGTTCTCAGATGTCCAACTCACCAAAATTAACATCATATTCATTTGACATGAATGTTTCTTCCATATATTTGTCACGTGATCAGGGCTGCGATTCACAAAAGCACTGTGAGCTTAATTGATCGATTGTTGGCAATGGTTCTACGATCTACGAGGCTACGAGGATAATTCATCAACATCATGATTTTTACAATGTAGACTCACTGGTGTTGATGAGGAACTGGTTGGAAACTCCAGGGTGGTCTACATCATGAATGGCCGCAGCGAACAATGCAGCCAGGATTTCGAGATCAGTGAAAACAGCCTGGAGGGAAGATACAGTAGAACAGTGGTCATTATGTATAGTGTCAGTGCTGACTCTGAAACTTTTTGCTTCTGAATGGGCACTGGCTGGCCCACGTTAGCATATACTCACGTCCAGTGCTGGTGTGGAGAGCAGCACATGAGTAGACTGTGTGACATCAGCGGCATGCAGGCTGTTATGATAGGCCACGTTGGCATGGTAGTGGTCTTCCAGTGTCATCACATAGGTGATAAATGTGTCCACTGGGATCCGAAATGTCTTCAGTAGATCCCTTTCCTTTAACGCATTACAGAACGTTGACAGAACATAGTGAACGGTTAATATAAATGATGAAGAGGTCTGCTAGTGAAACTAGTAGGGCTGGATAATGACACAGATTTCCTGATTTGATTAGATTCTGATTTATAATCACTCATTTTGATTCGATTCGATTCAGTTCGGTATATTTCAGTTGTAATGTTTATTATGCTTACATATAGTATGAAGAAACTATTTCTCTTCTAATGCTTATACAGCGCAGTGTAGAGTTTTTTCCACATTACACATTTTTTTATTGCACCACTTACAAATTCACATTCACAACTCAGCAGGAAACCCGATAAAGGGAATATTCTAACTTTACGAAAATATACATTTTAACAGTTCAGCAGAATGCTGTAGCAATTGCAAGATGGGAAGTAAAAACATTTCGACAAAGCCACAGATTGATTTATTCAAATGGAGATAGTTGGATATTTTTACCCACTCCTAATAACGAGCATACAAAACCACACTGACATCTTTGCATCTGACATTTTTCAAAAGCACAGAAACATTTATAGCAAAATCAAGGGACCACACACCTGGAAGATGGCAAACATGATGCAACTTAGAGGTCTGTTATTGGAAAACTCCGCCACATGGAAGATATTAAGGCCCCACTTGTTTAAATCATTCAGCTCCTGTAAAGATAAAGTAAATAAAATTGTAACAAATCCATTAGACAAAGGTGGAGGTGGTGGAGGATTAGGCGTTGGGAAAGTCTGGAGTTAGAATAAGCATGCATTGTGTCCATACCCTAGCCAGTGCGTCCTCCTGCTCGGTTTTGACCCCGAAGCGGGGCAGGGCTGCACTAGTGAGGCTCGAGCTATGCGTAAGCTTCTTCACACCGCTGATGTGAGACATTGGTTTCTCTCGCTCCCGGAGCGTAGGAGAGGGAATCTCCACCTCATTTTGTTTGTCTGGGACACAACAAATGCATGAACTTTTAACAGATGACAGCTAATTTCAAATCAATAAGCATAGTGTTTCAGTGAATGTGAAAGTGAAATTAAGGTTCTGCACTTTTCAAAATAGAAGCAAGACTGAGATGTACAAAGCAGAGCGTGAGCAGACTCACTTACCTAGGAAAGTAGTGGAGATGTATTCAGACACCTGATTCCCCGAGCGGCTCATCTCAGACAGATGAGACAGTTCCCTGTTTAACATCCTCTTGAACTAGAGATCAGAAAAGAGAAAGATAGGGAAAGGTAGACAGGGGAGAGAGCATAGTGGTAAGTATACAGCAGCAGATGGTAATAATGAAGAAAAATCTGAAAATAAACTAACATGGTAACATGTCAAATAAATGTCTAAAGGCATAGTTCACCCAAACATGCATTGGTATGTGGTACTGCAAGGTTATATAGAGCTTATGCTTATAAAGCATGCAAATAAACCTTGTGTGGTTAGAAGAAGGGCCTGTCTGCAATTCAAATCTAATTAAGTAATGGCCATTGGTGGAAAACATCTCACATCTTTGCAAACCATTACTCAACAAAAAAAAAGAGAAAAGAAACGAGGGCTTTGTAGCAAAATTAGTTGTTTATAAGAACCAAATATAATGACTGAAATTGTGCCATTTCAGCAGATATCACAAGACAACTACACAGTTGCACAGCACGACTCCGATAAGACCCCTGGTCTGTCCCACTGACTGGTCCTTCACACATTACAATCTCCATGGAAACCAGCAGGTTTCCTTAGCAACTGCCTCCTCACAGTCCCTCCTGCAGCATGATGGGAGTAAGGCGATGGGTTGGGTGACAATCTGAGAGAGTAGGCAGGTGTCTGTCTCTGACCTCCTCCAAGGTCAACACTCTCTGTATCACTCTCCATCTCTTCTGCTCTCCTCCATTCTGTCTTTATCTCTCTCTCTCTCTTTAAGCCCTCCTTTTCGTTTCCTGTCTCTTTTCATCTCTGTCCTCCACATTTTATCCTTTTTTTCGAATGCAATACAATCACCCTCCGCAGTCATATTTTTCTGTTGATTGTGTTTAATTCAATCTATTTCATGGTGTGCATGTACTTCCCCTCCTAGATTACATAGACGTGTGTATTAAACATATGCAAATATATCATTTCTATTAAATGCATCATTATAGTTGTTGTTAAATCTTCTATAGCTGGTCTCCTTGTCATCAGGTTTGTGAGAGTGCCATAAAATAATGGAGAATTTCTAATCAACAACAGTAGAAATAACTAGAACGTACATTTCCTGAAGGAAATGTGATTGGTGCTTGCCGTGGCAAAATTCGGCCCTCGGTTGCTAGGGTGTTACTAGGTGGTTGGTAGTTGTCACAGATAGTTTCTATGGAGTTTTTATAGAGTTCTTGGCATGTTCTCAGCCCACTTTAGCACTTAGCTATTGAGTATTAGCATGTAGCTATTTACTGCTAGCATGTGTAGCATGTTGTAAGTCCAATTTGCTAGCATGAGACAAAAGTCCCAACAACCATGTCTGTACGATGTTCTGATCCAGAGATATAGGTCTTGCTAGTCAGTTGCTAGGGTACTTTGTTTGGTTGCTAGGGAGTGGCTTGGCAGCTGCCAGTGATGATCCTTCAAATGCTGCCTTCCAGTATGAATGATAAAAACCAACCCTATGACGTTCAGGTTTGAAAATATCCGTCTTTGGGTTTGGTTGCTAGAGTGCACTAAATGGTTGCTAGGGAATGGCTAGGCAGTTTACAGGCTTGAAGTAATAGACTGCATGTGTGCCCAAATCAAAAGAGCCGTACTCACGTGTCTCTATGATGTTCTGAATCATTTAAATCCATCTCATCTATTTTTCAATGGAAGTCAATGGGACTTTTGTTGCTAGGGTGCTCTAAATGGTTGCTAGGGCATGGCTAGGCAGTTTACAGGCTTAAACTAATAGACTGCATGTGTGCCCATATCAAAAATGCCAAAGTCGCGTGTCTATATGATGTTTTGACTCATTTAAATTCATCTCATCTATTTTTCAATGGAAGTCAATGGGACTTTTGTTGCTAGGGTGCTCTAAATGGTTGCTAGGGCATGGCTAGGCAGTTAACAGGCTTAAACTAATAGACTGCATGTGTGCCCATATCAAAAATGCCAAAGTCGCGTGTCTATATGATGTTTTGAGTCATTTAAATCCATCTCATCTATTTTTCAATGGAAGTCAATGGGACTTTTTTTCGACGCTTTTTTCATCCGCTGTACGAACGTCGTTGGTCCGATCGCTTATAAAAGTCATAGCACACCTCTCCTCAATGAGCCGGTCGATTTGACACCTCATTCATGGGTCTAGGACAAACGGTGCGGGACGAGTTACGTGCCGAAGTTTTGTCCGGCACAATAGTAAGATTGATGCTTGCCTTAGGCAAGCACCAATAACAATCCATGTTAAGTGTAATTTTTAAGTGAGTACAAGTCAATTTCCTTTCACAGCTATAAACTCACTCACTGTAAACCTGAATCTTCCTGAATTTTCTCTCAGGGATCAATACACAATTTCTTTCTCACACAGAGTTTATATAAAGCTTCATTTACAAAAAACTCTTCCCTGTGCAAGTGCACATCACATACTGTACCAAGGCTCTGTTTATACTGTGCTGAGTCATTATTAAAACATTCACAGAGTGCCAACTGTTTTTAGCATGCATGCGTCCTCTGGAGGACCAAGATGATACCAGATCATGTGGAAAGGAAATCAGACCAAATTAATACAAATATGTGTTACTAGGCGAGTCTGATACTATCTGTTGCCTTTATTATTTATTAAGATTGAGCTCGATGAAAGGGTGAGCACAAAAACATGGCAATAACATATTCATTTCAATATTTAAAGGGAAATGTATTGTGATTGTATTATAGTTGTACCAATTTATATATTGAAATTATGAGTTACACTTTATTTTAAGGTGTCAGTATTACAATGTAATAATACAGTTAATTACCACGTTATAACAACTATCTACATATACTTACTATAGGTTTAGGGTTAGGATGGGGGTTTGGTTTAGGGTTAATTGCATGCAATTATGCATAATTTCAAGTTATTACTACAGTAACTACATGTAACGTGTGACACTGTAAAATAAAGTGTTTATGTTAAATTGATATATTTTTAATTCATTAATAATATATATACCATATATATATACACACATAGGGTGGGATCTTAAAAATTGTCTACCCTACCTTTAAGCCTCTGAGCAACATAGATAAAACACATCTGTAATTCAACAATTAAGACCAGATAAATAGAACTAAACCACATCCCTGCCCATGTTGAAATGTGGCAATGAGTCACTGTTTGTGTCCCAATGTTTTTAATTCTGTCTGGCATCAAACCTTAAAGGGTCAGTTCACCCAAAATTAAACTTCTCTCATTAAGTTCTCACCCTCATGTCATTCCAAACCCATAAGAACACTGTTCATGTTCAGAAAACAAATTAAGATATTTTTGATGAAATCCATGAGTTTTTTATCTCCTATAGAAAGCAAATTATTACGTTCAAGAAATTACCATAATTTCCACATTCAAAGTCCAGAAAAGTAGCAAAGACATTGTTAAAATAGTCAATGTGACTACAGTAGTTTAATCTTAATGTAATGAAACAACGAGAATACCTATGTATAGTTAGACAAATGTCAGTCGCTGAGCACTGCAATCGAAAAACAGCAATTGTTTGGTACCTCCTGAACCAAAACTACGCGCTTATGCTGCATTCACACCATAAATAACATAATTTGGAAGACATGGAAACCCGTGACGTTACTCAGAGCAGTTATCAATGCCGAAATTAATCTGCAGCAGTCAGGTGGTACAGGTCAGTGCTCTTTAAAGGAGAAAGTGCTTCCATCCACATCCATCCATCATAAACATACTCAACACAGCTCCGGGGGGTTAATAAAGGCCTTCTGAAGCAAAGTGATGTGATCCATATTTAACAAGTTATGAAGTAAAATATTTTGCCAGACCGCCTTCCATATTCACGGTACGAAGAAAGTGTAAGCTGGTGTCAACGTCAGTTACACTTTTTCAGTAAGTTGAATAGGGAAGCTGTAGGATGTAGCATAAGCTTTTTGAACTGTGAGAGTTTTACACTTTCTTCGTAAGTTGAATACCTTCCGCAGTCTGGAAGGCGGAAGCAAGATATTTTACTATATAACTTGTTAAATATGGATATTTTTTTCATGCAATCACATCGCTTCACTTCTCAAGGCCTTTATTAACCCTCTGGAGCTGTGTGGAGTATGGTTATGAAGGATGGATCGAAGCACTTTCTTTAGCTCATACTCGTGACCCCATCCACTGCCATTATAAAGCCCGGATGCGTCAGGATATTTATTAATATTTCTCTGATTGTGTTCGTCTGAAAGAAGAAAGTCATATACACCTAGGATGGCTTGTGGCTGAGTAAAGCTTGGGCTAATTTTCATTTGAAAGTGAACTAATCCTTTAAGTTATGTTCATTATTATTGTAATGTTATGTGCTTTGAGACATGATGCTTTTGTTTGCTCCCTGCTGTATGCGTATTTTGAAGGGGGCCTGGTTTTGCAGATGCTCTTAAGGGAGCGTGGTTCACCCAAAAATGAAATTCCTGTCATTAAGTACTCACCCTCATGTCAGTCTAAACCTGTAAGACCATTGTTCATCTTCAGAGCACAAATTAAGGTATAAAATCCACGAGGGTTTTTTTTTTATCTCCCATTGAAAGCAAATTATTACATTCAAGGAATTACCGAAATTACCACATTCAAAGTCCAGAAAAGTAGTAAAGACATCGTTAAATAGTCAATGTGACGAAAATACCTTTTTGAGTGCAAAAACACCCCAAAAATTATGACTTTAGTCAACATTTTCCTCTCTACCTTGTCATTCTCCTACACTGTTGACATTGAAGATATTGCAGAGCTTCCATTTTCTATGTCAGAACGTCGTTGTGGTGCTCACATGAACAGCGTCAGCCAATAGTGTGCCGGCGTTCGGACAGAAACACAGAAGCGCTGCACTGCGTCAACTGCGTAGGAGACTGACAGGGTAGAGAAGAAAATTCAGTAAATAAATAAAGTTATTTTTGTTTTGTTTTTGTGCACAAAAAGTATTCTCGTCGCTTCATAACATTAAGGTTGACCAGTGTGGTAACGTGACAATTTTAACGATATCTATACTACCTTGAATGTGGTAATTTTATTGCTTTCTATGGAAGATAAAAAAAACCTCGTGAATTTCATCAAAAATATCTTCATTTGTGTTCTGAAGATGAACAAAGATCTTACAGGTTTGGAACGACATGAGGGTGCATAATTAATGACAGGAATTTCATTTTAGGGTGAATGAATCCTTTAAGTTTAGCCCATGATAGACTTAAAGGTGATGAGGAGATGGAGTATCCAGATAGAAATTTGTTGTCCATTCTCAATGGGAAAGTGCCCAAGCAACATCACTTGGCAACATTTCCTGGCAACATTGCTCAAAAAGTTGCCCCATGTCTCATCACCTTTAAGATCTGTTGTTGCTGGATATGATTAAAACATTGAGACTCAAACACTGACTCTGCCACATCTCAACATCATCATTATCATTGTCAAACATCTTAACAGTAAACAAGTCTTTAATAAAAGAACTATGCAGAAAAAAGCTGGTGCTACACTACCAAATATTGACCAGATGAAGCCTGATCCCAGACCAGAGCAATAGAGGCAGGGATAGAGGAAGTGGGAAGAAAGCGGTTGAGGCGTCCTGAGACACAAGCCCACCATACAGATTCTGTCCATCTATATTCACTAAAACAACATAAACCAAGTGCTATGGCGGCAGCCATTTTCTCCCCGGCTCTCAAAGTGTCACTGTATAAGTGCCTAAGTTAGAGTTAGAGGTATGGAGACGGGTACAAATTTTGACAGCATACAACAAACATCAGTCTTCCGTTCCAGAAGCATTACAGTTCAATCACCTATGCAACTTTTCTTCCCCCCCCACATTTCTGTTCATCACCCTGCTGCGCAAACATCCTTTTTAGGACCTGACCAAGTTTGTTATCAGATATTTAGCGAGCTTTTTCTATTTATGCCGGCCCTACCTGGTCCCACCAGCCAATCAGCCAGGGTTTGGAGCAGGTATCACAGAACAGATCCATGAAGGGGGTCCTACGCTCGGTGGCCTGACCACCCCCATCCAGCACCCCATCTGCAGCTGCCTCCAGCTCCAGCTCTGACCCTCTTCTCCCCTGCAGGGGGCTGTAGCTGGAGGAGTGGGCCAGCCGGTAGCCTCCGGGCACAGGTGAGGGGCAGGAAGAGGGCGGCGGGTCAATGGCTTCCACTACGCCCATGCTGAGGGTGACGGACGGCGTGGACCGTTGGCAAAGGCAAGAGGCGCGGAAGTGCACGGGGGCCGAAGCGCGGCGGGTGCCCCAGCGGCATGTGGGCGTGGTCAGGGTGTGGGCAGAGAGGCCGCAGCCTAGCCGGCCAGGGTGCTCCAGAGTGACGGCTGCCCCCAAGAGGCGGGGAGCAAGGGAAGGGGAGGGGGGGTAAAAGTCCAGCGGCAAGCGCTCGCTAAGTCTGTCTCTCTACATGCATCAAGCAGTGTAAGAACAAGGCCCTCCTGAAAACCACAGATTGGGCTCCACTGCGATCTGCAGGCGAGTGTCCCCTGTGAACGGCCCGCCAGGAGCCGCCCAAATCCGCTGGCCAAAGGAGCTACATCTCATCCCAGCAGCTGAGTAGAGCTGACCTCGATCCAGCAGGAGGGGGAGAAAGCATCGAGAGGTGGAACGGACAAAGATGGAGAGTCAAAGAGACAGAACCGTCTGAAGGACACAGAGAGGAAGCGGAGGGAAGGAGAACAGAGGAATTATAGGAGGTGAGGAGGAAGATGGATGTGAGCAAATAGCTAACGCAAGCTGAGAGATGACAGGACGAGGAAGGAAAACAACAACAACAACACACAGGTAACAGCAGGTGGAAGCGGTTAAGAAGAGACAGAGAGGACAACGGAACAAGGAGACACAGAAACAGAAAAGAGAAAGGGCCTTCAGTCAAAAGACAAACTACAAAAAAGCGGTGGTCTGGAAAAACATCCTTTCTCTCCCTGCGTTGACGCCCCTCCCCCACCGCAGAGCTCCAGGACCCGGGCCCAGCGTTCCCAGCGAGTTGTGTTCAGACCGCACAGTCCATGAAGCACAATACCAGTCCTGTCAGCACAACGCAGCTCTCTTCAGCAGCCTCACTGTTTAATCCACACACGGTGTCAGACTCGCCGATGCAGCTTAGTTGATGCTCTGCCTCTCGCTCTGTTTCCCTGGATGCTGTAGACAGATCTCGCAAGCTAATCAGCCGCTGTGGCAGGAGGCGTGTGCTTGGGTGTGTGTGCTAGTGGCGTGAGTGCGTGTACACGCACCCTGAGAGCGCATGTGCGGCAGACGGCATGTAAGAAGCGGAGAAGAGTGGAGAAACGTCTGTACGTGTACACACGTGTATGTGTGTGTGATTATAGTCTGACAAAGAGGAGGGGAAAGAAGCTAGACTTCAGTGTTTCGGCTAAAATCTGCATGAATGATTTTTGTGTGATCTCTGCATCCATAAGGGAGTAAATGTGTGTGTTTATGTGTGTCATCTTCTTCAGCATAGTAAGCTCTTCAATTCATACATGTTATGATATATACACACACACAAACACTGCTTGCTTCTCATACTGATCCCTATCAGGTATATAGCAAAACACACGAAACACCAGTATTACGGTACATGGAAACAACCATACAAAAACTGCACATCCAAAGTCTTCATGGTACTGTCTCTTTAAACAGGCAAGGTATGGAAGAGAGCAACCGATTTTTCATTGGCCAGCATCTAAATCACATGCCTCATGGCCACAGCAAAGAGCCAATGGATTAACTGGCAGGGTAGACCTTGCTGCAGCTCGATAGCAACGAAGGTTACAGCAGAAACACAGGCATCAGGACCAAACTGCAGACCCCTCCTCCCTCCTTCATGTCCTCCCCATCCACAAACCCTCTTTTTTTCTCCCTCTCTCTCCATCTCTCCTACACTTCTCAAACCAGAGCAGTGCGTATGACAAGGCTGGCAGAGTTGCACACAAAAGCTATTTGCATCTGTGTTTGTGGATGATAATTAAAAATACATTAAAGAAAGGAACATCACTCAGGCGGGACCATATCAGATGAACTGGCACACGCAACCTGCTCAAGAATCTTCCTCTGCGTACACATAGATGTAGTCCTTCATGTGTGATAATCCATCTCGCAAACCTCTTCTTGAGGAAATCTAATTCATCATGTTAAATGAACAGGGTGGAAATTGTAAACCATGAATGGATACTTGGAATGGAGAAAATACATAGTGTGATAAGCCACAAAAACTAGGCAGCACAGACGTGACAGTAAGTGATTGAAGAAACACCTTATTGGAGGCCATCTCGCTAACAGAGCGGTGGGTCTGAATGGTCTCCAGCTGGTCCAAACACCAGTCAAGTTCCTCCAGAGTTTCCCGGGCCAGCTGCTGGTATGTCTCATCTGCACAGGACATAAGACACAACCATCAGCTTCACATCACAACAGCACTGTCACATACATTTAACACTTACTGTGAGAACTTCGTTTGTGAACAGTGGGGATGTTGTTTCCTGACAGGAGGACATAAAGAATTGTCTGAGTGATGTCTTCAAAAAAAAAAAAAAAAAAAAACTTCCAAGCATGAATATTTCAAGAGCTTCATATGGAGAGATCAAATGCCTTATAAATAATGTATCTTTTTACTCGTAAGAATGAATAATCATTTTTTTTCAAACCGGAGGAACAAGAGAATAAAAAGGAAGACGTCTATAATGACTGAAATCTAGTGACAAACCGACTTATAAAAAATATCAAAGAAAGCTCAATAATTTGCTCTAAAAATGAACTGTTCCTAAAATATGACTTATGTCAGTTTGTATTGAGGAACAAAGTTGTTTGAGCATTTAACACCACAAATACAACAAATGTATTCGGTGTGTAGACAAATATGGGGACATTTTCTGTTCCAGAATGACAACACCCCTGCTCCCCAAGCAAGGTCCCCATCAATATATATTTTTATGATGTCTGGTATGGAGGAACTTGACTGGCTTGCCCAGAATGGCCCAACATCAGTGTCTGACCTCATTATTAAACATGAACTTTCAACCCCTCCTATTGCTGCTATATCAGCTTACTGTAACGCTAATGTCCAAAGAAGAAGAAAACAACTCCGGACAAAGAACACAAGCAGGAATTTTAATACACAAAGATGATTAACTTAAAGGAGGAACAGCTGATGATGAGTGTTAGTGTCCATGGTAACTGATGAGTGGTGGGAAACTAGAACAAAGGAACAACAAACTGAAAGTCCAAGAAAACCAAGACAAACTTGATGTGACTGTGACATTTACACTCTTCTAAGACTGTGGCACGTTGCATAAACATAGCCACTATTTTAAAACTGTGTATTAAGAGCTAGTCTGACCAATGACCAACTAGCAATTAACCAAAATGTTAATTCTATAAATGAGACCAATCTACCTTTATATGTAATACAAGCCTTGAAGAAAAACATTAAATGACTAACTTGTAAGACTAGTCTAAGCTAGTGTTGTAGTCAAGACCACCTAATTGCTGACCCGGCACAACAATATAACTAAATCAAATTTGAAATAATAAGTTATCAATTTCATCTGAAGCAAGAGGTTTTACATCTAATCACATTAATGACGTTAACAAATCAGACAATTTAGTGATATCCTTGCAATTGTGGTCTTGACCTGTCTTGAAACAAAATCCCAAGTCCTTTTAGTCTGAGACCAAGTGTAACCCCTCTACCCAGGTCCTACTCGACCCTCTTTGGCCTCGAACGCAGGTCTTGTGGGAGTCGGACACTCTAACAAGGAGGCTAAAGGCCTCAGGGATCTGTCACTAGAGCATCTCTCGAGTGAGGTTTACTCGCACAGCAACTACTAGCTGACCTCCGTTACACTCACCTCCGGGTCACGGCACCAATGTAACCCCTCAACCCGCACTGAGCAGGCCTCGAACCCCAGTCTTCTGGCATGGGAGGCAGATGCTCTAACAATGAGGCTAAAGGTAGATAGGAGTGAAGTTTAGGGGGGTAGTTTAGCTGATAGTTGCTGTGCGAGTAAACCTCTAGACGCTAGAGGTTGCAGCCTTTAGCTTCCTTGTTACAGTGTCCGATGTGTCCAGTGTCCCATGCCAGAAGACCCAGGTTCGAGGCCCGCTCAGAGCGGGTCGAGTAGGGCCCGGGTAGAGGGGTTACACGAGACCTTCAAAAAAAATGAAACCATGACTGGTCTTGAGTACTACAACACTAGTCTAGGCAGTTTATGCAGCCAGCCACTGCTAGTCCTAACTTTCAAGTTGCATAAAAATGTGCGTTGTTCTAATTTGAATCAGAAGACTTACCTATTATCTAACGGTTAGTTGATCAACTAGGTCTTAAGACAGTCTTAACATAGAGGCTATGTTTATGCATCTGGCTCCATTGCCATCACTTTTCTTATTTATCTCCACATTGCTAAAAGGTTCAGATCTGGGCTTTGTTGCGATTCTCTAGAATGTCATTGTAGGATGAAGCATTACGATTTGTTCTCGCAGAAATCACTGCAATACACAAATCTGTTAATTAGGTGGAACAATTATATATATATATATATATATATATATATATATATATATATATATATATATATATATTATTATAAGTACTTCTATTATTGTAACTACTTTCATTTATTTGAATTTAAAGTTCAACATGTGCAGCAGCTAGCAGCTGAGAGCTGTTATTTGGCTAGTTAAAGCATCTGGTTAGGTTCCAGCCCCTCTTTCCCATATGGCTCCACTATTTCTGATGCTGTAATGCATTTTACTGGCAACAGTGTCTACAAGAGGAAGTGTATGCGTAATGTGAGAGACAGTGTGTGGGAGAGTGCTAGTGTGGGAGATAGAAAGCTCACCAGTGACTAAGTTACAGTACAGTAAACATACCTGAGAGCGTTGCTGGGGGAACCGTGGGTTGGCTGGTCACTGGTGACCTCCTGTGGACAAAAAGATAATTACATGAGTGATAGTGGTGGAGGTCGCCCTCTACTGGAGTGAATGCATTTAGCATTGCTCACTGGGAGGAAAGCTGCACTTGTTATGAGCTGAGCAAATAAAGTAAAATATTACAAAAAATTCCATTTAAATTACATTTTTAAACCTTATATTATAAAATATCAAACATGATATATTTATATATAATTATATAGATATGTCACATTTTAAAATAGTTATTTTCTCATAAAATAAAATTCTATTTTTTATGTTAAAAATTATGAGTTTAGCTATCTGAACATGCATTCTTTTTGTACATTGTTTTTTAATTATTCATCATGAATAAAAAGCAAAAATGCTTCGTTGTAAATGAAACACTGCTGGCCATAAGGGGGCAGAGTAGAAATCCAGAAATTGTTGCATCAAAGCAAAAAAACTGACTTGTTAGTGGGAGTCGTGACGTTGGCGAGAATGGTGAAGTTGCTTCTGACAGTTCGTAGACTAGCCAACACCTAGAGAGGCAGAGAGGAGGAAAAGAGAGAGCAGGTGAACAGCAGGATATCACTCAACTCAAACTCAGCAAGTCATGACAAGCGATTAGCACTCATTATATAGTGTTCGCCAGACACAACAGAGGCTTACCTGAGCAAAAGGGGTGACTATGAGATCTTCAGCATGACTGTAGAAGGAGGAAAGAGCAGTTTCAGTGAATGGGAAGGGGAAAAAAAACGCTTTACATTTTGGTAAATGTTTACAAATGGTCTGTTATAGTATTGAGATGAGGCAAGGAATCATCCCCAGGTGTGAGGAAATAGATTTAGCCAATAAGCCATAATCCAGAGGTGGCAGTCACGGGGGTCACTGCCGCGTGCTGAGAGCGTGAGCGTTTCTGAGGGTGTAACAGTATTATAGTGAGATGAGTAAAGAGGGATTTGGTTGATGTGCTTAATGTGCATGGTGATTCTGGGATAAAAGAACTTCCTCTGAGGCCGTTTAGAAATGAAAAGTGAAGACAGTAAACAGTGAAAGTGTGCTGTGCATTGAGGGAGACGGCTTACCCCTCGCTGTTGATGGAGGAGTTTCGCGACATGGTCTTGGGGGACATGTCGTAGTCAGAGTCAGAGCGGTAGAGAAAAGATTCCCTTCTCTGACTCTGAGGGAAGGGGGGATGGAGCACCACCCCAGGACTCGCCTGCGAATCCATAGGGCTGCGGCCAGGAGAGGGCCCATTCTCCACATCATAGCTGTGGAAAGAGAGAGAAACCAAAATGACATGGAGAGAAGGTAAAAATGCATGTCTTGTCTTTTAGCTCAAACAATGCTTTGCCAGTGGCTGCATTAGATTTCCAGTCTCTGGCCAACAAAGCACAAATAGAGATGTGAAACACAAACAATCATGATTGCCTCATAGAGTCAGCAAACGCTCTCTGAATGTATAAAGAGCTGATGAAGACTGTGTCGCCCTGAACAGCCATTAAAGGAGATCACGAGCCTAATCAGAGAAGAATCCTCAGCCGCCACTTCACAATTTATATTCTATGGGCACTTTGTGGAATAATTCACGCAAAAATTAAAAATCTGTTATTATATGCTCACAATAATGTCATCCAAACCCATATGCTGTAAATTACAAAAGGAATTTTTACACGGCTTTTACCGTACATGACAAAAAAAAAAAAAAAAAAACATAAAAATAGCCCTAACAACTTTGGTGTTTTTTTCCAGATCTTGGGAACAGAAAAACATAATTTATTTTTTAATCTTCCCCTCCACAGAAGGTTTAATGTCACTGGCACAAAAACAAAATTGCATTCCTGTAGCTCAAACAGTATGGTGCTAGCAATGAGGGTTTGATTCCTAGGGAATGAATGAACTGATAAAAAATATATACCTTGAATGCAGTGTAAGTCGCTTTGGAAAATGCATGATTGTAAGTTGGTGCTTTCATGTGCTGTAACTGAATGTGACATGTCAGTGCAAAAATGCAAAATAGAGAAATTCTTACTGCTTCAGAAAACTTTGAAAATGGTGATTTGGATTTTTTGATGGCGTTTTTTGTCCTTTTTGTTTCACTGGGGAAAAAAGGGTTTAAAACCACACGAGACCACATTAAACGCCGACATCTGTGGAAGGACTAATCCACTCAGTTTTAGCATTAAACATGTGACTAGTGGAAAAGTACCGGATACGGTGTCTAACCCCATCTGGGGTTATAATACATGCTGTATTTGTTCAGTTATCATGGCTCTGTGATAACGAATGAAAACTAGTCATCTAGAGAGCCTAATGACTACAGAGCCGAAAGTGAGTGTGAAGGTCATTCGCGAGGCGCATACAAGACACATACAAATCCTACTTGCAATCGCAGATATAATAATGGGCAGGGAGAAAGCCGACAACAGTACAAAGTACACAGTTCATCCTTGCGCACCCATCTGAAGTCTGGAGGCTAGGAAGCATTTGACTGGGATCACCTGTGCTCTATGATGGAGCCTCGTACATCTGAAAAAGCAACTGCCGGTGGATCATGGTGCGAGAGAAGCCAAGCAGAAGAAAGGGAAGGCTCTAACATGCTTCCTAAAATCCTGCCTCCTCTGAGTCATGCTGGGAATTATTGGTACACCACACCAGAGAAACCTCAAACCAAAGCCTACACTTCAGAAGTGAAGCGTCAGAACTAGGTGCCTGCCAAGACTTCAGTCTCTCTCGCGCTGTCAGTCACTCTTCCTCCTCCTCACTCCCTCGCTTCTCACAGACAAAATACTGAAACCCCTCTTCCCACACACAGCGCATAAGGCATCCAAGCTCGTCTCCTGCCCCTAACTGCAGAACTGAAGGTAGTTTTAGCCTGTGGCTATGGAGCGTTCCTGTTTCTGTGCTGCTGTTGGTGAGCTGGATCTGGACTGTAGCTAGGTTCAAGTCGGTCCTTTATGCCGGATGTTTACATGATCATACGGACGTCATGTGCAACAGCACTCGAAACGTTCCCGAGCTGGTTCTTTCTAGCAGCTGCTGTCCCCTCTCTCTAGAGATCCTGAGTGATGTGAATCCACAGTAAACAGGCCCTACCTGTCCTCTCTACACGTCCCTCGAGACAAACAGCGCCTCAGGCTCTTGACCTACACCTCGCCTTTCCTCTCCATCTCTCTTTTTCTCTCAGTCTATCTGAGTCTATCTTCCCTTCTTCTGTTTTTCCTGTTCTCGCACTCCTTATCTCGCAGCTCACAGAATTCCTCTCGCAGCCATGGGAAGACCAAGTGGCGTGAGCGACAGGAGAAGATGGAGTGCGTGAGTACTTGAAAAAGGGAGCGAGGAGAGCAAAAACATAAAGGAGAAGAGGAAGCGGGAGGGGGGGGGGGGGGGGGGGTGACTCATGGCCTATCTAAATATTTACATGCCCTAGGTGCACGTACAGCTTCTTCCAAAACCATTTTATTTTTCCAGCGACAACTGCAACACCAATTACAGACGACAACACACGGTTGACCTTAAAGAGTCAACGTACCACTGCCTGTCACTATCTACATAACTACAGCATTCAGGCTTTACTGCGCAGTAGAAATAGCAGCTCTCTGTAAACCCATTTCCTATTTTTATGAAGAACAAGCTCTTTTTTTCAGCATTAGCACGGCGCCTTTCGCTCAGAGTGTGTTGCTTTTCTTGCACTGTATTCATGCCTGTAGAGGTAGTGTGTGTGTGCGAGAGAGAGAGTGAATGTGTGGGCGCACACGAATGCTCCTGCTTTTCTGTCTGTGCTTCACTTTAATGCCTCCTGTAGTCATGTGACATTTGTGCCGCTCAGAGACTATCCACAAAGGAGTGAACAATAAGAAATGAGAAGCCTTGTCAACCAGTTTCCCCCTCTCCTCCCCTTTCTTGTGTTGTGATTCGAGCCCTTGTATTTCTCCTTCACCCTCATTCTATCTCCTTCTCTCCTTCTCTGGCATTTTACCAGTCTCTGTCTTCTGTCTCTCAAAGATCTCTGCCTTTCACTGCCTCCTTCTCTGTAATTTGTGTCTATGGTTGTGACTCAGCCCAGAATAAAAAGCAAGCAGAATGCATGCTGGGATACTGGAGTTCTCATTTGTTTATAAGGCACAAGAGACACACTCACTATATCCTCATAGATACAGAATCAAAGGACGTGTGTGTGTGTGTGTGTGTGGAACTGTCGTGTCGTTGCTAACTCTCGTAAATTCAAAATGCAGTTTCAAGAATTAAAGGAATCAGATTTTCTTTTTAGGAGCTATTATAAATAGCACATAGTTACACATGTATGTGTGCAAATGCAGTGTATTAATGTGCATAAATTAATCGTGGAAGAAGAAGCAGCAATTATCTTGCTTCAGTAATCAATGAGGGTAGAAATGTATTAAACTTTCAACGTAGATAATGCACTTTCAAAATACACACGCAACACGTTATTATTATTATTTATTTTTTTCCCACATGCTGTGATTGCAGGATATGCCATTGGCAGCTCTCACTTTCATTCGGTGATAACAGAACCCCTGGAGAGTAGCACTCTGGACAATGACATGATGATCATAGGGAGCACAGAGGAAAGGATTTGTGCCAGCTGGGTGAGTCTTTCCCATAAAAGATAACACATTAGTATTAGCACATCCCCGTGCCTCTGAAAACAAACCCTAGTGCATTGATTGGGCTGTTTCCGTATCTTCTCGCTAAATGACTTTGGAGTAACTGTAAGGAGCTGCAACCTGACTATAATTCCAGGAGACAAGAAAAGCAATTACTGCTTTCAAATACAAAGACGCTCAAAACTGATGCGGACCAAAGTCTAAAAATAAAGGAAATGGTTATATGGTAAAAGTCCAGAGGGAAGAATTCAAATTTATAATAGCTCCCACGTGTGCACCCCGAAGGCTTCACACAACGAGAATGTCCTGAACGTGACAGCACAATTAGAGTAATTTGATAAATGTTGTACTGTCCTCTATGCGGTCCAGGATAGTATGAGTGGAGGCTTGACTCCTCCATTCACAGCTTTTCAGGGTGGCAGTTTTGAAATTAATTGAATATAAATCTGGGCCTATGAGTAATGGAGTGTGTAATGCTCTAAAAGAAGTAGCTTTGAATCACAAGGACTGAAAGACGACTCCCGAAAAAAAACACATACACTAAAACTGTCCCCATTTTCCCTCCAAGATCACAATCGTAATCACGAATTCATAGGTGAACCATCAACCCTTCATTTGAAGAGTTTGCCTCAAGTACACACTGCAGCACTTACTCCCCATTTGCTGATGCAAAGTGTTCCGGTAGCTTAATCCGAACATTCTCACTTACAGAGCAATAATAAAGGAATTTGATTATGTTCCATTAATACTCTGGGTTTTAAAACACTTTGAAGTTTGAGTCAAGAAGCTGATTGAATTAATTACAACTTGGTGTAACACCATGTGAGGGACAGCATGGAGGATTTACAGGCTCACTCCATCCAGTGACCCTCTTAATGATTCCTTAAAACCAGTAAACACAAAACCTGGGCCCCGGAAACTCAGCTCTACGAGCTCCCAGCGCACACAGTCCATCAGCAGACCAGAGTGAATTCTTTAAGTGGGAAGAGCAATTTCCAAGAAAAAAAACTCCTTAATTCTCTCCCTTTCAGTTAATGATTAACGCCTCCCCCGACCCCCAACCACCACCGCTCGCCCGTTCCCGGCATGGCAGCCTGAATGGAGAGTGACAGTTATTTCCTGCCTCCACTTTCTCTGCTGCCAAGCGCAGATGCTTGTTGCAAGTGCACACCAACGCCCCCGACGACTGCCTCCCTCTCTCTCCTTGCCCGGGCATTTAGCACCTGGCTGATTGCTGCATGCAGGGAGGCGGTCAGAGGAGGGGCGAGATGTTGGGGAGTGGAGGGCAATCATAAAATCAGTGGTGACTGTATATGATGCTGTCACATCGCTGGCTCTTTAATCAGCAGCTGATGCCGTGCGATAGAGCTTTTATTGTGGCGTTCTGTCCCTTTGGCAGTGCATTACAGCAAACTGTGTCTCATCAGTTCCCGCTCTGACTCACAGAGATATTTAAGGGAGCATGTGGAACACTCTCTCCCAGCCGCTAGAGTCTGCAAGGCTCCTGATGTTCTCCCAAATGACATTCCACCGTTGTACCTATTCCCCCGAGACCGGTGAGTGACCGGCTCCCAGAGGCCAGGTAAACATGGAAGCTCTGTGTCACAAACGTGCAGGCAGGGCTGAAAGAGGCAGGTTGGCCACGCAACGCTTCCTGGCGTGAAGTCATCTTGCCGGACACCGTGCTCCAGTCAGATAAGAGAGCTGGGGATTACAGCAGATTATCTGACAGACAGGATCAGAAGCACCCCATTGAAAGTGTCCCAACAGTGAGAGCTCTACCATTACAGACAAGCCAGGCATCTGCCCTCAGGAAGAGGCTTTAAAGCCTTGATACCATTGATTCAACTGTACAGTCATTTCTGTGAGAGCCATTGAGAAGATTGCTTTTACTATCTATATTATGGCTGGATGCTTTTCCAAATTCCATATAAGCCTCAGTTTTGTGCATGGAGAGACTCTTCTGTGGTGCGCGAAGTCCTGTATGGACGTGATAGGCTGCCACAAACTTGTTTTACTACCATCCTGCTCACTGTCTATTTCCTATTCGTGCTGTTATTTGTCTTTTGCTTGATATCCCTATTTTCATGCAAATCCTCATGGGATACCTATCAGTTCATATTAGCCAAATGATTTCAGCACACTCCTAACTTCAAAAACAGTACCCCGTCTTTGCTATAAATACACCCCAGAAAATTTTGTCAGCATTTACACACCCGCACTTCATTCCAAATGTCACTTTCTTTCCTCCACAGAAGACAAAAAGAGAAAACTTAAAGACTGAAAGCTCTAAAAAGGACGCAAAACCATAAAAGTACTATAACAGTATGGCCAGCTTCTGAAGACATATGGTACAGCTTTGTGTGTCTTAATTTACTTAATTGAGTCTTAATCCACAGAAAATCCTGACATCCACCAGACTCTCCTTGGTGCGTTCATCTGAATAGAAGTGATGCCTGATTCATAAACTGATCGTTCGAGTCAGACTTTTTAAATTAATCGGATGATCTGGTTCACAAAACCAGTCTGCATAATTTATTTACTAAACTGAAGATTGTCAGTGAATAACAACGTACATTTTCAACAGTATCTCACACAGCTTCTCGTCACTTTTTTAAGCTTTAAAGCTGTCGCCATTCATTGTAATTGAACGGAAAAGATGATCCAGTCGCGCAATTTCATCTTTAGTGTTGAAAGAAAGTCATTCAAGTTTAGAACAATTATCTTTGAGTTTGAATTTTTGAGTGAACTACTTCTTAAAATCTTTCAAAAAATGATGCCTAAAATATAATCCTTGTTTGTTCATGTAATATGCGCAATAAATTATTCTTTTGCAGCACTGTCCTCTCAATCCCATCCTGCAGTGTCACCCAGCTGTGACCTCATAACAGCAAAATCCACTCAGTGAACCCCTCTCCCATCCCACAGTAAGCAACATTGACCAAGTAGTGTTGGCACTGGGCAAGCCAACAGCCTGCCAGCTCCCTGCTCAAATACTCAGATCTGACTAATTCCTACAGAGTACAGCCATCAGTACCCCAAAGGCTCTCTCCCCTCCTGCTATGTTCACTCCTCTCATTCCCTAGCGGGGCTCAGCTCGATAACCTTTTATATGGAAATCGTCCCAGTGCATCTCGGGACCATGTGAAGTAATGGGAAACTATTAAAAATCTGGTTTCCAGCACATCTTTTAACAAGCTTTAGTGAGCTGAAATGTCAGGGGGAAGCCCTGAACAAGTGTTTGGTTTAATGAGAGTTGCTTCTGATTAGCATCCGTCTGGTTTCAATACTTGAGCACTTCCATTCTCGCTGGTTTCAGGTGGAGGATACTTTGCTTCACAGCACATCATAGACTGAATATATGAATGGACTGGGAAAGATACACAACGGACTGTTTACAATCGAAACATTCTCAGACACAACAGCTGACCTGAAAAATGTGTTGTCCTGAGCTTTGTTTACATCTTACGCCAGCAAAAATAGACCCTCAGGTAAGCTGCGATGCTCCATTTCACTGCATGACGACACATTGATTTTTTAATAGCGCCAATCGAACATCATTTCCTGGTGTAATGACCAAGACAAAGAAGTTACTGAGGGAAGGAATTCCATAATCGAGAGAGCAGTGGTCAGTTGACTGTCTAGCAAAGGCCCTTCAGAGATCCCATTAGAGACATCGCAACTGAACTGGAAATACAATTAACACTCGAATCCATGTAATGAGCCAATCGGTGATATTGACACCGGCTCGGATCCAGTAAAAGCATCTATCCTGTGCATTTAGACGGCATATAGACTCTCATGCTGCATACACCAAATCTGTAATGTACAAACCAGCTTCCAGAGCTGCACCCCCGCCCTGATCTCCTAGTGCAGCCCACACACGGAGGGGTATTTTTAGCGTATCACCCTGTCTCTGAGATGGAAAGCATAACTCCCCCTCTGTAGGCTGGGGCTGCTGGGGCTCTGTTATTTTAATCCAGACTGGAGAGAGAGAAAGAAAGATACAGAAAAAAAAGGGAGGGAGTGAGTCATCAAGAGCTACCTTTGTGTCACTGTAGAGTTGTCTTCTCCGCCACCATCATCTCTCCATCTCTCTCTACACTAATCTATCTGTTACATTTCAGATGTATCTATGTGTCTATGTATCTAGCTATTGCCCATAAATAGTGTGTAACATCACATTGTCGAATTGTTCGTGATCCAGTTGATCTAAATGAACGATGGCCTGGAGAACCCCATTAAAGTTGTGCTTCACTGGGATTTGAATTGAGCAAAGATCGCAAAGAAAGGCATCGTTTTGGGTCCTTCCAGGGCGCTGTGCCTCTGTGGGAGTCTACGAGAGCATCACGAGCGCTTTCAATCACTGTATTTTTATCCTGCCGGGAAGTTCTTCTTCTCACATGAAACACATGTCCACTAATCGATATGGTGATGAATGACTAACAGAGTTGAACACCAGCGGATCTCAGTCCTGGTCCAGGAGGCTATCTATCTATCTTCTGATTTCCATTTGTGTTCTTTCCAAGGTGTAAGCTCTTCTCTTCCCTCTTTGTGCCAAGCAATTTATTAATGAGATTTTATCTAATATGGCAACCTTCACAATCGATTTGTCACGCAAAATTTATAAAGACAGAATGATATGATACTAGGGTATGAAAAACATATCATGAATGCTGACTGGTATAATGAAGGAAAACGAAATGACATGAACAATATTTTCATTTGGTAATTGCGTTTTACATATACATTATTCACACATGCATTTTTAAAATCTCTCCTCAGATTACAGTGTTTGACCTTGGAGAACGGACAAAAGAGTGGCATTGAACAGCCAACGGTGGAAAGCAATAAAAGTTTCAAACAGAATGAGGGCACATTCACTCCGACACAGGTATTACACCTATATTTCTTTGGATTAATTAAGTTATCCTGAGAGGATAATAATTAAGCTCATTGATAGAAAAGGCAAAACCAGTCATTAGTGGGAGAGAGGAGAAATCTATTCCATGGAGCATTTTATTTAAACCACATGAACCACATTCACCCCGAGGCAACACGCTATTCGCATTGAGTCGTTTTTGAAGACTGTCTGTCAAAGCTAAAAAGTTTAAAAAGATTTGAGACAGAAAAATAATATATTTGGTTAGACAGGCTCTTATTCTCAATGCCGAGGCGGCGTCCGACGTCGGTCTATCTGTAAATCCGTCGTGCTGCTCCAGCTGTGAAAACCCTTTAAAATCAATTTTCACTGAATGTTTGGAGCCTTGACCTCTATCAGTAAACAGGCATCAGCTGTGGTTGACACCGACTTGCTTTTACTAGAAAGAACAGCTCATACTCTGGCTCAGAGATGTTATGCTTTCTTATTGAATCCCACTGGCTTTTATTTATAGTGTTTTCATACACTTTTATAGTTCATGTGATTTGATTGTGCTTGACGTCTGGCTACTTTGAGGCAATGGCCTGCATCGCAGTAAGAAAGAGCTTTATGTGGAAGTTTGTCATTTTATCTTCGATGAGAAAAGTGCCTGGATTATTTTAGACAATTGGGTCCAGGGCTGGTAATGCTGAACGATCCATTTAGGTTGTGTATCTAGACTTTTGCACTAAAAGTGGGCTATTCATAGACAGCATCTTTGTTTCTGCAGCTGCATTTGTCCTATCTGGTCCCCTCTCTCTCGCTCACTCAAGAAAAAAAATAATTCTCTTTCAGCTTCTCTTGCCTCTTGTCATGTGTATTTCTCAGCGCTCTATCTTTCACAATCTATTCTGTCACTCCTCAGTACACAGAGAGTAAATCTCTCTCTCTCTCTCTCTCGCTATCTGTCCACATTCACCCTCTGATGAATGGACTTCAATCAGTGCTCACTCAAGTGATACATTAATGCACGTAGACATCATGTTTCATCTGATATTTATGACGGTAACTGGAGGCGAGACATATAGGAAGCATTGTGGTTACTGACTGCGCACTGGGAGTAGTTATTGCAGGTGGATTGAGTGGACGGAGAAGAGGAAGCTGTTATTGGTAGAGAGAGATGGAAAAAGGGCAGGAAAAATAGGGCAGTAGAAAAGCTTTACATGCAACGGGAGAAACGCTTTACGCTATTTTAATCTGAATGGGACCCAAACTAATCAAAATCAGAAACTTGTTATTAAGGTGTGCGCCTAATTGTTTTCGGTTGCCAAGCAACATAACTTGATGTATTCTAATAAAATTCAGCTGATGTGCGGTGGCTTTGAACGTGGCTCATTTTGCTTTTGTAATATTACTTTAATTTTGTTTTTAACTCATGTTGCATAAAGCCATTTGGCACTGATGCCAGATTTATAATTCACTTGTTTCAAATAATTATCTTTTGGAAGGCATCCATCAACTTCCAAAAAAAGAAGAGAAAATAATGAAATGAGATGAAGTACCTTTTGTTAAATATTTAATCCTTTAGACATTCAAAAAAAAATCTGTTATTGAAATTTAAGCCATTTTTACATTTCAAGCCATTGTGTAGGTATATATATATATATATATATATATATATATACACACACATTAGGGGTGTAACGGTTTGGTACGCACCTCAGTTTTGGGGTCATGGTTACAAGTTGCAACTATCGATACAATTATCAATGCTAGGTTTCTTTTCATTTATTTCGAACAGACAGAAGCGCAAATTATAGTTTATTTGTCTGTTTGTAAAATGTCTATTTTTTTAAAAAAACATGATGCCACTCTCTGCCATCACAGCTTAGCGTATAGGCTACTAGCAAACTCTTGTATGCCATTCTGTTTTGAGTTGGTGCACGGATCATCTTTTCTTCTTCTGCTCTTTTTCCTGTTGAGAAGGTAAGCAAACAGCGTTAAATTATCATGCATACTTTTGGAGTGTGGATCTCCTGTAACTGAGTGCATTTGTCGTCTGACTGTATGCACCGAACCGTGACGTCTTTACCGGGACGGTTCGGGATGAATATATGTGCCCTACAAGTAATTAAAATTGAATTTAGTAATATAATTAATCGCACATCAAATTTGGCCAAAAGATCATTTAAAGTCATTATTGTGTTAAATAATAAAAAGCATCAAATAGACATTGCAAAAAGTAGTTTTAGAAAAAAATATTTTATTTGATTCAACATTCAAATAAATTCAACAATTTATTACACATAAACTTTTAGGCTACAGCTTTTTTCAGAAGCTGCATCTGAATTGATTTTGGTACAGATAAAAGTTTGGTCACCAAGATTCTTTAAAATATCTTCTTTTATGTTCCGCAAAAGAAACAAAGTCATACAGGTTTGAAACGACACAAGGGAGAGTTAAAGTAAATAAACTGAATTTTCATTTTTGTCAAACTATCCTCAAAATATGAAATTATTTTTTTTAATTAAATGATACTAAAATTACCAGTAGCCGGTGGTAAATCTCTAAATGAGTAAGCCATTGAGTCATTCATTCATTCATTCAAATGGCTAATTGATTCAGGAATGAATAGGTGTGTTCGATTTGGCGCTTCAAGTCGAACATACCTATTTTTACTTCATTCCTGAATGAATCAGCCATTTGAATGAATCGAATGGATGAAAGACTCAATGTCAAAAAGTCTATGTAGAGCCACTTAAGAATCATTGGTTCACATGATTGATTCGATCAAAATGCAGATTCATTCAAAAATGAAACACACCTCTGTGTGTTCCTCGGAGATGCACAACTGCTCTGGCTTTATAGGTAATATTTTCATTGGAAAAAATGAAAAAAAGAGACAATATCATGTATAAAATACATCACAATGATAACGTATTTATTGAACTGATGTATAAAATCAGTATCACATTTGCACTTGAGCAATATCACAAACAGCACTGTGCGATATTGCCTTCCTTACTTGTGTGATCTCTTTTTGGGGCATTCTAACTGCATTCTATAGGTTAAATCACACAGTGAGTTGTAGCCCTGCATCAAGATTTATTTATTTATTTTTTTTTTTCAAATCATGTTAAAGATTTTGTTCATATCGCCTACCTCTAGCAGCAAAAGAGTTAAAAAGCCTGTAGAGCACCAACAGCGAGCACCCCCAGTGAGCTGCAGTCGTGCTTTAAGAGCGTCTGCTCTTGGAGGCTCTTACAGCGTATGGCAGAGAGCATGTATGGGCTGCCGACCAGCAGTATGGCCAAACAGACTGGTCGTCTCCCACTCTGTCCCCAGACACATGCAAATAGTCAATGACACTCACACACACAAGCACATACTCACAAACACATACGCTAACACATGCTTGCTGCACCAGAATTCGTCTTGCTCATGTCATGAGAACTGGCTAATTTTGGTTGGACCTTTTAACTTGAAGAGAGCCAACTAACTAGAAAAAACACATCTGACATAAAACCCAGCCGTGACAAGCTGATTGCAGCCATTAGCGTAAAACACAGGTTGCTGAAGAATTTTTATGGTACTGTGGTGTTAAGCACATTGCCCTGATAAAGGACAGATCACAAGGAAAAAAACGGCACACCCTGAGCATTGGTGTGGCGAGATTACAGAAACAGTAAAACGCCTTATCAAATCCATAAACATCGATGCTACAAAAACAATATGGGCAGGCATGTGGCGTGCACATGACTTGTGTTTTCTGAACAAAAATATTACTGAAAAAAAAAGAAAAAATATGTTTTATTAACTTACTAGTAAAGTTAGATAGATCTTTTCGTCTGTTTTTTGAATTCTGAATTTTCGAAAAAGAAAAAAAATGTTGGGCAGGAACTTGAGGCAGAACTGAACGCAGGCTTGCAGTGATTTGTAAGATAGGGTTGGAGTTTATGAGGATGAAATAATTGGAGTCATACAAACTAGAAGCCTGTCATGTTATCAAAAGATTGAGTTGACGTTTTAATTAATAATTACGCGCTCAAAAAGACATGCAATCGGATGCATTAAGAAAATAGATGCACAATGTACCAGTTGAGTTGTGGTAATGCATTTATGATTAGTTTAATAATAATATGAAATAATTTAATACCAATAACTGGAATAATTGGCAGAAATCGTGTTAAAGTTTCTTAGTCTTGCTACAATGGTGGAAACTTTTAAGTAATGGCAACTTGCTATTTGAAGCCCGGGACACACTAAGCCGACGACCAGTCGTCGGGAAACGTCAGACAGTTTTCTACGCATCGGCCAACTTTAAGTTTTACCGGAGGTCCCTACCCTTAAGTTCACTCAAAACACTTAAAATCTAACCATTGAAAAGCAGATGAACTGATGTTTTCATTTTCTAAGCTGCATTTACCCATGCAAACTACTCTTTTTCCAAAGCAAGATACAGAAGTGATGCTCAATTCACACTCAATGTTGAGGCTGGTTGGATTTAATCTCATTATCGTGGGAGCCTGAGGCCTCCTATCCTATTTATAGCCCTCACAAAGAGGCGGGCTGAATCCAAGAGGTCATACTGCTGTGGCCTCGTGAGTGAAACAACATGGGCCAATCACAGCTGGGGCCAGCCTTGAATTTGATTTGGCCAAATGAAAGACTGCCGTGAATCCGTTATGACAGTGGCCATCATTGGCACCACAGCTTCCTCTCATCTATAGCCCTTCACTCTCCCTTTCCCCCATCGTTCTCTCTCTCTTTCGTCTCTTCGGTCCACCTGTCTATCTCCACAGAATGCCTAGACACAGCGTCGACTCCCATCACGACAACTGCATTTGAACATAGACGACGACAAGTGCCCTAATCTGTCACGGGCGATAAGCATCTCAACAGCAGAAGGGAGGGGGCGGGGTGAGCCAGAGATGTGTGTGTCAACATCACATTCCACTGTGTTCTGTTCATTTACGGTGTTTACCATTTGCATAACGTTCCGTGTTTTGTGCAAGCATAACATGGGATACGGAAATATACAGCTGAAAAGAGTGTACGATAGCCTTTGCAGACTGTGACTAAACGATCAGACCCCGCACATACAGAGGCAGACACGTAAACAAGTGTAGAGGGGACAGGAGAAGCCGGGAAACTAGGGCAAGTGAAAGAGCGAACTGCGATAATCTGAATTTAAGAGGGAGAAACAAGGTCTCGCTGTTGATGGTAATGAATTACCCTCGTCGGAGTTATCGCTGGCTTTTAGCCCGCTCCCTGCATCACAGGAAATTTCAATTCCTGCTCTTTTGCAGATGTCCAGACTCCTGCTGCCAATCACAGAGCAGCAGAGCGTGACACTGCCGGGGAAATCTCTACCCCATGAGCCCATCCAGAACCAACACACCGAGGTCTCGGATCTGAGGCTAATAGATTCAGTCCCAGCATGGGAGTCCCGGGCCTTTAAATGCCACGAGAGTCAGACGATTTATCCCATGACTGTTCTTCTTACAGGCACGGATTCCAGATGAAATGAGCTCCATTCCTGAATCAGTCTCACAGAGGTCAAGAGATGGTCCCGAGAGCCCACAGCAGTGTCCATTACAGTAACTCAACACTGTGATGTAATGAACGGATCAGTCGGACGTTTGTCAATAGCTGCAGTGCACTGTCATCAATAATGCAAGAGCACGTTCTAAGTTCGTCGTGAATTATCTGCTGCGGTTTCCGTAAGAAACAATTACAGTATATTACATACAGCTGAGCGCTGGCGCTACACAGCAGGAATCTGCTTTTTCTGAAGCTGAGAGACATTTGAAACATCACAGCATGTACCACTTTTAGGATCCCTGGTACCACCCTGAATCTATATTTTTTGAACAAAATGTTGGTTGTCTGCTGGTTACGTAATGCGGGTGACTCAGAAACAGCAGTTTCCAGTCCAGTTCACACATGACTAGACCACAACCGACTCCAACCGAGCAGGCCGACGCATCCTCCCGCTCTTTCTTTCTTTCAAAGGACATTCATATTGCAAGCTAATCCGTGTACAACCTCACAATCACGACGTACCAAACCAGCAAACGTGAAAATACTGCATAATAAATTCATAGAGGAAGCATTAATTACATTTATCTGCGAGTTCATTCGTTGGACCAGGCGATAATGTTGTCTAAATGACTAATGTTTAGCATGGAGACGTGTTTTTGCGAGCTAATTCATTATTGGTTAGTGCAAGCGAACGCAATATTGTCTTGGATCGTGGTTCAGTGTGACAGTCAGAGCCATATTCTGCTGATACCGCAGCCATCTGTCCTTCCCAAGTGAGTAGGACTGCCACTTTCTCATAATTACCCAGTGGGTTGAAGCCAGTCTATCTACGGGTTACAAATCCCTGGTGACTTCGTATATCAGGTAGGACAACAGGAAACCCTGCCTCAAACATAACAGGTGGATCGCACACATATTAACTGAGGGACGCTCTTCATATCTCTCAAAGCCCAGGTGTGGTAATGCACTCGGCACGGCTCTGATTTGTTTGCTGTCCTCCATTTGAACTAGACTCTCCCCGGTGTGCTTTCTGCTGCCCAACCTACATTATCTCACCCATCTATTGCTCTGACAACTGTCTTTTGATGTCTCTGGTGTCATTGTGGGTGCGCATGCGAACGAGAGCGTGTGTAAATTCATCTGCGTGGATCTGTGCGGCTGACAACTGGGTGACACAAGTATGTCGGTCTCTCTCAGAACTGCCGCCGAGAGTCCACAGTGCTCGCGCACACACATTCAGACATGCTTACATACTGAGAGAGGGTCCAAGATCCCTTGACGGATGTCACTACACAGCTTATCATGAAAATGTGAGAATGGGAAGGAAGGCTGCCACTGTGGAGCAGGTTGATTCAGGTTGTCTGTCTGATAGAGCACGAAATTCGAGACTCCTCACACCTCCACACATATCCGACACTCTCCTTGCGGAATACTGCCGCGCTAATGCTAAAGAGGACTGTGAGAACTGACCCCTTTGCAGACAACTAAATGCAGCATGGGAAATTAAAATTGCTCTTTACATCACTTTGTTTTTTGTTCATATTAGCATATGAAAGTGGGGGAGGGGCGTTTATGAGCTAATTATGGTTAATTGCTATGCTATGGTTAATTATGGTTAGGCTCGACTATTTTACGTGCCACTGAAGCTGCACGATTGAGGCAAATATACAGTTCAAATTTACACACATGCACAACTACGACAGTCGAAGACTAGACATTTCATTTATACGAAAATAGATTTTACTGACCAGCGCTAACTGACAGTAAACCTCCTGAAGCCCACCAGATTCGTTTTACTAAGCAATCTAGAATGAAGAACGGGAAATATTTCAGCACAGACCACGATAAATACAGAGAAAAGTATTTAACGGAGCAAAAATGCAAAAAGAGATCAAGATTTGCGATATGCCACTCTGTATTAGTTCTGGGTGGATTTAGTTACTATTTTGAGTTTTTAGTTTTTTAGTGTCAGTCATTTAAATCACTGATTCTTGAGGTAGCATTCACTTCCTTTCAACGATCTTTATATTGATGTAAATATTAGTGAGTATAAGCATACTAACTGAATGTAAATAAAGTCAATATAGCTCAATGCACAAGCAGGTGTTCAGCAGCTCTGTGAATCTACCCCATCAGCATCCAGCACATTTACTTCAGACCTAAATAATGATGAATTCAATCCTCTAATCATATCCGTTACAGTGGCTGCTGTTTACTGTGGAAAAGCTCCTGGTTTCACTCCTCCAGGCTTTAGGAGGGGAGGTATGGCCAGGTCAAAATAGGGTGAGCATGGCGCAGCTTAGTCTGTTGGTGCGCGAAGAAAAACAGATGTCGCTAACCGTGAGATCACGTGCCCAAACCTGAGGGCCGACGTTATCCGTAAATGCTTAATGCTGGCTCATTAAAGCTCTTGACTGAGCTACTGTAATGTGAAGGTTAGACGAGCTGGGAGCACATCATGTCTCTCATATGGGAAACAAAAGCCTTAAAGGAACACTCCAGGCTGAATGCAACATAAAGGGAGCTCACCCAAAAATGAAAATCCTGACACCATTTACTCACCCTCATGTCGTTCCAAATCATTTCTTCCATGAAACTTGAAAATTTGGAAGACTGCTGATTATAATTCAAATGAACGTGGACCGGAGATTTCAAGATGTTATGTTCCATGGAAGAAATTCATATGGATTTGGAACCACATGAGGGTGAGTAAATGAAATTGAATTTTTGCTGAACTATTAGCATAAACTAACAGCATCTGTGGCATCATATTGGTTTCCACGGCAAATAATATTGAATTGTCCCTGACAAAATGCAGCAATGCGCTTATAGTCAATGGGGAAATTCTACAGTGCCAGAATAAGCGTGAAAAATATACAACTATCACACCATTTTAAAAGTATAGCAATTTGATATACATATTATACATTATCATAACCATAATCATCAAGTAAAACCAGAGATTACTTCCAGATTATATCCAGACAAGGATTCCAGAAAGGTCTATAAAGCACTGTTTACATGCAGCAAACTATTTTTTTTTAATAATCCTTATAAATGCATTAACAAAAACAGAAGCTTTTACACACTTCAGTATGATTTCCACATCAAATGCATTACTATAAATGCACTTTTTGTTTCTTTAGATGTAAAATCGCAAGCAACTTATACATTCTTTCTATAATAGTAGATTTTTACCAGTGTCAGATGTGAGATAAATAGAAATGCAAAAGGATAGTTTCCTCCAGATATTATAGGCCTATTACTTTCTTTGCTTTGCCACATTTCTCCACTTCCGGAGTGGAGCAGGGGCATTTGAAGAGGGTCTCATGAAACAATGCCATTAAACATTTTCAGGGACTTTAACTTGGTAATAATCGTGTAGATTTCAGATTTCAGCCACACTAATTACACAGAGCAGAGATGGAGCAGAGGGAAACTGCTGGCATCTTGAGAGCAGGCGGACATGTCTGTGTGTGAACTAAAAGGCTGGTGCTCTACTGTAAAGTGTTGTAGGGAAATGATGGATGGCACAGAGAATGCAAGGGCTTTGTGAAAGGCAGCAGTATCATTTACAGGGCTGTGCCCGCAGGGAATGGGAGAAGTAATAAGTGACGGCAGAAAGTCTAATGGCGGGCAGTTCTTTCAACCATTGGGGAAATGGGAGAGAGAGAAAGAGAGAGAGAGAATTAGATGAGATTGCCGGTGCTCTGATGATCTCTGCGGACATGGCACGGGAATGGGAAGAAATGATAGATTTAAAGATAGGCCAGCAGTGTGATTAACTCAGTGGTGAGCATGAGCAAAGTGCGTGAGAGACAACGTAAGTGGCATCCGAGGCCCCGAGAAGAGAATAGGGAGCACAAAAGGCGACTGGAGAAAAGAGAAAGCCAGGGATACGGAACGAAAATCAGACAAATAAGATGATAAGGAGGACAGAGAGAAAAGCATTGAGCGAACGGCTGAGTTCGAAGTCAGTAATTACCACGCACATAGAATCATACGGACCGATGTGGAGGGAGGACATGGAAAAGAGGAAACACAGGCTGGTGAACACACACATACGCTCAGAGAGACGCTCATCCGTCAAAAGAGGAAGGAGGGGCCAAAGACACCAGACAATAACAGAGACTCAAGTGTCGGTGGGTTTCAATAAATCAGCGAGGGATCATCGGGGCAACAAAGATGACATTTGAAAGAAACAGAAAAAAAAAAAAAAAAAAAACACAGGATGCCGAGCACTTCGAGTGCTTTGAAGTATGGAAATTCAGAGAATCAGAAGAGGAGCAAAGACAAATAAATGCGGAGCCTAAGTAAGCAATAAATCGGAGGGAAGACTGAATTTTCAACAACGTATCTGCTACAAGGAAGGAAAAAAAGCACATGGCTTGAGATGAACAATAATAGCGGACCGGTTTGCAAAGTATATTCACACAATGTGTTACATCTGAAACACCAATGCAATTGTTGAGGTAATTAATCGCAGGTGTATCTAATTAAACACTTAACAGCTTGGCAGCTCTCCAACAGACTGTCAAATAAACACTGTAGTTTGTCGATAGATTCAAGGCTAGGTGCAACAATGCAGACGAGAGGCAACGGAAGATAATAGAGGATAATTGAAAACCAGCCAGTGACCAAAAATAATAAACACTAACAAGCAACAACCAGCAACAATGGGAAATCTGTGACATCAGCTTATTGAAAGTATAAATCTACCACACATTTAGCAACACATTAAAATGACACTGTGCATCTGGGAATGAAACTTCCTTTTGCCTTTTTGGGCAAAATGTATCTATTTTACACAAGCACAAAGCGTATCCATAGCAACAGAACTGCAGGACGAGCTCTTCTTCTCTTCAGTGTTGGTCATTCTTTCCTCAGTGATAACTTCCAGTAGCGGCTCCTCCTGACCGTGAATTTAAGTAGGGCAGATTCTGGGTCGTATCGGCAGTTTATCGTCAATATTTTGTGCTTGTAATCGCTTAACACATGCAGAGCACTTTTGGTAGAGGTTGCATTATTCATCCTGAGGTGGCGCTCTAATGCTGATTGACAGGCTGCATGTTGATACACACAACACACACATAGAATGCTATTTTAGAATTGCCTTATGTAGTATTTATTGCCTAGATTCCCATCTAGGAATTCAGGTGAGGAAAAGAGAGTCTCAATCGTGAAACAAACGCAACAGAACTAGGTTATATAAATGCTATTCGCAAGAGCACATATAAACTACAGGATTTATACGTTAATTCATTTGATTCACTACTCCACATGCACTCTAGAAATAGCTGTAAAAAACAAATTTACACAGTTATATTTCGTTTTCCATTGAAACTGTAAGATACCGTAAAAATGATGCATTCTGGATAATATTTGTCATTTTCAAGAAAGCAGCCTATAGGTTTCTTGCTCAAAAACAACAAATAAAATTACCCAGAATGCATTTTAGTTACTAGTTACTGACCTGATGCAGACTAACACACACGTAGTTAAAGCGGATTGATATCATCTTGGACTAGAGCGAGGTTTAGTGGCGTAAGGTAGCGTGAAAATGAGCAGGGCAGTCTGAAATCTACCCAATGGCTCCCAATTAGATAAAAAAACAGACAGTTACACAATTCCAAACACATTTACAATTTAATATTGATTCCATTTATATAGAGGTCTATGTTTTGGATGAACATTTTGGTGCCGCGGCTTCCCAGAGTGCACTGTGGTAGGGGGCACGTTCAATAATGCCGCTTTCCTCCCTAGGTAAGGCTATAAGTTTCACAAATTCATTTCATGTGAAAGAAATAAAAGCTGCCAAACAGCCTTTGTCATCTGAGAAACGGCATCCTATCAAGTTTTAATGACCGAAAGCAGCTGGTGAATTTGGGAATTCGAGTGACAGTTCAATATTTCAGTGGGAGTTATGGTTAAAAGGTTTAAAAAAAAGTACAAAAAAAAAAACCACGGTTGGGAGGGAGTAAACAGAAAGATTGAAAAGTGAAACAAAAATACTGCCACAGACAGAAAAGAAAACGTGAGTAAAGCTGAATAATCAATCATCAGCACCAAATGTGACACTCTATTTATAGTTATGGAGTATCTAATACATCAGCCACAATGCTTTCTTTAAAAACTGGTGTATAAAAAGTAATGAACAAGTGCAAACAAATCATCGCAGAGGTTGAAGATCCTGATTACTTCTCTAGTTGGTGTGCTTGGTCACATCGCCTTTGACTGAGCTGAGAGCTGAAATGCCTTTATGGGTTTAATTTCCATTTAACTTAACATCTCCTAGAAACTCGTACAAGACTGAACCTACCAAACATCTACCTGGAAATGGTCCATATCCTCCATCAGTGTGTATTTAAAGGAACATTCCGGGTTTAATATAGTTTAATTTCAGATATTATGTGATATTCCTTTTATTATTATTGTTATTATGATTTTGAGAAGTCCATCTTCTGTTACGTATAATGTCATAATGTCTGTGTTTTTGGTTCCTTGAGTTTAGTTTCTTTGCCTGTGTTGAGTCCTTGTGTGTGGTTTCTTAGTATTAGTTGGTTGATTAGTCTCACCTGTACCTTTTGGGCCTTATTTATAAAGCGTGCGTACGCACATTAAAGTGTATGTGTGCTTAAATCCACACCAACGCTCACATTTTGACGTGGAAAAGTGCTTAGCACCACATCAGGGTCTGAGCAGACGTACGCACTTTTCCTCAACAGATTACTGCAGGTTTTTGGAAATCTAAGCTATTCTCGCAGCTCGCCGTTCTAAATGAAAGGATTTTTAGACTGCTGATCTTTTATATGTAGGTGTTGTCTACAATTCACATCTGAAAGAGTGTGTGCGTTCATTCTATAAATCACACGTATATCTGAGAAATGATCGTAAGATCAAATTTAGGACGGTTTCAGGGCAATATTTTATAAATGAGGCCCTTTGTCTTGTTTATTTATATTCTACTGTTTGGTTCAGTTCTTTGTCTGGTTTAGTTTTCGGTTCTCGAAATGTTGCTGAATATTGTTTCTTTCTGTTAATAAAAGTACTGCTTTAGATCCTCTACTCTCCCTGTCTGACCCAAGCCGTGACAACTGTGCAATAGTGAAATATTTAACACGAATTTTTCAAGTCAAAGCAAACTTTAATTTTTACATGTTGTCATGAAGTAAAAAAAAAAAAATGAAATGATGAAATTCTGGTGAAGTGACACGCTCCAGAAAAGGAGTTCATGTGCTCAGATGGCAGATGCTGAAAAAATCATGTGCGCTTATCTATGTGTAGTAGATGAAGCTGCTCCGCTCATTCATCCAGAGACACGAGGAACATGCAGACATCATATTTAAATAGCAGTCTTTTGGAGTCAATCTGTCTTGTTTTAATAATAAAGCCAAAAATATGAGCGTTAACATGATTTTAATGTAAAAACATGGATACCATGACTTTAATGTAATGTTTAAATGTTAAAATTATGCTACAACTTCTTTTGAATGAGCTTAACTTGCATCTAACCCTGAATTTATTCATTTAACGGTGATATGAGACTTTCATGAGGGGGGAGACATGATCTTCATCTTTTTCAAGAGCATCACACGGCAAAACATGAGGCGCTCGTGTATCATTGGGCATGCAGCAGTGTATGAGGTTGGTCTAAGTTTAGCCCGAGGCTCAGAGGAACAGATGACATGGAGGGGGTCCTCTGGACCTAACACAGTATATTACTTAAGCTCAATAAATGCGCATTGGAGGCAAAATGCCATGCTTAGAGCACCCATTCCCAGGTGGAAAAAAGTAGACTTCCGCAATGTACTTAAAATGCTAACAATTCTCCTTTAGTACTCCTTAAGATTATCTAAGACTATCTTGGTATTAAAAATTTGGTAACACTTTATTTTAGAGTGTCATTGTTACACATGTATTTACTATAGTAGAAATTATGCTTAATTACATGAAAGCAACCCTAAACCAAACCCTCAACCTTATAGTAAGTACATGTAGTTACTTAATATTACTCAGTACTTAAATGTATAATTACACTGTAATACTGACCCCTTAAAATAAGGTTACACTTTACTTTAAGGTGTCTTTGTTACACTGTAATTATACATTTGATATACAATTTGACCCGTTTAGATTTTCTAGTTGTTGGAAATACTGGTTAACCTATGTTTTTTTTCTTGATATTTTGTGACTTTTTCTCATTTATCATCATGCAAAGTTTCAACATGCTGGTGTTTTTTGACATGAACAAACAAAATTGCTGTTAAATTCGTGGTGTTCGCCGGGTCAATTTGACCCGCATATTTTAACGCTCTAAAGCAACTGTACTGACCCAAAATAATAACATTTCTTGGTTATATTTTGTTATTTTATTTTTTTATTACCTTATGAAGCTAAAAAATGAGGTTTTCCACACTTATTTCAATACAGGAAAATGTTGTAACCAGCAGCATGTGTGTGAAGTTCATATGCAGAAAGCACACACTTGCTCATCATGTCAGAAGAAACTTCTTGACTTTATGAAATGAGTTTACAAAACAGCCAACTTAGGAAAAGTAAATATTTTCATTATACAGCTACATTTAATTGTTCAGTTATGATGTTCTAAGAAAAAAAATGTATTTATTGTATTTAAAAATGTACTGTTTATTTTCAAATTTTGTCAAAACAAAACAATTTAAAAAAATGGTTAAACACTTTCATTAAATCATATCTTCAGATATATATTTTTTGGAATATTGATATTAAAAGTTTACAGTTTGTACCTGAATCTTTGTTGTTTTTCATGGAGTGATTTTTGAGGAATTGTATTGAATCCAATTAGGGTCAATTTGACCCGCTCCACAACGAGTGTACACAGAAATCCAACAGCGCATAAAAGTAATAAGCTCTGAGTAATATTTAGTAACTACATGTACTTACTATAAGGTTAGATAGATGGTTTGGGTTGGTTTAGTGTTAGTTGCATGTAATTATGCATAATTTATAGTTATTACTATCCTAACTACATGTAACATATGTAACAATGACACTGTAAAATAAAGTGTTGCCAAATAAAAGTGTAACCAAAAATTGTATTTCGTTACCACTTGTAGTACACTTGAGCTCAAAGTGTGCCTGAAGTGGTAACTAAAAGCACAGATAGTATCTTAAAAGCACATTTTAGTTCATATTCATGCTCTCTCAAAATTGCACACTTAGATGATGTACTTAAGATTACCTTAAGAAGATTTTTTTGTAAATTAAGTACAAAATTAGAGCTCAAGAATAGCGCACTTTAAGTACATTATGGAAGTGTATTTGTTTCACATGGGTCAAAGGACTGCCAGGGACATCTAGAATGAAAATAATCATTTGTACCAGTGATGATGCCCCCCTCCCACCTCTGTGATGTGACCATACATGCAAATTCCTCATTATCATCCGTGTTTTTCTCTAAAGCCTGCAGCGACACATGAACCGACACACAAGCACATACACATACGCGCTATCCATAAGTGAAAAGGCGGATAATTAGCAAAAGCAGAACACACTACATAACAAATTACACTTTGGAAACTACAGGTTTTTTGTGCGTTTTGACGTCAGCACGTGAAGAGAAACGCAGACAAGGATAAGCAGACAAAATTGTCAGTACATACGAAAAACAAAATCAGAATAATGGGCAAATGAGGTTATGCATATACTGATTATGACCTTTAGCCAATAAAATAAAGTTGTTAACGTGACCTGATATTGTCAAGTTATTGAGCATGATCCATTCAAACACTCATTTACACAACACAAGGCCTGGCTGATCGTGTTCCAAAATGTGAGATGAGAAAGTGACCAGACATCTCGCTCTTTTTCTTGTGACATCACCAGAGGCGCACGCACGCACAGGCAGCTTTCTCTGTCTCTCGCTCTCAATTTCTCACAATGTACCGTCCGCCCACAGTAGAAGCAGGACAGTCCGAGGCAGCGCTGCCGCACTAATTCTTGAACTGGCTCTGAGCGTGTCCTGGGGAAGGGAATACGAATCAGCCTTTACTATACAGTCAGGCTGAGCTGGCCCGTCTCCCAGGAGCCTGCCGTGCAGACCGTCTGTGGCCCAAGCAAAAGTTGACAGGAAGGAAAGCAGGCCTCTGGCTCTCAGCCTCCCCAGGGACTCAAGGCCCATCACAGAAGCAGATTATTACTGTAATAATCACCCAATTGGCTGAGGCGCCGCTCAAAGGGACGCCGCATTTCACCTCTTCCAGTCTGTATCCGCATCTACATTCAAGCACAGCAAGCAACACCCACACTCATCCTTGAGGGTAGAAGCAGTGTACGCTACACCAAACCGTGCAAACCCACAAAATGGACATGAACGACAAATGCGTTTCTCTGTGCAAAAACTAATTCGAGTTGATTATTTATAAGAGTCAGTGCAAGTCAAAATCCCAGGAATACTGTTCTTTCTGTGCATGTTTTGGCAAACCCTATTTATTAAACGTTACTCTTAAGAACAAAGGCTTCGCCATTCAGTGAACATTTGAATCTTTTCCCACTAGTTTCACTTCTATGATGCCATAGAAGAACGTCTCAGTGATCCGTTTCCTAAAAGATCCAGTATAAAGGAGCAGGTTTGGCGGATGTTAAAGGTTGGCTGGGAATCATTTTTCTTTTTAAAAGTGTTTTGTATAATAAAATAAGCTTATAATTAAAATATATGTGATATATGTGAAAAAACATTGTCTTAAAAAAAAAAAAAAAAAGGTCACTGACTTGATACTGATTAGATCATGCTAATTTTTTGGGCGCGCGCATATGGTGTGTGCACGTGCCAGGAAAGAAGGAGCATATGCCATGATCCTAAATGACTGTAATGCTTTCAGATCTGTCCTTTTTTGAACCGCTACACTTAATCAGTCCCACTAGACTTTGTGGCATCCGTACCATGGGGGCCAGGGCTCTCCAAAACCCTTATTACGTGCGCGTGCTCCCCACTTTTAATCCAGCTCTTTAGCATTATTAGTCAGCTGGTTCGAGGTTACTTCGGGGGGTCATCTTCGAGGCATCTCAAACTCACGCTCTCTGAGAGACGCTGGAGCCGTTACGCACAACGCGCATCATCAAGGATGCCCACGCGTCCCGCCTCTCCACACAAATCACTATTAACCCCTTCCCGCGGCCTCATCACCAGTTTTGGGCGTCCATCACACAGAAATAGCTCACGTAATTAGTCACTCGGCTTTCTTACCGCTTACTTCCAGCGCAGTTGCTTATGGACGCGCTGGTGGTTCCGTGGAACGACGATGGCCAGGACATGCGGGACTTCTTGAGCCCCGGCCGGTCACTCGTGTCCATGGCATTCGAGCGCTCTATCTGTCGGTGGTGATGTCGGTCGGTGTCAGAGTAACCGCGATGTTTGATTTTGATGGGGGTCCGTGGCTGTCTCCACAGATGCTGGGGAGGCTTGAGGGTCGCCTGTCCCTCCCGGGGAACCGGCAGCGAAAGAGACAGGCTCTTTTTAGAGCAAGGTGGCGCTTCCATCATAGTGCAAAATGAATAGGTGTACCGAACGCAATGTGTTAAGAGGAATAAAAACGATATGGCTATGTATTCTTGCACATTAAGAAATCAACCAGTCTGTAACGGACCGGTCTCCATGTCTAACAGCGGAATGTATTGAAAGCAGGTCCGAAGGCAATAGAGATTCAGTGCTTTTGTGAGAACTAATCACAGTGTTCAGATAACAGGTGATGGCGCAATTCCGTCCTGTCTTCTTGTCATCTCCGCGATTATGTCGACGATAAATCCAAAAAGTTCCTGTGTATCAGAAAGGCTCCACTTTAAAACATTGCGACGCGTCGCAGCATCCGCGCGGTCGCCGGTGAAGCGCTTTCCCTGAAGTTTCTCATAGCGCGACGGGTCACTTGTGTTCAGCGCGCATTTATTGCTTTTTTTCCCACCCTCCAGACTGGTTTCCTGCCGCGATTATTGCTGCTAAAGACCGCACATGTACCTCCAAGCTCTGGTGTCTCCAACTGGAGCCATGAGAACTCTGCGATGAGGAGCAATGATGTGCATCTGGAACTAACGGCGACTAAAACTCAAGCTCGCTGTCGGGAGATTCACCTTCCACCTCCATTAAAACCTCGCCGCGAACAGTTTCATTACGCGAATCATGTTGAATTTTGCCTGGAGAAAGGCGCGCGTGGGATGATGGATGTATGTGAGATCCATGCACGCGGCTTTTTCGCGTCCCCGCTTTCTTCTTTCTTGAAGCATTCGTTCAGTTCTGCGAAATCATGATTGTAAATCAAAGTTCACCGTTCTTCGTGCTGCACTTTAGTTAGTTTTGCCGTCTTATCTCGCTCGTATCATTCAGTTGTCGACAGATGTTGCATTTGAGAAACACGCACTCTCTCTCTCTTTCTCTCTCCCTCTCTCTCCCTCTCTCTCTCTCTCTCTCTCACACACACTCTCTCTCTCTCTCTTCATTTAAGAGCGCGCGCCTCGATGCAGTATTCGTGTTCAATTAGATGAGATCCCCTATGAATTGATTTTGAATGTAATTCCATTAAGTAAACATATCGATTTTACCAGAAATGTGGATAGGACAAATCACCATAATTATGTTCATCCATTTTAAGTGAAATAAATATATAATGTGGTTGGGCTCGTGATTATAACAGCATTGAACAGATTTTTATCAGTTATTTGTGGCAATATTTCTCTTGATGTTTTCACTATAATCAACATGGGTTGAAACCAGCAAAGGATGTCTGCTAAATCCGCTGAGGAGGACCTGTAGGAATCTATCTAGCAGCGTTCCCATTCCATGTCAATGACCGTTGCTCGGCTGGAGCAGGATCCAAACACGATTTCATCGTTTTTCTCATTGCCTCTCGATTCTGCAGCCAAGTTATTTTGAGCCAACCATAAAATGCCACGTGACTGATTACGGCAACAGACAAAGCAAAACGTCAGCTCGTTTATAGCAAAATGAAATATTAAATCTTAACTGAAATATTTTGAAAATCTCACAAATGACTTAATCAGGAAATTCATTGGCTGGTTTTGCTAATCAGCCGAACACTTAAACCCCACAAATGGCTAGCTTCCACATTAGCGCAATTAAAAAGATTGAATTCATAGTTCAACAGTTTGTTAATCCATCAGGCTAACAGCGTAGCAATATTTAGCATCCTCTTTAATCCTCTTGTTGCAGGGCAATTTTTCAAGATTAGATATTTAACCTTCGCTTTCATGCCCACCCTTTGGGTCTCAAATCAAAGTCATTTTTCTAACCTAAAAACCGTTTAGTTAATCCAGTGAATCCTGGAGGCCACCCTACAGTACGCATTTGGACGTGCCCCTTATCCGACAACATTTTCAGGTCTTGGGACTAGTCTACTTACAAACGAATGAGTAGAATCACATTCATTTGATTAGGTAAACATCTAAAACATGTACGTGTGAGTTCGGGAACAGAGTTGGGTTGAGTTCATCTCTAGTTATCTGAAGTGTATTCGCACAATACTCAAATGCCCTTAAATATTGCTCTTCTAGATGTCTCATGCGCTGCCTCATTTGTCTCTCATTTCCGCTGTAGGCTTGACAGCGGCGATACTGATACTTCACTCATAATTAGATTGCAATCACTTATGTATGGCTGTGACGAAAGCTTTTTGCTTTTGTCTGCATTGATCCGGTTTACATTAACTCACTGCTGTGATAATGGAGGTTTCTTTCAGTTGGTCTTCTTTAAAAGGTCACACATTTCCGCACCACTGGGCACAGCATTATGCATACATTAGCGTATCCGATAGACGCACAGTGAAACATGCAAGTGAGAGTGCGAGGGTTGGACTTTTATATGGACTGAATGTTGGTTTTCATCACACTGGCTTCAACGTTGATAATAAATACCGCAGGAAGCTGATTTACTCCGGACAGCTTAAACAAAGGGCTCCAGGCATTTACATTCCCAACGTTCACCTTAATGGAAATGTCAAGCACTTTTAATTTATGCTGCTTATTATGGATCAGAATAGACAAATTCACAGCTCACTTACTCATCTCTCCCCTTTCACCCCGTAACTTGGACTGAAATATCACGGCTTACACTCTGATACAGGAGCAGTAATGTATGTTAAGTCAAAATAATAAGGCCGATGTGTAGAGTGCATCTGGTACGGAGCATTTTCAGCAAGCAGTTTGTCTGCTCCTATTTTCACTTTTTCAGCGTATGCTACTTTTCCGCCCACTCAGAAGCACACATGTATAGACGAGCGTTGAAACATGAAAGGCGATTTTTCAGTGTGATGCCAAGAGAAGCTTTTCGTCTGGCCGATGTCCCAAACTGTAGTCTTAACATGAGGGTATTGTTGCTTTTGGTAGAAGGCCAGTAAAATATTAATTTGAGCCTCTGGGGAATAGACTAATGAGTGCAGCTCTGTAAGGGTGGTCATGCATCCAGCACCTGAACACAAATACACGAACTGCACTTTGGCTTGAATGATGTGTATCTGCCTCCTACAGATATGTGGTATGTTTTGTCGCTTGGCTACTGAAGAAGCCGAATATTAGTCCAGAACGAGGCATGCCTATTTTCAGCTCGTCTGCAGCTCTGCCCAAGGAGGGAGCAATTTGTTCACCTTGTTTACTAGTCTATTACCTGGTTCTGTCCACTTCCTTTAGTGCTAATAGATCGACTGTGTGAGGGGAAATGTGGAGAGAGAACAGTGTTAATCTCGTCAAACAAAATTAGTGATGAGGTCCACATAACTGAGGTCAGTTATGGGTCCATATTTTGAAAACCCTTGGCAAAGACCTGCCTCATTTAGTTACTGTTGCTATGTCTGACACGCCACACATCATGTTCTCACACAGTGAAAAATACATCCTGGAGCAAAGAGGACACTGACAACACGTCGACAGACAAGACAGAGCAGGTTACTTTTGATATGAAACAGTTTCTTGTTTAATATATCGTAATATAGAAGTTTAATCAATAAATAGCGTATAGAGTCTCTTTAATGTGTCGTGACAGATCGCTGGAGCTCCTTCAAGCGGCTCGTGAACCAACATCTCTTCATACTAGTTCATTTATAGCTTCAAATAAACATGAATGTTGTTTCAAGCGTGGAAAGATGCGAATAGGCAATTTTTCAAGTTCACCAACGTTAATCTACGAACTCAGGGCTCAGGGCATTTTTATTCCACCCGATCTCTCTATGAACTTGTCTTCATGGAAAAATTGCTTCGTCTGAGAAAATGGCGGATTCGGGGTTATGATTGGCTGTTGATGAAATTATCACAAGAAACGAATTACCACAAGATATTAACAATACACTGAAATGTTTTGAGAAGATACACAAAAGTTTGGTTGACAAAAGTAAATTATAAAATGAAACAAAAAAATACAAATTCAAATAAATGTTTTCCATGTAATTAATTCCTGCGATGCAAAGATAAATTTTTAAGCAGCCATTACTGTAGTCCTCAGTTTCACACGATCAGTGTTGAGGAAAGTTACTTTTAAAAGTAATGCGTTACAATACTTTTGCATTACTTTTTCTCATATGGGCTGGGATTGCTTGCTTGTTTTCAATAACAAAATAAAAAAGTTCTATTTTTGCCAAATGTAAAGGTCTTTCCACACCAAAAGCGAATAAGCCTCAGGCTGAAGGAAACTAAGGAATGCAAACTCACACCTGTAGAGGGTGGAGCTCAAACAAACCTTTCAGATGTGCTGCCATTCTGGATTAAAGAAGAATAGGACTCAGGAGAAGGAAGTTCAACACTCTTCAACATTAAAAACAAAATGTTTATCTAAAGTCATTTCTGCTTATTAGTAGGGCTGAATTAGATCATTGAAGGTCGGCAGTAAAGACATTGGTCAATAAAATGAGTAAATTATTGCAGGTGATTGCTCTGAGTTTGCATTTCACTGATTTTATTCATTTTGAGGAAAACTGAATCTGTTTTTGTGCTCACATTTAGTCCAGACTCTAGAACTACAATAAGCATCATGTTTACACAGCACACACAACACCTCTGCACTTACGGTTGTCAGTCCATAAATGGGAAAACAAAGTAACTTGCACACGATCATTCAGAAATCCTTCTAGTTTATTACTCAAATATGCTGGTTTATTGCTCATTTCTTATAATTCTTTCATTATGCTTAATATTTGTGTGGATACCGTTGATCTTTTGATCAATTTAATGCATACTTGCTGAATAAAAGTATCATTTAAAAAAAAACCCAAAAAACTAATATCTTACCGACCCCAAACTTTTGAACGGTTTTGTATGTTAAATTAATGCAGTTGCAAAGGGAATATTGACTACATGTAAAAGATATTTTTGCTAAAAGACAAAAACAACAACAACAACAACAAAAAAAAATGATCTAAGCGCTCAGCAGCAGATAATTCATTAATGCCATTAATGATGAGTTTCTGGAAAAGGCAAACACATGAGATCAATGTGGCTTTCTGGAAGAATAAACCAAGTACTCTCCAATGTCCTAATTGCACTTTAAGTGAGTTGCAGAACTTGTGAGGAGTGTCAAGATGGGGTTGAGTGTCATGTAGAGCCCATGGCCGGCCGGGGTGCCCTCACGCTTGTAGTTCACCATGCACCATTACCATCCACTCTCATTGCCTATCAGACGGCAGCAATATCGGCAGCATTACCATTACCATTAGATGTGATTTTCCATTCGAGCTGTTGGAGGAAGACGATGACATGTCAAGCCTCACTAGACGATGATTCATATGAACCAGACACTGCTTACCCCCCGAGAACAAAGATGTTCCAGAATATTCTGGCGCAGTGAGAATTAATGCTATGCAATCACCTCCTGCATGTTTTATTATCCTCGCCTTTCTTCTGTTCAGCATTTTGGGAAATCACAGGTTTCTACAGCAGAGTCAACACCAACAGTGCAGGGGGACTGTGTGGGTGGAAAAATGAAAGGCAGAATTCTAAATTCGTCTGACATATCGTCCACTCCGCCGCTGCGCTTCCCTTTAGAGCGCTCGAAGGTAGACAACTAGCAGAGCTTCTGCGTCCAGAAAGAATTACAAACCTTTATAGAAAATGGAAATCAGAGCATGAGTGCATATACGTCAGAACATAATAACAGGGATCGCTTGTAGTGCCTTTCTCTATTAACATCTGCAGCGGCATACAAAGAGCAGGGGAAGTCATCCAGTTAGAGTTTATTAAAACACTCAGCAGTCCATTTTTCTTATTGATCTGCCCATGTTCCATAACAGCATGTCATCATTTGCATTAGATCCTCCATTATAGATAGACTGTGAAACCCAACAGTCCAATTAACTCAAGTGAAATGAGTTCCTTTCACTCAAATATTACTGAAAGTTCATTGTAATTGCTAGAAAAAATCCGAACTTATGTGAACTCAATAATTATCCGAATGAGTTGCAGAAGATTTCCATTTCACAACAGCATGTTTTGCATCAGGCTGTATAAGGATGAATGTTCAAATTAAGTGTTATTTGCCGTTTAATGTGTGTTAGTTTAATGTTCTGTCATGTTGGGATAGTGGTTAACATTGTGATGAAGAGTATTTAGGTTGAAGGTAGGCTACAAAGCTTCAAGACTATATATTGTATAACTGTGTCCATGCAAGTACATAGCAACAGTCTTTTTGCTCGTTACTTTCACATGGAAGTGTACTATTGCTAGCTGGCAGCAGTTCAGTTTTAGTTATATGATATAAAAATGTATGAGTTAACTTCCAATATTTCAATTTAATTGTTTTTTGTGTAGTACAGTGTTTGGTAATTTACTAATAAAAAGGAATTCATTACTAGCTACTAATTCAACAACAGAACGTCTTCAACAGTGTAATTATATTACTGTACTAATTACTCTCTCTGAAAAGTACAGCACTACTTATTATTACAAATTTTTTATTACTAATCAACCTCGACCAGTTGAACAATATAAGGACATCTGCTCTTTTAAATCTTTCAAATTATACAATTGACCCTTGGCAAACAGTTTGATTGACAGGCGATCTGACCAATCATAACCCCGAATCCGCTATTTTGTCTGACTAAGCAGTCAGTGGAGTTAGTAGATTAATGTTGGTGAACTTGAACTTGAAAAATTGTGTGTACTCACGTTTTTCCGTGCTTGCGAAGGGTCAATTGCATAAATTATTCTTGAACTGTTGCAATTAAAAACACAATTTAACATTTTGTTCAATTTTGATGTCAAATCCACTATTGATGTGTATAAAATTGCTCTATAGTCTATAATGCAATAATGAAAAGTAACTGTAATTAAATTACAGAAACATTAATCCATTACTTTTTCAAGAGAAAATGAATTATTTAGTATTGCAATACACCAAACACTGGTTAACTTCTAAGCTGATTAACTCAAATTTTGAGTTCTGTTAACTTATTAGGGTTTGTAGTGTATAACTTGACCTTTTTAGAAGCCTTTTGCTTTCATGAGTGTACTTATTCTGCTCAGTTGGCATCCCCCAATCTTCAGCTTAGTGCCAAGTGGGCAGGCACACATAGGTTTAGCACTGTTCAGCCAATCACAGCAGCCTTTTAACCTAATTGCTGGGACAAGCTGAGTCTCTGGGAGAGTCTCTTGTCCTTCTGCAGTGATCTTAGGGGTTGAAGGGCACAGAAACAAAGAACGCTGAACATACAAAAAGGACTTTTGAAAACGTAGAGAAGAAGGAAATATCTTCCCATCACCTGCAATGCTAAGTCATTGTGCCCAAACATTCCAAACCTAAACAGAATTTCAGATGGGAACCTTGACATTAACTCCCGACAAAAGGGAGTGGAAAATGCTGACATTTTCATTTCCTTATTTCTAAATGATAATGTCAAGCCACCCTATGACTATCTCCTTCTCCAAAACGTCAATTTAATGTCCCCCAGTACAGCAGTATGAAGCCTGTATTGACATTTCTGTACTCTATGGAGATATACATCACAGATTGTTTGTGTTTATTGATGAGTAATCCTAATCTTCAAATCTTAACCTTTGGCGCTGACAGAGTGGATGCAGAGTGACTTTTTCCGCCAGCCAGGTCCAACAGGGACGGCCTTTTTCGGCAGCCAAATCCAACTGAATAACTCCATGGGGTTTTCACTCACGTCAGTGCCGGAATTCTGCGAAGCGCACAACTCCGTTTTGATATAACACGGCATATCAACATGTGTAGCATTAAATTATTAACTCTATATTCGTTCCCCTCATGCATTAGTGAAAAAACAACACTATAATTCAGACGCACTTGCCACGTGTGTGCAATAATAATGACGCGTAATCAAATATGCATTTCCGTTTTCTTTCTGGATGCATTTTTCTATTAGATTTGGTTGGGGACAAACATATTACAGGACAAAAAGTTTATTTCATTTTCATTTCTGAATGCTTAGGCATGGTAAATTAGCAGAGAAAACACTTTCTGTAATCCGGCAGTTTCTGCTTTGTGGCAATTGTCAATCAGGGACACTAGAATTTAAACAAGAACATGCACAGTAGCAAACCCTTCACTGGGGTGACTTCAATTGAATTTAAGCAGACATTACAGTGTAGAGATCTGAGCAGAGGTGTAACAAGAGAAGGTAAAAAAAACAAGTTGTGCTGCAGAAAAGATGCGCTCAAGGGCAAACACTGGTGCACAGGACTATTGGTTGAGGAAGGGCATTATTTTCATTATGTTATGGAGTATAAAGCAACAGCAGCACATTATTGTCATATTGAGGTCCACAAAGGAGAAGGATGACAGCTAAACTTGTATAACCCTGTACATGACACTCTTGGCTCTCTCCAGATGCATTTTCTAACGCACTTAATCACCTGTACTCCTATTTATATTATCTTGAGATTCTGATTGGTGTGTCATCAGTTAATGTTTACTCGTTGACAAATATTTGAGTTCACGTTGGCGTGCTTGAGTTAATTGTATTACGTGTTTGTGTTTTATTAATGATAACATGGTTAAACGTCTGTAAAATGAAGCCATTTATGTGTAGAGTTTTGCAAATTTGTGTGAAAACAGGTGAAATGAGTTAAACGTTATGTCTTTGAGAACTGAATGAATGGCTTGGGAAATTGTGCCAAATGAATCAATTATAGTGTGTTAGAAATCGAGAAACTATCTAAATACTAAATCAAATATTCATACATGTATATGTATGCATATTGACAATTTAGTTCATTAATGAGAGACAAATCCAGTGACAGAATCTATTTTATTCATTTATTTCAAAACGGGACCGTGTACGTTAATCAACATTCATGAATGTAAATGTACCCAAATTAGCCCCAAAGGCTAGTTTTCATTGGTAGAGTCCCTTTGCCAGGTGTAATTAGGCGTAAAAACTAGAGAAAAGAAACAAAATAGAAAAACAATAACAACATAACACAATCAAAAATCATAAACAACGCTCTAAAATACAATTAAACAACGCAGAATCCTAGCCAAAGAGATCCTACACTGGGTTTAATTCCCACTATTAACTAATTATTATTAACGACAACTCAATAAACTGCTAATTAATATATGGAGGGATGGGGATAATAGTATGTAGGATTAAGGGATGTAGAATGTGGTCATGCAGAATAAGGCTTTAATATGTGCTTTAATAAACAGTAACCTGGTAATATGCTGCTAATGAGCAACTAGTTAATAGTCAGAACTGGAGCATAAACTAAAGTGTTACCGTTCTATACTGTAGTCCTACATTTTTAGTGCATTTCAAATTTTAATTTATTAGGAGCAAATATTTTAGCAGTGTGTTGGATCTCTCCAAAAGGCTGTGAAGACAGCACACAGAATAAATTATTCAAAATGCATACCAACTTTGGGAAAAGCAACAAATGCTTGCACTCTACCAAATCTGCAAACAACTATGAGTCCATCTGAGCCCGAGACTATACACTTGACATCGTGTACTTTGACAAAGCTGGAGGCCACAGTGGTTTGACCTTCAGTGAAGAGATTTGGTGAGAGAGGTCCAGGCCGGGAGAAAGAGGAGTTCAGTCCAATCACGATTAAGCTTGAGGGTACAGCAAGCATCTAGTCTGAAATGTCAGAGAGGTGCAGTGAACACATAAATGTCCAAATGAGTGTGAGATGTGACAAAAGGGTAGCTGTGATTGAACCCTTCTGGATGTTGAAGAGTCTGCCATCCCTGGTGAGGCTCCAGAAAGGATGTGAGAGTCTTTCCTGCTGACTTTATAAAACTATTGTCCAGATGATGACACTCAGCCAGAAACATGCACAAGTTGGATTCAGTAATGCACAGCATTCACAAGTTGGATTCATGCAAGTGAATGTAAAGGAGGTGGTGGCTGGGAGGAATGAAGAAAAGGAATAAGATAAATAGACGGACTTGTGGAAGTGGGGCAGGTGTAGTTTATTTTGGTTTCTTGAAGATATGATTGAGTTGTTTTTATACTTTCCAGAAGGAGGCTGATGGACACGGGTAAGGTCTGCTGGGAGCAACAACTTTACATTAAAAGCAACCTGAATTTTTGCCCAAATGAGTGGGATATTCACAACAAGGCTTTCAGAAGACTGAATGAAGGGGGAAATATGGGAATTTCCATTACGGGTGGAAAACATGGTCTAGCGGTTGCTCATGTTCTGACACGGTTGAGGGATAGTTCAGCCAGAAACAGCATACCTTAATACCAGATTTGAAGTCTTGATCTGAAACTACCTGAACGTCACAAAACTAAAAAGCCTTGGACTGAATCTCAACAGAGAACTGACTCTGAAGAACTGAATTACGTCCATGAACTACAATCAAACAAGAAAGCATAATAATTTCATAATTGAGAACACTAGCAAGCGATGAAAACGGCTGTGATGGATAGTCACGGCTGCTTAGCCAGTGTGCAATGCTACGCCAGCATCTCCACCAGCCATTCAGTTCAGTTCTGTTGTATTTATGTTGCTAGGCATTTTGGCTAGATAAGCACATTGTAAAAAATGGGATTCTGTTGTATTTGTACAGCTCAGCATTGATGTAGCTACAAATTCAGCATTTTGTGTGTCTGGCTCTTTACTGGATCTTGACTCCAACTATGCTTGACACCACAAGGAGGAGGAGAAACTTGTGATTCTTGTGCATTTTGTGGTATCAACAGGTTTGAACATGAACAGTATTCATATTGTAAAAGTAAAGTGAATGCAACAGGAAACCAATGACACTTTTTAATCTGTTCCTTAGGCAAAGCTAATGCTTAGTATTAGAAGAATTTGAAAATAGTCCATAGGATTTGTGTGAGCTTTTTAGAGCTTGACAACTGGGTTGTTCTATTTCATTTCATTTCATGGAAAAGAGAAGCCCATATATTCACATTTTATGTTGCATGGAAGGAATTTTGGAAGCAAACCCCATCGTACGGGTTAGAGTCTTGCACGATTTTCCAGTCGCATTCCTTTACTCTTTTCCTGACTATCCTTGTCAATAAAAAAAGCAGCAAAAAGGCCACAAGTAAAACACATCACCTCAGCTTGAGCCAAGATGTTGTCAGAGGAAGTGTTTGCAGATGAAGTGTCATGGATTGTGGTCTCTTCAGGGCTTCTCCAACTCAAAGGGACCTACGAAGAGACATTGTTTTGGCGTAGAACAATGCGACATTACTCACAATGGATTACCAAAGACCTCAAGTAGAGACAAATAAAAGCGTTAGAGGATAGATTAAGTTTGACAGGTATCTTTTGCAGTGTTTGCTCTTGATGCAGACTACATAATAGCTGATAGTCATCCATCCTCAAAGTAGCAACAATAATCTATTATCTCTTTCTGACAAAGCTTTTGCTTACTCCACCACAAATGCACTTCATAAAACTGACATTTATGCTTCCTTTATTTAATTTCACTATGTCAATTACCAGAGGAAAACCCATGATATTTTTGAAGCCCTGATTTTCAGAGTTGGGTCATGTCAACTCAAGAATCACTACTGAAAGAATAATGTGAGGTCAATGTGGAATATATTGCTACCAAGAATGACTTTTTCTATTTTATGCATTCAAAATTTTAATCTGTGCTACATGACTAAAAGTAAAATTCTGTTGTGTTCCCTTTGCAAAAAACTGTTGATCTGACTGTTAATGGGCTGGAATACAAAAATGAAGAGGTTTGATCTTTAGCTGTAACCCTTGTACCACCTTTGGTGTTGCTGGTCAAAAACGACTGCACCTTTAAAAATAGCTTGTTAAATTGCTCGTTATGCTATATTATTACCAAATATTGGATTCAATCTTTTTGTCAACTTGTTTTCTTTCAATTAGGACAGGTTTTGTATTTCTTTTTGGAGACCTTATTGATCTGAGCCTCATTGATCTGAGGATAAAGTTCATCTCTGTGAAAAAGAAAATATTTGTGTAAATGATGTTCACAAGAGGAAATTTGTTTTCACTGTAGATGCATACATAAAAAAAACATGTTAACTTATTAATTTGTAATAAAATCAAAAAGAAAAAAAAAAAAAAACGATTTCTATGTATTTAAAGCTTGTATAGCTACAGGAACAAAACTCTCACTCGCCTTTCCACTCGTGGTAATCTATGGCCAGAATGAAGAGGGAAGAAGTTGTTAGAGTGGGTGGTCTGGGTCATTTAAGCTTTCATGATGAATTAGGGGTAGGGATATCAATAATTTTACAAGCTAAAGGTTATCTTCATGAATTTGGTCTTATTGGTTTCTATTAGATTTTGAAAGAAACAAATGGCATCATTCAGGCTGAACAGACGAATGTCTAATTTTACGGATACCAGTCAGTCTCTGTTGACAGCACTTGTAAAGTCGATTTTCAGGAGAAACAATTGATTTAACAGTTATTGTAGAAATACAGAGCGATCAAAGGAAGAGAGAATGAATTTCAGGACCAAACACAGGATTCCATCCAGCTCAGGAGCCTTATTCAGTTTGCACTTAATGAGCTGGAAACAGACATCCTTCCTGGTTCTCATCCACACACGCACATGTCCGAAACCTTTAAGTTTGCAAGCACACACATGTGAACATGAACATGCTCCTGAATACTAAAGGTTTCTTATTTTCAATCTCTCCAATTCATTTTCAATGAATGGACAATAATGACAAATAAAAGCTCAGAAAAATGAGGCATACAATCAGTTTCAAGCTGAATCTAATATTTGGTGGAAATATAGCATTTAATAAAGAGATTTATAGAAAGGTTTATTTTCTGTAGGCAGGTAATTGACCCTTCACTGGCAGTTTGATTGACAGGTGATCTGACCAATTATAACCCCAAATCTGCCATTTTGTCTTGAAATTGAAAAATTGTGTACTCACGTTTTGAAACAACATTCCTTCTGATGTTCATTCATGTTTATTTGATGCTATAAATGGAACTAGTATGAAGAGATGTTGCTTCACGAGCCGCTTGAAGGAGCTACAGCGATCTTTCAACACATTAAAGAGACCCTATACGCCATTTATTGATTAAAATACTTAAAATTACAATATTTTATATATGGAACGGTTTCATATCAAAAGTGACCTGCTCTGTCCTTGTCTGTCGACGTGTTGTCAGTGTCCTCTTGGCTCCGCAATGCATTTTTCACTCCGTGAGAGTGCATTATTGGACATAACAGTAACTAAATGGGACGGGTCTTTGCGAAAGGACAATTTCTGACCAGTAACAAGTTGAAGTAAGTTGAGGAAAAAACTGCAACTGGCGAACTTTTGCTAACAAACTGGTAGATTTGGGTGCAGGTAACAGAATGGATACTCTTCCACTAAATAAAGCCATCTGAACAATCATTGAAATCACAGAATAAGTTCTGACTATTGACATCCACTGCACAACACATCCAATTAAGTCAGTTACAACATCCAAGCTTCAAAAAGAACCTTTCCAGAACTTTAGTGGTTCAAAAGCCTGACCCCTTAACACACATTTCTAAGGATGTACAAGTATCCATGTTTTGATTTATAATATAAAATGTGCTTCAAATAGATTTTAAAAATTGATACTTTACTTATTTTGGGGGGGGGGTGCTCAGAATGTTAATACTGAACATCCATTTGAAATGACCATGTAAGTCCAGGGGTGTCCAATCCTGCTCCTGGAGGACCACTGTCCTGCGCAGTTTACCACCAACCCCACCTAAACCAGCCAATCAAGCTCTAGGCAGACTAGAAAGTTTAGATGTGCATAATTGACCACAGAGACTTCATGAAGGTGAACTTAAATAACATTTACTTGTTCAAATGCCACAAAAACAGAGCAGTAGAGCTGTACAAATGGAAAGAGTAATTGGTGATGAAGAGGTCATTTAACATTTGAAAGGTTTAGTTCATTTCACACAGCAGCAGCTCTTACCACGTATCGCACATTAAAAAAAAAATCATTTACAAGATACTGCACTGTGCAATTTCACTCAGATGGATACAAAATACGGAGCAGCAATTGATACAATTACAGTCTAGAAGAAATATAAGAACACGAGTTCAAGACTCCAGAGAAGCAATATTATGAAACTCAAGCATGTACACTGCAAATAAACAAACTTAAATGTAGTTGAGGCTCACAGTTGAGAGATTACAGTAAACACTGCCGTTTTTAGGCACACAAGTAACTCCGTGTTCCATCGTAAGCCGCAGTACGAGTCAGAGGTAATGCGTTATCACAAATCAAAATGTCAACCAGATTAATAAGTCACACACAGACCAAGTACTCAATCATACGTCAATCACATTCCAGTCTGCAGAAGCTTCTTCCCCTCTGGGGCACAGCAATTAAAAACCACAGAGGGGAAAAGGTAGTCACAGTTACAACGGTAAAAGTAAATGTCACGCTAGGGCACAGGTCCGGCCTGCTTCAGTCTGTTGGCTCTCGTTTTAAAAGAAAAGGGAAAAAAATAAAAATAAAAAAGGAGCAGTGCCAACTGAAAAGCTAACTGACCCCCTCTGCTGGTCTGCAGAGGAGAAGCACCTAACAGAGGACGCAAGGAGTGTGTGGAAATGCACAAGCAACAGCAGGCATACTGTGCTTTCAGCAGCACTCGGAGCCTGGTGAGGGGAGAACGGCAGCCCATATTCCATCTCCAACCAGCTGGGGCATCATAACGCGACGGCTGAGACACTAACACTTTGAAACGGCAAAACTGTGCAGGTTGAACGAGGTCAAAGAGAGGTGTGAAAGCAGGCAGAAAACAAGAATGAGCGTGAACGAGCACTACGGGTGAGAAAAGGACAGATTCTGGAGGAAGAATATACATGATCCATATCCTCCAAGTGCAACGATGAACAATCAGCTCAATCAGAAAACCTTGACTTTGTAAAATGGGATGAAAGGATGGAAAGTAGTGCAACACGAATACGGTGCGTGGTGGGGAAAAACTATTTTGAGACTAACTAACCCAGAGCTCCCCATAAAGACACAAACAGGTGACTCACTGAAGAGAACAGACAGCTACCATATCCGTTGCAGATACATGATATTCAAAGCATGCAAGGCTTGGCACTTGTATGTGAGAAGAAGTGATTGTAGTGGAGAAGCTTTTTTAGACAACTGAACAACTATATACACAACTAACAAGAGGCGTAGCAGAAAAAGGCTATCATCCTGCTTAAATTATTCAAAATAAATCAAATTAAAATAATGGGGGGGGGGAACCTACAAAATAGGACTATTCAGATGAACAAGACAGGAACCCTTTCCTTTCGTTGTGGTATTTGTTGCATCTTTGGGTTTACAAAAATAAAAATTAAAACAAATTAAAAAGGCAAATTAAAAAAAAAAAAAAAAAAATATTTACATACACATTGAAATTATATACACAAACTTCAGCAATCATCCATGTGACCGATCATCTGAGCTGCAGGGTCCTCTACTGGTTCCCGTTTGTTTCTTTCCCAAGTGAACTCGATGACGGTCCACTGCTCACGTTCTCACACAAAAACACACTTAAATGTGGTATTACAGTAGCAATCCCTTTAAAAGCTGGCGGTTTAGAGGAAGCCATTAAGTGCTGGTCAAAAGATGCGTTTGCGTTTCAGGTAGGAGTCAGCGTAGTGCCCACCAAGACCCTGAGAGTGCTGACCTACATATCCACCCTCTGGACTGGGCTCTGGAGACGGGATGAGACGGGAGAACAGACGCTTCTGCCCACCAACGGGAGTCTAAACGTGGAGAGAGAGAAAAAAAAAAAAACTAAATGAATCGATGAGATGCACTAAGAATAACTGTTGAAAGGTTCCTGGCAAACTGCTACGATAATTGAGGAGCAGGAAATAGACTTTAGACATCAGGGCTGAAGATGGCCTACCTTCATACCAGAACCAGGTGCAGTAGGATATAGGCTGGAATGAGTCACTGGAGGCATTCCAACAGCCTGAAGAAACAAAAGCAAACATTCGACTTTCTGGGCCAGCTTACATATGTTCTGGTCATCTATGCAAATAATTGTAATAAAAGATGGATATTATGTGATTAGAAGTTGTTCTGAAAATGGATCCCGATAAGTGATTTTTGGGCTTGCAGCCAACTCTGAACAAACAAGTGTTGCACTTTTTGTTGAGCTGCATGGCCACTCTGCTTAAAATTTGCCAGTCCAACTGAATGAAAGGATTTTTAATAAGGCATCAGGACTGAATTGTAACAATCTCAAGTTATTTAAATGCATTTCAAAAGTTATTCCAATCAAAGTTAGATGGCTGTCTCACATTTTTTTTAAACAAGGACACATTAAAAACTCATTAAAAGTGACATCTTTTACAACTTTCTTAGTTGTCTTCATTTCAAATAAATGCTGTTCCTTTACACTTTTTGAAGATCTTGAAGAAATATCATGGTTTTCACAAAATCAAGCAGTAATGTCGAAAACACTAGTGATGATAGCAAAAGTTTGAGCACCAAATCAGCGTATTAGAACGATTTTGCAGGATCATGAGAATGAAAACTGGAAGTGAAGGTCCCTTATTAATTATGGGCCGTTCATACAGTACATGCAATGCCTAAATTCACTTGTAGCATTTAAAATAAACAAATAAATACTTCCTCAGACAGGAGGGAAAAAAAAAAAAAAAAAAAAGTTTAAAAATGTGCCATTTACCAATTATAGGCCATAACAAAAACTCACTATTTAAATACTTGTTAGTCATAGTATAATTAGTGGCTTTTGCATCTGAACTCTTCATATTGGGAATACCAATTAAATACCACCTCAGTCAAAACAATGAGATATTGAGCGAATGCTCTGCGCACATTGTATACATTCAAATACTTTTGCTTCAAATCCACTAAATCCTAGCGTCAGCCCATGCAGAAAAACAAAGCAAAGTGGTGTTTAGTGGTTTCTGCCAATGAACCTGTTAGCAAAAGCCTCCAAGTCCTCAGAAAACCAACTGGAAGTCACGAATTGAATCATATTTCAAGATGCATGACTGTGTGCATATGAGCCGGCTTTCAACTGTTTTGAGTACCTTATTGAGCTGGGTGGAGGGGATGCTAGTATGGGAACCAAAGCTGAAATAAGACTGAGGAGGGCTGGGTGGATAGCTGAAAGGAGACCCCGCATCAAAGCCGGAGTGCCTGGGGAGCTTGAGAGACAGACAATTATGATTTCACACGTGTCCAAACTTAGAACAGAATCCTTCTGTTAGTGTCAATGCAGGGAGGTGGAGCTATACCTGCAAACCATAGCCAGGAATCGCTGCGTTTTCCAGAACCTCCTGCTGTTCATACAAGTGAGACAAGGGGTCCTATGGATTGGGTACAAACAGTGAACACATCCAATTAGAAAGGGATAGTGAGGCAATCACATTCAGTGAAGTTACTCTAAACAAGCCAACCTGGTGCAGAGGAGAAAACTCTGGTGTGCAAGACTCTTGGAAGCGCAGGCTAAAGTTTGAGTGGCTGCTGTGGTTTGTGCGTTGGTTAGACATGCTTCCAATTGCAGTTTTCTTCCTGTAGGGGTGAGCTCTGGTGCTAGCACCTAAACAAACATAATGCTTCAAGAAATGCAAGACAAAAGGGAAAAAAAAAAAAGTAAAGGTGCACGAAACACCACAGGCAGACTGACCTGAAGATGGGAATATGCTAGGAGCACTGAGAAAGGGATTATGGGATACACCGACTTCTTTGGGAGACTCGCCCAATATAGACACCTTCAGGAAAAGAAAAGATCTGAATATGCAAACCTGCTGTAGATGCTCTTTAGTATCATACTGACGCTAACGGGGCTGAACAACAGCTCATCCTGAACCAAAAGCAAACTGAAGCAATTTCAAAGCGCTCCTCTGGGAGATCATGGCAGCAAGTGTAGGCTACATGACAATAAATGTGCATAAATGGGAGCAGCCATTAGTAACCCATCTCACCCCTGGTAGAGTTGGCCCATCTGCTCCTAACATCCCAGTCAGGAGGGGCAAGCTCATTCCCTGCAGTGCAGGAGAGGCTGCTGGGGGAAAACCAATTGGGGTGGCTGGGGTCTCGGTCTCCCTCCCAAGAGGTCGACTCAGGGATGGTTGTTTGAGGGGACCAAGAGGCTCATTCTGCAAGCCCAGTGTTGGAGCAATAGCACCTGAATGAAAATAAATTTAAAGAGGCAAATTAAACTCTTCATGGTGTCCAGACATGAAGGATGAATTTGAAAAATCAAACTACTGTGGTAGACATTGGTAGGTCAAATACCAGAAACCAGGTTTTAGAATTAATTAGGGCTGCCCTAAATAGTCAACGAGAAGAGGCCTAGCCGACTAAAATTTGATAAGTTTGTTATGGCGCAGAAAAAAAAAAACCCCACAATAAGTGGCGAAGTCCCAGTCTGTGAGGGACTGATTGTTAATGGGGGGTTCTTATAATTACAGTACGTTGGGCAGGAAATCCAAACGTTTACCCATCGACCTCAAATATGTCTTATCTTTTCTAAACATGCAAGTAGTAGCCAATTTATGTGGCCACTCACTCTAACGTTAACCTAAATACTATTAGCCGCATATCCCAATGTTTGTGCGGAGTGTGGAAGCTGAAGTATAGTGTGCATACTGCATGGGAGGCACCAGTGCAATCACTTGATTTTTCCCTGAACAACGGAAACAACTTACAAAACTTTGTTTTGGTCATACAGAAAATACATCATTCAAAAGTGGATGCACTTTCGGTCTTAGTTTCGGTTAACTTGAGCGCTTCAGTTCACAGAAACTGTAGTATTATTCTCAGTATATGCTTAAATTTAAATTCAATTAGTTGACCAATAGTTTGAATAACTACTAGTAGTAATTCAACAGTCTACGATAATTTCTCATTTCATTTCATTTTTCCATCATTTAGCAGACGCTTTTATCCAAAGCGACTTACAAGGGGAGCAATTAGGGGTTAGGTGTCTTGCTCAAGGGCACTTTAGTCATGGTATCGAAGGTGGAGAGAGTGCTGTTCATTCACAATCCCCACCTTCAATTCCTGCCGGTGTGGGAATTGAACCGGCAACCTTCAGATTACAAGCCCGACTCCCTCACCACTAGGCCACAACTACCCTATAAACACCTATATAACTACCCTATATACAACTATAAAGTGAAATATCCAGAGCACTCTACACAAGCACTCCCAAAGAGCAATATAAAACGTGTCATCTAAATAAATCACCCATTTCTTCCCATTACACATTTTCTGTGATCCCATCACTAGTGGCCAGCCAAGACGCATTACCAATTCCACCTGGTATTACCATGAGCTTCAAATGAATCTTCTGTGACCGCTTGTGTTGGGATTTTAACTGAGAATGATCGAGTTAGGCGAGCGGGCGGCACTTAACTGTAGTCCAGAGTGCATGAGGACGAATGAGCATTTCCAATACAAATGAGCTCCTGAATAACTCCATGTGGTTTCAGTGATCAGACAACAAAATAATTTAGACCCCATTTACACAAATAGAAAAATGTGACACCTTGAGGCATCTCTCCCAGCAGGTTCATGCCTTGGAGGGGAAGAGCTGCCAGAGGATTTTCACTCAGCATTCCAGCCTGTGGAGAGACAGAACTGAATTAGTTTGACATTTTTATATAGTAAAACTCTTTAATAAAAAAAAAAAAAAAAAAAAAAAAAAAAGACAAGTTACAATTCAAGAGGGATGTAAACACACCAAGGCAAAAACGTTTGACATTCTGGCTGATACAATAACAGATGTAGCTACTGCGGTTTTCCCAACTAATCGCTTGGGCTCAAAGCATTGATCTGCGGTAGAAGAATAGTTTGAATTTTAAAAAGCGCACAACCACCTCACACGCACACAGAGGAACCACTCACACAAGGAAGGAGACTGCACTCTTTACTGTGCAGAATATGTGCCCAAAGAAGAGGATTCCCTAAAAGAGCTTGCTGAGAGGGGAGAAGAAGAGAATGAGGGCTATAACACATGCTGCTGGGACAGTGTCAGGTGATGAGGGGTGGAGGGAAAGACGGCCTATACCTGTTGGACTTGGTTTTGGAGCAGCAGCTGCATAAGGGCAGCAGAGAGGGCAGGGTTAGCCAGCAGAGGTACAGCAGGTGCAGCTCCCAGGAGACCTGCACATTGGAGAGAAGAGTGACCATCAAATCCATTGTCTGGATGAGAATACAAAAACGCTCATGAAACGAGCCTACACAAGAAAACACAATTAGAATAAGCACCTTGCTTATGTCCCGGGTTGAGAGATGCCAACATCATCTTTAGTGTGGCAGGGTTGTTGAGGCCAGTGAGGATCTGCATGGCATTAGGTTCAGGAAGGAGACCTTTTCCTCGGTTCAAAGCCTGCAGAGGTACAGGACATTTGCATGAGCACGTTAAACCAAAATCACGAGCACTTAATACAAGGATTCACAGTGACAAATTAAGTTTATATATGAACTAAGTTATTGTATAAAGAAAAAAAAAAAAAAAAGGAGGTGGAATGTTTTGCATTCACTTCTCTGAACTTTCCCCCCTTTCACTAAATAAGTAGTTTGTGCCTCGGGAACTTTAAAACCCTTTCAAAACAGTGACATTGTATAGACCTCAATTTGCATATTTATAATATAAGATTAACCAAAGAAAGTATGATTAATACATTAACGGGGGGGGGGGGGGGGGGGGGGGTTTGCAGAAAGACAAACGGAAATAGACAGAATTAGCTTCACATTTACAACAACTGCCAAAGCCATTATTTGATTGCGTGTCATGCACGTAGAACGGTTTCATTTGTGAATGATGTTATTTCACAAGAAGTGGGATCTACCATGGTCTGGGCGGCAATGAGGGCAGCCAACATGCTTCTTCCTGGTGGTCCTGGGGCGCAGAAGGAGACACGTATGTGAGCCCCACCCAGAGATCTTCCATCAGTCAGCCGCTGCACATCCTCAGCCATCTCGGGTGTGGAGAACTCCATCACAGCAAACCGCCGAAAACTGCAATCCTGACCCTGAGCAAGCTATGGGGGGGGTGGGGGTGGAAGAGGGAGAAATAAATCAGATCTCACAGATATGAGGCTACTCCAATAAGGCAACTGAGTTGGAGGGACAGTTCATCTAAAAATTAATTCTGCCATTTACTTAACCTCATGTTGTTACAAACCTGTTTGACTGACTTTCTTCTGTGGAAAGTAAGAAATATTTAGAGTAATGTTTCTTCCTCCCATACATTGGAAGTTGATAGTAACCAAAACCATTGGTTACCAATGTTCAAAATATCTGGTGTTCAGCAGAAGTCATAAAGGTTTGTTGCAACATACGGGTTAAGCAAACCTCAATTTTGGGTGGACTATCCCTAAGAAATACCAAAGAAAACAGCTTTTGTTTAATTCCAGTCATATCAGCAGCCCAAGAGTACTTTGTGAAAAGTACATAAAAGGATAAACCAGTAAAAAAAAAAAAAAAAAAAAAAGGGGGGGGGGGTGCAGGGCATCGTCAATAAGTTGTTGGCAATGGCATAAATAGATAGTTGGTTGCAACTTCACGAGACATACATACACTAGGGATGCACATATGAAATTTATTCGTATCGGCCAAAATTTTATATTTGAAAGCAGATAACCAAGATCCAATTTAATAATTTTTGGAAGCCTGATTACAAAAACAGGTTCCACCATTAAAAGCAAAGTCCCAAGCACACAATTATAATGTTCTCATAATTTGAAGCCTTTATGACAGACTTGCGCTGCTCGTTGCACTTAACTGCATTTTCCTTTTTGAAGTGATTCCAATCATTTTTTCAGCAAATTTAAAACCATCATGGTGAACACTGCACATCTGTCTCAGCTAAAAGGAAATTATCCATTTGTCGGCTTTGAGATCAGCCCAATTTTCTTATTGAGCCAATAACGATAATATTAAAAACGAACATACATACACAAATATACATTTACTCAAATCTAAACTGGACAACCTCTCTTTGCAAGGTCCAAAGAGTTCGGGGGGGGGCAGATATTTGGCATTCAATCTACAAATATTATTATTAATAAGTGCTGAACTGCTAAATAAATAGTATGTGGGAGAGAATGGGATCATTCTTTTGTCCAAGTCATCAGGCTTTACTTAAACATTACTTTCCATATTTGTAAAGCAAAAGACACAAATGTAGTGATTTACTTAATTGTGCATCAGTGCAACAACTATAAATAAACCAATAGCTTCATTAGCATGGTAGTCATTCAAAATAAATGGCTTAAAAACACTGAAGACTCGTTTCATTAATTAATGAATCAAAACACACACATACATATATATAAAAAATGAGAAATTTTCCCCAGCTCAATCAATATTTGGTCAGAACATCTAGTAAATCATGTAATTTGGTTTAGTTTTAGATTCAGAATTTAAGAGTCAGCTCTAACGCACTTACACAAAAGGCAACCATTCCTGACAGAGCCATTAGGATTATTACAGCTCCCAAGTCTCTCTGCCTGGAACGGTGTTCAACAAGCAACTACGATGAGACTAAAGGCCTTGATTATATTACAGGAAAAATTCATTACACATTTGACCATTTTATACATGAGTGAAGCCTCATTCACATGGAGGAGAAATCAAATACTTGTCTAAAACCTGGGAAACTGAACTGGAAACACTGAGTTTTAACTTCCAAAAGCCTCTGCTAATTCTAAAGCAATGGGGAACATTGCTAGCACTCTTCCCAACAATGCCTTGCATCCTGCGGCGAACGTGGTCCACATTTAACATGAAAAAAGCAACAGCTCGCTTTGGTTCCAGAATGGCCTGCTGACTGACAGCACCTGGGCCAGTCAGGTGACAAATCACCATAGAAACTAATGCAGAGTGGCATGAGCACTCAGCATGGCCTCAAAAAAAAACAAAAACAAAAAAAAAACTACACAACCCAGGTCAAAGGTGAAAGAGCTGAACATAAAAATGGAAGAATAAACAGGAAATTCAGCTTTTCAATTCAGTAAATCTGACAATGGCCTACACATGAAAACCAAGGGAAAAAAAATTAATAAATAATGTGAACACGCCAAAGGACAAAAACTCCATTTAAGCATCAAAGTAAGTTCATTTACACAAGACATTATTTTTATAGAATTAATGATTATTAAAACTCATTTATGATTAGTCCACACCACAGCTAACGCGTGACAAGAACGACGTAATTGGAATCACTTTTAGAACGATTTTCCCCCACCGATGAACGATAAATCCATTGACAGCCAATCAGAATCCACCTGAATTTAAAAGGGGAACCGTTATACCCCTTTTCACATTACGTAATACAAGTCTCTGGTGTCCCTAGAACATGTCTAAAGTTTCAGCTCAAAATCCCTCAGAGATAAATTTATTATACCTCGTCAAATTTTTAAGTGCGAGCAAAAACATGCCATTTGTGCGTGTCCTTTAATGCAAATGAGCTGCTGCTCCCCGGAGCTTTAACAGCTTGCGCTTCAGTTGGTCAACAAAGCTGGAGAATCTCACACACGCAGCCAAAATGACGATAGTCAGTAATGATGTTCCGCCTTACATTGTTCAAACCGGAGTCGGACACTGATGGAGAGACTCAGGAAGAAGTTAGTTTTTAGAATGAAACTTGACGTTTGAGCGGTTAGTGGATTAATTCATGTTCTTGCTGTGGAGTTGATTGAACTCGTCGACTAGCATGTGCCGTCATCTTAATCTTTTGTGCAAAACCTGTATAGACGCCCACTACATGTACCGGTTTGCCAAATAGAGCCACACTCACCAGGTTAACGTTTAGGTTTGCCATCATGGCTAGGGATGTCACAATACCACAAATGAAGAAATGAAAGCCTTCCGTCTCAACACTGACAGCCTACGCAACTACCACTTTGTAGCTTCAAAAAGTACAAAGAAATCTGAAAACAAATCCATATTAATAAAGACAGTTTAGTCCAACTTTTTTGAAGAGACTAGATTGCCGTTCATGATGAACAGATTGAATTTAGGCTTTTATTCATATTTAAACATTGATCAGCTAACAGAAGCTCAACCTAACAAGAACAAACCTCTCCCGGAAGCTCAAACTTGCTGCGTAACACACAAGAACAAACCTCATTTGTTACGCAGTACGTGTGAGCATCTGGAAGAGGTTGAGGTTCTGCATGCTCACTGATCAACATTTACATGCGAGTAAAAGCCTAAATTAAATCCATCTGTCAGAAAGACCGTCTAAATTAAGATGGTCATTCTGACACAAGTACGTGCATTTAACATTCAAGCCCAAGTTGACATTTCACCGGTTAGTGGTTAACCTGTACGTCGCCCACCCCGTGTTCTTTGTGTTAACTGGGCCTTTAGTCAAGCAAATATAATTTAACGCTAAAAGACAACAATGCTGCAAGAGACAGAAAAGCAGGGTTTGTTACATCAAAAAAAAAAACAGGGTTTTCTAGCTAGTGAACAAATGGCAAGTCAAACCACAGTTTTGCTGTAACCCAATTTGTGTAACATTATTTCTTATTTTTGTCAGTTTTATCATCTGCAAAGCAAAAATTAAACCACTTAGAAATGTAAGTGCACCTCTCCTACCATAAGCGTGATCAGCCACAAGTTCAATGTTTTTGCAAATTTTTCATTAGTAGTGTACTCACAAGCGGCCTAGATTTCATATTGCCGAAGGCAGATAATTTTCCTCCAGATAACCAAGTAAATAACCACTTGGAGCATAAGGAAAAGACCATGACTTCAAATTAAATCCCTGCCATTGGAGAAACAACTAAATAGCATATTGATTACAACATCCTGCCATCTGCTGCTTTAGAGTACATATAAATGACACCACTTCCTTCCTTATACACACGTCTTTGCACATTATTCTCTAATAATTAGGGATACACCAATATTGGCTGATGAAAGCAAGTCACCATTGGTCATCACATCAGCCAATTGTTTAAAAACAGCCTATGATCAGGGCCATAGATATCCTGTTAATCAAAAGGGGTCAGAAAAAAAAGCATCAGACAGCAACTAATACTGTGTGTGAAGAAAATGTAATTTAAGGCTGTTGAATGTGAAAATAACGCAGTAACCGTTATTAACAGAAAAAGGCGAAGTTAAAGCAGGCTTTATTTGAATCGTAGTTCAAGCCGGGGTTCCCAGATCCACGAATTACCCCCAAATATTTATCTTACAACTTACCCTAGTGTGCAAGTTGTAGTAAGAAAAACATGCATGATCAAACGATGCCAACTCATGACTTTTGTTCATCTTCGGATTACAAATTACGATATTTTTGATGAAATCCAGGAGTTTTTTTTTTTTTTAAATCTCCCATAAAGAGCAATGACAATACAACATTCAAGGTCCAAAGTAGTAAAGACATCATTAAAATGGTCAATGTGACTGCAGCGGTACAACCTTAATGTTGTAAAGCGACAAGAATACTTGTGCACAAAAACAAAGGCCTCTGAATGTGGTAATTGATAGGATTTCATCAAAAATATCTTGATGCTTGTTAAAGAAACGAAGGTCTTATGGTTTGGAACGACATAAGCGCGAGTAATGACAAGTTTCATTTTTGGGTGAACGAACCCTTTAAACTGCAATTTTCTTTTCTTCGAAAATTTCCAGGTGAAACGGCTTCTTGCTAATTTAATGTCCTACTCAGAGCAATGAGATGCTGAATTAGGGGCCAGTCACACAAAACATGTTTTTGCATTTAAAAATGCAAGATGCAGGGCAGGGGAAAGAAAAAGAAAAGGCAAGGTCTAGAGGAGTTTCTGAATGTTGACATTTTTACCCGACACAAACTCTAAAAAAACACGCACGCAATGCCCAAACAGGCCAATCTAGTGCATGTTAACAAAAAAAAAAAAAGTGGAAGTGCAGTGGAACCCAAAAAACCCAGTCTGCATGAACAAACTCTTACTTCCACACTCAAAGTGCTCGTTACCAACCTGGCAGAATATAGGAGCGTGAGTGTCAGTCAACACACTGCGGAGATCCTGAGCGGTGAGGATGTTTTGAGGTAGACGGTCCACACAGAGGCAACGCGAGTGCAGCATGGGATACGTGAGAGATCCAACCTCTGTCCAATGCACGTACAGCATACGTGACCCAAGCTGCTTCCCCAGCAGCTCTGACTTCGCCCTGGCTGCAGAGTCCTTCTTCATATACTCCACAAAGCCATATCCCTTCGAGTGGCCTGTGGTGGCACTGTGCACCAGGAAGCAGCGCTCAATGTTTCCAAAGGGGCGGACGAGCTCCTCAAACTGCTGCTGGGTGAAAGCCCTGGGAAGGTTGGCGATGCATAACAGAGCATCCGTCGGCTGCAGCTGCACAGAGATCTCACGGTCACGGAGAACATACTGGTGAAATTCCTTTATCGCAAACTGGGCCTGCTCACCGTTTAGTAGCGTCACAAAGGCTTGAATAAGAAAGATAAAAAAAAAAAAATCAGCAACAACATGGAAAGGAACATTTTAGATTCAAGCATTTAAAAAAATTAATAAAAAAAAGATCAACTAAATACCCATGTTAAAAACATCTTTTAAAGGGATAGTTCACCCAAAAAATATAAGTTCTGTCATCATTTACTCACACAAGTTGTTCCAAACTTGTATAATTTGTTCTGCTGAATAAAATATATTAGTTAATTTATCAAACAGATCTCGCTCCCTATATACTACTATTGTAGGAAAAATAAATGCCATGGTAGTCAATGGGGGGCGAGATCAGTTTGTTTACTGACATTCTACCAAATATCTTCCCTTGCGTTTAGATGAATGAAGAAAAGGTTTGGAACAACTTCAGGCTGAGTAAATGACTTAATTTTTGGGCGTGAACCATCCCTTTAAGATTTATTAAAATGTAATTTATTCCTTGATGTCAAAGCTGAATTTTCAGCATCATTACTGCAGTGTCACATGATCCTTCAGAAATCATTGTGATATTATTTGATGCTTAAGAAATATGCATCAATGTTGAAATCAGTTCTGCTTCATATTTTGTGGAAACTGCGATGCAATCTCTTTTTAGGATTCCTCAGCATTTATTTGAAATGGAGTCTAAACATTACAGACGTCTTTACTGTCATTTATCAGATTAAAGAACTCTTGATAAAAACCAAGTAAATTTAAAAACCAAAAATAAATATGTTGGCCAAGAGTGAAACAATCAGCAAAAAGAATGGTAAGTGGTTTAATATTTAGGACCCACAAAAGAATAAAAAATAAAAACATTGAGAAATAACAGTGCCATCTTTAAAACTCTGAAATTATCCTGAACAGCTGATGCTAAATTCACTTAATCGGCTTGGAATGATGTAAAACTTTGCCAATATAACCATTCAAAGAAAAAAAAAAACAAACAAACAAGAAATGTCCGTTCACATAATATGAGTCATACACACCAGTCCCTTTGTATTTGTCCACGAAACAGTACTTCAAATCATAGTTGCCCAACAACTCATGCACCTCCTAAAGACAAAAAAACAGAAAAATCAACCACCAAAACAGAAGACTTTTCATTGAACAAATCATTGTACCTTCCATTTTGCAAGAACAAAAGTCACAATGGATTCAAAACGAATCGAATGGCTCTCCATTCCCACGACTCTTAATTTGAAGGGTCACAAATAATTCGTTCAGTGTTTATGATCGACAGATTTATTAAATGGCTTTTGACAATGTGAAAATAAAAATCCCCTTTGCTTTCAGGCCTCCTACATGTTACCATAATATGAACCAGCACTTTCTTTTAGTTTCAGTGAAAGCAAAACGTTTTGTTTCAGCGCCTTCTGTCCTTTGTCGTCCTCACTGCTCCCATTCCGATCTGGAACAATACCAGAGCCGCACACACACACCTGTTTTCCCCATGAATCAAGCATTTTCCTAAGAGAACCACATCCACAAAGAGCAAGAACCAACTGACCTACATGAACTCTGGCTGTTATATTGTGGAAATGAGCAAAGTATTTGGGTGGCCCGACCATGTGATTTACAAGCTAGTATCATCTAGACTCAGTCAAAATGTAGAAATCACATTACAAATTGCAGTTAATTGTTTGGTCGTAGTACTAGTAACCTTTCCCATTTCTCCAGTACTAACTAACTGAATATATACCAAGTATATTTTCAGACTAATTATTAAAATGGGGAACATTTGCAACTTGTTTGGCTTGTAACCTCATGCCAGTTTCTCTGGCAATTTTCATGGCGAAAAGTTAAACTTAAAATGGAAACTAAAGATTTTTAAGAACCATTTTTCCTTAAAAGAAAGACTTATTAAAATCCCTATAAAGGCCATCAACATAATAAAACTACTTTATAGAGTAGCATTAATATTACGCTCCAATAAAATGTGACCTATTGATCTCTAACATGATGTGATTTTTTATGAAGTAAAAATGAGTCACTTTTGGAATAGTGAGTAGTACTAAAGTAATAAATACTAGCAATTAATTAGACTAATTGAACACTTAGTTCTCCTGAATGGGGGGAAAAAAAAAAAGTAGTAGAATTTGTTTCTCAAGTCCGGTTGTAAAGTAACATTCGTGACAAGCAGCTTCATGGAAATGGCCAAAATATTCAGATTTCGAGAGTTGTGATAGAAATATTGAATACTGAAATGAAGCGAACATGTAAAGTTGCTTGTGGCGCATTTGAAAGGATAAGCATCCGGGCATTCAGCTCAAATGAACGGTCAACAACTAACTTATACAACCGCCACTGGACCTCATCAGCCCGACCGAGGCTCTTTAATGGCTGTGAGGTTCGGTACGGTCAAAGCATCTCTGACCACTCATAAAAAGACTTGAGGTTGACAGAAAAGTGAATTAGCGACACCAAAACACTGAACTCTGGTCTATTAACACAACTACTGAGTCAGCGATAACCGAAAAGGTGGCTGAATACAGCACTAAAAAGTTCAGCAAGTTACATAAAACTGTCGTTTGACGCACAAACCTGATTGCTGATATCGGCGGGAAGGTTCTTGATGATTATTTTCCGCCGATTGTAAAACTCTCTTCTCGTTCTTTCCAAACGGCTGGCAATCTCTTCTGCACTGAGGGCCATCAGTTCATCATCGAGCCGCCGCGGACAGTCGCTGCTCGTCGGTGAACCCTCATCGACGGTGTCCGATTCAACTTGTTTTCCCGTTTTAGACTCCCAGTTTTCAGGTTCGGCTGCTTGGTCGTAAGCATTCGGAGCTAAATTGGCACCAGTGAAGGATTTCTCGTCTCTGGCAGCTGAGCTAACGGACACTGCGGCCGCCATGTCTCCGTGTGGAAGTTTGTGTGCTCACGCGGCTCGTTTGCTTTGGCCAGTTTAAACAATACACACATGCGAGGAACTCGCCAGCTGATTGGTCGAGGCGAAATGCGTTCTGATTTTCAGCATGAGGGGCGTGGCCAACGAGCAGGCTCAAATTTGAACTCACAGCAGGTGGGTTGCCAGATAGCGTCATTATTTAAAATATACACATAAGTATGGCCTTTTCTTTGTTTTATAAAGCTCATTCTAAGCGTTTTTGCTTCTCATTATTTTACTGTTTGCGTTAAAACATTTAAAGACCTGAAAACATGTTAAATATCAGATGCCATATGGTCCTAAACATTTCAATTCAAACCAAACAAAAGAGTTGAGGACCTATAACATCCATCCTTGCTCTGAGGGGTATTCCAGAAAGCAGGTTATGTGACATACCGAGGTATGTTTAAGAGTAAGCCGATTAACCTCAACTTCGGTTCCAAAAACGAAGGTAAATTTTACGGTCAAGTGACCATATTAAATTATTAAATAATGCGAACAGAATTCAATTCTCCTGACTTAAGGCATTTTAAGTGTGTATTTTTTCCCAGTTCAGTTTAATAACAAGTGCATAAATTATGAAGAAAACACGCAATATCACAATTCAGAATATTTCATCCATCTCCTGCTTGATGTTCGCAATGCGCCACACCGACATATGGTGATGCAGGCCTCGGTAAGAATAATAATGTAAAATAAACAATTATAAATAGTATGATTCTGATTCAAGAGTTGTCAGTTGTACGCCCTCATCGCTAGCTAGCGATTTGTCTTCTCGCATCATCTCGTTTTGACATCTCGTGTGGTTCTGTGTGATTTGGACAACTTCAAGTTGCGCCCCATTCCTGTTATGCCCCTCTCCCCCTTTCTTGCAGTCCGTTGACAGATTCTAGGAAACAACTAGAAATATAGCATCATTTAATATTTATTTCATTTAATAACTGTATTTGCAGTATTGTAAGGGTAGGTTTGGGGTAGGTGTAGATGTTAATACAACACAATTTGATAAGTAGCACATTTAATTTACTGTTATTTATCCTGAGATTTTGCCTCACTTCTGGACATAGCTGTATCCCTTCTAGACACAACCCAGATTCTATTGTCAGGGTATGTCAGTAGCCATAGCAACTTACTCTCTGAACATAACCTGCTCTGGAGCAGCTCATGTTCCAGAGTTAGTTTGATTAAGAGGTATTCAGATGCATGTTATTTAATTAATATAGTTATGTTAATGTAACTTAAAATTATATATACAATATTATATTACACAATACATATATATATATATATATATATATATATATATATATATATATATATATATATATATATATACACGCACACACACAAACACTCATACAGGTGCTGGTCATATCATTTCATTGTTTATTATATTTATTCATTACACACAGACTGATATATTTCAAATGTTTATTTATTTTAATTTTGATGATTGTAACTGACAACTAAGGAAAATCCCAAATTCAGTATCTCAGAAAATTAGATTATTACTTGAGACCAATACAAAGAAAGTTTTTAGAAATCTTGGCCAAATGAAAAGTATGAACATGAAAAGTGTGAGCATGTACAGCACTTAATACTTAGTCGGGGCTCCTTTTGCCTGAATTACTGCAGCAATGTGGCGTGGCATGGAGTCGATCAGTCTGTGGCACTGCTCAGGTGTTATGAGAGCCCAGGTTGCTCTGATAGTGGCCTTCTGCTCTGGGTCTGGCCTATCGCATCTTCCTCTTCACAAAACCCTACAGATTTTCTTCGTTAACCTTGGACCTCACCAGCAACCAGCAGATGACATGGCACCCCAAACCATCACTGACTGTGGAAACTTTACACTGGACCTCAAGCAACGTGGATTGTGTGCCTCTCCTCTCTTCCTCCAGACTCTGGGACCCTGATTTCCAAAGGAAATGCAAAATATACTTTCATCAGAGAACATAACTTTGGACCACTCAGCAGCAGTCCAGTCCATTTTGTCTTTAGCCCAGACGAGATGCTTCTGACGCTGTCTGTTGTTCAAGAGTGGCTTGACACAAGGAGTGCGACAGCTGAAACCCATGTCTTGCATTCGTCTGTGTGTAGTGGCTCTTGAAGCACTGACTCCAGCTGCAGTCCACTCTTTGTGAATCTCCCCCACATTTTTGAATGGGTTTTGTTCCTCAATCCTCTCCAGGGTGCGGTTATCCCTATTGCTTGTACACTTTTTTTCTACCACATCTTTTCCTTCCCTTCGTCCTCTCTATTAATGTGCTTAGACACAGAGCTCTGTGAACAGCCAGCCTCTTTTGCAAATGACCTTTTGTGTCTTGCCCTCCTTGTGCAAGGTGTCAGTGGTCGTCTTTTGGACAACTGTCAAGTCAGCAGTCTTCCCCATGATTGTGTAGCCTACAGAACTAGACTAAGAGACCATTTAAACGCCTTTGCAGGTGTTGATGGTATTCTAATTATATGACCAGCACCTGTATATATGAAGCACTATTCTAATATATGTATTTAATTGTAATCTCACAAATGGATCTGCTTTTTTTCCTTTTTATAACAGGACATTCTCTAAACTATAATTTCTATAATAAAATATATATGTGATATCTTATTCATATTTAGCATCAAACAAAATATATAATTCTTATTCTCAGTGAATAAATATTACTTATTCAATAAAAAGATTGAAAAAAATGATTTCACAACCACCAAATAGGTGGCGATGTGCACTAAGTAGGTTATGCAAGTCGCCATTAAACAAAAGGAGGAAGTGGAATGGCGCGCTTTTTCTTTTGCTTCTGTTTCCATTGTGCATCATCGATTCGTCGCTCTGTTGAGAATGTCTTGTGTGTTAACCGGGAACATACTCTGGGTTGGCTGAATTTACTCCCTGATGTGTTTTTGAACCAGCATACCTCGAGTAAGCAAGGTTTGGGTTAATCAACTGAGAGTTCAGGGTTTATGTGATTGTAAGTTAACCTTGCTTTCTGAAATACTCCCAGGTATTGCATTAGCATGCCATCAAAGTAACCTTGAATGGAAGTAGAGACAGATCTTTTATTCTGTATTGTGGCATACAGAATAAAGACACACAGAATGTATCGTATTATTGAAAACGAAAAAAAAAAAAGATAAAGGTTGGGGAGTCGGTTTGACGCAGCAGTAGTTGAGTGGATTTTTGATATGCGAGCGCTGAATTTAAAAGAAACCTAAGCTTGCTGTCAGTTGTTGAGCGTCAAGGTTTAAGCAGACCAAAATACATAGAACATATACACGAGTCCTTCACAAGATCTATCACGCATTTACAAAAGAGATGAATTTGCCCGACTCTTTCTAAACAAATGAAAATCCAAAAGTTATAAAAACCCAGATGTATCCCAAAGTTTGTATTTTGGTATACACTTTCAATAATTACATTTATTAGAAGAGTTTTATAGATACATTCAGTGAGACAATAAGACTATAGCATTTCACACAAGAAGATGTACAAAAGGCCATAAAACGAGTAGAATTGCACATATTTTAAAAAAGAAAAAATATAAATAAAAAAAAAACATTCAAAGCGGCATTTATATAATTCTGTAAACATCTAAATTCATATTCTTAAGGCCTTCCAAATCACAGCCCATCACAGTCTTTGCTCCCAATAATAGCAGGACTGGGGAGAGAGGAAGTACATTTGAAAGCAACTAAACACACCTCAGAGTATTTACACAATAATGGTACATTGATTAAGGAGTGAATAATGTTCACAACCATGCACTCTTTGGTTATTATGGTTCAACAACAAGACATGACTTAAAGGTGCAGTAAGCAATTTCTGAGAAACACAGTTGATATTTGAAATTGACACCCAAACAAGCACAGCGCTCCCATTGCTCCGCCCCCAAAACAATGAACACGCTTGCATCACAGGCAAAAACCAACAGCTGCGAATCAGCTGCGATTCATCAACTACAACAACTTATTTAACTAAACCACACCATGTTCATTTGTCTGGCCCCCTGACTGAGCTTGATTTTTCTACATTTCTGTCACCGATGGAGTTTGGGGTCGTGGGGACACTTAACCCTTGAAATATTCTGGCACTGAGTCCCCAGTGTGAGTTTTTCAAGGTGACCGGTATTTATCACGCATCACTTTATTGTTTCCGTGGTGACGCGTCATTGCTCGTCACAAATTTATTAACTATAGCATGAAATATCTGATATTCTGATGGTCAAATATGTGCAAGTGGATGCGTTAGTTGAGCTATACGAGCGATGGGCGCCGCCATATTAGTTTGCGCCGCAGTACAGAGAATCGATCTACTGGATTCACAAAACGTGAATTCATCCACTTCAAAGTACGTGAAAGTAAGTGACTTTAAAGTTACATGCACGATGTGTATCGAAATATAATGGAAATGATTATTATTGCAGCTTCCATTATGTTGTTGAAAACACAGCATATTTGTGATATATGAAAAGCACACAAGCACATTTGAATTTGGCAGCTGATCACATGATGCACTAAACCTTCTAATCACACCGGTGTGATCGTACACGTCAAAGGGTTAAGAATCTGCTATATTTTTGACTTGACTGACACTAATGGATGAGAAATGAACAGAGCTGGACAATGAGATCACTGTTTTCTCCAGACAAACTGAACTCATTTCATAATTTCACACAGTCATTGAACCAAACCCAATCAACACTAAACTGATTTCAACTGAATACTTTACTACGGTCTTATTAGAGCTGGTTTATAGCAGAAATGAATTCTGTTTGCATCACTCTTTTCCTGTTCATCACTGTGACGCTGCTTTGGAACGATCTGTATTGTATAAGGTACTATATAAATAAAGGTGAATTGACATAAAACAGCATATCTTGGTTCTGTGAAACAGCAACACCAAAGTTACTCATCTATGAAGCAGAAACAAAGCAACCTTGGCATCCGTTTTTTTTTTGGTAAGATCTCTTTTTGGCCATCCCTCTTGCTCCCATGTCCTTCCCCATCATGAGTTTATACTCTCCCCTACTGCTGATTGGCTACAAGTGTGTGTTGCGTTTATTGGGCCGATCCACTTTGTTGAAATGTTTCAGTTTTCTAGTAACAGTTTTCAAGTAAATATTCCCAAAATTGTTTGTTTGCTTGTTGATTTCAACTTTTCTCAGATATTGCTTACTGTACCTTCAAATGGCATTTTAGGACAGTGGTTCTGAATCAGGGGGCTGGCGCCCACAAGGGGGCCTCAAGATGACTTAAATACTCAAATATTGTTGTGGGGAATGGGGATGCAGGAGTCAAAACGGTCTACTGCTGTTTCCATTCTGAAACCATTCTACTCTCTCCCAAACCACATTATTTATATATATATATATATATATATATATATATATATATATATATAAAATATTAAAGTTGACAAACACTGTTATTTTTCTCTTGCAATTACGTTAAGCACTGCATTTTCCCATCTGAAATAAATAGCTATATACTGCTATAGAGTCACTGTTCACCTCACGTCACTTCAAGAAGTTCTGAATGATGTTTGCCGATCCTGGCACTGACTCCGGCAGTTTCGGTGGAAAAAAAGGTAACAGTATGTGGGTTTCCTTAAACAGAATTTTTTTTTTTTTTTTTAAAACATCCTTTTTTCTAAAAATACCGCCCAATGACATGAACAGCCTAGTGTGGTCAGGCTCATAGTGAAGTGCTGTGGTTACAGGCCGTGAGAACAGCACAGAGAAAGAAAGAAAGGTCAGCAATGGTTGAGCTGAGCGAGCTGAACGGACGGCTGCTGTCTGTATGTTCCCCGGATGTCCTCAAGAGACTCAGCCAGGGATCTGAATGATGGACGCTGCCCGGGTTGAAGTCCCAGCATTGCTCCATCAGTGCGTAAACCTGCAATAAGGATTCAGGCAATGAAGCCGAGAGCAACAGGTTGTCTAAATAAACATTATTGATGCTGAGTTTTTGTATTTATGATTATCAGTGCCGCTTAGTTTCACACTACCTCATGAGGGCAGTCTCGAGGACACGGCAGTCTCTCGTTTTTCTCCAAGAGGCTAATAAGTTTAACCACGGTCATCTGACCTTGGACCAATCCCATCATGTCAAAGAATTTCTATGGAAAACATAGACATATATCTATCAGCTTAAGAGATATTGCAAACTTAAAGAGACAGTTTCATGGCTTTCTTCTGTGAAACACAAAATGAGAAATACACACTTTTCTTTTCCATTCAACGAATTCATTTTGTGGTCACGTTCACAGAATGACATTTGTACAGTATCATTCAAAAGTCAGAAGAGATTTTTTTTTTTTCTTCTTCTTCATAGGAAATTAAAATTTGTTCAGCAAGGATGCATTAAATTGATCAAAAGTGACAGTAAACACTTAAAAGATTTCTATTTCTACTTCAAATGCTGCTTTTTTAACCAAATATTTTTAGGATATATTAACATTAAAAAACTGTTAAATTGTAATAATTTCACAACATTACTGTGTTTACTGTATTCTTGATTCTACTTTTGATTCTACTGTATTCTAAACTTTGGAACAGCTCTGTATTTGACAACTGTGCCATTCATTTCTTTATGTAAATATTAAACATTACCGAGTGCATTTTTAGCATAAACATTACAAGTCGATGCAAAAAATGTCATAAAACCGAGACATACCGAAGGTGGGCTTTGGCGATGGTTGCAGTGGGTCAAAATCTCATAGAGGGTCACAGCAAAGGACCAAACATCTGAGGCAAAGGAAAACTTGCTCTCCTTCAGGCACTCTATGGCATACCTAAAAAACCAAGAAACAACATGTTTTGGAACGACTGCTCTGTTTTAATCCTAGAGATGAAATGAATATTTTAAAGATGAACAAGTCCAGAGACAAACAACAGTTTTTCTTATTCAATTATTTTCTTTTCTGTAGGAATCATTCGATTATTCTAATGTACTTTGTGTCGATCGATATCAAACATACTTATGCTTTCACTGAGTGACACCACATTATGTCTAATGACGTCTCCAAATCCATTAACAGACTATGTATTATTGATAAAAGCATTCTCCAGAATGTTTATCACCATTAGAGAACATTATCCATCTCCCCAAGCCTCCGGCTATTACAGCTTACCAGAACACAGGACTGTCTCCGTCCTCACGAACACGATAGTAGATCTCTCCTTCGGGAATGTACTTTGTCAAGCCAAAGTCACCAATCTTAACCACACCTTCATTCTCCACCAATACATTCCGTGCAGCTAAATCCCGGTGGACGTACCGCTTGGAGTGCAGATAGTCCATCCCCTACAGGTGCAGCAGTATAGATTGGACAACATGGGACAAATTAGAAGAGTAAGGACTATTAGTTTTAGCTTCAATATGACTTTAATGGGTCTGAATTGCTCACCATACAGATCTGCTGCGCAAACAGGAGATTTTGTGCGATTCCCAACCGATGTTTAGGCAGGTACTCTCTGAGGCTTCCAAGTGGAAGATACTCCATAATTAACTGAACCACCTGTCCACCTAAAACAAAAAGCCACATATCGTACACTATGAGGGTGGTCGTCACATGGCTACACCCCAGCTAACAGGAAACTTCTAGGCTAGTGCTAAGCTGTCTAGACTTTTTTGGAAATTAGCATTTGAACTCTCTCTTCAACATTAGCATTCCATTCGCATGGATAGAACGGATAGAGACAATATGTGTTGTGTATAGTTTGTGTGTGAGAAAAGTTTTGTTTTAGTGTCAGTTCTACAGTAAGCTACAATATATAATGTTGAATATACTGTATAATACTGCAATAGGACAATATTTGTCAAAATAATGCCAAATGTCTCATGTTACCTGTACAAAGTGGTGGCCTACATTATTGTAAACATATCTAGTCAGTAACTGAGTGCAAGCATACTTATCTAAAATACTTCTGTATTTTCAGAATCATGAATATTTTTATTCTGCTGTCACTATTGGCCTTTGCATTGGGTTACCAGCACCAAGCCCAAGCCCAATAAAGTACATATTTTTTAAACCATTTACCATATAGCAATCGTGTCGGGAGTTCAGTATCGTGATATGTATCGAATCGTGACACCCACTACAACTATACACAGTGCCCTCCTTAAGTACTGGGACAGTAAAGACAAATTGCTGTGGTGTCAAGACATCTATATATATATATATATATATATATATATATATATATATGATTAAAAGATTAATACTAGGCAGAAGTACGGAATGTCACATTTAATTATTGGCTGTTTTAACACTAAATGTTTTACCAACAAAGAAGAACAGCACTTTAAGCGTTTCATCCATCTGCCTAATGTATTGCATAAGTATTGGGATGGTTTAACGAGTCTGTGACCCATAGACATCATCAGTATAATATTATATATAAAAATATAAAAAAATAAATTTTCCAGATGTCAGATATGCATCTTTTACCCTAATTTCTGAGCAATTGATGTTTTGTCTTGATTATCTTTGAATTGCATGTGTAATTGGAATGATACATTTACCCGACATTAATAAATTGTTCATTCTGAAATTATTAAAAAGTGCAATACGTGATTCTCTACAGAAACATTTTGTGTTGTGCTGGTTGAAAGTCTCTTCATATCCTGATAGCAAATACTATGTTAAATGGTCTAAATGTACTTTAAATACACAGTATATCATCTGTGGAAAGCCTATGACCATTAAATATTCGCTCAATCATTGCATTTTCTCCAAATTAAATGATAATCTATGTTCCCTGTCAGTCAACGCGTTTGCATACCACCACACAGCCTGTGTAGACAGAGCGAGAATGGCACGTTCGTTATCGTTTGTTATCCCTGTCCTGATGTAATAACGTTGTCTCGCTTCTGGTCTGTGCGCGTTCATGTGTTTTGGAGGAGGCGTGGCTTTGGATGGCGGGATTGTATGCTTTCAACGCTAGCAGGCTAAAGTTAGCATTTCCCAAATCACCAACTGCACTTTTAGCTCTAATGGATTATGTAAAGTCCATAACACCCCAAATCTACACTCAAGTTAGTAACAGACTAAAATTCAGCTAAGGTGGAGCATACCAACTGAAGTTTGAATAAAGAATAATGGGGTTTCCATTTAACACAACAGTTATGTTAGACCTATCTAAATAGAGGAAACTTAAACCTCGGAATACTGTAATATTCTTCCAGCGAAGCAGGAAACCATGTCATGATTACATAAAGTTAGCATTAGAGGAAGTTCAGTCCATCTTATTTCTATGGTAATGTTCATAACCTAGTCTTTCTTTAATTGTGTACAGATCTATGAGGACTAAATAGCACACCTTAAGAAATAAACAAGCAGTCAATTGCATCTGTCTAATGACCAAGAATGAAGGTTTGTGATTATGAGATTCATATATCCGGCCGGTGCAAGACTCAACGTACTATAGGAATCTGAATTAAAGGGTGTAATTTGAATAAGGAGTCAAATGAATAATCAAATGTGTAGTTAGACTATTATACCAATGATCAATAATCAATTGGCATTCTAACCTAAATTAGAGGTCATAATAAAATGGATTCAGATAAAAGCAACTGAAAAGACCAAACGTGCAGGAAACCATCATCCACTCTATTGGAAACCGCCGGTTAGAAGTTTTGCTCACCCAGTTCAGTGCAACACCCCTTGTATTTCACGATATTGTTGTGGTAAAGAGATTTGAGTATTTCGATCTCCTTCATCCAGGAATCATGAAGGTTATTTCCACTCTCTTGTTTCAAGGCCTTCACTGCCACATATTCTCCTGTTCCATCATTGGCAGGGTCATAGACGTACAGCATCACCTTTCCAAAATGTCCCTGTAGGCACGTCATGTAGAATCATATGAAACTGACAATACTGTGTGACGGTAATACCTGAACACAGTCTCGAGCAGAATCCATAAAACTGACCTCTCCCAGATCCCTGATCTTCTTTAGGTAACGTTTGTAAAAGATGCTGGGGTCTCTGTCCAGATGTGACTCGTATTCGGATGAAATGTCTGGATCTTTTGAAGAAGAAATAACATTAGTCACAAACAAAAATTGAACATGGTATTTTGCAATGTAAATACTATGAAACATGAAAACAGTATCCTTCAGTATGCAAATGTTGGTCGATATACCACTATTTATTATGGCGGATAACCAATAAAATTGCCAATGACATAAATTGATACTATTATTATAGAAATGTTAATGCATGGTAAATGATATGGCAAATGATTGTTTAGTAGTTTTGTAACAAGGGATATAAAAGTTTTAATCAGAAAAAAGGCATCACCTGTTTCCAGTATCAGCTAATACCAATACGGATCATTAATGTCCAATAAGTGCGATGATTTTTGGTTTCAACCAATATTTTAAACCTTAATGCTAATTTAACTGATCTTTTGTTTGGAATAACTACACAAACTTTATTATTATTATTTTAATATATTTCTTCCTGATTAATCTTTACACTTTTCTTCTAATTAACATTACTGTAATGACATCTAGGCTCAAACAACTTAAAAAAATATTGTATAGCCCCAGTTTTTTTTTATTTTTTATAAATATTATGCTGTATGAAGACTTAAAGTGTTAAATGAAACAAAAAAATAAAGATATACATATTTTTGGCAAACATTATTATGATGAACAGAGAAGAATGTCTAGCAGTGATCTTAAAATACATCCTAATTTTTAGAAGCACATTTCAATACCAAAAATGGGGATGTTCTACATTTCTGAAGAACTGGTGACAGGTTGATTATTAATAGCATCAGCTTCTCTGTCAACTCAAATAAGAAATGGTTTCTAATGTATTTGATGACATGTAGCATTAAATAGCCACACAGCTGCTGAGCAAACACAGGAAAATGTTTTATTAGTGCATCGAAAAGCTATATCAGTGTGAATGCTTCTTTGAAAATGTTATGAACTAAAGTTGAAGGAAACATAAATGCTGAATCAAATGTCAGTTTAGACCTCAATAGTTTTCCATTTTGACTTCTATAGTCTTAAGCGGGTTTGACATATACTGTTCATCTTGTGTCCCAAGTAATACCCAAATGTAAATTCTGTCATTGTTTGCTCACCCTTATGACAAACCTGTATGACTTCCTTTCTTCAGAGGAACTCAAGAAGAACACTGCAACCCCTGACTTTCATTGTATGAGCAATAGAAAGAAAAAACAACAAACTATTTTTCAAAATATCTTCTTATGTGTTTTGGAATGACATGAAGATGAGTAAATGATGACAGAATTTTCATTTTTGGGTGAACTATTTAACACCATCTAGCCGCGTTTCCACTATTGGGCCGAACGGTTCTAAGAACGGTTAAAAAGGGTTCCAGTTATATTTCCACTCGAGCTTCGCTCTCAGCCTGGAATTCTCAGCACGGTTAGCTGGTAGAATGCGTGTCGGGACGTCGCAACTCAGGATTGGTGACTTGTCCGTTGCCTGGCTACCAGTTTCTCTGTACCTGGCCAAGCGCGCTATCTGAGCGAAGTTAACACAAGTTAATAATAGGAATATCCGATCATCATCCGTAATGCACTCGCTATTTACATCTCATACCATCTGTGAACTCTTGCACTACCAAGGCAACGACTGACACATTTGTATAACATTGCAAAGTGCTGTTATCTGCCCCACAGTGGAAAATTAAACCATATCCGTACATGCTGGGCCGGATGGTCACGGAATGGAGCAGTTAAGCAACAAGAACGGTTTGGACTGACAGTGCAAAAATGGCTTTAGTATAACGGTAATGATAATACAATAAAATGATGCATGATTTGGCTCACTTTTAATCTGAATCTCCGTTAGCTCTCTCAGAATGGTCCGGAATGACGGCCGTCCGGCAGGGTCGTAGGTCAGACACATGCTGATAAAGCTGGCCATCTCTTGAGATGACGGCACCGCCAGGCGACTCTGCGTCTCATAGAATCGCTCTTTCTGTAGACGGAGGAGAGCTTGTAAGAAAACGGTGAGAGTGTGCGGTTTCAGGTGCACAGCTGGAGGAAGCCGTACCTCAGGCAGTGTGCTGCCACTGATAGGAAGATCTCCGTTGTTGCAGATTTCCAGAAGAGTGGCTCCAAAGCTCCACTGGTCGGCGGCGCTTCCTATACGGGCCCCATCGGCGATACACTCCGGAGCGATCCACGGGATTCTCTCAACACGCTCTTCAAAATAAAACATATCAGACACAGACTTTTACATTTTCTGGAGAAAATCTGAATGGTTCTTTCCACTGCCATTATGATCGTACACTTTGGTTGTTCGGGAACACAAGTGGACGACGCTACAGGTCTAAAACCTTTTGAGCTTGTCCACTTTCGATCACTTCCAGGGGTAGTTGAAAAAGCATTAGCCATGATTATTGTAAATGTGGTCGAATGGGTTCGAACGGCCACAAAAAACCACCTACTCTCCACTTATTGAACTAATGCGTAAACCTTGTGCCAGACGGGATTTGAACTTTGTCGGCTGAAGACCCAAGTTTGGTTTAAAGATGAAAAATGTACCAAGCACAATGTTCTCTCACCATTCCTGAGTTCTAACATGCACAGCGTTCAGTGTGGTCTTGCGGATATCAGAGACGAAATTCAAATGTAAACAGCATGAGCTTATTTCATCTATTAGATCAAAAGATCTGAAAAAAGCCCATACATTTACTCACCCGTAGGCCCCTCCCCTGGGAAGAAACCAGGACACGAGCGGTAGAAATCGGACGAAAGAGGATTAAAACACCAGGTGTAAATGGGTACGCGTCTCCCTCATCTACTTGTGATCCGATCGACCAAAACACATCTGAATAACAGGGCCTTTTAGTGCGTTGCATCACAAACGGTGTGCTAAAGTTGAACACTTCAGTCACTGTTCAATCTGAACAGCTGCTTCAGTGCTGTTAATATGATCATCCTGACATTAAAAAATGTTCTAGACTAAAGGAAGTGAGCATCACCATTAGGAAGTGGTTGGTTTATAGCTTCCTGTTCTATCAACCATGACAGAATCTGATGAGGCAAACAGTAGTGACAAGCAGAGTGAAGTAACTAGAGAAATGACACAGATATAGAAGGACAGGATGTACTCGATGTACATTATGATGAATAACAAGGCAGTTCTCGGTTACCTCCACGAGACAGAGCCGACAGAGAAATGCCAGGGTCACTGAGCTTCACAAAAGGGGATGAGCCCTCCTCCAAACCCTTCCTGACCACGAGAATATTCTTGCCACAGACATTTCCATGGACCAAGCGCTTTGTTTCCTGTGAAGAAAAAGGTGATGGGATAATCCAAGGCTAGCTGAGCATTTAACAATTGTAATGCACATTGGAGGCAAAGAACCGCCTGACACAAAGTGAAGTGCATTCACTGTATTACCCCGCTTATACCGTGGTCATTTGCCAGCGTTGACAACTTAAAGCTGTCATTGATATTTTTGCAGCGCAAGATTTGAGCGGAAAGGTAAAAATTATGATTATTTTTGTCAGTTACGACTCATCAGATCTAGCACTCTGTCTGCTTTAAATCAGAAACAGAGATAAAGTAGTATAGTAAGAATACATTACAGCATTTTTTAATTAATTGTCGAGAGAGAGAGAGAGAGAGAGAGAGAGAGAGAGATGAGTGTGAGTTACCTGAATCTGTTCAGTGTCTCTCTTTGCTAATAATGAAGCTTTAATTAATTCAGTTTAATTACTTTAAAACTAGCAATTTTATCTTCTCGTTGCTGAGAAACATAACGTGGCAATTTAGTAGCTAAGCTATTTAATAAAAGTCACAGGTCAGGGTTCATGAGTTTCTGTGCAAGTGATGTGTGTACTTGTTTTGACTATACTTGTGAAGAAAAAATGTCCTCACTTATATTTTGAAATACTTTGTCATACTTTGACTGGTCCTCACTAGTTAGAAAGGCTTATAAATCATGTGATGGTCACATGTTTCTGTGATGGGTTTATGAGTAGGGGTTGGGTTAGGTGATAGAAAATATCATTGACCTGATATAAAATCAATGGTCGTTCTCACTAAAATAGCAAAACAAACCTGTGTGTGTGTGTGTGTTTGTGCGCACACGCTTCAATGTAAACAGCGCATTAATAGAGAACAATAATTAAACTTAGAACCACCTGTGCATTAAATATATAAATAAATGTCATTACAATTTCACGGCAATTAATCATCGTTGATTAAATCATTCTCATTACCAAAACGCAGTAAGAAAACAATCCTATCTTAAAACAAATATTTTTTTAAATTAAAATCTGTATATAGTAATGATTATAATGAGCTTGATTTAAATACACTGTAGCATTATTTTCACATTATAGTAATGTTAAAAGTTTCTAAATATAAGCATCAATTTTCTTAATGCAAACACAATTTCTTTTATTCTATTTATTTTGATGTGAAATATTATGTGTATATTTCCTAAAAGGTTTACTTTAAAAATGAACATTTTTAATTAGAAAAGTTTGCATATTTTTTCTAATTACAGTATTGGACATATTTGTCAATAATGTTAAAAACCTTACAAATTCTTTTATACATTTTTGGCAATTATGGATGCAACTTGTTCCATATTAAAAGTCCCATATCAAATTCCCCACTCACAAGGTAGCAAAGAGCGCTGGCAAGTTGTTTAGCAACGGTAAACTTCCACTGAGGAGTGACATTGCCCTTCTCTCTGTGCAGGAACACATCTAATGGGCCGAACTCCACAAACTCCTCCACCATGATGTCTGTTCAAATAAAAACAGTACAGTCAACAAGGTGTCTGGCGGATGGTAAAAACTACAGATTGTGCATAAAACAGGAGCTCAACACACACAAAAAAAGAGTCCCAAACAGCTATGACGACACTTGTGGCCTTTAAAGAGGAAGTCAAAAAGGGCACAACACTCACTCTCAGATCCTTTGACTGAAACACCATGCACAAAGACCAGATGACAGTGTGACACCTGACTCATGAGACTAGCCGTCTCAAAGAATGCCTAAAAAAAAAAACCCCCAAAGGTAATGAGAAACACATCTGTTTCAATTTTTTTTTTTTTTTTAATCACACAACACTGAACCAGACAACTCTTACTAGTGCTATGTCCTTGTGGCTCTGGTCCAGAATTTTAAGGACGACCCGGATGCCTTTCTTGCTGCAGAGATTGTTATTGGATTCGTTGTCGTCATCATCTAGTGTACCGTGCATCTTCAGCCAGCCTGCGTAAATGTTAGTCCTGGTGCCTCGTCCCAGATGCTGCTCCTGTATCCATTAAATAAGGTCAACAGGTGTTTCGTCAATTATGGGTATTTCATGACCCATGGGATGACCGTTTTCTTTATGTAACGTGAAGTTCACATTTTTCTGATTTATTTTTGAAAACGATTTGAGAACAAACTATCCCTCATTCATGATGTCATTTCCAACACGACAAATTATTCTGCCACTAATAAAATCACTGTACTGAAATCAATTTTTAAACAAATTGTAATTTTGTCATTTAGTGCACACAAAAAATGATTTAGGATGCATAAAATGTCATTTCCACCTTCACAAGTAGAGATATGATGTAAATGCCATTCATTAAGTTTCATAAAAACGACAGTTTTCCTATGTTGCATGTTTATACTGTTTACTTCAGATCCTATTTTTATTTTTATTTTAAATTCTATATTGAATATTTTATGTATATTATGATCTCTAAGGTTGGAAGCTTTAAAAGTAAAAATGGTAACACTTTGGTTCAGGGTCCAATTCTCAGTATTAACTAGTTGTTTATTAGCAGCATATTACTGGGATATTGGCTATTTATTAGTACAAGCACATATTAATGCCTTATTCTGCATGACCATATTCTATGACCATCTCTTAATCCTTCCCAATACCTAAACTTAACAACTACCTTACTAACAATTAATAATCAGTAATTAGGAGTTTATTGAGCCAAAGGTCATAGTTAATAGTGATACTGTTTATACTGTTTAAAGGTTTATTTCAGATCCTCCAGGTCAAAAGTTCACATAGTTGAAGAATTGCATTTAAAATATGACAAACTGCATGTCTGATATGTAGAGAAGTTTTGTCTGCTTTCATTTTATCAGTACAATCAGTGCAATCTGTCCAAGTGTATTGCGTGAAAATGAGCTCAGCTCATTGGCATAAGTAGGTGAGATTGTGTACGATCACATACCTTTGTAATCTCCTTGTCCTTAATTTGATGGAACCTCAGTTGGCTCAGGCTGAGGGTTTCAGATACCGTTTTCATGCTGCTGTTTGCACCCTTTCTCATCACGAGAAGGTTTGATAACTCTGCGAAAGACCCATAAAAACAATGAACAGGATGACTCACCAAATGATAAGAATCATGTACTTCTGTGGAATTTTTCCTAATCAGAGATTCACTCCAGGATGACTCAGAGGTTTACCATTAAAGTCTGCCAAGCTGAAAATACACAAACACACCTCCTGGTCTGGGCAAGCAGCACTTCTTCAAAGTGAAACTGTCTTCTCCAGACTTCAGCACGAAGGTCTTTAAGCTATTGGTGAGCGCCTTTATGCTGGAGAACTCTTGATCCCAGCCTTCCAGTTTGAACATGGAACCCTTCTGTGTAATTCGGAACTGTTTGTATATTGGATTTTCCCCTTCCTGTCAGAATGAAAGTCAATCAGAAGTAGCGATGAAACAAAAGAACGACAGATGTTGTGTAACGTGATGTAAATCTGAGTGAAACAAATTGAAAAAAAGTAGGGTAGTGACTTGGTTCAATACACTTGATTTTGAGATGTTGCCGTTGCTCTGAAAAGTGGAGGCAGATGAACATGAGCTTTCAGGGGTGGAGTTTATCGGAGTAAAAGATTGGAGAAATCCTGCATATGTCACCAGAGAGAAGCCTGCAGAGAACCAAGTCCCTGCCCTACTTTTTTTTTTTCAATAATCTGTTTCACTTGGTATAGTGACTCAAATATTCATTGTCACCAGAAGGTCCAGTTATGACATTTTGTTTGGATATTGCAAAAGGTCAAAAATTAAACATGAAACCAACGCACGGATAAATTGTTCACAATAAAATATCTATAACATGCATTTAGGAAATCGGTTTGGGTGAATTCCCATTTCATGCTGACTTCAGCAACTGAACATCGAGATGTTCAAAAACAACAAAGAGCACCACACCCAATCTACTGCATAATAATTGATCATTTAATAACAATAATTATTATTTTTTATTTTATTTTAAATTCTATATTGAATATTTTATGTATATTATGATCTCTAAGGTTGGAAGCTTTAAAAGTAAAAATGGTAATACTTTAGTTTAGCGTCCAATTCTCAGTATTAACTAGTTGTTTATTAGCAGCATATTACTGGGATATTGGCTATATATTAGTACAAGCACATATTAATGCCTTATTCTGCATGACCATATTCTATGACCATCTCTTAATCCTTCCCAATACCTAAACTTAACAACTACCTTACTAACAATTAATAATCAGTAATTAGGAGTTTATTGAGCCAAAGGTCATAGTTAATAGTGAGAATTGGAACCTAATCTCAAGTGTGACTGTGTGGCACGTTGAGGAGAGTGTATTATTTCAATTTCAAAGATGTGGGATGAGTTAAGGGCATTTTACTCAATAGGCTCTCATGTTTATAGTCACCTTTGCACACAAAAAGTAGTATGAAACAGCTAGTACCATATTGTTCTTTGACCACATAAAATGTAAGCTGCAGCCTCCCAAATATCTTTCCATATTTAGTGGTGAGCGCCGCTAGCAACTGTACATGACAAAGCGGCAGGATTCTTGTGAACGAGTTTGACAAGGAACCTCCCATTTAAAATGAAAAGGAAACTCGTAGTTGCTAGCAAGTCAAGTCAAAGCAAAGCTACCCATGTTCCATGTAAATTTTCCTTCATGCACCCAAGCTGAATTCTTGTCTTATTAACCATGCTCACTATACTGTCTCCTTCTCGATTTCACAATTCTTCAACTCCTCTGAACAACCTGTTGTCAGAGTTAACATTGAGACCTCTATCTAGAGAATTACCTTTGTCCGACTCAGAGATGCCAGGATTATTCGATGGTAATCCAAAACACTCCAGCGCACAATAAACGCTCCCTCCTCTGGTTCTTTCTTTAGTTTTTGGAACACAAACTCATCCCTAGCAATAGGGAAAAGAATGAACACGTCAATAAAAATGGACCACATGGCCACACCGAATGCATGTGGAAACATGAGAGACGTACAGTATGGGACCGTGCAGGTCATTGGTCTCGCTGAGAACCACTCTGGGCGGTGCCACTTCGTGACAAAGATAATGATGTGCATCGGTTGTAAGGCGGAAATACCCATCAAGCAGTGAAACCAGAGAGCGAGCCTGGAGGCTGGAGCCCAAATGCATGTCCTGGAACACAAATATATGTAGGTGGGACGCATATCCTACAAACACAAAAGATGGAAACCAAATACAGCTTTACCAAACTGTTTACCATTGACATGTTGTCTTGGCGACTGATGCAGACATTTACGCCTTGAATGGCAATCAGAGAGATCTCAGGGAAGTCACAGAAGGTTTTCCAGTTGTCCATTTCCTGTTCATCTTGTGACTGTGTCTCTCTGCTCTTATTATGAATGTAGTCATTCACCTGGAATGCGAGACGAATTTAAAAGTACAGCTGTATAAGAGAAGAAGGAGGTCAAATGTCATCAACTGCATCAACTTACCTTTTGTGGTGATAACTTCCTCCACCATATGCCGGTTGATCCAGACACCCTGATCTCATAAGTAGGTTCACAGTTTACGGTTTCCACAGAGGGTGTTTGTGTTCGAGAGGCAATGAGGTATGACCCACTGCCATCTCCATCAGGTCTCAGATCAAGATGAAACACAGGGAAGATCTCGACACCAAAACGAGGAGCCAGACGCTCCAGTGTAGACAGATACTTGTACATGACCTCTTGCAATCCAAGCTTTCCCTTGGCCACTGTGTGCTGCTGGAAACTGTTCACAAATTTCGCAAATACACGGCGAATACGTATCCTTGTGAGGAGGTTGTCCTGGGCAATGTGACGGGAAAAAGATAGTGGGATGCAACGGAGAAAGCTGAAGGATGGAGCATAAACATGTTATCAACAAGTAGTAATGGCCATTTTTAAAAGACTTTAAACTACACATTTACTTATATATTGGGGAGTTTTATTTAATTGAACGTTTTTATAATCTGGACAAGACATTTTCTTTGATCTTTTCAGAGTTTTTTCACACTGTAGACGCACAAAAACATTGTAATGTTCTCCCCAGTGAATAAAAGACCAGTTTAAACTTTGCTGTAAAAATGTCTCGTTCCATACTTTGGCAACTTTCTGACATCAGTGAAGACATTTAGACACATTTAGCCCACTTTTACACATCAGCAATGGCTACTCATTGTTCAGAAAACTTGTCCTGTTGCTGTGTGTAGCACCTAAAGCTCTGCATCTCATTAGTGTTGCCAAAAATATTGATATTTTGATTTGGAACTATACTAAAATATTTGAAACTGTTCCAATACTTCTTTTCTGCAGTATCGATACACCGATACTAGCTGCTGCCTCACTCTCTCTTCTCTTCAATGGTGAATGGACACACCTGCCTCCTCTCACTCAATTGTGTCATTCGCTCCGGTTGAGTGCTTGTGCTTGTCACGCTCTCATAAACTCGCCTCGCAAATACCAAATTAACTTCTTTTTCATGGCTTGTTGTGCTTAAATGTTCAAATACATACAAAATTATGCCAAAATGCCCAGGCAAATACAGTCAGTTTTGGAACGTAAATAGTTGAGAGAAAATGCATGTTGTGTAACAGTATATTGGATCCGTGCATAAGCTCTTAAAGTGACAGCAGCCTAATAAACCTACTGCTGTCTGTCATGTTAATCAAAGACCAAAAGACAAAGAGAAAATCACTCACTGCTCTAGACTGAATATCTTTCGTAACTTTAATTGTAAGCATTAATTTGTATAAAAAATTTTATAATGAAAACTATTACTTTAATTTCTGTAGTATTTCTAATCCGAATACTACTGTTAGACCCGTATGAAAAACTTAAAGCCATGTTTATTTCATTTGTTTCTTCATTCTACTGTATTTGCTTGTGCTATTGTTTGCAATTTGTTTATGTTCTTATTTTATTACGGCCCGTCATTTTTTGTAGGTAAATGTAGTTCAACGATTCAAATAAAGCTTCCCTGTACTGTGTGGGAACTATAACAACAAAAATTACCCAAATTATGAGATTATCTGTATGGCGGTATATATGGTAGTTTTCCCCATGGTATGGAATATTGATATTTTTCAAGGTATTGTATCGAAAGTTGGAAATTCCAGTTACGCGACAACACTACAACTCGGATAAAATTAAACAAATATTTAATTGCGCCTGATCATTTTACTGGGACCTTCATGGTTTATAGCATATTTGAAGTTGGGACAATTTAAAAGCTGTATTTGATAGCAAACCTGTAGCCCGTGAGTGACTGCAGGAAAGCGCTGTATTTAATGCATATGCAATGAGGGCATTCTTTTACAAGTCCTGAAGGTACAGTAGCAAAAATGAGGGGGTGGAAAAAAACCTTTACTAACATTATGTGGACACAGTGAAAAAAGGCGAATTATGTATGATAGGAACCCTTTAGAGACAGCCTACGTACTGTTTTATATATTCTTCAGTGCCGTATCTTTTATTTAACTTCCTCTTTAAAATAACTTTCAGATCTTCCTCTGAACAGTGAAGAAAGCTGAAGCCCACACCTGGTCTGCTTGGCCACATCCTGTAGAGAAGATCCAGTCTGCAGGGCCGTGTAAGAGAGGTGAAGCACAGCCATACCCAGACACTCGTTCTTAAAGCGACTGATCTCTTCCGTGTCCATCAATGAATCCAAACATGTCACGTCATTCACAAAATCATATTTCGCCTGATAAGAGAAATCAAAACAGTCAACTTAAAATACTTTGAATGAATAGCATCCTGCTGTTCAGTAAATCTGGACAATTTTAAGAATTTCTAGAAATTGATTAGACAAAAAAAGCTAAATTTATCATAGAAAACCAACATTTAAATGTTTTTTTTTTGGAAAAGTGACTTTTTAATTACGTTCAAATGTTTTTTTTTCATGATCTCTTCTGTTCAAAGCCATATCTCAAAGTTATAGCATTTCAGTAAATTTCTTTCAATTATTTTGACTGTAAAAATCACCTGGGCAAAGAGATATTCCAAGGATGTCAACTCCAGCAAAGGACACGTCACCTGCTCTGCTCCAGATCCAGTCCGTAATACATGACGAGTAACTAACGGTTCCTTTTCGGCTAATCCATGCCAGTTATGGAAGTAAAATCTAAAAAGCAACAACATTAATCAATGAATTACACCAGCGGTTCCAAAACTGGGGAACGTATACTCCTGGGGGTACATGAGGTGACGGAGGGGATGCGCGAACAAAATGCTGGGTTTTGCCATTCATTTAATTCCACCCCACTTTAAAACTTCATTAAACCCGAGTATGTATTTCTACCAGGCAAAATACCACCTTTAGTGTAAAAGCAGGAAACTGGTAGTGCCGTAAAAAGGTAAAGACATGACATCCAATGAAATTACCTCATCTTTTGCAGTCAAAACTGACTGAGTCTTAGCAAATCGCATTACGTTACTGTCGTTCTCGAAAATGCACCTTTGTAAAATGGGGTTTTAGCACTTACTAGCATGAAGAACAAATATAGAGACAGATTGTACATGGAGATCAATTTAAGAATGAAAATCTCTTCGATACAAAAACATACCTTGTGTGAGGTCTTGTATTTAATGCTGATAATATATTATACGAGCAAGAATAAAAACATTTCCGTAATATCCACACAATTGCAAATGTGACACTGATTTTATAAAAGTTAAAAAAAACAAAAAGGAAATATTGTATTAATATTGTTAGAATTGTTTGCTCTGTTCTGCAATTAAACAGATCGTTAACAGCAGGAAATCCAAACATTCACCTATCATTCAGCCATATTTGAGGCCGAAACATGTAAGTAGTAGCAACTTTACAAGTCCGCTCGCTCGAATGTTAACCTAGATAAATGTGCGGTATTATTTGGCGTGTATCTAATTGTTACAGCATGACATGGAGGCACCAGTGCGCTCACTTAAAATATTTTCATTTTTGCTCATACAGATCGAATCCAACGTTCGAAACTCTAAATGGTTTGCTTTTATTTTTGTAAACTCACAATAACAACATTTGCCGGTGCACTGTGGCAAGCTTTATGTGTGCGTTAGAGCACAGATTAAGCTTTTATATACCAGCAATTACAGGCTCATTATTATGATTTATATGGTTTATTAATATAAAACGCACAATTAGTCGACTAGAAAAATCTTTAGTCAAGGACAGCCCTATTTTTACCATTTAAAACATTATTGTACAACATCAATATTCATGACACCTCTGAGCAACATTAAACATCTATAGATTAAATTAAATGTGTATAAATTCATCTAGATGCATTTGTTCCATTGCAGTGCAAAGATGTTTTTTGTTGAAAATGTTTCAATAGTTTCATTTGATTAAAAAGATTGTTTTAGTTTAATTCATTGCTTTATTTATTATATTAATGGAATTGAAGAATTTGGCACATACATACATTTCAAAGGGTTAGAAAAACTTAAAATGCACCTGAAAATCTATTTAAGGGGGACAAAAAGTGCCCCTTAATGGAAAAGACTGACTTCAGTGGAAGAGAGGATGTACGCAGAAGGATGTTAAATGCCCGATGTGGTACACCACTCTAAAAAATCTGGGAACCACTGATTTACATCAATACATGATGCATTTTTGTGCACTTCACTTCTGCGCTAATTCACTCTACATATGCAAACAGAGTCTCGTACTCACCTCATACGGAAATGCACCAACAGGCAAGACTGGTTATCCGCATTAAATTTGTGATTTGGACTGTACCAACAAAACAATGCAGGGTCATAGAGAGCAAACAGGGCATGACAGACAGGAGTGATCCCTAAGGAAGGAAAAAAAAAAAACATTTTAGATTGATAAGAAAAAAAAAAAAAGGAAACTCAAACACTTACTAGCACCCACACCCACACCTACCCACAGCCTTTGCTGCATCGATGGTGAGATCTTCGGCAGTCACCTCACCCTTCTTGTATGAGAGGTAACGCTCTCCCTCTTTGGACCAGAAGAGAAACACATGGACCCCAGGACCCTCACACTGTCCTGTGGACACCCCAGCTTTGGATCTTCTTGTACGTCCTCGTCTAGACATTATACATTGAGTCCAACACCTGTGTCAAAGACATGCAAGTACACAATTAAAACAAGGTTTCACACGTGTTTTTTAAGACAAGTTTAAACACATTCCTTGTATTCATATGGATTTGAAATGTTCACACCAGTATTAACAAATGTTTATATTTAATTACAGTAAAAATAGCACCATCAATATTAACAAACATTAACCCTCAAAAAATGAATTTTAATTGTTAAATTTAAAAACATGCTTCATAAGCAAGTGTGGAAGGCAGGTGTGAAAAAAAAGTGGCTACACATTATCAACCACTCCATGTTGCAGTTGTTGTTTTTGGAGTATGCAACTCAATGTCACTGCCATAGACATCAATACAGATTAGAGTGGCACAGGACACACAAATCGGATCTGAACAGTTGTGATACACCGTGTGTTCACTGGACGGTCAATACTTTAGATCATATTCCAATCGGATACACAAATAATCATATTTGGACTGACAGAGTGAACATAGATGTGCTTGTACTCAAGTTGTTGGACATATGAATACCATTTTAATTGCTATATTTTTAAAAAGCTAGTTGTTCCAGACAAATAAATTGAGTGACTCACGTCGAAGTTGTCCAGTCCTCAACCTACAATACCATGAATGCAACAGTATCTTTATATATATAAAAAAAACTTGTTCCAGCACTTCCATGTTGTTGCCCTTTTGTTGGTTTGATTGCTTCTACTGTTCTGTCATGAAAACTCTTAGAGAGATTGGCATGGAAATGGATATGGCAACGTTAATGTATTTTGTCTTGGAGGAATAGATTGATGCTGAGACTTGCTACTGCCAATACATTCAAAGTCATTGCCGTGAGCCTGTAAGACATCCTGCAGCACATGTAACACACATGAAATAACCCCCGTAGCAGAGCTATACAGGTGGAGCTGGGGAAGGGGGTGGACTGCTACCAATTTTTGAATGTTGAGCTGAAGTTCATTGGCCACTGATGCAACAGCAATCAATCGGCTGTGTAGATAATGAGTTAAGGACCCATCAGCCTTAACTATTTAGAGCAGTGCTCCCCAAACCCCCCGGTGGGCCGTAGCGGTATTGCAGGGGGCCGTATAGCTAGTCCAAATCAATATATTAAAATAATTAAAATATTCTAATTGTTCTAAAATTTGATTTTTTTGAAAGTATGTAAGGTTAATGTTATGGCTTTAAATATATTTGTAAAGAATGTTTACATCATAGTTCTCATAATTCACATGAAATTCTAACAAACTTGAATATAACAAATGTATTTGTAGGTAAATGTCGGTATATATTTTTTAGCGGTGGGGTCGTGGAGCTTTTGCAATGTTTTTGGGGGGCCTTACCCCTGAGATTATTTTTAGGGTATACAAGTAGCTATAAGAACTTATTCTCTGATACCAATACGAGTGTCTCTTCCATTGGTTTACACTGTCAATTATTAGTTTCTGATTCAATTCGCTTGTAAAAGAATGCTGCAAGTAAGAAACCTTTGACTCTCGAGTGCTCAAACAAACACAAACACAAGTGTTTATATACCAGTACTGGTACTGTCAACTTCTTTTTCTGTTTAGTACCGAGTCTACAGACTACAATCTCATGTGAGTGACAGTTTGCTGGAGCAGAGGAATTCATAAAAAGCAGAGGAACAGGAAGTCATGTCAATCCGTTTGCTTACGTTCTCAACTCTGGCCCTCAATCAAACACACGGAACAAGGTAATAAAACGCTGCGTCCAGGTTTAAATGCTTTTGAGCAAATACAAGTACGCCAACAGAATAGTAGGTCCAAATGCATAGTATTTGAACAGTAGGCAAAAAGTCCTCGGATGACCTACTACTTCTGGTGAGATTCTGAAGTGTGCATTCGATGGACACTTTACTCCCATGAGGCCACGGGAGAGGATTTATGAATGGCAGTGAAGTGACGCAACTCACGCTAGTAACAACGTGACTGTAACTAACAACAACATGACAGATGAAGTACGTCCAAATTTCATTCATACTAACCAAATTCATACTATATAGAACATACTTTATTTAAAGGTAGCAAACTCAAAGTAATACCTATTCAAATGGTATGCAATTTAGGATGCTGCAACAGTCTTCAGGATTACTAAAAAAGTAGGCAGGTGAGTTTCATCAAGGTTGGAGCTAAACTCCACAGGAAAGTGGACCTTGAGGGCCAGAGTTGAGAACACCTGGCCTACAAAATGCTGGAACAAATACTAACCCCTAACCCTACCTTAGACCTTAACCAATGAAATTGGCTGCAGGATGGGATTTGCGCTGAACTGGTTTTGGGGGAAAAAATAACGCATGGTGTGCTTCTTCTTAATGTTTATTTCCATGTTGATTCTTGGATTCTGTGCGCGGTTGAAAATGTCTAAGTTCCAAAGTTTCAATTTCTGGGTTGACTGAACGAACTCCCGAACACATTTTTTGGAATCGATTACAGCAAATAAGCAAGGTTTGGGTTAACAAACCGCAGGGACAATTCTAGGATTTCAGTCAAATGGGAGATAAAAAAATATATTAAATATTTTGTTTATATAGTAGAGCTCATATCCTTTTGCAGTATTCCACTGTATTGCATCGTACTGCTCCGTGTCTGTGAGTGTGTGTGTGTACTAGGATGGGTGAAATTTTAGCCATGTTAGCCCGGTTCAGTCAAAACTGCACTGGCGCCCTATTAAACATTGTATAGATTTTAAAATCTTGCTATTTACTTACAAAACACTAAATAGCTTAGCTCCCCAGTACCTGAGTGAGCTCTTAATGCATTATAGTCCTTCGCGTCCATTACGATCTCAGAATTCTGGCCAGTTGTTAATACCTAGAATATCAAAATCAACCGCAGGCGGTAGATCCTTTTCCTATTTGGCACCTAAACTCTGGAACAATCTTCCTAGCATTGTTCGGGAAGCAGACACACTCTGTCAGTTTAAATCTAGACTAAAAACGCATCTCTTTAACCTGGCATACACATGACACATTATCAGTTTATGTCTTCATATTCATTAAAGGACTGTTAGGCTGCATAGATCAGGTCAGCCGGAACCGGGAACACTTCCTATAACACCAGATGTACTCGTTACATCAGAAGAAGAATGGCGTCTACGCTCATTTTTGTCTCTCTGCTTATCCCGAGGTTTACCATTTAACGTGATTGGCTGGATCCGGGCCGTGTCCGGGTCGGACGGGGAACCTGCGCCTGTTCGCAGCAGCAACGTGGCCCTGTGGTGTCGGCGGAGACTGTGAACTAGCTCATCCCTTGTGAGGGCCTTACCGACACATCAGCCAGTGGCACAGATCCCCAACAAACCGTCCCATACCGGCGTGACAAACTAGATGGAACTGGATTAAATATTCTGACTGTTGCGATTCCAAATCGGACTTATGACCTGTAACTCTGCCTGAGTATCGGGCAAGTGTTCACTGTTGGCCAGAGGAGAACTCGCCCCCGATAAGCCTGGTTTCTCCCAAGGTTTTTTCTCCATTTGTTGGAGTTTTGGTTCCTTGCCGCTGTTGCCTTTGGCTTGCTTAAGTTGGCGACACTTGCTTGATATTCAGCAGTGTTTTTGATTTGCCTGTATTGGCGCCGTTGTATGCGAACTGACCTGAGCCGGACGATTACGTCACTGTTTTCTGCAGTGCTGATATACATAAATTAACTAGACTAATAACTACATCACAACTTAACTTAACTTAACTATTGATCTTTGCAACAGAATGAATCAATAATACATAGATTAAGATGGACAATCTTTTAAAAAAAACACCATTTTGTTTGGCAGCTGCTGTGCAGCCAAAATTTATTTATCAATTATTAATGTAAAGCTGCTTTGCCACAATTTTCATTGTAAAAAGCACTATATAAGTAAAGCTGACTTGACTTGACTGATGAAATGCAGAGCACAAATTCCAAGTATTTGACACCATACTTGGCTTCACGACATGTCACTTTTTCCCACACAGACACAGACACATATTCTGTGTGATGGTTAGCTGACAGCAGTTAACAGAAATGAACCTTTCCATTAAGGGGCGATATTTGATAATAAATTTTAAAAAATAATTAAATGAGACATTAAATATGAACTAAAACCGCTTATCGGAGCTAGGTCTTTATGAGTGATTCATTCAATCAACCAATTAATTCAAACGTCTGATTCATCAGGAACGATGTAAGCGACTAGGGGTACGTTTACGCGACAACGATGGGGTGCTTTATTAACAAACCATTGAGAAACAATATCGAAAATATATAAATTATAAAACAAGTCAAAACTCCGGGAAACAACAAGCATTGTATAGAACACTGTATAGCCAAAACACCAGGACATTTGACTGCACACGGGAAATAATTTGTCTGATCTCTTCAAGTAAAATACACTACATATAAAATACACTTTTTATAATGAAGTTTTTAAAATATGCATTGTGTGTGTGTGTGTGTGTGTGTGTATTCCCTCTCAACTTTAAAACTTGCCTGTAAAAAATGTAATGCTTTTTGTAAAAGTGAGTGACATACTCTGCTTGTAAGAATAGTATTGCTCACGCATTTTATTTAAACTGCCTTTATGACAAGGAACTGCACAGATGCAGATGTCATGACAGTCTCTCAATGAGTGTACACACCTTGTCTTCTGTTTCCATGTCAGTGACATTGAATAATGTCAATTCTGGGAGGTTCTGTTTTCACAATATGAGTTATAAAGAGGGCTGCAGTGAGTTAATCACAAATTTTTAGGCTGGCTGGGTAAAATTAAAGGGAACTGAACCCATCCAGAAAAGGGAATAGTTCCATGTTATGCTTTCCAGGAACTTTTTTTTTGAAGCAACATTTGATTCGATCATCAGATACAAACTTTTCGAGATTACCAAATATGGTTTTCGAGTGCTCTCAATGGGACTACATATCTAGGCTACTAGCAATGTAATGAACAAGTAGAATTCGAAGAGACAGAAAACAGCAAAATGAAATGATACAAACATCCCCTACCGTTTGCCTTTTCTTTCAAACAGACAAACCCCCTCATCTGACCCACAACAAATAAATAAAATATACATGCCATAAGGGGTGCAATTGATAAGTTACTTTTGACTGGTTTATCTCTGATGATTGTGTCATAATAAATTGACACAAACATTATTTACAAAATTTAAAATCAAAAAAAAAAACTTATTTTCAGTTGCGGGCTGAAATGGTTTTGGAGGGCTGAAATCAGTGACACAAACAAATGTTTAATTAGTGCTTCTCCAAAGGCAATTTTTGACTGTGTTTAGTGTCCATTTCATGCACAAAACGTGGATAGGCTCCAACAGTTAAACATGTCAGCTGTGGACACTAGCTCTGAATTGACAATATTAATCGGTAATGATATGGTTTCTTAAATCTAAAATCTTTTTGTTCTGTGCTGTTTTAAAAGCTTTGTGCTTTGTAACTTTTAATATGAAGCAAAGCCTCAGCTTTAAAATTCTTCAAACAATAAATGTCGTTTTGGCGCTCTTTAATATGGCGTGGTAGATTGCTGTAAACGCCTCTGCTTAAGCTGCAGGACGGTTCAAGCGCACTTGACCCGATCATCTCATCTCCTCTTTACTACTAGTTACAGCATGCAAATAAACACGGGTGAACACCAAAAGGCATTGATGAAAAGAACATTGCAACTTACAGAAATGAATCCTGTCGCATGTATTCAGCCGTGGAAAGACATCAGCTCGTAGGTTAAACAATGACATTTAACACCATATTTACCTCGCTATTCAGTGTTTATAAACTCAGTTAGGCTAGCTAGAATAAATTACTAGAAAAGAGCATATTACATATTAATTGTTTTTTTTTATACTTAACCTGTTAGTGATGTCTTCATTATTTAATGTATGTTTGAATAAATCTGCCATAAAACAGGTTATTACAGTTTATTGTTGTTTATAAGTTCATATTTTACCAACAAACTGAACCCTTAAGTGTAATTTAAATGTTTATACAGCTTTAGCTATTTAAGTGTTCATTATTGAATAAGTTTCATAATTAGTCATTTTCGGTTTCGGGTTCAGTGCATCCTGCTATTTCGCAATTTTCATCCTTAATCATTTTTTGGGCACAAAACACACACACACACACACACAAAAAAACCTGATGTGTAAAATCAGAGATTGTTTGTAGAAAATATATAATTTACCTGCACTGTCAGATGATAAAACAGTTATTAAAGTTTTAAAAAAAATAATAATAACACAATTACCTGATAGACCGATACATTTATTTGATAGTCTTGCTATTTAATTCTAAGAATGGTCAAAACAATGAGTTACTTATTTTTTTTTTTTATTAATTATTTATTCTTTAGACAGCCTCAGTATACCAAGAAACGCAAACCAAATCTGCTTATGAAGAAAAAACACAAATACCTCTACAAACGTGTTGAAAAGAGTTTTTCTGAAACATTCTCCATAAAAACTATACAATATTTAAAATGATACTCAGATCTAACAAAAAATGTCCTGTGGCTCAAACAGAACGGAAGGTCATGGGGTCGATTCCCATGCAAAACAAAAACTAGTCAAATGTGTAGTAGCTCCCTTGAATTCAATCCAAGCCGCTTTGGATAAAAGCTTGCACTTGTAATGTAAATTTAAAAGTGGAACAGACTAAGCCATACAATAAGAGCTCATTATTTAACTTTGACAAACAACACTCTTGTCTTTATATTTATAGGCTACTATTTCTTTCACAGAGTATAAAATAGGATTTTATATTATAAAACATATAGCTGTCATTTTATATATTAGGAAAGGGGTCTTCGCAAGCACATTGTCGTATAAGGGGGTCCATTAAAAAGTGTGAAAGCTCTATCTATAATAATGCTCCTGCCCATCATTACTATTAATACGGCATGCTGTGCTGCTGTAATGGCCGGGCTCGGTACTTCTCGGGAACATTGCGCTCTTGCGATTTCCAAACACTGACAAGTCATGTCGACAAATGCCACATATTACTATTACTAAACGCACGAAAGTGTTTACTGTCATAGTATGCAGGCGCAAAGTAGCGACAAACAACCTTCTTTAAAACAAATTACACATAAGCTACTTCCTGTTTCACATTCAGCCCTGATGGGCAACTACCTGAACCATTTCAATACTAAAAAAACAATTGGTTAAAAGTATTAAAACTGATCATGAGTTAGTATTTACTTACAAACAGCTGAATGACGGTGTTTATCTCAGTTTAGTTGTCCTCCTATTACAGGATTCACATCTTTAGCCACTGACGCGCACAACAGACATTGCGTATTTTTCGGTCTCACTACGTGAACTGCTCCGAGCGTCAGATTCTGCGCGCAAGCTGCGCTTCAAACCCTGCCTACTGAGAAATGAACGGCAAACTGCTAGTATGGCAAGCCGCTTTCACTTTTATTCATTTTCAGGATGTGAACTTGTGATGTCTACAATTACATTTTCACTAGTTAAAATGTTCATTTCTGATATCATGAATGTGGTTGTTAATAGTAAGAAAGCTGTTTTAGATATCAGAAATTATCTTGATATCAGTAATTCATTTTCAGATATCAGAAATGAACATTTTTACTAGTAGCAATTCAATTGTTGATATCAAGAATAGACATTTGGACTAGTAACAATGTAATTGTTGATATCAGAAATGTGCATTTTTACTAGTAAGAATTGTATTCCTGAAATGTGAAACTGAAATTTCAACTACCGTATTTTCCGGACTATAAGCCGCAACTTTTTTCCCCCGCTTTGAACCTTGCGGCTTAAACGAAGACGCGGCTGATATATGGATTTTTCCCGCTTTCAAATTTTTTTCATTCAAAAAAACATTGTGATGTGCTCAGTTTTTTGGCGGCATGTTTACGGTTTAGATTAAATCGAGCGCGCTCAAACTTCCCATCATTCTGATTACGGTAGTCATTTTGTCACCCTCATCATGACAAAGACACGGAGAAATGCATAGGATGCAAAAGACGCGATATGCGAACGGCCCCTTAGTTGTCTTTTTGCGCCGAGTCAATTCCTCACGCTGCTGTTTCCAATGTCTTCTGTACATTGGAATTCATAAAAAGCAAAGGAAGAGGAAGAAGAAGAGGAAGAGGAAGTCATGTCAATCCGTTTGCTTACGTTCTCAACTCTGGCCCTCAATCAAACACACGGAACAAGGTAATAAAACACTGCATCCAGGTTTAAATACTTTTGAACAAATACAAGTACGCCAACAGAATAGTAGGTCCAAATGCATAGTATTTGAACAGTAGGCAAAAAGTCCTCGGATGACCTACTACTTCTGGTGAGATTCTGAAGTGTGCATTCGATGGACACTTTACTCCCATGAGGCCACGGGAGAGGATTTATGAATGGCAGTGAAGTGACGCAACTCACGCTAGTAACAACGTGACTGTAACTAACAACAACATGACAGATGAAGTACGTCCAAATTTCATTCATACTAACCAAATTCATACTATATAGAACATACTTTATTTAAAGGTAGCAAACTCAAAGTAATACCTATTCAAATGGTATGCAATTTAGGATGCTGCAACAGTCTTCAGGATTACTAAAAAAGTAGGCAGGTGAGTTTCATCAAGGTTGGAGCTAAACTCCACAGGAAAGTGGACCTTGAGGGCCAGAGTTGAGAAGACCAAGCTCCCGTGCATCAGCTCTATTTCCTTTTTCCAACAGCCAGATCAATCGCCTTCAACTTGAGAGCAGCATCATATGCATTTCTCCGTGTCTTTGTCATGATGAAGGTGACAAAAAGACTACCGTAATCAGAATGATGGGAAGTTTGAGCGCGCTCGATTTAATCTAAACAGTAAACATGCCGCCAAAAAACTGAGCACATCACAGAATGTGAACGAACATTCGCGGCGTTGAGATGTTTCAACTGTGTAGATCCGACTGAAAGCCAAAACAATCGCCACCGCGATGAAGTTTGAGGATTTTAGAGGTTAATTTGTTTCAATGTACCTGTAGACACCTGCGGCTTATAGACGTGTGCGGCTTATTTATGTTCAAAATAATATATTTTTTTAAAATTCAGTGGGTGCGGCTTATATTCAGGTGCGCTCAATAGTCCGGAAATTATGGTAGTAAGAAATTAAGTCTTGATATCAACAATTATAGTTTATACTAGTGGAAATTGAATTGTTGATATCAAGAATTAACTTTGTTAATAGTGTAAATCTAATTCCTGATATCAAGAATTAACATTTTAACTAGTGAAAATGTAATTGTTGATATCACAAGTTCATATCCTGGAAATGAATAAAAGTAAAAACAGCTTGCCATACTGGGGCGTGTCCAACGCGAACGAAGCGCTGTCTGTGTAGGCAGGTGTATAGATGTGATAAATACATAGACCCCGCATTGGCCGCTGGCTCGCACGTCAACGGCGCCGCCATATTTGTAAGGGCAACTTTCATAAATGGACTCAAGAAAATATGTCTGACTATTTTGAGGTTTTACAAAACGTCACACAATCCAAACCACATATCAGGGAATTACCTTTCACATGTAAGTCTGAACAGTTGTTTCTGGTTGTATTTAGTCTATAACATTATTTTGACAGGTAGTTGACCTCAAAAGTCAGACTATTAAAAGCTGATGACAACGCTAGTTATATATGAAAACTGAGACTTTATAAGAAATACCGGTAACACTTTACAGTAAGGTTCATTAGTTAATCATTAGTTAATGTATTAATTAACATGAATGAACCACAAGCAACACATGTGTTACTGTATTTACTAGTTTTCGTTACCGTTAGTTAATGAAAATACAGTTGTTCATTGTTAATTCTAATGTAACAAGAGATTTTATAATGTATTAGTAATGTTGAAATTTAAACATTAAACAAGACTAATAAATGCTGTAGAAAGTGCAGGTTTATTATTAGTTTCTTATAAACTACTACTTAACTAATGAACCTTTTTGTAAAGTGTTACCGAAATAATAAAAAGTTCACGTGATTCTTATAAAGTCTGAGATTATATTACACCAACTAATCAAAATCGCAAGTGAGTCGCGCAATGAAGCCAGAGGACTTTGACAGGACAGCTCCTGTCAGAATTACTGACTCAAAATCGACTCATAGCATAAGAAGGTGATTTGATTGTCTGTCATCAAATAGTGGCTCATTTATATTTTTACCGCATTGGAACCAGGGCAACACAAACCTCAAACCGCAGCCTGTCGGTGACTGTTTTCTGCATTTCCAAGAGACCTTGTCTGCCTATTATTATTATTATATTGTATTATGTTACAACTCATATTATTATATGATTATACACTACTCACTATTTTATTTTCCTGTTTTTATTTACAATTTATGATATACTATCTATATTTTATTCAGTTATTATATTATTACTACTACATTAACTGTATTTATACTCAATTGTATTTTTAGGCTATGTATAATAATAATATATACTACTAATAATAATATGCTATAGAATAAAACCACATCTTCACATTCATTTGAAATTGTCCTGTTGAACATCCTGTGATGTGATTCAAAAGGAAAAGCTAAAGGTAGAGGGGAAAAGCTTAAAAAAAGACATTTGCAATTAAAATCGATGTGCACATTTCATGTACATTAAATTATATTACATTAGGGACGTCGCCACAATTTTTAACCTTGAAAAATAAACCAAATCTATGCTTGAGAAGTGTGAGATTTCACAAGTTCAGAGTAATTGAAGACAAAACCTTTTTCATGCTCCACGCAGATCAAACACCGTTGAAATCGGTAGAGAATTGTAAACTTTATTGTGCTTTTTGTCCAGAAAAGCTGCAGGTCCCCGTTTACTTTCATTGGTTCGATGAGGAGTCTTGCCCCGCACAATATGGCGGACTCATTGACGTATCGCAGAAACAGTCCAAATTTGGTCGATGGGGAATCTATGTATTTATTATGTCTATGTTGTACGGTATTGAGACACAGACAACAAGTGTTTTCATCAGTTGAGCTCTTTAAGAGTTCTACCAAATCATAGCATGTCTAATGTTTTGCTCTAAACACTCACACACACACATAAATAATTCACTTAATTACAATAAACAGCCCAGTCCATGGTTTGGTTGTGAGATACAAGCATCTGTTCGCACTACAGAATGTTAGATAACAATTTCACAACAATTTCACCTCATTCAGTTGTACAGAGTAGCCCTAGTAGTAGTTTTAAGCAATCAATTTTATCTTAAGATTTAAAAAATGCCAACCATACAGTAATAATAAATGCGATAACATGATATTTTACTGTATTAATGTATCAATACAATGCATTAAGAAATTGTTTTATTATAACTAACCGTTGATGTTTAATTTGATGAGTTCAATCCAACTTTTCTTCCTGTTTCGGTACAAAAAAAATAGAACATGATTTCCAGTCATATCATTTCTGTTTACTGTTTGATTTTAATTCACATTTAAGTTCCTGTCAAAGCAGGATTTTTTTTGTTTTTGCTTAAAATATTTAAATCATTATGGACATATATATAATTAACCCAAATGATAATTTATTCTCTTTATGATCCATTTTAGTTTATATATACATTATTAAAAACATATTTACTTAAATCATATTTATTAAGGTAATTTTAGTGTGAAGTTTTACATGTAATGTTTGATGTTGTGTTTCTTCTACTTGAAACAAGGCTTCTTTTCAACTCAATCATAGGCTGATACATAGCTGTATCTTATCAATAGCCTGCAGCTGAAAAACCTCCACGAGAGGGAGCAATTCGACAAACAAACACTCGAAGAAAGCAGGTGGTGGGATTAGACAATTGCTGAACTGTTGTTGTTTTAGCACTTCAGTTCAAATGAGTTCTAAATGTCCCACACTGTTTTCTTTGAAATGCAGCACTTCCTCATTTTGTTCTAAGTATTTATGCTTTGTCTTGTAGACCGCAAATTTCTCAATCAAGATAATATAATAGTATTTCCTGAATTTGGAAACCACTGCCACTTCAATACTGATTTATAATCAAGTTATTATCAACATTTATCCTTCTAAATATTAAATTATTTGAATAACTTCTTCAATGTATGTAAAGCATTTATTTTCCTTTTCATCTTCAAACACTAGAAAATAATGATGGATATTGTCTGTACCTCTCACTGAGAGAAAAGTGCAACTTATGAGTATGTGTCCTGTTCAGAGCTCAGATGAGCTGTGAATCATGTGTATCTTTGTATGTGCGCTCAGTGTTCTGTGCAGGTGCTGGAGGACAACTGGCACTCTCCATGAGACCTGCAGACGCCTTTTCATGACCTGGAGGGACATCCTGTGCCTAATTCCAGGGTTCAGGCATCAGCATCTTGATAGATGAAGATATGCTCCTGACTATCTGTCCGTTTATGGAAGATTGTCTATTTTTCTTAGCCAATCAGAATCACCCAAATCAGTTCTTCTATTGACAGCCCATGTAACTACCATGTTTAAGTCCCAGAAAGGTAATAAAGACATCATAAAAGTAATCCATGTGATTCCAGTGGTTTAACATCGAAGTTCTTTGTATGCGCAAAAAAACATAATTTACCATTTTATTTACAAACGGTCATTCAAAAGAGAGTGTTGATGTAATAACAAATGTTGTATGTGATAAATTATGATAAAGTGGTAAATTATGTTTTTTGCACAAAAAAAAGCACTTTTGACGCTTCATAAAACTGAGGTTAAACCAGAGGAGACACATGGATTACTTTAATGATGTCTTACATCTTTATGGGGCTTGAAAGTGATAGTTGTGTATGCTGTCAATAGAGGGACAGACAGCTCTCAGATTTCATTTAAGATTTTCATTTGTGTCTGAAGGTGGACAAATGTCTTGCAGGTTTGGAACAACATGAGGGTGAGTAATTAGTGATAGAATTTTCCTTTTGGGGGGAATTAACCCTTTAAGTACTGTAATGACATCATAATGAAGGATGAAAATGATGTAAAATGTATAATTTCCTTAGATTTTCCATTCAAATTTTTAATCTAGGGTTTGGTATGTGACTTTGAAAGGAGTAATTTCTAAGTAAAAGTCTAAATCGCACCTGGTACGATACATAGCACAACAAGAGCTGAACAAGTTGAATGAGCCAATTTAAAAAAAAAAATAAAAAGGTGATTCAAACATGCTTGGGAATGTAATGAAATTTACTCTTTAGTATTGTATTCACAACTTTATTTATTATAGGGTGAGTAAATATAAAAAGCAAAAAAAAACATTAAAATGTAAGAGCCATCACAATGTGTCATGGAACATACAAATTCTCTGTTAAAATGATCACAAAACATTAATAATGCTAACTAGGATAGATTTTACACATACTATATGTAGGTTTGACTCTCATATTTAACAAATCATAACCCCTGAAAAGAGAGTCCCCTAAAATGTACCATTTACATCTAAAATGTGACAGAATTAGAGCTAGATTTTGATCTCCCACGTTCAGAAAGTCCTGAGCGTACTATCAACTATACGTCTTCGGTTCGTTCAAGGTCTCTGGGCTTAAACGCCTGTAAAACACACACAATGATGAACGACAGATTAGCAGTAGAAAAATGCAACCTGAATCATTTGGTTGTGTGCTATCTTGACAGTGCTTATGTACAGGGCTGGGTAGGTTACTTTTAAAATGTATTTCACTACAGATTACAAAATACATGCTTTAAAAAGTAATTTGTAACGTATTTCATTACATTACTCAAGTTTAGTAACTTAATCTAAATACTTTAGGATACTTTGGAATACTAATAAGTGTGAAACAAACACAAAAAAGGTCATTGTAAGTTTTTATCTCACAATTCTGACTTTTTCCCTCAAAATCGTGTGATATAAAGTTGCAATTGCGAGTTATAAAGTCAGAATTATGAGATATAAACTCGAAATATTGAGAAAAGTCAGAATTATGAGAGATAAACTCACATACTAAATTCACAATTGCAAGGAAAAAAGTTAGTATTGCAAGTTTATATCTCCCAATTCTGACTTTATAACTTGCAATTGTGAGTTTAAATCTCGCAATTCTGAGAAAAAGAAGTCAGAATTGTGAAATCAAACTCACAATTGTGAGGGAAAAAACAAATTGTGAGTAAAGTTGCAGTGACGAGTGAATTATAAAATGACTCACAAACAACCATCAGAAAACATGAAAACAGTCGTGGATCATCAGATCATGACAGGACAGTTAAGTTGACAATTTTTTTAATAAATTCAGTCATTTTGTCTTGTTCAAGACAGAATTAAATAAAAATAACATTTTTATGATCCCTCTAAAAAGTATTAAAATGTTGTTGAAACTCAAAAATTCAAAGTAATCACTTTGGTAATCTAAAATACTTTTCAGATGTAACTGTAATCTGATTACCACCCATTTCAAATGTAACTGTAATGAAATACAGTTACTCATATTTTGTATTCTAAATACGTAACTAAGTTACTTGTATTTCGTTACTCCCCAACCCTGCTTATGTATAGCAGATACAGAAACAAACATTTAAATACTCATTTACAGTATGTGGATCTGTTGAAACAAGAGAAAAGAAGTCTTGGAGACAAACAGGAGGATCTTCAAATCGAATTTAAATTTAACTCAAAGCCAAAGCAATGAAGCTACTATGGAACAAACGTGATTCGTTTAAAGGGTTAGTTCACCCAAAAATGAAAATTCCGTCATTAGTCGCTCACCCTCATGTCGTTTCACACCGGCAAGACCTCCGTTCATCTTCAGAACACAAATTACAATATTTTGGATGAAACCCGAGAGGTTTTTTCATCTTCCATTGAAATTTCCACATTCAATGTCCAGAAAATTAGTAAAGACATCGTTAAAATAGTCAACATGACAACAATGGTTCAACCTTAATGTTATGAAGCGATGAGAATACTTTTTGTATGCAAAAATAAAACAAAAATAACTTTATTCAACAATTTCGTCTGTCAGTCTCCTACGCAGTTGACGCAGTGCAGAGCGTCCACGTTCTACATCCGAACACCAGCTCAGTATTGGCCGACGCTGTTCACGTGAGCACCATGACACATGCGTGTGACGCTGATGCAGGAGCCGACCAATAATGAGTCGCCGTTCTGACGTGGAGCACGGAAGCTCTGCAATGTGTCTTCAGTGTAAACTTCGTATAGGAGAATGACAGGGTAGAGAGGAAAAAAAGTATTCGCGTCACTTCATAACACTAAGGTTGAACCACTGTAGTCATGTTGACTGTTTTAACGATGTCTTTACTACTTTTCTGGGCCTTGAATGTGGTAATTTCATTGCTTTCTATGAGGGATAAAAAACCTCATCTTAAATATGGAAGTGACACATTTAAATTAAATATAAATGTGGAAATTAATGACAGAAATTTCATTTTTGGGTGAACTAACCCTTTAAAGTATGCTCTACAGGTTTGGAACAACATGAAGCTTAATTAATGACAGAATTCATTCATTCATTTCATTAAATGAACTGTCCCTTTAAGTCCCCACGCGCTGCGTAAAATACACGTCTATGTAAAACACATCTCGTGAAGCATGTTAAAATGCATGCAGGACTGATAATACAGTAACTAATAGTGAAAGGTCATTGGGGCTTAATCTCTTGTAACACAGGGAGGCTGTGAAAGATTTTTTGAACACAGGATTTCCGGTTCTTGCTCTGCTTCCTGATGGCAATTTATCTCTCTTGCATGCCATAGAAGTCGCATTAACCCCATAAAGCCTGAATCATGGTTGATATGCACATTTTTAAGGCCTCTCAATTATTAACATGATCAAAACATTGAAAACGCTCAAAAAGCAGTTGCACACAATCTACAACATGCCATGTCATCTGATTGTTTATACCTTTTTAGTAAGTAAATGAAAGTATAATTCTAACCTTTTATATTTGTTTTTAATATTTCCAGATCTACTGGACTGAAGAAATGTATAGGTTTACTCAGGGTTGGGGGAGTAACGAAATACAAGTAACTTAGTTACGGATTTAAAATACAAAATTTTAGTAACTGTATTTCATTACAGTTACATTTGAAATGGGTGGTAATCAGATTACAGTTACATCTGAAAAGTATTTTAGATTACCAAAGTGATTACTTTGAATTTTAATGTCATTTAAACAGCGATTGGTGATTCTCTGACTCTGACCGTCTGAAAAAGAGTTAAGTTTCATGTTTTCGACTGTTTTCATGTTTTCTGATGGTTGTTTGTGAGTCATTTTATAATTCACTCGTCACTGCAACTTTTTCTCACAATTTGTTTTTTCCCTCACAATTATGAGTTTGCATTTCCCAATTCTGACTTTTTTTTCTCTGAATTACGAGATTTAAACTCACAATTGCAAGTTATAAAGTCAGAATTGGGAGATATAATACTTGCAATACTGACTTCTTTTCTTGCAATTGTGAATTTAGTATGTGTGTTTATATCTCATAATTCTGACTTTTCTCAATATTGCGAGTTTATATCTCATAATTCTGACTTTATAACTCACAATTGCAACTTTATATCACACAATTCTGAGGGAAAAAAATCAGAATTGTGAGATAAAAACTTGCAATGACCTTTTTTGTGTTTGTTTCACACTTATTAGTATTCCAAAGCATTCTAAAGTATTTATATTAAGTTACTAAACTTGAGTAATGTAATGAAATACGTTACAAATTACTTTTTAAAGCATGTATTTTGTAATCTGTAGTGAAATACATTTTAAAAGTAACCCACCCAAACCTGGGTTTACTGTATTGTCCATACATAACTTAACTAAACATTCATAACTAAACTTTTTTTTTTTTTTAGATAAATCATGTTAAAAAGGGAGTATTAAATATGATGCCCCTTTTGAGGAACATATATTTGTACATCTCTCAATCATCATTTTATTGAATTTCATTATGTTTTGCAACCCACAATTAAAACTAAAACTAAAACCCCACAATTAATGTTTTGCACTCCACAATTACCCCAAATTACAAAGATTTGATCATAAACCAAAGCATTTAAATATCAAATTTTTGAATGATATAGAGCGCCAGCTGATATTTACTGGCATTTTGTCTTCTATATTGTTATAAAGATTTCATTTACATTACAAGCTATCAGAATTTCATCTTTTTTGGCCTTATAAAATATCAGCAACTGCTGCAAATTTTATATTCAGTTTGCACTTAAGTATTCTTTTTTCAAATACTTTATTTCTTTAATAACGTTTTACACAAGGGTTGTGTGCTATCAAAACATAGGAGTGGAATGCTGTTTTAGGAGGGGCCTATCTGTTATCCTCATTGGATCAACTTGGTGAATGGTACCATGCTACACTGCTGGAACAAAAACATGTGGAAAAATTGTATTCAGGGCTCCAGAAGCTTGGGGGGAAGTATTTAGTGGTAGCCTACACCTTATAACTTATGAGCTTTTCACACTATCTTCGTTCTACACACCGCTTTTAACCATGAGTGAAGGAACATTTCACACTAGTAATTCACAAGCTTTTGCACTGCCAAAAAGTGTGAAACAATGAGGTATTAGAATGTTAGGACTAGATGCAACGAATAGCTTGCCTCATATTCACGTACTTTAGACATTCACGGCCTGCGTCCGAAAAATGGAAAATGCTGCCTTTAAGCTAGAAAGGCCATCAAGGCAGGTCCGAATCCAATGCTATCTTCACTTCCTGTTTGCTGATACCTTCATCTGATCGATATTTGAAGGCAGAGATGTAGTATACAATGCAAAGGACATTTGTTTATTTGTAAGTTTGTTTGGGCTACAATAGAAACATGACATATGTGGATTGTACTGCGGATATAAGAGAGTGTCTTATATCAGAACTTATTTTAGCCTAACGCAGTGCCACATACAATTTGTAAAAAGCAAAAATCCAAATTTTTGATGAGCTGTTTAGGTTTAAAATTTAAGTCATCGGCCTGTTTTCTGTTGTCTTGCATGCAGCTTTATTTGTTTATTAATTATTTTTTCTTGATAATTGTTCTTAAAGCCAAGCGCGAAGGAATTCCTAGTTCTGGTTTCAGCCTTTAAATTTTATCAGCTTGTTAGCGTAAGGTAACACACAGTAAAAACCCCAGAGTTAAATCAACTCTGCTCAGATAACATTTGGTCCCTCTCTAAATAGTGTTAAAGTAACACTGAAGCAGAGCTAAAGTTAATGAGATAATTAAGCAATTAATTAAGTGATGATTGAACATTAATGATGAACACCTGCTGTTAACAAGCAGAATCACTGAAGAAAAGAGAAACACAAGAACAACATCAGCGCTTTCGGCGCTTGAAACAACATTCCTTCTGATGTTCATTCATGTTTATTTGATGCTATAAATGAACTAGTATGAAGAGATGTTGATTCACGAGTCGCTTGAAGGAGCTACAGCGATCTGTCAACACACATTAAAGAGACACTATATTATAAATATGAAACTGTTTCATATCAAAAGTGACCTGCTCTGTCTTGTCTGTTGACATGTCGTCAGTGTCCTCTTTGCTCCGCAATGTATTTTTGTTGGACATCGCAACAGTAACTAAAGGGGGGCGGGTTTTTGTGAAGGGTCAACTGACTGCTTTTTTGTTTTTAAAGCCGTTTGAGTACCGTAACAAGGATGACTTTATTTGCATTTTTGTTTATCAGTTAAACCGTAACAACCGTTTCATTGCGCATTGTATAAACCGTAGCTTCAGTGTTTTGGGGGAAAATGTCAAAAGGCGAAAGAAAATATAACAACTAGAGTGAAGATGAGACCGATTCATTCTACTTTATAGTCTGAAAAATCCATTCAGGATAAACTTGACTCGACAATATATAATATATAGATGCGCAATGTTAGAGCCTTTGTGTCAACATATTGTATGCAGTGTTCATCTAATCAGTGATGAACATTAGAACATTAACCCATGGTTTAGAATGTACAGTGTGAAATGTCAGCTTCTGAATACCCAGGATTAATTGTTTACCCTGGTAAATTATGAGCAGTGTGAAACATGAAGCAAGATAACCCAGGATGCCAGGGTTCAATTAATTTTGACTGCATGTAAAACTCAAATAACTCATTGCTCTCACCTTTGGATTTGTGTTTGATGACAAACTGTTTGCTCTTTTTCCCGAGGATATTAGACGCAGTGCACGTATACACCCCTGGGCCCAAAGCTGAAGCTGTCAAAACAGGCTGATTAGCCTTTTCTTGGAGGTTTGAGGAGGTCCAGATATACACAGGAGGCGGGTTACCCTCCGCAGTACAATCCAGTGCTATTTCGCTATCTTCACTGATGTCCACTATCTCTTCCTCTGGATTGCGGAAGTCAGGTGGGTCTGATTAAAAAATAAATAAAAAAAGTGAATAAATTTTTTTAGCATGCATTGAATAATATTAATAGCTATGAACATTGATTGCTATAAAAAATAAAATGTTTGGACTATTGGGTATTGGCGCCTTTATTCACTTACATTGAACAGCAAGGTTGAGAACTTCAGACTGAACTGTTGGAGGAGATTGAGGTCCTTCTGCTCCCAGTTCCAGCTCCGCTTCACACCTATACTGAGCTCCATCGTGAGCTCTGTTTGGGACTATCAGCAAGGTAGATGACACCTGGACTGGTGTCACAGGGGATAGCTCAGAGAACGAGTGGTTGTAAACCTCGGTTTGTCCTCTGTACCATCTTAAAACAAGATACTGAACGGGTGCGACGTTCTGCACCTCACACTGTAGCTGGTACTCTCTTCCTACCACCACTGGACTGCTGTGATTCACTAAACTTATGGACACACTGTCTGGTTTCTCTGTGTGAAGACAATTGGAAAGTTTAGACAGACATATTTAATGAAGATATACAAGCATATTAGTTTAGACCAGTTTAAATTCCAAGTGGTCTTTTAGATACTGTCTGTTTCTGGGAGATGATATTGTTACAGATTGACGAGTTCTGTAACCATGTTAAAAACCAAATGTAAAGGAATAGTTCACTCCAAACTTTGTCCGCATTTACTCACCCTCAGTAATGATTGATTTTTTTTTTTTCCACCAGAGCTCCGAAATTTCAATTCTCGAAATCTGGGCACGGCAGTACAGAAATGAAACGTCAGGTGGGTGGCGCTAAAAGGTCAGTGCTCTATCTCGTTTGAAATCAATTACCACCTACACTAAAACTAACCAAGTGTTAACAAATGTGAGATAAAAAAAAAAGCATTTTCTAAATCAAACTCTTTTTTTAGTTTGCTTCTACAAGTTTTATCGCGACTCGCACTGAAACGCTTCACATCGCAATTTTGCTACATCATAAATATGTATGGATTTTCTGGCTGTAAACATTAAAATGTATTAGTTTACAAATCATGGACTATGGTAAAAGTGTTTTCGTGGCTATACCATAGCGTTGTGCAAAATAATGATAATCTATTTTATTAATCTTTATTAAGCTAAAATCTGGCACGTAATCATAATTTGTGTGAAAAGTTTGTTGGTTTTTTACTGCCACTCATGTTTCATGTTAAGACTTTTAAGTTTGTGTTTTCACCCTGTGTTTACTTCCTTTTTGCTCTTATTTGTCTTCCGCGCAACCCTGGTTAGTTAGTTTCCATGACTTCTCATCGCCCTCACCTGTTCCTTGTTAGCCCCTTGTTATCTTGTGTATTAGAACCACGGTGTTTTTCCACATTAGGTCATGTCCTGTGTTGGCTGATGCGCTCAGTTTTGTTCTTCGTTGCTTTGAGATTTCAGTCCTTTTCCTGATTTTTCCATATTTTGAGTTTAGTTTTGTAAATAAAAACACTGCATTTGGATCCAGCTCTCCTTTGTTTTTACAGCAGTAAATTGAACTTATAGTTATGTTTATTTGAGTTTTGCCATAATGTGGGTGGAGGAACGTTTATCCAATAAGATTGCATATACAGTACAATCTCCTGCTAGATTTAGTGTTATTAAAGAACATTTACATTGCAGACTACCTTCAAATATCACTTTTCTTATGATGCTTTTTAGGGAGTGTAAAGTTGACTTATTTTAAGATGGATGGTTTAACGCCACGTTATCTTTTTTTTTTTCAGATGGTAATTACTGCACTTACTGTATAGAACAAGGTTTAATTTTTCCTCACACTGCCTGGGCGCAGTGAAAAAAACACCATAGCAGATTGGCTCCTCAATCCAGTCAGTCAAACTGTCCACCCGCCACTGAACGCTGAGGTCACGCTGAGTGTGTGATGCGGCAATGACCGATTCCCATCCCAGCACACGTACTGGACGAGAGGCCACACAGCTGACCGACACTGGATCCCCAAATTTCACCACTACTCTGGAGGGAGAGATCTCTAGGGAGCAACTGTCACCTGACACTGTGCATCAGAATAACATCAAAATCACATTTATCAGGTGTACGTAATATGCCATATATGGAGAACGTTTAAATATTTTCTTGCATATTGTGTAGTAAACTAGAGTGCAAAATGTAGATGTAACTATATCTCATTATCTTTCTTTTAACACATTACATTCAGAAACCACCATTTATAAAGTGTAATGTAAAACATTTCTCAAACAAACTTTACACACTGCCAAAAACGGTACAGAAAAATTCAGCTGGTTTTCATAGGAAGTTAGCAAGTGTTTTAGTACATTAACTGAATAATTGTTTATTCAAAGCGTAACTATTATATACTGAAATACTATAAAACAACAACTAGAATTATTTGCACACTGCAACATCTTACCTATTCCGATAATGGACAAGCCTAGAAAGCATAAGAGATTGTTTTTCATTTTGATGAAAATGGTTGAAATCTGCTATAGTCCGGACACAGAGGCAAAGGAATTCCGGCTCGGTCTTGCTTGGCAACTAAAAACAGTGAACTGTGACAGCCAACAAAAGCCTTCCCATGTACTGAAAGGCCTGAAGGGGGATTGAAGCAGTGGGCCTCATTAGAATCAGCTCTCCCTCTGTGCACACTTTAAAGGGGACGTCTTATCCCCCTTTTCACAAGATGTAATTTGAGTCTCTGGTGTCCCCAGAATGTGTCTGTGAAGTTTCAGCTCAAAATTACCAACAGATCATTTATTAAAGCTTGTCAAATTTGCCCCTATTTGGGTGTGAGCAAAAACATGCCGTTTTTGTGTGTGTCCCTTTAAATGCAAATGAGCTGCTGCTCCCGGCCCTCTTTCCAGAAGAGGGCGGAGCTTTAACAGCTCACGCTTTGGTTGCTCAACAACAACAAAGCTGAAGAATCTCACGCAGCCAAAAAGACGATGGTCATTAACGCTGTTATTTTACATTGTTCAAACCGGAGTCGGACACTGATGGAGAGACTCAGGAAGAAGTTACAGCTTTTAGAATGAAACTGGTCGTTTCTGAATGGTTAGTGGATAAATTCATGTAGTTGCTACTCATCTAGTAGCATCTTTTGTGCAAAACTGATACGGACACCCACTATACACAGTGTACCTGTTTGCCAAATAGAGCCATACTCACCAGGCTAACATTTGTGTTTGCTATCAAATGCTGTGAATGTAAAAATATTGTGAAAAAATTTGGATATTAGGCCATTTTCCAAAATATCGCTCGGATAGGAACGCTCCTTTTTTAGAAATCGAACATGCCAGGGTCAACTTGGAGGCTATTCAAGCTAACGAGACTCTAAACAGTGTTCATCTGTGCAGCCCACAACAGAGCAGTTAGCATGCTTTGCTCAAATTTTGCCATGGCTTCAGAACTGGTACACTGTTTTCACTAGTGAAAATAAAATGATGGCTCTTTGGGCGGAAACGTGCAGAATAAGGGGACGTAATATTATGATAAGATCCCCTTATCCGTCACTAGGGGAGCGAAATCTGAGCTGCGCATTTTTTTTTTCACATGCTTGCAGAGAAAGGCTTGCCAAAACAAAGTTAATGGGTTGTCCTTTCTCACTTTTTCTGGGTTGATAGATGCACCAGGTTCCGATTATAGCACTTAAACACAGAAAAAGTCCCCTTAATATTTCTCATTCTCCTCCATGTTTCATGTGAAGTGCGAGTCTTTGTCACATCTGAGTCTACTCTAGTGTACTGAATTGAGATTCATTCTTAATGAAGCCTTAACAAATGAATGCATGTGTAATTTTTTAGTCGTATTACCATTACCAATTACAATTTGTATTTTAACTAAAAGTTGCAGATTGCACTAGTTTGAGAAGTTGATTATTTCAGTGGATCAAAACTAGTGGACTATATTCAATTTAAATAATTACTCACAGTGAATTGTCATTATTCCTATACATCACAAAGACGTCACCGTTTCTGTATAACGTCTTTTTAATGAATTTATGTCGGTCAAAATCTTACTGAGTTCTGACTAGCTGTCTTAAAATGCTTCACGGCAGGCAGGTTGCTATGACAACACTCACTCAAGAAGTTTTGGCTCACTGAAGTTGCTCAGGTCACGGTGTTAAACATTAGACAAAAGAGACACAAAGAAGTCTTCATTTAAAAAGTACAAGGTTTAAAATGTATGTTTTTCTAAAGTATTTATTACTTCCTTGGGTGTGTAAGTCGCCACAGTGAATTAGAAAGATTCATAATAATCATATAGCTGCTAATCATTTGTATATTTTCATAAAGTGTTCACATTAAACATGAAAAAGGGAACTAGTCCGGGTTTTTGTGGGTGGGTCTTTCGTAAACAAGTCGCTATGATATCTGGGCTGGGTTTCCTGAAACCTTCTTAACACTGTCATTCTTAAGCTTAATGTTAATGCATGTTTATCAAAACGTTTTTCTGGTCTTTAGATGGCTCAGCTCTTCTTTCTGTCAAGGTAGGTTGAGGGATGAACAATGAGAGAACAATGGGCTGTATTATTAATAAAATACAACAAAAACTACCCTGTTGGGAAAAAGAAGACCGGCACTATGTGTGAAACTGTGACTCATAACATTTAACACTGAAGAAAAAAACAAAGCCAAAGAAATTTATTTTGATGCTATTCAGTTGTTCCAAACTATTTTCTCCAAACATCTTGTGCAGAGTTGAAATGTCTTACACAAACTTTATACTCTGCTTACAGGAAGTGGCACAACTGACCTTAACACAAAGTACAGCGGAAATGTAAAAGATGTGCTGAGCAATGAATGATAAATGCTTAAATCCTTTAAAAGTGGTATTACAAGGTGACTGGCTTACAAGACTGGCTCGCTCTTCCTCTTTAACTGCATTTCGTTGCCTTGTGTCTTACATGTGCATTGACAATGAAGTTGAATCTAGTCTAATCTAAATACTGACGTTATAGACAATAATGTCAAAAAGTGAACAGTTTCATAGTGGTATTTTTTTTTCTGTCCAATAATTTCTAAAATAACCACAAAAAAATCCAAATGAACTTTCAAAAAAAAAAATGTACAAGATGTTAAATTTAATGCTAACATCTAAATGTGGCGATTTATTTATAAATAAAATATTATGTGTAAACACACTTTCCCTGATCATGCAAATCTAGTCATCCATTTACATCGACTTCATACGCATGATCTGTGAAGCGCTTCAATTTTTATAGATTCCATGCAGATTAGTCACATTTTGGAGGAAAAAAATAAAAACTTCTGTGACTATTTCTCACCTAAATGACAATCATTAATGCAAAAAGCAACTGGAAGAAAAGGAGAACAGTCCAGAATGTGGGACGAGTACCTGTGGAAGAAGAGCAGTGTTAATGATGGTACAAACAGAAACACACAATGTTTTCAAAGCTCTGACCCGACATCCAGAAAGCGTTTTTTTTTTTGTCATAAATCACAAGGGAAAGAAGATTTCACAAATGTGCACTCAACTTCCTTCCTCATTTTCAAAGAGAGTAAAATGACTAAGCTAAATAAAAAGAAATTCAACACAAAATATCTTAATGAAAATTCATTCATAAAATCGTATTCAAATGTACAGGAAAATAATTACTGTAAATTACACATTATATTGAACAGACAGAGGATATGCAGTTCTTTTTTCATCAATAGCCCACCTGTAGATTCTACTATGAACACTTTACTGTCTTTTCCCAGAGAGTTTGTGGCGATGCACGTGTAGTTTCCTGGACTCAGTGTGGAGGACGGGAGCACTGAGGAGCTGATCTTCTCTTTCAGATGTTCTGAGTGCCACGTGTATGTAGGAGCCGGGTTCGCCTTCACGGTACAGTTTAGCGTGACCTCATTGCTTATACTGATGTGCTCTGTTGAACTGGAGTGTTGTGGTTTGTCTGAGGAGGACAGAGGGACATTTATCAGCACAACTGCACCAGGATGAGCAGCTCTTATAGATCAGCTGAAACGGAAACCTTTTTCATCTATAATAATTCACTTCATAAAATGAATAATCCTTCAAACTAGAAGGCACTTCGGAAAATATGAACTGAATTAAACTGAATCAAATGACAAGCTAAGCGATAAATAAACTTACAGTAAACTTCAACACTGAGAGGATGTGATGTGACTTTAGGTGGAGGTTGAGGTCCTTCTTCTCCCAGGTCCAGCTCTGCTTCACAGCTGTACTGAGCTCCATCATCAGCTCTGTTTGGACGGATCAGGAGTGTGACTGTTTTATTCACTGGAGTCTTGATGGTGTCAGTGAAGTTGGTTTGATCCACTAGAGTCGATCCTTTGTACCATTTGACAGTGAGAAACTGAACAGGAGCCACATTGAGAACGTCACACTGGAGCTCATACTGGTTTCCCTCCATCATTGGTCTGTTGGGATTCACAGGGATGATGGACACCCTGTCTGGAGTCTCTGTGGAGGAAGATTTACACACTCTGATAGTCATGAATGTACAAACATTTCTGAGAATGAAAAGATAAAAATATCAACAGAGAAACTCACTGTAAATAGTCAATGGGAGAAATACAACACATGATTTCTCATAGTTTAAGAAGCAGGATGGATTTATGCCCCATTCTGTCAGTTCTGACACTGTCCATGTGACCAGGTTGCCTTCATCCGTGCGGCCAGTATCTCCCTCACTGACTTCCCATCCCATCTCATCATGCGGGACAGAAGTGCTACAGTTGACTGACACAGAACCACCGAACTCCACAACAACTCTCTGTGGGTTGAACCGAAGAGGACATTCAGCAGCATCTGTACCTGTTAAACACATTGAGAAGGATGTGATTTAAAACTGATGAAGATTCAGCACAGATTAGCAGCACTAAAGCATTGGATTACAAGCCCATCTATTGTCATAATCATGATATGCGTCAAAAAAAAAAAGCTTACAAATAATCAGATAGAGTAAAAGAGTTTGCGTATTTGGTGTGCTGTCAAGGGACGGACTCTGAGCTCAGAATATGGCCAGTGTTCTCCCCGTATCCCTGGCTGGAATAGGAGCTGAGAGTGTGGAGTCGGGATGCAGGAAATAGTGTTGAGGAATGATGGGGACTCAAATATATATATAAAAGCCTCCAGTTGTACTGACTGGGCAGATCATCTGAACATGATCCTCCCGAACTTTATAAATAAAACATCACGTGTCATTAACTCTTTACTTACATTAAATAATGTATATATAGATATAACTGTATTAGCAGCCAGACAAGATTTCAACAGGGAGGGTCTAAACTCAAACATGTCAACTGAACAGAAACGAATTTAACACTCCAAACTAAGACACAAACATGGTTATAATAGAAATAAAGTTGTACAATCATTTAGCCAACAATAAAGTAAAAGCTAAAGTTTAAAACATATTTAGTTTCATTCCAGAAATGCATCAGAAGATTATAATTCAAGACACAAACCTGTGAACAGCACAAGCTGTGAAACTGCCGAGAGATAAACAAGTCCAAAGAAATGTTGAAGCATACTGAATGTGCCCTGAGAAAAGCTTTCGATCAGAAAATGAACTTACACTGTAAGTTACACTTGAACTTACACCAACTTTTTCACTGTAACTCTGACTGTAAGCTCTGTGACTGAATAGCTGCAGCTCGAGCAACGCAATACTGAAAGGAGAACGAACTAACCACACCCAAAAAATATTGTGAGAGGACATTTCTAGACCTTAAGAACAGTATGTTAACGGATGACTGAAAAACGGAAAAAAATTAAATCTATAAATAATCTGAATGCTTGTAATGAGGCTACACTAAACAGATACACCAGAACATCTCATGGTGGTTGGCACAGACTTTCTGGTTCATAATAATTTCATGCTCTAACAGAAATTTAACACCCCACAAAAACAACAAAAAATAAATCAGGTTTTTCTTTCTTCTGAAAAACATTTTCCAAAGGGTCCTTGGTCTGAAACAGCGCCCATCTGTGGTCATTTCAGGACAGAACAGCTTGGCTATGGATGATGTCAACACGCTTACTATCAACGCCAACAGTGATTGGCTGATGGGGGAGGAGTCTCTTTCAGTGACTTATTCATAGAAATATTGTATAGTGAGGTAATCAAGTTGCCATATTCAAATAAAGTTTTTAAAATAAAAATGTTGCCATTATCAAATAAAGATTTTAAAATAAGCATCACTAATTCAATAGACGCTTTCATCCAAGGTGAAGAGAGTGCTGTTTATTCACAATCCCCACCTTCAATTCCTGCTGGCATGGGAATCGAACCAGCAACCTTCAGGTTACAAGCCTGACTCCCTCACCATTAGGCCACAACTACCTTAAACAAATACATCTTCAGCTAATTGGCAGGGTCTTACTTGTCTGCATCTCGAGAGAATGCAGAATTCAAGTGACAAATGATGTTTAATGGACAAAGTTCGGGAGGAGCACGATCAGATGGTCTAATCTGCTCGAGAGGAGGCCAGATATACAGTTGACTCACCTTCAACCACCAACTCCTCACTCCCGTTGATTCCTATTCCCAGCCAGGGATACAGGGAAGTACTCTGGGTTTGAGCTAAATTTCAAGCTCGAGCCTGAAATACGCTTATATTACTTTAAAATATGAAAGTAAATCAGTAGCAAAACTTGAGAGCATGAAGATGTGAATTTGAGAAATTGTGAAAGTAATTATCGTATTTGCAATTTGAAATTTACATTCACAGCTCTGATGTGAAAAGCTGAATCTTTCAACTTGCACCTACAGACAATAATCAAATATGTTTTGGTCATTATATAATGATGTTGATAGTATTTGGCCACCGGAGTCAGTCAGAAAATAGCTCGCGTTCTCGCTAGTTAGCTGTGAAAGTTGAGATATTGTAGTTTTAGCGTATATTATCTTTTTTTATTAACTAAATTTCCTGAAATTTAAATATGCATCTTATTTTCTTAAAACTGACTTTTAAGTTGGCTAGCTACTTTTCTCACACATTGAAGGTTTCCCAGAGACAAATAGTTGAAGAGACAGTGGGAAGTAGCTGTAAGAAGGGAATGTTTTTCCGAGTGAGCACTTTTAGGGATAGAGCGAAACCATCGGTATTAGTACATATACTGTATGCTATTATCAATATATTATTGTGATATTATATTGTACTTATACTATTATATAATTATACTATATAATTACATTACTTTTTTTATTTGCTGTAGACAGTTTATTATTGACTGTTTTCTATTATATACTATATAAACTATTTCCTATATATATACAACAAACTTACTATTTCTTCTCAGTTTATCTTTTATTTACTCTTTGTATTCATCTGTAGTTGTTCCGTATCATATCATACCATGAAGGATCCATCAGTGATCTTGTTAATGTATGTTTTGGAGTATCTATCTGTAAATATCTGTACCATTTCAGCGCTATGAAAATATTAAAGTTAAGCAGCCTGTGTGATTTGTATTTGACGATTTGCTTCATTTTCACAATGGTGGTCAATTCTAAACACAAGAAAAGCTAAAATGGGTTAAAAGACAAAAAATGCCTTTTCCACAATAAGAAACCTTTTTTTCATTTAAAGTGAAAATTTATATTATTATTATAATGATGATTATAATAATATTGTGGGAGAATAAAGTACTGTCACGGTAGACACATTCTCTGTTCCTTCTAGTCTTGTGTTTATGTTGTGGTGTGAGCACATGTGGGTTGTGGGCGTGAATGTATGACATCACTTGATCCGCTCCAGCTGATCATCATCTCCCCACCAGCTGCTTGCAATCTCATCACTCCTATATATACTCACCGCTTTTCCTTCATCCTTGTCAGATCGTTGTTTGATGTCGTCTGTGTTGGTGTTCCGGTGTCCAGTTCCTGCCTTGTGTTCCTGTTCCTCGTCCTGTTCGTCGTCGTCGTCGTCGTCGTTGGAGTCTGCTGTTTGTCACCGTCACCTCTCACTGCACGTCTTCCACGGATCCTGGCCATCGAAGTCCCTGCTGTTACCTATTCCACCTGCTTGGACTGTATCTTTGTTTAAGCTTAATAAATTGATTATCGCACTTGCTTCCAGTGTTGAGTCCAGTTGACATGACAGAACGATCTGACCAACAGATGGAAGCAGCGAGCGGATCTTCTGGATCGTTTGAGGAATTCGTCCATCACAGCATCCGGAGAATGGATTCGCAGCAAGAGGAGATTGGCAACACGGGTCGCGCAGTGCAAGCCTTGGTGAAGCAGGTGTCCGAGCTCACCCAGCAGATCCAACGCCTACAGATTCCCGCTGCGCCGCCCACACCAGTCGTTTCCCCCCCACCTCCAGCGAGCCCCTCTCGGTCTGAGCCCCGCCTACCAGTACCTGAGCCCTATTCCGGGGAACCAGCCTTTTGTAGAGCATTTTTGACCCGGTGCTCTATGCACTTTGCACTACAGCCCAACACCTTCAGCACCGAGCAATCCAGAGTGGCTTTTATGCTCACTTTATTGACCGGGAAGGCGGCGCTTTGGGGGACGGCGGTGTGGGAAAATCAAAATCCATGCTGTGCCTCGTTTAAAACCCTCGCAGACGAGATGAGGAAGGTGTTCGACCGGGCGGTGTCGGGAAGAGAGGCCGCCAGAACACTGACAGAACTCCGCCAGGGGGAGAGATCGGTCTCAGATTTTTCAATTGAGTTCCGGACCCTGGCGGCGGAGTGCGGATGGAACGAGGAGGCGCAGTGGGACATGTTCCTGCATGGGTTGGCTGACCACGTCCAGAGGGAGATCTACGCCCTGGATCTTCCGACCACACTCACGGGACTTATAGATCTGGCTCTGCGGGTGGATGCTCGGTTGTCCAGGGTCGAGCGCCGAATCCCGTCCACTCGCTCCTTTAGAGGTAACAACGAGTCGAGATCCAGCGGCAGGGACGTGGTCAGCCCCGTCTACGATCCCGAGCGCATGCAGGTGGGTCGAGCTCGGCTTTCCCGGGAGGAGAGGGAGAGGCGGAGGTCCCAGGGCCTTTGCCTGTATTGTGGAGGAGCGGGACATTTTGCTTACAGCTGCCCGGTAAAAGGTCCAGCCCGATAGTAAATTTGAGGCTACTGTCAGGTGGGATCTCCGCTAGGAAGACCTCATCCCCGATTTCATCTACCTCCACACTCCTCCCGGTAAGACTTAGATGGTCAGCCCACCAGCACGATTGTCGAGCACTCCTGGATTCTGGGGCGGAAGGTAATTTCATGGACCACAATTTTGCACAGAAATTTCAGATTCCCCTCAGACCCCTCACTCACAGAATTGCAGTTCACGCTCTGAATGGACAAGATCTCCCCACCATTTCCCTCTCCACTGAAGACATAACACTTATCACTTCTGGCAACCATTCCGAGACTATTTCATTTTACATCATGGACTCACCCCTTGCACCTGTCGTCCTCGGACATCCCTGGCTCATCCAACACAACCCACGGCTTTATTCAGCATAAAGCCGTGCTGGAGTGGAGCAAGGAATGTCATAAGTCCTGTCTTGTGTCTGCATGTTCGTCTGTACCTGTTTCTGTGTTTCAGGAGGAAACAGGGGATCTGTCTAACGTGCCCGCTGAGTACCTGGACCTGAAGGAAGTGTTCAGTAAGTCTCGTGCTGCTTCTCTTCCTCCGCATCGTCCCTATGACTGTGCTATAGATTTACTGCCAGGTAAGTCTCCGCCTAAAGGCAAGTTATATTCACTTTCTGTTCCAGAGAGGGAGGCTATGGAGAAATATATTTCTGATTCTCTAGCAGCCAAGTTCATTCGCCCTTCCTCTTCTCCAGCGGGGGCGGGGTTCTTTTTTGTGGGTAAGAAGAACGGTTCTCTGCGACCTTGCATTGATTACCGAGGGTTGAATAACATCACGGTAAAGAATACTTATCCTTTGCCGTTGATGTCTTCTGCCTTCGAGAGGCTGCAGGGAGCCTCCATTTTCACGAAATTGGATTTGCGTAACGCTTATCATTTGGTTCGCATTAGGGAGGGGGATGAGTGGAAAACTGCCTTTAACACCCCCAGGGGGCACTTTGAATATTTGGTTATGCCCTTCGGGCTGTCCAACTCCCCGGCAGTTTTCCAGGCACTGGTCAATGACGTGTTGCGAGATATGATCGATCAGTTCATATATGTCTACCTGGATGACATATTGATATTTTCTTCTTCTCTCCAGGAGCATGTGCAGCACGTCCGGCGAGTGCTTCTGAGGTTGCTAGAGAATGGGCTTTTTGTCAAGGCGGAGAAATGCGATTTTCATGCACAGTCTGTCCCTTTCCTAGGATACATCGTCTCGTCTGAGGGGATGCGGATGGACCCTGAGAAGATCAAGGCTGTGGTGGATTGGCCAAGCCCGGATTCTCGCAAGGCCCTGCAGAGATTCCTGGGGTTCGCCAATTTCTACCGGCGTTTTATTCGCAATTTCAGCCAACTAGTCGCACCTCTGACTGCCTTGACCTCCCCCAGAACTACGTTCAGGTGGTCTGACACAGCCGAGGCTGTGTTTACCAAACTGAAAGGCCGCTTTGTTTCAGCCCCCATCCTCGTAGCCCCTGATTCTTCACGTCAGTTCGTGGTGGAGGTCGACGCGTCAGAGGTGGGAGTAGGAGCAGTGCTGTCCCAACATTCCCTTTCAGACGACAAGATGCACCCTTGCGCGTTTTTGTCCCATCGGTTGTCCCGGCGGAACGTAATTACGACATTGGTAACAGGGAGTTGTTGGCCGTCAAGTTAGCGTTGGAGGAATGGCGCCACTGGTTAGAAGGGTCGGGGGTACCTTTTATCATCTGGACTGATCACAAGAACTTAGAATACATCAGAACTGCTAAAAGATTGAACTCCAGGCAGGCTCGGTGGGCACTTTTTTTCGGTCGTTTCGATTTTTCTCTTTCATACCGTCCGGGTTCCAAGAACATCAAACCCGACGCCTTGTCCCGCATATTTGATTTTTCCGAACGCCCGGTTACTCCTGAGTGCATTTTGCCCGAAACACTATTCGTTTCCACACTCTCATGGGAGGTCGAATCGAGGGTCGTGAAGGCCCTAGAAGGGGTAACGCCTCCGCCCGGTTGTCCACCGAATCGATTGTTTGTACCCGAGGGATTACGGTCGGACGTTGTCCAGTGGGGTCATGGTTCCAGCGTGGCTTGCCATCCAGGAGTTAATCGTACTAGTTTTTTAGTCAGGCAACGATTCTGGTGGCCCCGCATGGCTCGCGACATTCACGATTTTGTATTGGCTTGCTCGGTTTGTGCCATTGGTAAGACTTCCAATCGACCTCCAGATGGGTTACTTCAGCCGTTGTCGGTTCCTTCGAGACCCTGGTCCCACATCGCTCTAGATTTTATTACCGCCCTCCCACCCTCTCAGGGGAACACGGTCGTTTTGACCGTGGTGGACCGGTTCTCGAAGGCAGCCCATTTCATTCCCTTACCCAAATTACCCTCAGCTAAGGAGACGGCGGTTGCAGTTGTAGATCACGTCTTTCGTCTACATGGCCTCCCGATTGACGTGGTTTCCGACAGGGGTCCCCAGTTTGTGTCCAAATTTTGGCGAGAGTTTTGTAGACTACTGGGGGCGACGGTCAGTCTGTCTTCTGGGTTTCACCCCCAGAGCAATGGTCAGACCGAGAGAGCCAACCAGGATTTGGAGAGGGTGTTGCGATGTTTGGTATCCAAGAATCCTTCCTCATGGAGCCAACAACTTTCTATGGTAGAGTACGCACACAACACGTTACCAGTGTCGGCCACGGGCCTATCTCCGTTTGAGTGTAGCGTAGGTTACCAGCCACCTATTTTTCCCAGTCTGGAATCCGAGGTGGCGGTCCCCTCTGCTCACGCCTTCGTCCAGAGGTGTCACCGTACCTGGACTAGAGCCCGTGAGACTCTACTCCAGGTGGGGGCGCGCACTAAGGCAAGGGCCGATCGCCACAGGTCTAAGCCTCCCGTATACGTCGTTGGTCAAAAAGTGTGGCTTTCAACTAAGAACATTCCTTTGCGCTCCGTCTCTAATAAGCTTGCACCCAAATTCATTGGGCCGTTTACGGTCACTAAAATCATTAGTCCGGTGGCAGTCCGCCTCAAATTACCTCCCGCGTACAGGAGGGTTCATTCCGTCTTTCATGTGTCAAAAATTAAACCCGTGTTTCATTCTCACATTAATCCGCCTGCCCCGGTTCCTCCCCCACCGCGACTCGTAGATGGGGAGACCACTTATTCGGTTAATCGAATTCTGGACTCTAGGCGGAGGGGACGCGGATTTCAGTACTTGGTGGACTGGGAAGGTTACGGTCCGGAGGAGAGAAGTTGGGTTCCTGCTAGAGACATATTGGATCACTCCCTTATCGAGGACTACAATCGACAGGTAAAGGAGCCTGGGAACGCCAGGAGGCGTTCTTAGGAGGAGGGGTACTGTCACGGTAGACACATTCTCTGTTCCTTCTAGTCTTGTGTTTATGTTGTGGTGTGAGCACATGTGGGTTGTGGGCGTGAATGTATGACATCACTTGATCCGCTCCAGCTGATCATCATCTCCCCACCAGCTGCTTGCAATCTCATCACTCCTATATATACTCACCGCTTTTCCTTCATCCTTGTCAGATCGTTGTTTGATGTCGTCTGTGTTGGTGTTCCGGTGTCCAGTTCCTGCCTTGTGTTCCTGTTCCTCGTCGTCGTCGTCGTTGGAGTCTGCTGTTTGTCACTGTCACCTCTCACTGCACGTCTTCCACGGATCCTGGCCATCGAAGTCCCTGCTGTTACCTATTCCACCTGCTTGCACTGTATCTTTGTTTAAGCTTAATAAATTGATTATCGCACTTGCTTCCAGTGTTGAGTCCAGTTGACATGACAAGTATAGGACAAGTCTGAGCTTTGTCTATTCCTTATTAAAATAAATATTTTTCAAGGTTTTAAGTAACTTGTCATGATTTGGTCTTGTTTTCTCTGTTTATCGGTCCTGTCTTTGTCACATGTTCCTTGTTTTCATTTAGATCTGTCATTTGTCACATGTTCTTTGTTTTCGTCCTGTCATTTGCCATGTGGTTCTGTTTTGATTTCCTCCTTGTTATTAGTTCATCGTCTCCACCTGTGCCCCTTAATTAGTCATGTCTATCACCTGTTTAATCCCAATTATCCTCATGTGCTATCTGTATATCTGCCCTCTGTTTCAGTCCAGTCCTTGTCCGTTGTTAAAGTTTACGTGTTGGTGTATTCCTGTCCTGTTTCAAGTGTGAATTAAATCATTGTATGTTAATCGTCCTTCGTCCTCGTCTCATCCTGCACGACACGTTACAGAACAACGGACCTGAAAGAAGGATGATCGCGGCAGAGGACAGCCTGTGGGGATTGCGGCAGAATGGTTGTCCTCTGGAAAGGTATGTGGAGGAATTCATTGAGCTGTCTCAACGGGTGAGTTGGGATGATGCCAAATTAAACGTGTGCTTCCGAGTGGGTCTGGATGGGGCGACGATCCGGTATCGTGAGCCTCCCAGCAAATTTTCTCTTATCGAGTCCATCAATCTCGTTCTATTTCTGAACGGTTCTGACTTTGAGGTAGAGGAGGTTCATGCGGATCGTCCCTCATACCCGGTCCAGTCGGTGGCACACGTAGCCTCTCACACTCTGCCCGTGCCAATGTCCTCCACATATCAGTCCAGGGAGGCTGGCCATTTCTGTCCGCGGGCGCGTCCCCACAGCGCCCGGCAATACGACACCATCCTCTGTCCGTCGGTTTTCCTGGCCGCCGCTCCCGATCCTCGGAGCGAGATGGCCGCCGCTCCCAAGCCACGACGCGAGCGCGTACGGCCACCACCAAAAGGGGCCGCCGCACGCAAGCCACGCCCCCGAAAGGCCGCGAGGGATCACGAGCCCGCTCCAGCGCACCACGAGCACGATCCAGCGCACCACGAGCCGTCTCCTGTGCTCGCCATCCCAGAGCCGTCTCCTGTGCTCGCCGTCCCAGAGCCGTCTCCAGTGCTCGCCGTCCCTGAGCCGTCTCCAGTGCTCGCCACCCCTGAGTCGTCTCCTGTACTCTTCGCCCCCGAGCCGCCACCTGCGCTCATGGCAGAGCGGCATCCAGAGCTGTTCGAGCTCCCTGACCCTCCAGAGCTGTTCGAGCTCCCTGACCCTCCAGAGCTGTTCGAGCTCCCTGACCCTCCAGAGCTGTTCGAGCTCCCTGACCCTCCAGAGCTGTTCGAGCTCCCTGACCCTCCAGAGCTGTTCGAGCTCCCTGAACCTCCAGAGCTGTTCGAGCTCCCTGAACCTCCAGAGCTGTTCGAGCTCCCTGAACCTCCAGAGCTGTTCGAGCTCCCTGAACCTCCAGAGTTGTTTGAGCTCCCTGAACCTCCAGAGCTGTTTGAGCTCCCTGATCCTCCAGAGCTGTTTGAGCTCCCTGAACCTCCAGAGCTGTTTGAGCTCCCAGACCTCCCAGAGCCAGCGCTCCCAGACCTCCCAGAGCCAGAGCTGCCCAGACCTCAGAGATGGGGGGCCCCTGCCAAGAAAATTTTGGGGGGGGGGCCCAGTGGCTCCATCCGCGGCGGCCAGTGGGAGGGAGGCCACGTCCTGGACTCCTCCATGGCCACCTGATCTCACAGCCGCAGTGGTGACTCTGCCTTGGACTCCTCCATGGCCGCCTGACTCACTAGCTTCGGCCGTGACTCTGCCGTGGACTCCTCCGTGGCCACCTGACCTCACAGCCGCAGCAGTGACTCTGCCTAGGACTCCTCCATGGCCGCCTGACTCACTAGCTTCGGCCGTGACTCTGCCGTGGACTCCTCCATGGCCACCTGACCTCACAGTCACAGCGGTGACTCTGCCTTGGACTCCTCCATGGCCGCCGGACTCATTAGCTCCAGCTGTGACCCTGCCGTGGACTACACCTTGGAGGCCACCTGAACTGCCTGCTCCTGCTCACGGTCTCCAAGGTGCCCGCCCCCCCCCGCCCGGATCCTTTCCTTCACGGCGCGAGGTCGCGCCTTCCGGGAGGGGGGAGTACTGTCATGATTTGGTCTTGTTTTCTCTGTTTATCGGTCCTGTCTTTGTCACATGTTCCTTGTTTTCATTTAGATCTGTCATTTGTCACATGTTCTTTGTTTTCGTCCTGTCATTTGCCATGTGGTTCTGTTTTGATTTCCTCCTTGTTATTAGTTCATCGTCTCCACCTGTGCCCCTTAATTAGTCATGTCTATCACCTGTTTAATCCCAATTATCCTCATGTGCTATCTGTATATCTGCCCTCTGTTTCAGTCCAGTCCTTGTCCGTTGTTAAAGTTTACGTGTTGGTGTATTCCTGTCCTGTTTCAAGTGTGAATTAAATCATTGTATGTTAATCGTCCTTCGTCCTCGTCTCATCCTGCACGACACGTTACATAACTAGAGATGGAACTTTTTTTACACCACGAACATCATAAACCACTGAAATCGGCTTATAAATGTAAACATTATTTTCGATTTTATCGAAAATAGTTTAATTTATTCACCAGTTTACTTGTATTTCAGCAATATGGCGGACGCGTTGATGTATCGCAGCAACTGTCCAAAGTGGCGTCTATGTATTTTATAATGTGTATGTTGGTGACTGACTGCATGGCTGGGTGAGGTCTGTCATGGTGGGCATCATGTAATTAAAGAGAAAGTGACCAAGTACATGTATATTCTATAAGCTTTTTAAAGTGTCAATGAAATGTTTTATTTTTATTATTTTATAATGTTCCTAGAGAACCACTTTTCGAAATTCTGGTCATAGAAGTTTTTAGATTTCTATATTAAACAATGTGAAGTGGACCACTGTCTTGATTTATCAAGATAAAGTAAACCACAAAAAACGTTTTAGCGGCAAAAACGTGTCACTTTACAATCACTGATCACAGATTATGCATTATAACTAACATGTTTGCTTGCATGTTGCTCCAGAGTTCTACATTAGTTCCCCGTTATTTGTAAGTGAATCATTACAAGTACTTAGAAAACAAGCTAACCACAAGACAAATTAAGGAACATAACCACACAGTGAAACAACAGACAACTGGATGTTTTATCATTTGAATTTATTTGGAACACTGCCTTAAACAGTTGGGAGAACAGCTCTAGACCTCCTGGAATATTTATGGAACTCAGTTGTTGGAGGGTCTGGAAAGACAAAGAAACATGATTAGATCTGACGTCGAAGTGTGCCGTCCCTTCAAGAGAGTTTGGAACAAGCTTGTCAAAGCAAACTATCAGGAAAAGTTCAGTCCCGCTGGTAAACGCCTCAAACTACCATTGTTCCGTAGTTAATCAGTTAATTTAATCTGTTCAGTCCGTAAAGGTCAGATGCGAGTAAAAACATGAACATACTTAGAGAGGAGCTTTATAGGATTTTTTTTAGATGTAATTCTACATTTTTTCATGTTGAAGCTGCTTGCTTCAAACCAATATATTGTATAAAACTGCAGATAAATAACGTGATGGGCTTGAATTGCACAGCTTGTGCAAACATATCCACAGCGCTGAGTCGTTGCTTTCTTAAAGGTGCACTGTGTAAATTTTAGGGGTGATCTATTAACAAAACTGCAATATAATATATCTGTAATGATGCTGAGCAGGCAGCGGGTAATGCAGCTTTAATATAGAGCGTAGTCGTACAGGCAGAGGTCAACACAACAGCAAACAATAGCAACGGGGAAGAGGCAGATTCGTAGTAGGTGTCCAGGTGGAAGGTTAGAGGCAGGCAGAAAACATCAAAGAATCAAGGAACAGACAGGATTAAAAGACAGGGTAACCAGACAGGAAAAAACGCTCAGAAATTGTGATATGATCAAACAATACTTCGCGCTGGAGAGGTGAGTGAGTGAACTATTTGTAGTGAAGTGATGAAGCTAATGAGTAGTGATGACCAGAAACAGCTGGTGGATAATCAGTGACCGAGTGAGGGATTCTGGGAAGTGTAGTGTTGTGAGGGAGAAGCATGGTGCGAACGGGTGACCTCTAGTGATGAGTGGGTGTAAAGATGGACTGAATTCATGACAACGTTTTCAGTGGTACATAAAGACATTACATAATGAACCATTAGGTTTTTATTATCTTAGAATGAGCCATTTCTATCTACACACACCACGAGTCACTTTACATTGAAGTCGCCATTTTGCGCCGCCATGTTTCTACAGTCGTTGGCTGGGTTTCCTGAAACCTTCTTAACACTGTCATTCTTAAGCTTAATGTTAATGCATGTTTATCAAAACGTTTTTCTGGTCTTTAGATGGCTCAGCTCTTCTTTCTGTCAAGGTAGGTTGAGGGATGAACAATGAGAGAACAATGGGCTGTATTATTAATAAAATACAACAACAAAAAAAAGAAGACCGGCAATATGTGTGAAACTGTGACTCATGACATTTAACACTGAAGAAAAAAACAAAGCCAAAGAAATTTATTTTGATGCTATTCAGTTGTTCCAAACTATTTTCTCCAAACATCTTGTGCAGAGTTGAAATGTCTTACACAAACTTTATACTCTGCTTACAGGAAGTGGCACAACTGACCTTAACACAAAGTACAGCGGAAATGTAAAAGATGTGCTGAGCAATGAATGATAAATGCTTAAATCCTTTAAAAGTGGTATTACAAGGTGACTGGCTTACAAGACTGGCTCGCTCTTCCTCTTTAACTGCATTTCGTTGCCTTGTGTCTTACATGTGCATTGACAATGAAGTTGAATCTAGTCTAATCTAAATACTGACGTTATAGACAATAATGTCAAAAAGTGAACAGTTTCATAGTGGTATTTTTTTTTCTGTCCAATAATTTCTAAAATAACCACTAAAAAATCCAAATGAACTTTCAAAAAAAAAAAATGTACAAGATGTTAAATTTAATGCTAACATCTAAATGAGGCAATTTATTTATAAATAAAAATGATGTGTAAACACACTTTCCCTGATCATGCAAATCTAGTCATCCATTTACATTGACTTCATACGCATGATCTGTGAAGCGCTTCAATTTTTATAGATTCCATGCAGATTAGTCACATTTTGGAGGAAAAAAATAAAAAACTTCTGTGACTATTTCTCACCTAAATGACAATCATTAATGCAAAAAGCAACTGGAAGAAAAGGAGAACAGTCCAGAATGTGGGACGAGTACCTGTGGAAGAAGAGCAGTGTTAATGATGGTACAAACAGAAACACACAATGTTTTCAAAGCTCTGACCCGACATCCAGAAAGCGTTTTTTTTGTCATAAATCACAAGGGAAAGAAGATTTCACAAATGTGCACTCAACTTCCTTCCTCATTTTCAAAGAGAGTAAAATGACTAAGCTAAATAAAAAGAAATTCAATACAAAATATCTTAATGAAAATTAATTCATAAAATCGTATTCAAATGTACAGGAAAATAATTACTGTAAATTACACATTATATTGAACAGACAGAGGATATGCAGTTCTTTTTTCATCAATAGCCCACCTGTAGATTCTACTATGAACACTTTACTGTCTTTTCCCAGAGAGTTTGTGGCGATGCACGTGTAGTTTCCTGGACTCAGTGTGGAGGACGGGAGCACTGAGGAGCTGATCTTCTCTTTCAGATGTTCTGAGTGCCACGTGTATGTAGGAGCCGGGTTCGCCTTCACGGTACAGTTTAGCGCGACCTCATTGCTTATACTGATGGTCTCTGTTGAACTGGAGTGTTGTGGTTTGTCTGAGGAGGACAGAGGAACATTTATCAGCACAACTGCACCAGGATGAGCAGCTCTTATAGATCAGCTGAAACGGAAACCTTTTTCATCTATAATAATTCACTTCATAAAATGAATAATCCTTCAAACTAGAAGGCACTTCGGAAAATATGAACTGAATTAAACTGAATCAAATGACAAGCTAAGCGATAAATAAACTTACAGTAAACTTCAACACCGAGAGGATCTGATGAGACTTTAGGTGGAGGTTGAGGTCCTTCTTCTCCCAGGTCCAGCTCTGCTTCACAGCTGTACTGAGCTCCATCATCAGCTCTGTTTGGACGGATCAGGAGTGTGACTGTTTTATTCACTGGAGTCTTGATGGTGTCAGTGAAGGTGGTTTGATGCACTAGAGTCGATCCTTTGTACCATTTGACAGTGAGAAACTGAGCAGGAGCCACATTGAGAACGTCACACTGGAGCTCATACTGGTTTCCCTCCATCATTGGTCCGGTGTGATTCACAGGGATGATGGACACCCTGTCTGGAGTCTCTGTGGAGGAAGATTTACACACTCTGATAGTCATGAATGTACAAACATTTCTGAGAATGAAAAGATAAAAATATCAACAGAGAAACTCACTGTAAATAGTCAATGGGAGAAATACAACACATGATTTCTCATAGTTTAAGAAGCAGGATGGTCTTATGCCCCATTCAGTCAGTTCTGACACTGTCCATGTGACCAGGTTGCCTTCATCTGTGTAGCCAGCATCTCCCTCACTGGCTTCCCATCCCATCTCATCATGCCGGACAGAAGTGCTACAGGTGACTGACACAGAACCACCGAACTCCACAACAACTCTCTGTGGGTTGAACCGAAGAGGACATTCAGCAGCATCTGTACCTGTTAAACACATTGAGAAGGATGTGATTTAAAACTGATGAAGATTCAGCACAGATTAGCAGCACTAAAGCATTGGATTACAAGCCCATCTATTGTCATAATCATGATATGCGTCATAAAAAAAAGCTTACAAATAATCAGATAGAGTAAAAGAGTTTGCGTATTTGGTGTGCTGTCAAGGGACGGACTCTGAGCTCAGAATATGGCCAGTGTTCTCCCCGTATCCCTGGCTGGAATAGGAGCTGAGAGTGTGGAGTCGGGATGCAGGAAATAGTGTTGAGGAATGATGGGGACTCAAATATATATAAAAGCCTCCAGTTACTGACTGTCACACCTCGTCTCACCTGATCACCACATGGACTTTCAGTTTGTTGTCATTTTCATTGTCACATGTTCCTTTGTTTGTAGTTCCCGCCACAATCTGTTGCCATGGACACTCACCAAATCACCACAGCTGTTCCTAATCACTCACCTCGTTATCCCTTGTGCTCTGTGTATTTAAGTTCAGTTCAGTTCATTGTTCTTGGTCTGGTATTGAATGTGTATGCGTTGGATGTGTTCCTGTTCCTGTGTCTGTCTCTCTGCTTGGATTACCTGTTACCTGTCTGGATTATATAAAGCTACCTGTTTTTCACTTAATTCTCGTCTTCGTGTTTATCTGAACACCCTGCCCTACAGAATACCAGACCCAAAAGTTTAGTGGCGTGATTTATAGTGTTTTGTTTACTGTTTTCGTGAACGTGTCTTTTTTTCCCCCCCTGCACCATGGATCCACTTCTGGGAATGAAGATGCTGTGCCTTGAGCAGCAGGACCGCTCCCTCGAGGCACATTTGGAAGAATTCCTCGACCTGGTTCCAGCCACAACTTTCCCGGATGACTGTCTCTGCACTTTCCTCTATGCGGGTCTCAACTCCGCTACGAAAGAGCAGTTGTCCGGGGAAGGGCCTCGGGGGAGCTTTAAAGAGTACGTCGAGTGGGTGCTGGTGTCATGTGATTCGCCGCTCACAGTGAATGACACCAGCCCCACAATCTACCCAGTGCCCAGCCAACAACATCCTGACGGCAAGGACCGGAAGCATGAGCCCACCGCTGCCCGTGAGAAGGACGTGGGATTGATGTTTGAGCCGCCGCAAGCAAGAGCGACAGAGCCGCACATCACCACGGAGCCTGAGCAACACGGGACTGACCAGGTGTGTGAGCCGGCGGAACAAGCCTTCGCCGAGGGAAGCCTAGTGGCAGACGAGGGAATGGAAGGGAGCCATACCAACCCGTCCACCACTGAGAGTGAGTGTGGGGCTAGCACTGGGGAAAATTTTTTTGAAGAGGAGAAATTACTTCAAGCTATGTCATCATCTGAACCGGTCCTGTGTATCCCTAAACCTTTGGCCCCGCCCAACCTCCCTCTCCCACCTCCTCTTCGGAATTCTACTATTGAGCCTAGCAGTGCTATCCAGTCCCCAGCCACGCCTGTCACCCAGTCATCGCCGCCTCCCATCTGCCCCTCTACTCCCATTCAGCCTCCTCTCAGTGGCGTGTGTCCATCTCGGGACTTCTGGGAGCCATCTCTTCCTGGGTTCGAGGAACCCGTGGCTCCGCCTCCGGCCTCGGCGAACTCCAGTCTCCCTCGACCCGTCGATCTGGCTCCCTCGCCTATGCTCCTCCCTCCCTCGTCGGCGACAGGGACCATCGAGCATTCGGTTTCGCCGGCCTCCCTCGGAACGTCGGCTACGCCTGGGTCGGACATCGCCACACCTCCGCTGTGGACCTGCGGGCCATTCGCTGCTCTCTGGCCCTCCACCCCTTCCGCTACAGCTGGCTCCGCCCTCCCTCAGGCTCCTCCTCCGCCCTCGGTCGCTCCAGCTCCACCTCTGCCCTCTGGATCCCTGCCTCCTCCTCGGTGGGTCGTCGCGGCGGCTAAGTCACGATCGCCCAGGCCAGCGGGGTCCCGTCGCTACCTCGGCACTCCGGCTACGCGGTGGGCTCCGTACTCCATGACATCGTCGCTTCCGGTCATCCCCATGGTGGCGTCACCAAAGACATCACCATGGATCCTCCCTCCTGCGACGCCGCCATGGGGCGCAGCCTTGGCTGTGGCCTGGGTATGTCACCATCTGCCTCTGCTCAAGGCGCCACATTGGCTATCCCCACCATCTGCACCACCCTGGACTCCTGTTTCCTGCCTCCTCCTAGTCGGCCGTCCTCGTCCCAAACCACCTCCTACATCTTCTGCCCATCTCTTCATCCCTTCGTCCTCTTTACGGCGCGAGGACGCGCCTTCCGGGAGGGGGCGTTATGTCACACCTCGTCTCACCTGATCACCACATGGACTTTCAGTTTGTTGTCATTTTCATTGTCACATGTTCCTTTGTTTGTAGTTCCCGCCACAATCTGTTGCCATGGACACTCACCAAATCACCACAGCTGTTCCTAATCACTCACCTCGTTATCCCTTGTGCTCTGTGTATTTAAGTTCAGTTCAGTTCATTGTTCTTGGTCTGGTATTGAATGTGTATGCGTTGGATGTGTTCCTGTTCCTGTGTCTGTCTCTCTGCTTGGATTACCTGTTACCTGTCTGGATTATATAAAGCTACCTGTTTTTCACTTAATTCTCGTCTTCGTGTTTATCTGAACACCCTGCGTTACACTGACTGGGCAGATCATCTGAACATGATCCTCCCGAACTTTATAAATATAACATCACATGTCATTAACTCTTTACTTACATTAAAAAATGTATGTATAGATATAACTGTATTAGCAGCCAGACAAGATTTCAACAGGGAGGGTCTAAACTCAAACATGTCAACTGAACAGAAACGAATTTAACACTCCAAACTCTGGGCCAAGGACACAAACATGGTTATAATAGAAATAAAGTTGTACAATCATTTAGCCAACAATAAAGTAAAAGCTAAAGTTTAAAACATATTTAGTTTCATTCCAGAAATACATCAGAAGATTATAATTCAAGACACAAACCTGTGAACAGCACAAGCTGTGAAACTGCCGAGAGATAAACAAGTCCAAAGAAATGTTGAAGCATACTGAATGTGCCCAGAGAAAAGCTTTCGATCAGAAAATGAACTTACACTGTAAGTTACACTTGAACTTACACCAACTTTATCACTGTAACTCTGACTGTAAGCTCTGTGACTGAATAGCTGCAGCTCGTGCAACGCAATACTGAAAGGAAAACGAACTAACCACACCCAAAAAATATTGTGAGAGGACATTTCTAGACCTTAAGAACAGTATGTTAACGGATGACTGAAAAACGGAAAAAAATTAAATCTATAAATAATCTGAATGCTTGTAATGAGGCTACACTAAACAGATACACCAGAACATCTCATGGTGGTTGGCACAGACTTTCTGGTTCATAATAATTTCATGCTCTAACAGAAATTTAACATCCCACAAAAACAACAAAAAATAAATCTGTGATGAGTCGTCACACGAATTGAGATCCATATGCAGGCTTTTAATGAGAATCAGAATGGTCAGACAGGCAAGGGTCACACAACAGCGAACAGCAATGGTAGTGATGAAGCAGGCATAGGTCGATGCAGGCAGTACAGGTTCATAAGTAGGGTTGGGTACCGAAACCTACCTATATAACCGGTATGTACGAATCAGAATGCGAATGTCGGTGCCTCATTTCGGTGCCACTTAAATGCCTGAAGTGATTGAAATATTTGTTCTCTGGTGTTTGACACGGAAAGCATCAGATTCATCAACACGACTGATCGCTAGTTAAATTTAAATACTGCTTTCATGGGGTGTCAGAATGCTCGGAAAAATTATTTCCCGAATGAGAAAACTCACGTGAACGTCGGAAAGCTTTGATGATACAAATCACAAATCGTCGGGAAATGAGACCATCCGTGAGCGCAGCAACTACACTGGCGCTGACTGCAGTGCAGCAGGTGCTCTACCGTTAGCTAGCTAAATTAAACGCGCTTAAATTTAAATGATTAAAACTAAACGCTCCAAAGTAATGAAACATTTGAGGGCACATGGAATATGAGCGTGTTTGACCGCTTGCGGACATCAGCTGGACGACCCCAGCCCCAGTAATCGGGACAGTCTTCCCATATTGTCTGCACTTTCAAACAGGCCTCATCGACACCATCTGAGAGTTTTCTCCTGTGCAGGACATGCAATAATTCAGGAGAGGTGTAATATTTTGCCAGAGAAGGCAAATATAGTCATATTTTTGCAAAAAAAAAAAAAAAATCTGAAATTTGAAGCTGTTAAATTATTGTAGTTGAGTTAGTCGGCTTGGGTTTTACTGTTGCTGTGTTTTGTGTTTACTTATATATTCATGCTTTAAACTTTTAATATATCGTTCAATTTTAAGAACTTTTTTTGTCCAATATAAAGGTATTCTTGACCGAGTCATCCACCATCATTTTGTGGCTTTTTTTTTTTAAAGTATCGGCTCAGGCACCGTTTTGGCACCGGTACCGTTTTAAAAGTATCGATTTGGCACCGGTATCGGAAAAACCCAAACGATACCCAACCCTATTTATAAGCGGGTAAATCCAGGCAAACAAATCAGAAGGGCAGGCGGAAAGGATCATAAAGGGGTAGACAGGCAGGTCAGTAAACAGAATAGCAAAAACAGGGAGTAACGCTTAGTAACTGTTAGATAAAAATAATTTGGATACTGAATATTTCAAGAAACCCTTTGAGGTTGAGCAATGCAGCAAGAAATACAGGACCGATCCCGGGTGCCAAGAAATGAGACTGACACAGAATGTAGCTCAATCATGGACACAGTTTATTCGCTGTCCAGGGGTACAAATTATAGGTGAAAAACAAGAAGTGAAACCATCCATTTAGCAACTGGAAATACATATAAGGACATGATTACAATCACATGGTTTCTGGGTCAGTCTAGGGGTAAGCAAGATGATATAATGTCTAGATATTTGTCCAATGGGACATGAGAAAAAGTCTCAAGTCATCAGAACAGAACACATGGTCATCAGTAGACAGGCACAAGATGTTTTTGAACCTTACAGTAACGTACCGAACAGGAAACAAGACTATGCAATGAACCGATCAGAAACAGTCTCTTAAATGGGGCCACAGAATTAACTACAGCTGGGCCGTAATCAGTGCCAAGGTACGGGGCTGATGGGAAATGTAGTACAGACAATGAATGGAGGGAAAAGGCTAATACTCGGGCGAGGATGCCCTCTGTTGGCCAGAGGAGGGGATCACGGAGTTCTTCCTCATGACATAATCAGTTTTTTCTTTCTTCTGAAAAACATTTTCCAAAGGGTCCTTGGTCTGAAACAGCGCCCATCTGTGGTCATTTCAGGACAGAACAGCTTGGCTGTGGATGATGTCAACACGCTTACTATCAACGCCAACAGTGATTGGCTGATGGGGGAGGAGTCTCTTTCAGTGACTTATTCATAGAAATATTGTATAGTGAGGTAATCAAGTTGCCATATTCAAATAAAGTTTTTAAAATAAAAATGTTGCCATTATCAAATAAAGATTTTAAAATAAGCATCACTAATTCAATAGACGCTTTTATCCAAGGTGAAGAGAGTGCTGTTTATTCACAATCCCCACCTTCAATTCCTGCTGGCATGGGAATTGAACCAGCAACCTTCAGGTTACAAGCCCAACTCCCTCACCATTAAGCCACGACTACATTAAACAAGTACATCAAGTGACAAATGATGTTTTATGGACAAAGTTCGGGAGGAGCACGATCAGATGGTCTAATCTGCTCGAGAGGAGGCCAGATATACAGTTGACTCACCTTCAACCACCAACTCCTCACTCCCGTTGATTCCTATTCCCAGGGATACAGGGAAGTACTCTGGGTTTGAGCTAAATTTCAAGGTCAGGGCCTGAAATACGCTTATATTACTTTAAAATATGAAAGTAAATCAGTAGCAAAACTCGAGAGCATGAAGATGTGAATTTGAGAAATTGTGAAAGTAATTATCGTATTTGCAATTTGAAATTTACATTCACATCTCTGGTGTGAAAAGCTGAATCTTTCGATTTGCACCTACAGACAATAATCAAATATGTTTTTGGTCATTATATAATGATGTTGATAGTATTTGGCCACCGGAGTCAGTCAGAAAATAGCTCGCGTTCTCGCTAGTTAGCTGTGAAAGTTGAGATATTATAGTTTTAGCGTATATTATCTTTTTTTATAAACTAAATTTCCTGAAATTTAAATATGCATCTTATTTTCTTAAAACTGACTTTTAAGTTGGCTAGCTACTTTTCTCACACATTAAAGATTTCCCAGAGACAAAGAGTTGAAGAGACAGTGGGAAGTAGCTGTAAGAAGGGAATGTTTTTCCGAGTGAGCACTTTTAGGGATAGAGCGAAACCATCGGTATTAGTACATGTACTGTATGCTATTATCAATATATTATTGTGATATTATATTGTACTTATACTATTATATAATTATACTATATAATTACATTACTTTTTTATTTGCTGTAGACAGTTTATTATTGACTGTATTCTATTATATACTATATAAACTATTTCCTATATATATATACAACAAACTTACTATTTCTTCTCAGTTTATCTTTTATTTACTCTTTGTATTCATCTGTAGTTGTACCGTATCATATCATACCATGAAGGATCCATCAGTGATCTTGTTAATGTATGTTTTGGAGTATCTATCTGTAAATATCTGTACCATTTCAGCGCTATGAAAATATTAAAGTTAAGCAGCCTGTGTGATTTGCATTTGACGATTTGCTTCATTTTCACAATGGTGGTCAATTCTAAACACAAGAAAAGCTAAAATGGGTTAAAAGACAAAAAAAGCCTTTTCCACAATAAGAAACCCTTTTTTTTTCATTTAAAGTGAAAATTTAAATTATTATTATAATGATGATTATAATAATATTGTGGGAGAATAAAGTACAGGACAAGTCTGAGCTTTGTCTATTCCTTATTAAAATAAATATTTTTCAAGGTTTTAAGTAACTAGAGATGGAACTTTTTGTACACCACAAACATCATAAACCACTGAAATCGACTGATAAATGTAAACATTATTTTCGATTTTATCCAGAAAAACCGCATCTCACCAGTTTAATTGTATTTCAGCAATATGGCGGACGCGTTGACGTATCGCAGCAACTTTCCAAAGTGGCGTCTATGTATTTTATAATGTGTATGTTGGTGACTGACTGCATGGCTGGGTGAGGTCTGTCATGGTGGGCATCATGTAATTAAAGAGAAAGTGACCAAGTACATGTTTATTCTATAAGCTTTTTAAAGTGTCAATGAAATGTTTTATTTTTATTATTTTATAATGTTCCTAAAGAACCACTTTTCGAAATTCTGGTCATAGAAGTTTTTAGATTTCTATATTAAACAATGTGAAGTGGACCACTGTCTTGATTTATCAAGATAAAGTAAACCACAAAAAACGTTTTAGCGGCAAAAACGTGTCACTTTACAATCACTGATCACAGATTATGCATTATAACTAACATGTTTGCTTGCATGTTGCTCCAGAGTTCTACATTAGTTCCCCGTTATTTGTAAGTGAATCATTACAAGTACTTAGAAAACAAGCTAACCACAAGACAAATTAAGGAACATAACCACACAGTGAAACAACAGACAACTGGATGTTTTATCATTTGAATTTATTTGGAACACTGCCTTAAACAGTTGGGAGAACAGCTCTAGACCTCCTGGAATATTTATGGAACTCAGTTGTTGGAGGGTCTGGAAAGACAAAGAAACATGATTAGATCTGACGTCGAAGTGTGCCGTCCCTTCAAGAGAGTTTGGAACAAGCTTGTCAAAGCAAACTATCAGGAAAAGTTCAGTCCCGCTGGTAAACGCCTCAAACTACCATTGTTCCGTAGTTAATCAGTTAATTTAATCTGTTCAGTCCGTAAAGGTCAGATGCGAGTAAAAACATGAACATACTTAGAGAGGAGCTTTATAGAATTTGTTTTAGATGTAATTCTACATTTTTTCATGTTGAAGCTGCTTGCTTCAAACCAATATATTGTATAAAACTGCAGATAAATAACGTGATGGGCTTGAATTGCACAGCTTGTGCAAACATATCCACAGCGCTGAGTCGTTGCTTTCTTAAAGGTGCACTGTGTAAATTTTAGGGGGGATCTATTGACAAAACTGCAATATAATATATCAAACTACGTTTTCAGTGGTACATAAAGACATTACATAATGAACCATTATGTTTTTATTATCTTAGAATGAACCATTTCTATCTACACACACCGCGGGTCACCTTACATTGAAGTCGCCATTTTGCGCCGCCATGTTTCTACAGTTGTTGGCTGGATTTCCTGAAACCTTCTTAACACTGTCATTCTTAAGCTTAATGTTAATGCATGTTTATCAAAACGTTTTTCTGGTCTTTAGATGGCTAAACTCTTCTTTCTGTCAAGGTAGGTTGAGGGATGAACAATGAGAGAACAATGGGCTGTATTATTAATAAAATACAACAAAAACTACCCTGTTGGGGAAAAGAAGACCGGCACTATGTGTGAAACTGTGACTCATAACATTTAATACTGAAGTAAAAAACAAAGCCAAAGAAATTTATTTTGATGCTATTCAGTTGTTCTAAACTATTTTCTCAAAACATCTTGTGCAGAGTTGAAATGTCTTACACAAACTTTATACTCTGCTTACAGGAAGTGGCACAACTGACCTTAACACAAAGTACAGCGGAAATGTAAAAGATGTGCTGAGCAATGAATGATAAATGCTTAAATCCTTTAAAAGTGGTATTACAAGGTGACTGGCTTACAAGACTGGCTCGCTCTTCCTCTTTAACTGCATTTCGTTGTCTTGTGTCTTACATGTGCATTGACAATGAAGTTGAATCTAGTATAATCTAATCTAAATACTGACGTTATAGACAATAATGTCAAAAAGTGAACAGTTTCATAGTGGTATTTTTTTTCTGTCCAATAATTTCTAAAATAACCACAAAAAAAAATCCAAATGAACATTAAAAAAAAATGTACAAGATGTTAAATTTAATGCTAACACCTAAATGTGGCGATTTATTTATAAATAAAAATGATGTGAAAACACACTTTCCCTGATCATGCAAATCTAGTCATCCATTTACATCGACTTCATACGCATGATCTGTGAAGCGCTTCAATTTTTATAGATTCCATGCAGATTAGTCACATTTTGGAGGAAAAAAATAAAAACTTCTGTGACTATTTCTCACCTAAATAACAATCACTTATGCAAAAAGCAACTGGAAGAAAGCGAGAACAGTCCAGAATGTGGGACGAGTACCTGTGGAAGAAGAGCAGTGTTAATGATGGTACAAACAGAAACACACAATGTTTTCAAAGCTCTGACCCGACATCCAGAAAGCGTTTTTTTTGTCATAAATCACAAGGGAAAGAAGATTTCACAAATGTACACTCAACTTCCTTCCTCATTTTCAAAGAGAGCAAAATGACTAAGCTAAATAAAAAGAAATTCGATACAAAATATCTTAATGAACATTCACTCATAAAATCGTATTCAAATGTACAGGAAAATAATTACTGTAAATTACACATTATATTGAACAGACAGAGGATATGCAGTTCTTTTTCATCAATAGCCCACCTGTAGATTCTACTATGAACACTTTACGGTCTTCTCCCAGAGAGTTTGTGGCGATGCACGTGTAGTTTCCTGGACTCAGTGTGGAGGACGGGAGCACTGAGGAGCTGATCTTCTCTTTCAGATGTTCTGAGTGCCACGTGTATGTAGGAGCCGGGTTCGCCTTCACGGTACAGTTTAGCGCGACCTCATTGCTTATACTGATGTGCTCTGTTGAACTGGAGTGTTGTGGTTTGTCTGAGGAGGACAGAAGAACATTTATCAGCACAACTGCACCAGGATGAGCAGCTCTTATAGATCAGCTGAAACGGAAACCTTTTTCATCTATAATAATTCACTTCATAAAATGAATAATCCTTCAAACTAGAAGGCACTTCAGAAAATATGAACTGAATTAAACTGAATCAAATGACAAGCTAAGCAATAAATAAACTTACAGTAAACTTCAACACTGAGAGGATCTGATGTGACTTTCGGTGGAGGTTGAGGTCCTTCTTCTCCCAGGTCCAGCTCTGCTTCACAGCTGTACTGAGCTCCATCATCAGCTCTGTTTGGACGGATCAGGAGTGTGACTGATTTATTCACTGGAGTCTTGATGGTGTCAGTGAAGTTGGTTTGATCCACTTGAGTCGATCCTTTGTACCATTTGACAGTGAGAAACTGAGCAGGAGCCACATTGAGAACGTCACACTGGAGCTCATACTGGTTTCCCTCCATCATTGGTCCGTTGTGATCCACAGTGATGATGGACACCCTGTCTGGAGTCTCTGTGGAGGAAGATTTACACACTCTGATAGTCATGAATGTACAAACATTTCTGAGAATGAAAAGATAAAAATATCAACAGAAACTCACTGTAAATAGTCAATGGGAGAGGTACAACACATGATTTCTCATAGTTTATGAAGCAGTATGGTTTTATGTCCCATTCTGTCAGTTCTGACACTGTCCATGTGACCAGGTTGCCTTCATCCGTGCGGCCAGTATCTCCCTCACTGACTTCCCATCCCATCATCTCATGCGGGACAGAAGTGCTACAGGTGACTGACACAGAACCACCGAACTCCACAACAACTCTCTGTGGGTTGAACTGAAGAGGACATTCAGCAGCATCTGTACCTGTTAAACACATTGAGAAGGATGTGATTTAAAACTGATGAAGATTCAGCACAGATTAGCAGCACTAAAGTATTGGATTACAAGCCCATCTATTGTCATAATCATGATATGCGTCAAAAAAAAAAAAAAGCTTACAAATAATCAGATAGAGTAAAAGAGTTTGCGTATTTGGTGTGCTGTCAAGGGACGGACTCTGAGCTCAGAATATGGCCAGTGTTCTCCCCGTATCCCTGGCTGGAATAGGAGCTGAGAGTGTGGAGTCGGGATGCAGGAAATAGTGTTGAGGAATGATGGGGACTCAAATATATATAAAAGCCTCCAGTTGTAGTGACTGGGCAGATCATCTGAACATGATCCTCCCGAACTTTATAAATAAAACATCACGTGTCATTAACTCTTTACTTACATTAAATAATGTATATATAGATATAACTGTATTAGCAGCCAGACAAGATTTCAACAGGGAGGGTCTAAACTCAAACATGTCAACTGAACAGAAACGAATTTAACACTCCAAACTAAGACACAAACATGGTTATAATAGAAATAAAGTTGTACAATCATTTAGCCAACAATAAAATAAAAGCTAAAGTTTAAAACATATTTAGTTTCATTCCAGAAATGCATCAGAAGATTATAATTCAAGACACAAACCTGTGAACAGCACAAGCTGTGAAACTGCCGAGAGATAAACAAGTCCAAAGAAATGTTGAAGCATACTGAATGTGCCCAGAGAAAAGCTTTCGATCAGAAAATGAACTTACACTGTAAGTTACACTTGAACTTACACCAACTTTATCACTGTAACTCTGACTGTAAGCTCTGTGACTGAATAGCTGCAGCTCGTGCAACGCAATACTGAAAGGAGAACGAACTAACCACACCCAAAAAATATTGTATAACTTTCTCATAATAATGACTTAGTATCTCATAATAATTACTTAACATCTCATAATTATGACTTAGTATCTCATAATAATGATTTAGTATCTCAAAATAATGACTTAGCATCTTTAACTTAAAAAAAATAAAAAGGTTTTTTTATTAAGTTGAAGATACTAAGTCATTATTATGAGAAAGTTTCTCATTATTATGACTTACGGGCTTCCATAGGTTCATAATAATTTCATGCTCTAACAGAAATTTAACACCCTACAAAAACAACAAAAAATAAATCAGGTTTTTCTTTCTTCTGAAAAACATTTTCCAAAGGGTCCTTGGTCTGAAACAGCGCCCATCTGTGGTCATTTCAGGACAGAACAGCTTGGCTGTGGATGATGTCAACACGCTTACTATCAACGCCAACAGTGATTGGCTGATGGGGGAGGAGTCTCTTTCAGTGACTTATTCATAGAAATATTGTATAGTGAGGTAATCAAGTTGCCATATTCAAATAAAGTTTTTAAAATAAAAATGTTGCCATTATCAAATAAAGATTTTAAAATAAGCATCACTAATTCAATAGACGCTTTCATCCAAGGTGAAGAGAGTGCTGTTTATTCACAATCCCCACCTTCAATTCCTGCTGGCATGGGAATTGAACCAGCAACCTTCAGGTTACAAGCCCAACTCCCTCACCATTAAGCCACGACTACGTTAAACAAGTACATCAAGTGACAAATGATGTTTTATGGACAAAGTTCGGGAGGAGCACGATCAGATGGTCTAATCTGCTCGAGAGGAGGCCAGATATACAGTTGACTCACCTTCAACCACCAACTCCTCACTCCCGTTGATTCCTATTCCCAGGGATACAGGGAAGTACTCTGGGTTTGAGCTAAATTTCAAGGTCAGGGCCTGAAATACGCTTATATTACTTTAAAATATGAAAGTAAATCAGTAGCAAAACTCGAGAGCATGAAGATGTGAATTTGAGAAATTGTGAAAGTAATTATCGTATTTGCAATTTGAAATTTACATTCACATCTCTGGTGTGAAAAGCTGAATCTTTCGATTTGCACCTACAGACAATAATCAAATATGTTTTGGTCATTATATAATGATGTTGATAGTATTTGGCCATCGGAGTCAGTCAGAAAATAGCTCGCGTTCTCGCTAGTTAGCTGTGAAAGTTGAGATATTATAGTTTTAGCGTATATTATCTTTTTTTATAAACTAAATTTCCTGAAATTTAAATATGCATCTTATTTTCTTAAAACTGACTTTTTAAGACAAGCACTTGTAGGGGATTTTACAGTTAAAGACCCAAAAGACCAGATATGATAAATGAAGACCCGGAGTCAGAGTTTAAAAAAAAATAAATGGAAGAAAATTTACTGAAGAATAATTTGCAGTTTCATCAACAGAAGCAGCTTCAAGTCTCACAAGGAGTTCGTAGGCCGCTCTCTGTCTCCTCCTCTCTCCCTACATTCACATTTCCAGAACAATTATACTCTAACAGAGTCCACTAACTACGTCATTACTAAGATACTGATTGGTTTAGAAAACTAGACAAAACTGGTAATTTTCCACACATGGACAGATAGTCAGAATCATATCTCCTTCCATCATGATGCTGACGATTGGACCCTGAAGTTAGGGACAGAATGTCCTTCTAGGTCAGGCCTAGGCGCCTTCAGGTCTCCAGTCCAGATGACAATAGTCCACCAGTACCCATAACGGACCTGTACAGAACACTGAGCGCACATACATAGATACACATGATTCACAGCTTCTTCAAGGCTGAAGTTGATCTGAGCTCCGCACTGAACAGGAAACTTTCCCAAAACATACTGATAAGTTGTACTTTTCTCTCAGTGAGAGGTACAGACAATATTCAACATTATTTTCTAGTGTTTGAAAATGAAAAGGAAATTAAAGGCTTTAACGTAAGTTAAAGTTACTCATTCTAAATAATAGCATATTCAGAAAGATAATTTTTATGATAAATCACTCAAAATATATATATATATGTTGAAGCGGCAGTGGATCCCAGAATCCACCCCTTCAGTCCCCCCTTAAAGGCCAATGTGGAGTCCTAAACAACACATCTGGTCTTAACAATAGAAGTCGCTTCAAAATTTTACATTTATGACCCATGCTCCCCTGGCAGGTTACAATTTTGATAAAATAGACAATATGTTTTCCCTTTAAATACTTGCTAGAACATAATATACTACAGAGCACATAGTGCATTATTGACCTTCAGACCTTACACATAGTTGTCTTTACATCAATTTTGGCAAATACGAATTATCATCAAATTCATTGATTAGAAAACAAGTACATATTTATTCTCTGGAAGCCGGGCTAAATGAGTAATCACTGTTACTGCATTCCTGGCATGGGCCAGACCCTCAGTCACCCCTCAGATCCTAAATACAGACATTGCCTAAGTAAATACCAGGATATATACACTGGTTTTTAGAAAAATATGATTTCCAATTCATTATATAATACAAGAAGATGGATTCTAAATCCACTCTTTTCCAATCCTTAAGATTAAAAACAAAATTGTTGTTTAACTCAAAATAAACAATGAAAAATAAGTAACACCCATGATCATTCTTCTACTTACTTCAACTCTCTAAAAATCACTTTCATCTTACAGTCTACAGACATACCATGTACCATCTTAATTACAGAACATCTTTTCAATTTCCTTTTTCTGCATCCTCTATAAATCATTATCTTCCCTAAACCTTAATAACCTTTTTCTTAAGCTTTCTTTTCACAACAGATCAATTTACAGTCATTATAGCCCACATAAATAAAATAGAACACAAATTAAAATAAACAGAAACGTGTTAATGTTAAAGACATTTCATCAAAATTACATAAGCATCAAAATATAAAAATTCAATGATATCAAAAAATTGTTTGTCTTAAATTGCAAATATCTTTTTCATGATATCATTCTTAATCATACTCAATACCTAATTATTCTTAATATTAAACTCAATTTTCACAATATTTCACAATACTCAGACCATGTCAACAGTACAATATCAAAATCAAATAATTAGTACTTCCTTTAAAGTTAGTTTTGTTCTCAATATCTTGTCTGTTAAAACAGCTTGGGCTAAATTACCAAAATATTAAGCCTTGGTCATTTGGCATTGATACTCATCTCATCAGTCTTGCAATTTCTCCAAAATTATCATAAACACAATTTTATGTATATAATCTTCCATATTACTTCATAAATTATACAAATTTGTACTATAGGCCATTATAAATTTCTTTAAATCTGTTTTGAAACTTAGTCTCATCTTTTAAAGAGCACTACCATAGTTCGTAATATTATTAACTTGATTTGACTTAATATGTTCATAAATCAATCCACTAATACTATCAGCATTTTTATTTTCATAACATTAATTTTAACTGCTTTACTTTTTGTTATAACTACTTGTCACAGTATTTCTCTATCAAATGGTTAGTCTGCAGATTCAAAAAATATTATCATTATTGTCTCAGTCCCACTTATCTGTACTATTTTGCAGAAACCAAAATATTATTTTACTCAAATCTCAATAGGTTACACAGACAGCCTTGTAGCTGCTTTCTCCCTCAACCGTTATTGCATAAAATGTAGTTCTCTAGACATCTACTGTCATACATCCATTTAATTTAATAAAAATAAATAAATCTTAAATTTATATTCTCTCCTTTATTTGCCCACCGGCCTTCCATAAATGAGGGTGCTCTCTGGATAGTGTTTGATAGTGACTGAGCCAATGTGTCACTTTGTCTCTGCCGTCAAATCTTGTAACATACGTTTATCATTCTGATCACAAATAACTGACAGTATTTAACTTTAGACCCTCAGTTGGATTTAGACAAGGGTTTTTAACCCATGGACGGCAATCTTAAATTCCACATTACCTTTTACATAAATACTCTTAAACATACTACTCCAGAGTGTAATTCAAATCCACAACATAAATGACAAAAGTAGTCATAATTACCAATAGCAGACAGAGCTGGATAACCAATCCACTTAAAGCTCGTCCTGTATGTTCTGTATCGTCTTTTCGTCAGATTCGATCAGAAGTATCGGCTTCTGTAAAATTATTGTGGTTTCACTTAACCCAACTGTAATGATAAAAACACTCATTCCAGAGGTTAATGACATACACACACAATAGGGTCATGATAGTTCAACAAAATGAACACGTACAAACAGTCAACATCACACACACTTATTCACATATATATGAACTGCTCATTTTCTAGGTCTAAAAACATATTTGAACTTCACATTTTTCACGTAAGTTTTACTTAGTGTTATATAATCTGTAATCCAGTCTCAAACCATGTCTCTTCACTATAATTTGTTTTATTTAGAAAAGTCAGCAGAGTTCTTATAGTTCTAACATCATTACTTTGTTTAAACTTTAGCAGACACAGCACCATCCTTGCCTCCACCCCAGCACTCTCTCTCTCTCATACTGTGCAAATAATCTTTTCAACAGCCTTAAGACTGTAACTTAGACAGAATGAAATATTTAATTCATTAATGCATATAAAACTGTTAATCATTAACCAATGTTATAATACATGTTTATTTTTCAGATTAGAAAAAAAAAAAACATTACCACAATCCTTATATGTTATCTTAGGAGCCTTTTAAGGTTATCTTTAGTTTAAATGCTCACTTTACTTAACTTCCTCTTGAATCTGCAAACGCGGTCTTCATCTTTAGCCACCACCATTTCTTTGCATTCCTATGTCATGTCTAATGACCTGCTGGAGTAAAACTATGATACAGACATATTATTTCAAAATCAACACAGTCTCACAGATTCAGGGATTCACAGGAATACTGAATCCAAAACTTTTCTACAGTTCTTGCCAATAGGGCAACCAACATTATGTTAATAAAGTTTTGCTATGGTCTCCCCAGAAATTACGGACAGTCCCCTCATGGTCTCAGTCGGCTCTTGAAAGCTCATTCCCATCAGCTCTTTATCAATAATCTTCTTTTCCTCAGGGTGTTGTACCCTGGTATAGTTGCATCAAGTTGTGGACACTTGTCACAATTAAAAACAAGCCATCCTAGGAATGCGGGTTCTGGTGAGTGGTATGGAGGAACATTTTTGGGTCAGACTTCTGTACTTCTCACAGATTCCCCCTTAATGATGCTGCTGGCCTCACAGACATCCGCTCCACTCTCATACCCATCTCACATACAACACCTCCCTTCAGGGTAGATGCCCAGTGTCGGCGGTAACCCCCTGCCTTAGGTTGTCCCCTGTCTGGCCAAAGAGGATCTTACCCGTCATTGAGAAATCACCTCGTGCACACTGGCAACCGCTCTTTCCCATTCCAGAATCTTTGACAGTTTTCTTCAACAGAATCAGGTGTTTTGTGGAGCTTAAGGAAGATGCTTTCAAGAGCCAGTAGAGCCATTGGACTGCCTAATAGTGTTACAACAGGGAAACAGGTTCATTACAGCAGTATTTAATCACTAAAAGTCATTAGACATCTTTAAAGCAGGAACATATCAATACTGAGATTATACTCAGTGAATTTAGTTATCACAACCATCCATTCAGTGTAATGTTCTGCTACATCTTTAACTGGAACCATCCGCCCTGTGCATGGTGGGGACTAGGATGAGACAAAAAGCTACTGGTCATAAAATAAATTTGTCAAAATAGTGACTTCTACCATCCCAGGTCTGTATTTAAAGACCTCTTTAAAGACATTTCATTTTACTTTGACATCTTTAACAACTAATTGCCCTCTTCATGGCACTAATTTCTTTAAGCTCTTTGTCTATGATTTTCAAATGACACCCTATGCTTTTACTATAAATATCTTATCACTTATAACACCGGCTAAGATAGCAGCATTTATAGCTGACTTTGAATAAGACGGAGAGAGAGACTCTGTGGCATTCAGGACTGGTACACTGCATTTTCATAAACTTGTAACATCAGACATTTGTCTGATATCTTTTGACTGTGGCCCAGCTTTAGACTTTGCCAGAATTGATATACATTTTTGAATTAAACATTATTTTTATATTTACTTTTACCCACATATCAAGGAATTTAGAATATTACAAATTTCCCATCAAGTTGAGTCCTTTTGACACTGGCAGTCAAGTCGTTTAACTTGCCATTTAAACTATCTATGTCAATCAAAAACCAAACTTTTAGAACTTATAGTTCCTACATCAGTTTAGTTATTTACCCTACGGTAGTGATGTGCTCATCACATTGAAAACATGCTTCAGACTGTTCAATATTTCCCATTAAGTGAAAAATTCTTTCATAACATCCAATAATCAATTATCATCTTCTATACTTTTAAATTTTTGTAACTCACATGTTTTTGGAGTCATTGTTTGAAATTTGACATCAACCTATTCATTCACTGTAAAACGTATTTTTTTTTTTTTTTATCTCTTGTTCTTTCTCAGTTTCACAAGCTCATTCTCAGACAGAGTGGAAGTATTTTTTTGTTTGTTTCTTTCCTTTCTTTAGTTTACAACATTTTCGAATATGTCCAAGTTTCCCACACTTGTGGCATTTAAAAAGCTTCTCATAGCAGTCACAAGCAATATGCCCTTTCTTACCACACTGGTAACATTTTATGTCATCTTGTGGATGGGTTTCAGCTTTTAACCACACCATCCGACACTTTGTCTATATTTTGATCATTGTGAGCTTGTAAATGGCTCCAACTTACAGCACACCATGATAACAGTGAGTCCCATTTTGGAATGGCAACAGAGCCCCTGATAAGCAGTTCTCTGTATTCTTTTGACAGTCCACCAGTCAAGTTGTTGTGTGATGTTCCAATCAGAATCAAAACCCTGGCTAACCATTTTCTTAAATTGTTCGGAAAATTTCTTTGAAGTGAGAGCTTCAGAGCGGAGCTGTTTACAGCGTTTGCTCTCTTCGGTCTCATTATCTGTATCAGGACTGATCAAGTTACTGATCAAGTTACTAAATTTGTCAGCCATATCTTAGTCACGGTTAATACTCACCTGAGAGAGATGGAGACGGCAACCTTTGAAAAACACAGCTTTGGCTTCTGCTTTGATGAAACTGCAAAGTATACTACGAGACACTCGTCACATATACTGGTACACTCCAATCAGGGTCACAAAATTTCTTATAAAAATCGGAATCATTCCAGATGCATCCCTGGCAAACAAACAACCCTATCATCTTTTTATATTTTGTATCTAATTAAAAACTTTTTCCCTACCTATCTGAATCTCTAAGCTCGGGGTACCCCTATCTGGAGTGGACGAGGCGAAGCGTCAGGCTCACGATTTTACACACATAGTGTCTCTTCACTCCGGTGAGGGTGCTCCCGCATCTAACGCACAACTTAGTGCACGTCAACCCAATGTCTACACCGGAGTGCGCTCCCAGGGCACACAAAGTGTCGTTATACTCTGGTGGGGGTGCCTCCCGCACCTAACATACAATTTAGTGCACGTCAACTCAGTGTCCACACCAGAGTTTTAACCCCAGGAGACACGCTTTTACAGCGTCATGACATCGACCCATTGTCAGATGTCGGGGTACTCACGTCTGAGTCAAACCCTACCGCTCGCCTTTTTCTCCACCACTTCCACTCCAGACAGTCCTAGCAAAAATAATAAAATTCTTCCTACCTTTGTTTGTTGTTTAGCCAGGAATGTCACCAAAGAATGATTGCCCGCGCATCCTCCACCATTAACTGTAGGGGATTTTACAGTTAAAGACCCAAAAGACCAGATATGATAAATGAAGACCCGGAGTCAGAGTTTAAAAAAAAATAAATGGAAGAAAATTTACTGAAGAATAATTTGCAGTTTCATCAACAGAAGCAGCTTCAAGTCTCACAAGGAGTTCGTAGGCCGCTCTCTGTCTCCTCCTCTCTCCCTACATTCACATTTCCAGAACAATTATACTCTAACAGAGTCCACTAACTACGTCATTACTAAGATACTGATTGGTTTAGAAAACTAGACAAAACTGGTAATTTTCCACACATGGACAGATAGTCAGAATCATATCTCCTTCCATCATGATGCTGACGATTGGACCCTGAAGTTAGGGACAGAATGTCCTTCTAGGTCAGGCCTAGGCGCCTTCAGGTCTCCAGTCCAGATGACAATAGTCCACCAGTACCCATAACGGACCTGTACAGAACACTGAGCGCACATACATAGATACACATGATTCACAGCTTCTTCAAGGCTGAAGTTGATCTGAGCTCCGCACTGAACAGGAAACTTTCCCAAAACATACTGATAAGTTGTACTTTTCTCTCAGTGAGAGGTACAGACAATATTCAACATTATTTTCTAGTGTTTGAAAATGAAAAGGAAATTAAAGGCTTTAACGTAAGTTAAAGTTACTCATTCTAAATAATAGCATATTCAGAAAGATAATTTTTATGATGAATCACTCAAAATATATATATATATGTTGAAGCGGCAGTGGATCCCAGAATCCACCCCTTCACACTCGTTTCGGTGAGGTGACTGACATTTTGTGAATTACTGTAACGTTAGTTAGTTGGCTAGCTACTTTTCTAACACATTAAAGATTTCCCAGAGACAAAGAGTTGAAGAGACAGTGGGAAGTAGCTGTAAGAAGGGAATGTTTTTCCGAGTGAGCACTTTTAGGGATAGAGCGAAACCATCGGTATTAGTACATATACTGTATGCTATTATCAATATATTATTGTGATTTTATATTGTACTTATACTATTATATAATTATACTATATAATTACATTACTTTTTTATTTGCTGTAGACAGTTTATTATTGACTGTATTCTATTATATACTATATAAACTATTTCCTATATATATATACAACAAACTTACTATTTCTTCTCAGTTTATCTTTTATTTACTCTTTGTATTCATCTGTAGTTGTACCGTATCATATCATACCATGAAGGATCCATCAGTGATCTTGTTAATGTATGTTTTGGAGTATCTATCTGTAAATATCTGTACCATTTCAGCGCTATGAAAATATTAAAGTTAAGCAGCCTGTGTGATTTGTATTTGACGATTTGCTTCATTTTCACAATGGTGGTCAATTCTAAACACAAGAAAAGCTAAAATGGGTTAAAAGACAAAAAACGCCTTTTCTACAATAAGAAACCCTTTTTTTTTCATTTAAAGTGAAAATTTAAATTATTATTATAATGATGATTATAATGATATTGTGGGAGTCTTCACAATTCTTTCCAAGAATAAAGTACAGGACAAGTCTGAGCTTTGTCTATTCCTTATTAAAATAAATATTTTTCAAGGTTTTAAGTCACTAGAGATGGAACTTTTTTTACACCACGAACATCATAAACCACTGAAATCGACTGATAAATGTAAACATTATTTTCGATTTTATCCAGAAAAACCGCATCTCACCAGTTTAATTGTATTTCAGCAATATGGCGGACGCGTTGACGTACCGCAGAAATTTTCCAAAGTGGCGTCTATGTATTTTATAATGTGTATGTTGGTGACTGACTGCATGGCTGGGTGAGGTCTGTCATGGTGGGCATCATGTAATTAAAGAGAAAGTGACCAAGTACATGTTTATTCTATAAGCTTTTTAAAGTGTCAATGAAATGTTTTATTTTTATTATTTTATAATGTTCCTAGAGAACCACTTTTCGAAATTCTGGTCATAGAAGTTTTTAGATTTCTATATTAAACAATGTGAAGTGGACCACTGTCTTGATTTATCAAGATAAAGTAAACCACAAAAAACGTTTTAGCGGCAAAAACGTGTCACTTTACAATCACTGATCACAGATTATGCATTATAACTAACATGTTTGCTTGCATGTTGCTCCAGAGTTCTACATTAGTTCCCCGTTATTTGTAAGTGAATCATTACAAGTACTTAGAAAACAAGCTAACCACAAGACAAATTAAGGAACATAACCACACAGTGAAACAACAGACAACTGGATGTTTTATCATTTGAATTTATTTGGAACACTGCCTTAAACAGTTGGGAGAACAGCTCTAGACCTCCTGGAATATTTATGGAACTCAGTTGTTGGAGGGTCTGGAAAGACAAAGAAACATGATTAGATCTGACGTCGAAGTGTGCCGTCCCTTCAAGAGAGTTTGGAACAAGCTTGTCAAAGCAAACTATCAGGAAAAGTTCAGTCCCGCTGGTAAACGCCTCAAACTACCATTGTTCCGTAGTTAATCAGTTAATTTAATCTGTTCAGTCCGTAAAGGTCAGATGCGAGTAAAAACATGAACAAACTTAGAGAGGAGCTTTATAGAATTTGTTTTAGATGTAATTCTACATTTTTTCATGTTGAAGCTGCTTGCTTCAAACCAATATATTGTATAAAACTGCAGATAAATAACGTGATGGGCTTGAATTGCACAGCTTGTGCAAACATATCCACAGCGCTGAGTCGTTGCTTTCTTAAAGGTGCACTGTGTAAATTTTAGGGGGGGGGTCTATTGACAAAACTGCAATATAATATATCAAACTACGTTTTCAGTGGTACATAAAGACATTACATAATGAACCATTATGTTTTTATTATCTTAGAATGAACCATTTCTATCTACACACACCGCGGGTCACCTTACATTGAAGTCGCCATTTTGTGCCGCCATGTTTATACAGTAGTGGACAGTTTAAGGTAAAACAACACAATTTTGAATGTGCGAGCTCCATTCAGGGCTTGTGTGCGCATTGTTTGTATGCGCGCAAAGAAAGCATCTCTCAAAAAGCTCCCAAGAACGTTACTACTGAATGATAAAATCGCATGGATGTTAAAATTGGCAAGGTTTTAAAAGACGTGGGTAAGTGATTTCCATCAGTTGTCCGAAACACACAGGAGAGTGTGTCATCACAGCTCGCATATAGTTCAGGAGCTTCTTTTGAAGCCAGAAGCAATTTGCTGATTTGGAGAGATAGAGAACCTCACTGCTAAATGCCTCTAAAATTTACACACTGCAACTTCATCTGCTGTTTTCTCACCACTGTCATTTTTGTTGCGTTTATTTTGTCATTTAGAGGAAAGCATGCAGTGCCTATTTACATATTCATCGAAAAACCGATCTTAGGAGTGCGGATGGCATAGGTACGTTTGTTGACTTTGCTGTGAGACTAATAAATTAAGAGTTTCTGGAAGACTCACTTGGCCCATTCCACGTTGAGAATGAGATGATCGTATCCAAAGCCCGACACACCAGCGATGGCTCTGGCTGCATCCTCACGGCGATGGAAGCTGATGAAGGCAAAGCCCTGGAGAAATGGGGAAAGAAGTTATTTGAATTTTTTTCAGGAGAACAGCACACAAATTCTTGCATGCGAGTTATTCTTCAGAAGTACAATGTAACATTCTTCAGAAGAATAACTCGAGGTGGTTCATGCATTTTTTGTGCAATGTAACAGTCATTTTATAAAAACAAGTGCGAGCACATCAGTTTATTTTTAGGTGAACTTAAGTAATGTTCCTGTTTTGTTCTTGATTAGATCAGTCAACTTGGATCTTTACTTCTTGGATCTTTGCTTTACTTCTCTTTGCTTTATTTGTCATTTGCAGATGCGTCTGTTATGGTGGGGTTCACATCTCTCACCTTAGACTGGCCTGTGTTCTTGTCCTTGGCCAGATAGATCCTAGAGATGGAACCAAAAGGCCTGAAAAGCTCCTGCAGATCTGTCTCCCTGGTGTCCTCGGAAAGGTTGGTCACACGGATTGTAGCATTATCATCGGCTGCAGAGAAAACATCAACACATTACCGTTGGTCTTCTTGACTGAGAACCTAAGTGTTGAGATCTGCATGTCAAACACGCACCTCTGCGGTTAGGCTGCATAGACTCTCCTCTGCGCGTACCGCCATCCCGCAGGCTGGGGGGAACATACTTCCCAGTCTTGCTTTGGACCGGTTGGGCAGGCTCGGGCTCTAGATATGAAAATAAAAGTATTTATTATTGTAAAAAATAATAATTGACTTCCAAAATATGTTTACCATAACATGAAGTTGTCATACCTGCTGCCTTCTCTTTTTCTCCCGTGGACAGACCCAACTGCTCGGCCAGTTCCTTCTGCATTGGACCAAGCGTGTCCTTGTACGGACAGCGAGTGGTCCAATGATCACCCTTACAGATACGGCAAGACACGATCTTCTGACCTTTCAGCTTGTTCATGGGGTCCTCATCTTGGTCTTGAGCATTCAAGTCCTGTAAAACAGTGGGGTGAATCACTTCAAGTTGGCATCGGTACAACAGGGAAGTGAAAAGTGTTAAAGAACTGAAATATCTCAGCTTGTATCAAGTCAAAATTGACTTGCAAAACACTCAGCAAAAATGGGAGTTCATCTCAATCTTACCTCTTTACTGGAGATGAAGGTCATGAAGACGTCATCACTCACTGTAGTGGTGGCAACGTTCGGACCTGGTTGATCAAATTCAGAGTTGCCAAATTTCTTCCAGTTCTGTTGGGAAATGACAATCAATCTCTCAAAAAAAAATCTATAACAATACGCATAGAGGAGATATCAAAAGGTCTGTCATGATTATTGATTAACCGTCTAATTTTGCAATAATTACACAGTTTAATTTTCAATGACATTTTGAAACATTATCAGTTTTTGTGTATAAAGTCTTAAAAGCCACAATATGTAGGATTTTTGGATTAAGATTCTACGCTCAAACTCGGCTTCATCAAGCTACGCCTTTGTTGACCACTGGCAAGGAAAATTCTACATACTGCGCCTTTACAGTCTTCCTCCATACAAAACCAAGGTTTGTTGGTTTAATCGGACTGCAATATATTATAAAATAATTAAATAAATATGAATTTTCAAAGCATAAGTAAATCGCATGAGCCTAGTTTATAATTTTAAAATGGTAAAAAATGAATGTACTCAGCGTACACTGTTAGTAACATGACTGAAACAGAATTAAATTGTTAATAATAACAATTATTTGTGTGACAATTAATCATCAGTACAAAATTCATGATCATGACAGGCCAAGATATAAACACACTAAAGACAAATGAAGACATACCTTCCTCCTGGCAACTGCTTTAGAGGCCTTCCGTGTCTCGATTTTGAACGTCCTGACAATCTGAGCATAGAGGAGCAAAGAAGAAATATGAAAATGTGAACACTTTCACAAGCACTATATACAGGCATGAAAATGGGTCAGGGGTGAAAAAGGTGAGAAGGAGAAAAATTTAAATAGTCCACATTTTAAAGCATCAATCTGATGCTTTTTCAGATGCTTTTTTGCCAACCTGGGGAGAGCTGGAGAAACTTCACTTCAGCCATGAGTCAAAAATTATTATGGCCTCCTTACTAAGTATTATGCAAGCCATTTCATGCCAGCCCGTCACTGGGTCTAACATTTACAGTATATGAGGCACAATGTCCTGGGGCACCACAAATGGCTTAATGCATAACCCCCACAAGAGATGGCGGACATGCTGTAACTGAACTCTTCCATCATGATTGACAGCCAATACAATGTTATGTAATTCAGAAATCACAGCACTTTCATAATCACTAAGCCATAGCGATTTCAAATTTATTAAGATTTATTGTTCAGCATTACTTGAGCATTTTATAATTTGCATGGCTTGTTGATGTCTTCCTCTTATCAGAGGAAACATAAATGACGGAGTATTTTAAGATAATCCATGCGATCCGTGTGATCATCGAATCCAGAGGATTAAGTTAACTCAAAACAATATTTCACCTTTCCACATCGAACCCAGGCCGTTTACCTTCAGGAGTCAGAAGTACCGCGATTACTGTCGCCTACTGTTCGTCAGTCAAACGGCGCGAGTGGAAGGGGGATCGGGCGGGAATCTTTATTGGTGACGATTTTCAGTCTCTTTTTAATGATAGGCTTTACGCATCTGTCAATCATCCCTCACTTGCTATTTGGGGGAAGAACCTAGTTCGCAATTCACTGAATCGCAGTTCACTGGATATGAATCCCCCCCCCAAAAAAAGTTTTCTCATCGAATCTACACGATTCACGTAGGTCACCTATTTTGCTTTCAAAACGGCGAATTTCGCCGAAAGGTGAGGGATTTTCATGCCTATATATAACATATAATTAAAACTCTGCTGACCTTAATCTTCTGGCCATCTTCATCGATCTTGTATTCTGTGACAGTCTTGATGTTACCTTTTACAGTCTCTTTTGGCGAAGGAAGTGAACCTGTTGAAAAATATGTTATATAAACTGATCTGTTATGGATGCTTTACTTGGGTTGGTTCAGATGGCAGATCAAGCAGTCACAGTATGTCCTCTAAGATTATTTATATATATATATATATATATTATTCTTACAGTTTTATGACCCAAAATTTATTAGTAACATTAGAATTGTAACACATTCCAATGAATTCTTAAAACAAACCCAACAGATGATTAAAAAAAAAAATAGAGCTAAACAGAATATCCACTTTTCCTTTACACATTCATACAATTTTTCTAAAGGTGATGAAAAAAATTACTCCAAGTGGCACGAGTTCTCTGACTTCAGCCTTAATTATTTTCAACAACATAAAAACAAGCCATTTTATACTTCATTTGCCACACTGTTGTCACGAATGACATGTAAATAATAGTGTGGAATAGAAGAACATGCATAATATGGCAAAGAATAACAACAGTGTAACAGTGTGTCTAGTGTAGTTTAGCAAAACACAGTGTTTTAGTAGTTTGTACTAGTGCAGCACAGCAGCCACAACACTAAGCAGCTTCTTCAGTCAGGCATCTTACTGTAATTCTCACTATAAGCAGCGTGTTTATGTTTGTAAAGTATGTTCTCGTCTCGCTTCGTGTAACGAGCGTTTTAATGGGAGATTGTTTAAACACGTGCAGGCTGCGCTGCGGCCTCGTACCTTCATCTCCCTCTTCCTCCACCTGATCAGCCCAGCTCGGCTTTGAACTGTGGAGAAACACAAGCCATTAGATACCCAATAACCCGCAGTAAGAACAAATAAATAAGAAACACAAAACTTACTCGTCGAATTCGATCGACGGCATCTTCACGGTTTGTCTTGAGCCTCGAGAGGAAGTGTTTCCCGGCACAGCAGTCGAGGAGAGGAGAGGATACGCTGCGCTACAGCGCCCCCTGTGCGCGCGGAGGACTGCAGTCAGACCCGGCCTGAGATCATGATGATTGTGACTGGAAGAGACGGGAAAGTGTGCTAAAATGAGCTAGTTTTGTAAAGAAAATGAGATAGATTAGATAAGTTAGATTACAACAATTTAACCAATATTGTAAGTAAATAGTAACCACGACTTTTTCTATGAAATGCATAACTGTGTTTTAAGGTTTCACCTATATATATATATATATATATATATATATATATATATATATATATATATACATACACAGGTGCTCGTCATATAATTAGAATAATATCAAAAAGGTGATTCCTTTTCAAAAAGTGAAACTTGTATATTATATTCATTCATTACCCATAGACTGATATATTTAAAAAGTTTATTTCTTTTAATTTTGATGATTATAACTAATGAAAATCCCAAATTCAGTATCTCAGAAAATTAAATATTGTGAAAAAGTTCAATATTGAAGACACCTGGTGCCACAATCTAATCAGCTAATGAACTCAAAACACCTGCAAAGGCCTTTAAATGGTCTCTCAGTCTAGTTCTGACGGAAAAGATGTGGTAGAAAAAAAGTGTACAAGCAATAGGGATAACCGCACCCTGGAGAGGATTGTGAAACAAAACCCATTCAAAAATGTGGGGGAGATTCACAAATAGTGGACTGCAGCTGGAGTCAGTGCTTCAAGAGCCACTACGCACAGACGAATGCAAGACATGGGTTTCAGCTGTCGCATTCCTTGTGTCAAGACACTCTTGAACAACAGACAGCGTCAGAAGAGTCTCACCTGGGCTAAAGACAAAAAGGACTGGACTGCTGCTGAGTGGTCCAAAGTTATGTTCTCTGATGAAAGTACATTTTGCATTTCCTTTGGAAATCAGGGTCCCAGAGTCTGGAGGAAGAGAGGAGAGGCACACAATCCACGTTGCTTGAGGTCCAGTGTAAAGTTTCCACAGTCAGTGATGGTTTGGGGTGCCATGTCATCTGCTGGTGTTGGTCCACTGTGTTTTCTGAGGCCCAAGGTCAATGCAGCCGTACACCAGGAAGTTTTAGAGCACTTCATACTTCCTGCTGCTGACCAACTTTATGTTTAGATTCAGATTTCATTTTCCAACAGGACTTGGCACCTGCTCACAGTGCCAAAGCAACCAGTGCCTGGTTTAAGGACCATGATATCCCTGTCCTTAATTGGCCAGCAAACTCGCCTGACCTTAACCCCATTGAAAATCTATGGGGTATTGTGAAGAGGAAGATGCGATATGCTAGACCCAACAATGCAGAAGAGCTGAAGGCCACTATCAGAGCAACCTGGGCTCTCATAACACCTGAGCAGTGCCACAGACTGATCGACTCCATGTCACGCTGCATTGCTGCAGTAATTCAGGCAAAAGGAGCCCCAACTAAGTATTGAGTGCTGTACATGCTCACACTTTTCAGTTGGCCAATATTTCTAAAAATCCTTTCTTTGTATTGGTCTTAAGAAATATTCAAATTTTCTGAGATACTAAATTTGGGATTTTCCTTAGTTGTCAGTCATAATCATCCGAATGAAAAGAAATAAACATTTGAAATATATCAGTCTGTGTGTAATGAATAAATATAATATACAAGTTTCACTTTTTGAATGGAATTAGTGAAATCAACTTTTTGATGATATTCTAATGATATGACCAGCACCTGTATGTGTATATATATATATAATGGTTACTATTAACTGCTACAATGGCATTTTCCTGGTGTTTTTCTGTCGCAATAATAACTAATGGTTTGGCTTCAATTGGTCTGGTTTCAATGGTCCACTTTAAAAGCTATTTTTTGAGCTATTAAATGTAGTCATGTACTGAGCATAGTTGAAAACATTTTAGTTTAGTTAGTAGGCTAGTTCATAGACTATTGGTCAATCATCAGTCTTACTTAGATGCTATTTAACACTATGTAACTAATGTATTATACTGTGTGTCTTGTCCAAGCAGGAGCATGTCCGAGCTTTCAATGTCTTGCCAACAGCAGAAGGGATTATTTTCTCTTAAGCTGCTTTAAATCAGTATGTATTTGGAAATTGGCCATAAAAACTCAACCCTGTTAAGCCAGATATATAAACTAATAGTCAGAAAAATATATTTATATGATATATGGAGCAGTTTATTGAGCCTATAGACAAACAATAAAATCTAAAAAAAAAAAAAAAAATGTATATGTTTAGCATCATATTTTTATGCAATAGCTTTTTATAGTATTATTTATCAATGCTTGAGTAGAAAAAGAAAACACCAGTTTTATTCAGAGGTCTAAACTGAGCAAAAATGTGCAGGTGCTGATATTTATATGGCCAAAATTAAAATATAAATTCTGTGAATCAATGATATCTTTATAATAATATAGCAGACTACTTACATTAAATGCATATAAATGTCAGTTGTCACTCTATATCTATAAAAAAATATCATCTTAGTAAGATTTAAATGCTTTGCTTCATGATCAAAGTTTTTATTGTGGAGGATATCAATACAATGATGATTGAGACATGAACAAATAAACGTTCCTCAAAAATCTGATGTGTCATATTTTAACGTGAGTTTAATTTTTTTTAAATGATGTATGGATAATTAAGTAAACCAAAGTTGTTTCATTCCAGTAAGTGTTCATCTTGAAGTATTACTAACAATATAAAAGTTATTCCTATGAGATTTTATGTGTTCCACAACCTGACTATAAGACATCCAGACATTTTTAAATTTATAAAGGCCTTTTACTTACTAAAAAAAAGGTATGAACTATCAATCAGATCACAGAAGGCACGATTGTACAGGTTTTCCATGTTTATAGGGTTAATTGAGTTATGCATAGCTTTATGGTGAAAGGCTGGAGTTGGATCGTCTGGACTGAAGGACAACTTTTCCCTACCAGAACAAAGGAATTTCCAGACAATCAACGTTTGAATGCTCTCTTGCATAAGTAACTGCACCATCCGAGACGCCCCACGCCGAGCAGTTCACACCTCACCACTACACTCTCCCCATCATCCTCTGTTTCCCATCCTTCTCCCTCACCTAAAACTCAATCCAAATCCATGCAATGTTGAATGTGTACAACAAGTGAATGTACATATTTGGTATCATTTGAAATGTCTCGGTGCGCCTGGTAAAATGATCTCATTCTCCCAGACATAGTACGAACTTCCAAGAAGTTCTAGAAAACAAGAAATATTGTGTACCACTAAAGGTGTGCCCACCCCCAGATCCTTCATTCAAACTTCCTCCTGTATGTAAATAAGTGCCCCCTTCTACAGGTACCAATAACCCATTCAAGCTGATTGCCCATTTGTGACCCCCTGAACAGGGGACCAAAGCCTGATTACAGTTGCAGACTCCACCATTCGGTCCTATTGAATTATCTGGGTATTTAGGGATGAGCTGGCAAAGGGTTCGGGGAATCTGTAGACAGATGTCCCGCACAATCGCTGTGTAGTCTATTTCACTGCCAGGTAAATGCTTCTATGTCCTTTTATTATTGATTTGATGTATGTTTTGTTCTTTGAATTGGATTTTAATTATCGTTCTATGACCTGGTTAATAAATTGTTATGTTTGAATTTATTCTCATTGACTCTGAAATTATTAGCTCTAGTAGGTGACGTTAACTCCACAAATCTACGCTCAGGTTAGTAACGGACCAAAACTCAGTTTTGAAGCTCCGACGAACACATTGACGCTAGTCATGTGTACTCAGACTGTAGAGGCTAATATGGGTTTTTCCATTCAGAACCTCTGATAATTGTAATATTTTTCTAACTAAGTGTACGTGGGAAACCACAGCATGATTATGTAAAGTTATCATCAGAGGGAGATAGATTGGTCAACTTGGTTCTATGATAATGGTCATGACCTCTGGATAGATATAGGTTTATTCTAATGAAGTGTTTACAGATCTATGGGGACTGCATAACATTCTTTTAGAAATAAGCAAGTATGCAGTGTCTAAAAGTATCAGTCAATTGCCTCTGTCTAGATGACAAAGACTGACGAGATTGTGATTAAGAGATCGAATTCCTGATCATACGAGACTCAAAGGGTTTATAGGAATCGAAACGAACAAATAATAAAGGGTTAAAAGGAATAATCAAAATTTTTTCAATGTATAACTAATCAAAAATGATTTTACCTTTTCCTAATTTTTCATAATTGGAAAATACTGAATAATGAGGTAAAAAAAAAATATAAATAAAAGTTAATGTTGCATTAATGTAAGGGAAGTAGCAACACGCAGATCCCTTCACCCCGCTCTATTGGAAACCGATTTCATAACTAATGTAATTCATTTTTTAGACATTTAGGTCTTATCATCTTATCATTTCCTCTGTTTCTGGTTTTCTCTTATAGTTTCTTGTAGGCTACTTCTGAACAATAGTTGTGAAGTACAGTGAAAGTGATATTTACTGGAATAGTATTGTGATACCCCTTAAAGGGGACCTGTAATACCCCTTTTTTACAAGATGTAATATAAGTCTCTGGTGTGCCCAGAATGTGTATGTGAAGTTTTAGCTCAAATAAGTAAAATCAAATCAAATCAAATCAAAATCACAGATCATTTATTATAGCTTGTCAAATTACCCCTCTATTTGGGTGTGAGCAAAAACACACCGTTTGTGTGTGTGTCCCTTTAAATGCAAATTAGCTGCTGCTTTTCAAAGGAGGGTGGAGTTTTAACAGCTTGTACTTCGGAGAGAGGCTACTCACTGCGGAGCCATGAACCTCCAGCTCCTCCACTCTCAGCCTACTTTGGGCATGATGGATGGAGCTGCATCCTCCAACCATACCCTAACCCTACCCATAACCCTCTGTCTCCACACATTAAACAGGTTAACTCCACCCTTGAGCTCCAGAGAGGTGGAGCTGGAGGTCATTTTGCTCTGCAGCGAGCACTACTTGGCTTTGGTTGCTCAACAACAACAAAGCTGGAGAATCTCACGCAGCCAAAATGAGGATTGTCAGTAACGGTGTTACTTTACATTATTTAAACAGTAGTCAGACACTGACAGAGAGACTCAGGAAGAAGTTACAGCTTTTAGAATGAAACTAGACTTTTATGAACTGTTAGTGGATATGCATTTATGTAGTTGCTGTGGAGTTGATTCAGCTCATCGACTATGTGCCGCTGAAGTTTTCTGCAAATCCAGCATTGAATTAAGCCTCTTTTGTGAAGCAGACCGGTGTAAAAATGGAATGATTTTTACTTTAAAGAAACGATTTCTGTAAAAGAAAATATCTCCCTTTGCATTGAACTTTGAGCTTTGTAACTGTGCAGATGTTGTTAATGCTCAAACAGCAACATTACACACTAACTAAAGTTAAAAAAGTGAAATCATAATCAAGGACCCATTTAATGCCAGCATGTTGGGGAATTCAGTGCTAATATTTATATATGATACATTTATTTTTTTTTTTAGATATTGACAAATCAATGGATCTAAATAAATTTGCTTCAGCATAATTTTTGCTTCATCTGATCCCCATCTGTTGTGCTCACAACAAAGAAGTTGTCTTCTCCTAAATAACTTTATTTTCTGCAGCTTCAAACACATATCAAGCATTTCAATAGTCAGTTACAGTGAGAAATTGCTTTTAAATACAAAAAGAACAAAGGAAATGTTTTTCATTTGTCTATGTGGTTTGATATTTTCAGACACACATGAGTACAAAATCAGCCAGGAAGCTGCGTGGGTTTTTGGCAAAAGATACTGAATGTATAAAGGTTAATCATCTGAGCTCCTTCCACAGCAAGCAGTCCGTATGCTGTCAAACACAGCCATGTACAAAAGCGGATGTAAGCACATGTTCAGTGTGGTCAGGCCTTTTGACACCTGATATGAGTCATACACCCATCTACTCTTACGTTTCTTTGTCTTCAGAAACTCATGGTACGTCTGCAGAACGTGATAGGGCACAAACGACGTGGCGTAAAGGATGCAGACCAGACCGACCAACAGAGCTACTTTCCTCTTCTCTAGTGTGGTTATGTTTTTATTTTTCAGAATGGTCCAAATCACACCAAAATAAGATCCAAAGGTAACTACCAAAGGAATCATACATCCTGCAACCATAAGAAATACCTTGTACCTAAAATGGGAAACTTCCAAGCTAGTATCATGGCACGAGACACAAAGAGTGTGGTTAGCTATGAATTCAGTTCCAGCAAAATGGAACACCGGCGATAAAGCGATGATTACGATGAACCAGGTCAGCACGCTCGCGATCTTTGCATGTTTAGGGAGCACGTAGCTCCGCGTGAAGAAGGGGTGAACTATGCCGAGATATCTGTTGACGCTGATGCACATGATGAAGAAAATACTGACGTAGAGGTTGCAGTTGAAGAGGAAGCGTTCGATTTTGCATGCAGCATTTCCAAAGGTCCATTGCTTCTTATTGGCATAGTAAATGATGAGCAAAGGCAAGGTGAGGACATAAAGAATGTCGCAGATGGCCAGGTTACAGGAGAACACGACTCCAGTGTGCCAGTTGTTCCGCTCTTTGGTCATCAGGAGATACAGGGCGAATAAATTCCCCAGCAGACCCACACACATCTCAATGCTATACATGGGGGGAAGGAGGAGATTTTGAAACTTAAAGTCATCTGAAGAATTGCTCATTGTCACTGGTGTTCTCTGACCCCTAAAAAATAAACATAAAAAGTTAGTAAAGTAAAAAATAAACATCTTCAACAGTGTAATTAGATTATTGTACTGATTACCCTCTCTAAAAAGTAGTTGATTGCGTGTTACTTTCTAAATCCCATGTCAACCTTGGCCAGTTAAAGGGTTAGTTCACCCAAAAATAAATATTCTGCCATTATTTACTCATCCTCATGTCGTTCCACACCTGTACGACCTTTGTTCGTCTTCAGAACACAAATGAAGATATTTTTAATGAAATCCGAGAGCTTTCTGGCACTCCATTCACAGCCTGCCACATTCAAGGTCCGGAAAGGTAGTAAAGACATCGTTAAAGTAATCCATACATGGAAAAAAACATAATTTACCACATTTTTAACAAAATAATGTTATCCAAATGTCTGTAAGGGTACTATCTGACAAATATAAATATTTTTTAAACTATCCCCCCAATGCGAAGAAGATGCACATTTTTGCTTCCTTTTTATCTATTCACTTTGAATTACCATTGTGTATGGAATGTGTTATAAAATTGCCTTTCCAAAGCATGTTCATGGAACAACGCATAAGTCAACACGACACGCATGCTTCATAAAGAAAGTGGTAAATTATGTTTTTTTGGCAAACAAAGCAATCACATCGCATAAAATTGAGGCTAAATCTTTGAAGTCCCATAGATGACTTTAATGAGGTCTTTACTTCCTTTCTGGACCTTGAATGTGGTAGTTGCATTGTGGTAGTAAAAAGCTCATCAAAAAGATCTTAATTTGTTTCGAAAATTACCAAACTAACCCTTTAATCATTACAAGGATACACATATAACTGCTCTTTTAATTCTTTCAAATTAACAAAATACAATTGCATAAATTATTCTTGAACTGACCAGAGTGTGCAAATGGAAAAGGTTACATTAAAAACATACATTTTAATGTTAAATCAACTATTGATTTATATAGAATTGTTCTAGTCTATCCAGTATTTAACGCAGTTATTATCAAGTAACTGTAATTAAATTACATCAAAATTAAGAGTAATCCCTAACGTTTTTGAAGAGATAATTCAATTACAGTGATTAGATTTCTTAATTAATTACACTGAACACTTGTAGTGTCATTCCTAAAGCAGTTATTTAGATGTTTGACTAAAACATGCCAAACATTTTTATCTAGCCACTATTGATTTGCAACCTTTTTTTTTTTTTTTTACCTAACCAAAAACTGTTGAGCCCAGAGCAGTTTAGCATCCCACAACAACATTGCTGCACATTTCATATAATACTGGTACAGATGCTACAGATTTCCATTTTATAATGTTTTCATAAACATACAGTTGGCTACAGTCTTAAAAATAAAGTTCATTATTGCCACTGATAGCTCCAAAGAGATATTTTAACATCCTTGGGACATTTACATCACACAAAAGGCTCTTTTAAAGAACCTTTTCCCCTTATGATTATTAAAATGTCAAAAGAGAGACCTTCTTCGAATTCAGGTAAAAAAAAAGCCTTTTGGAACCTTTATTTTTGACTTTAAGGCTCCAAAATATACAAATATTTTTTAATAGTAATAATATATAAAAATAATAACACTAGCAGTTAATAAACAAGAACGTTGTAGTCGGAGCTGTTTATGTCTATGAAGAGACACGCAGGCACTGTGATACTCCGCAGCGGTACGACCCGAACCAGTCTAAAATAGTCGGAATATAAACACTTATCATAGGTGTACCGTAGTGATTCAGGATAAGACAAAAACAAGGTTTGGCAAATGGATTCATGATGTACTCGCTCATTTTTATAATTTCTGTAAATATTGAAAACCCACAAAAAAGGACAGCAGCCTCAACTTTCTAAATATTCATTTCTACATATACAGTAAAAAAAAAAAAAACTATGAACAAAACTTTTACAGTATTTATTAATCTTAATGTTAATCTTAGCATTTACTAACATTTTTAAGATCAAAAGTAATCTGTTAACATTAGTTAGTGCACTGTGACCTTACACGAACATTTTTAGCATCAAGATTAGTAAATGCAGTAAAAATGTTCGCCGTTAGCTCACGTCAGTTAACGCATTAAACTAATGTTAACGAACGGAGCTTATTGTAAAGAAATACCAGTCTTTGTACCATGCATTTAAAAATTATTTTTTACATAATCAACATTTTACAATATGAAATTTAAAATGATAAAAAGAAACCAATTACTACCCGCTCACGGTCTTATAGTCAAGTACTTAAGATGCATGCGTTACGAAACAAGCATCGCACCTACACTGCGGTTAGCAAAGTGTTATGACTAAAAGCAGCTCATTTACTGTAAACCTCTCTTTTATGCACTCGCAAACCATTTTAAACCCAAAAAACATGAAATGAAAAATGCATCTGCACTGCTTCGGTTTTAGGCTAATGCTACAATGTTTGTTTAATATCAAAGTTAATGAGTTCCATAATTTGCATCGATTTCAATAATATTATATTTGGAAACTCTGAAAAAAAAAAACCAACAACCATTTCAACAAAGAAGATCGAATATATTCAAACTAATAAATCCACATCAAGTACAGTTATATCAGTTAGCATTTAATCACTTTGACACATGCAATAACATGTTAATAACACCATGAAAATACTTGTACCAAGCATGTTTACACGAGGAACACAACCGAAACAAGCCTTGGTTTTAAACGATCCTCAGCAGTTTTCTTTTGAATTGTATGAAATGGTGTACAAACTTTCAATTCAATTAAAGAAAAAAAATCTAATCAAATAAACAAGTTTAGAAAACTTACCAAATATCTCTGCTTTGCTAAAGACTCCAACAGTCTCCCTTGAAACTGCGTCAAACTTCCTGCCTCATGCAAAGGGTGCCCTTATTTATAGAGCAACGTGTGAAATCACTCATGCAAGTACAGACAAGCAAACTCGCGCTTGAGTGACATTTCAAAGGATATGAAAAACCCCAACAAAAGCTGCTTGGCGGTTTGAAAATTTATTGGTAACTGCGTACAGCTCTATGAACATTTACACAAGGCACATTACATTACGCAGGATTATTGCAGATGTTTGCGTGGAAATGAAACATCAGTCATGACGCATCAGTGAAGCAACAAGTCCCATCTTGTGGTTCAGCGCTTTTTGTCCCCCTTTTTCATTTCCTTCAGCTTTTTCCTTTTTTGTGTCTGAAGTCCTTTTTCGCTCCAGCGCCTTTCTGGCGTTTCGTAACAGCACGTCCTTTAAACGTTCTCTGTCCGCCGAACTTCTTGCCCGTTTCTCTTTTTTTCTGTCCTCCAAATCTATTGTCTTCCCCCCTTTTATTGCCAAACTTCTTGCCTCCTTCACTCTTCCTAAACCTGTTTTTCCCCTCTACCGCTTTTCTATCCCCAAACCGTTGCCCGCCAGCTTTCTTGCCCCTGTCAGGCGACTTGAAGCTCTTCGCGTCTCGGGGAGGGCCCTTCCCCGGTGACAGCTTCCTCTTTTTGAAGGGTTTCTGTGACTTTCCGGGGCCGCGCTTCCTTTTTGCGGCAGGAAACATGTCTGAGATGGAGTTAAAGAACAAAATTACCACCACTTGCAAATTGTAACAGTACAACTTTGGAAATAATTGGGTATGAAACGATACCTTCGTCTGGTTCTTGTCCTACAGCCTGTCTGTAATAATCCGCTTCGTCCTCAGACTCCTCGGCTGGAGGCTTGTCCTCCTGGTTCCCAGGATCCTCCACTTCATCATCTGACACCTGCCCTTCCTGCTGCCGCTTTCTCTTGATGCCCTCCAAGCTTTTTTTCCTTTAAGAAATGAATTATTACATGCTTAATATACTTAAAAACATTGAATACATAAATATTAGGACCAAATATGATCATTAATATATATATTAAAAAAATTATGTTATAAGCGCATCTTTTTGGGGTATTCTTTTTTTTTTTTGCGCTGAATGCTTGCTTACTGGCCCATCTCAAAATAATCAAAAGGTTTAATGTTTAGGACAACTTTTATGATATTTTTAGTGTGTAATATAGCTGTTTGCACATGACCAACAAAGTTAAAAAGTCCACGACAAAGGCAACATCTTTCCCACAGAAAACACTGCGTTTGTAGTCCTGCCATTATTTCTGTGACAATGTCACAGATTTGTAAATGCCCATCTTCTGGCTGATTATGGCTCATTCACAAAGAATGACGGATAAGTAATTTCCCTATGTTGAGGGGACACAGTTTTTCACTGAAAGAGCTGGACTTCCAATAATGAAGCCATATTTCCCATAGATATAATACTATTTACAGCTGTTCATGGAGCTGGAACCCAATGACGGTAAGGGGTGTTACGTTTCCGAATCACGCTCCAAGTTGTTGACCAATCATAACAGACTGTGCCAACTGACCAATCAGACGCACTGTTTAAACCTTGTATTAAGATGCGTTTTGGTTGAACGGAGGGAGACATATCAGTTTACACCTGGACTTTTTGGTCCACTTTCAACCACTCCTGTCCTGATTTCTATGGGTGGGAAAGTGTATAGGCCTTTTCAGATCTTTTGTCTCAATGGAGGCTTTTCCTGTAATGTTTATGCATTAAGTCAGTGGGTGGAGAGCAGGCGGTATTTTGCGCTGTTCTAACGCATCCGAACACATAAGCGTTTAAACAATGAAAGCTTTTTCAACTACCTTTGGAAGCTCAAAACACTTTAGACACGGTTTACACCTGTATTTAGCATTGTCCACTTTTGATCCAATCAACTAAAACGCATCCAGGTTTAAACAGGGCCAGAGAAACAGCTTTTCGGAAAGGATGCGTTAAAGAAACAGGAACTTATATGGAGCATTTCAGGTTGAGAGTAAAAAGAAGTGCTGCAGCAATGCACTGTATGAGAAAAATAAAGTTTTTTTCTTCACTTCAAATCATGTGAATCTCAAAAAATAAAAACTTGTAAATGAGCATAACATTAGCACTTTAAGGAAACAATAATAATAGCTCACGGTTAACCCGTGCGAGGTTAAGCACATCCCCCTGTTTTAACCACAAGACTGCACCACATCTGGTCTACTCACTTGTTCTGATCACGTTTCTCTTTTTTTAGAGCAACGTTCTCTTCTTGTTTTCTCTTCCGCCGTTCTTTCTCTTTCAGACGGGCCTCCTTCCTGTTAAGCATCTCCTGAAGCTCTTCCTCTGTTTTCGAGACTACAGACAGCACATTTTGGATGAGCTCAGGGATTTGTTCAGTAATGACTAGGTTTAGTTTCTGAATGGCCTCTTACAAAATGTAATACTTACAGATGGAATGATAAAGCACATTTCCTTCTCCCATGCCTTCTAATATCTTCACCAGCTGCAGAGTCATTCTCGGGCCAATCTATATCAGAGCAGACAACCATCATTTTTTAGTAAATAAACTGTTAAACTCCATTGAGCAGCCAAATCAGGCAACATTTTAAAGGACTGGTTCATTTCAGGATTACAATTTCCTGATAATTTACTCAGCCCCATGTCACCCAAGATGTTCATGTCTTTCTTTCTTCAGTCGAAAAGAAATTAAGGTTTTTGAGGGAAAAATTCCAGGGTTTTTCTCTATATAGTGGACTTCAATGGGTTGAAGGTCCAAATTGCAGTTTCTAATGCAGCTTCAAGAGCTCTACATGATCCCAGACGAGGAATAATGGTTTTATCTAGCGAAAGGATCCGTCGTTTTCTAAAAAAAATTAAAATGATATACTTTTTAACCCCAAATCCTAGTCTTACACTAGCTCTGCACCATGCAATACGTTGGAAAGGTAACATGACGCAGTCAAATGGCCAGGTAAAACAATGACGATTTTGAAGTTGGAGGAGAAAATGAGTTTTTCCGTTCTACTGCGGTAACGTGATTACGTAATGCGTGGCAGACCGCAGAGCTAGTGCAAGACGAGCATTTGTGGTTAAAAAGTCTAGACTTTTTTTGTTGTTTTTTTCCCCCGCTAGATAAGACCCTTATTCCTCGTCTGGAATCATGTAGAGCCCTTTAAATCTGCATTGAAACTGCAATTTGGACCTTCAACCCATTGAAATCCACTATACAGAGAAATTTTAATTCTGAAATGAACTAATCCTTTAAGGCATCACAAGTTAAGAGTTTCCTCACCTCAGTTAACCGAACTGCGCTCTGCTGGGAGGCCATGTTCCCACGACCCGAATACACCTGAGGAAGCTCCGTGATGTTGTGATCCCCGTCCTGCTCGGCCTCGCTCTCAGAAAGGTTGACGCCTCTGAAAAGAGTGCAATGGACAAAGAAAGCGTGACTTTTGAATACGTGCTAAAATTACAAATATAAGATGATGCTGATGCATCAGATCGTTTACTTTGAAACATCACTGTTCCATCAATTCTAATACATTTCATCAAATGCATCAAATTAAGAGAATGATCTCCAGCTCATGGAAGACTAACTTCATGAGGAGCTCACTGATGTCCTCCAGCTTGCACATGTTGGGGAACTTCTCCTGCATGAGCTTCTTCACCCCTCGACTCATGCCCACGGGCACCACCTTCAAGCTACTGCAGAAGGACATGGAAAGGGTTAGGAGACATCATAACAAAACTCAGGAGAGAGCATTCGTTATAAGGTGCATCAGTACGTTTACTTTGAAAACAATCACAGCAAAGTCATGTTTAAAACTTTCATCATCTGCACAGTTACTTTGCTACAAAAACCAAATCCAGGCTACTTACTAATGACGAAACTCCACCTCCTGAGACACCGGATCATAATTTAACAGCACGCATCTCTTTATGCAGTTGAGGTTGAGCTGAAAGACAAGAGTTTGATGATCAAAACAAACATGAACCTACTTTGTTCACCACCAACAGGTCAAGAACATCAGCTGGTTGTACACATCACAGATGTCAGAAGACTATACCTGCATCATGTGTGGAGAAACGTTTTACAGCTTTGAGCGAGTTGTTTACCTTGTGTACGTTGATCGAGGGGAACATGTTCTGAAACATGGTGGCCATCAGCTTGATCTGCATGCCCTCTATGCCAAAATTATTCAGCACTAGCAAAGGATGATGGGTAAACTGTTGATCATGCATCCTGTGCCTCTTCAAAGATGAAACTATATCTTTGATGAGTGTGTACTGGAACAAAGAGACGATTTACTTTTAAAACAAATCATTTAAGAAGAGTGCGTTCAAACCGAGACTAGACACATCAGTGCGTTTACTTTGAAAATATATCACTCAACCGTCAAAATATTAAAATGTCATCATTTGTGCCCTTGAATATGAGGAATCAAACAAAAGAGTGCATTTACATACCTTTGCAACACGGAAATATAACGTTGGACCTTTAGGAAGCCGTGCAAGCCTCTGTGGAGGAGGAGTCATTTCAGTTAACATTGATTGAGCTCAAAAACACTGAACAGATGATCCATACATTAACTTTAAAATGGCAGAAAGACATTTACCTTAAAGATTAATGTAGCAAGCCACATTTTGTACCTCATACTACAAAGTCACAGCCTCCAGTGCCTCATTGCTTTTATTAAATAATTTTTAAAAACATTCCTGTAGCTCAAAAAGTAGAGAATGGCACCAACAATGGTTTGACTCCCGGGAAAAGCAAGAACTGATAAAAGGTGTTATTTTAATTCAACAGCTGTTTGCATCTCCTTGTTTTTATGTGCATTTTGAAGCATCACGTTAGAAACAAGTGAATTGTCTAAATTTGCAACAATGTTCACAGACTCGTTTGAAGTGTTTTTGATTTGCGTGAAAAAGAGTTGATGCGAATAATGAGAGATGGAAATGCATTTGCTGAATAAATTCTGATGTAGCGAACATTAAACCCACATGACTAAGCTGTTTCGCGGTTGGTGTTTTATTTACTAGGTTACCAATACCACAGTCCGCCCGAACAACTTGATGGAAATGCATCCAATTAGCATTTTTTTTTTTTTGCGAAATTTGAAAAGATTCTTCTCTTAGTCAAACACAATCAGAGTTACATTAAATAATATCCTGCCTCTTCCAAACTTTATACTGGGAGTGAATGATACCAGAGATTTTGAAGGTCAAAAAAAGCGCATTAAAAGTAATCTGTCCGGCACCAAGGGGTTAATAAAGGCCTTCTGAAGTGAAGCGTTTTTGTAAGGAAAATATACATATTTTTAACTTTTTAAACTATAATCACAGGCTTCCGATAACGGCCGTACACGAGTCTGGTTCTGGCGGAAGAGGGACCTCTGACCCCACGCATGATGAACGTATTAGCGCGGAGGACAGCGCAAAACTACATACCGGTCATGAATTAGAAGTCTAAAATGAGATTATTTATTTGTTTTTTGAGAGAAATGTCAGAGGATTTTGATATAAGAGAAGAGGACCTTGAGTTTGTTGCCCAGCCCTATATGTTTGAACCACGAGAGACGTCTTCTCTCACCAGGGCTTACGCTACACCTACATCATGTGTTGGTTGGGTTAAAGGTCACTCTTCTGCCGGAACTCGACTCGCATAAAGAATACACGTTACCGCAATCCAGGGATTATAGTTTATAAGTTTATAAATATATGGATATTTTTCTTACAAAAACACATCGCTTCACTTCAGAAGGCCTTTATTAACACTGAGCCACATGGATTACTTTGATGATGGATGGATGCATTTTTTGGGCTTCAAAATCTGGGATACCATTCACTAGCATTATGAAGCACCAGAATATTATTTCAAATAACTGATTGTGTTTGGCTGAGAGAAAAAAACACCAAGGACAGCTTGAGGGTGAGTAATTAATGGGATATTTTTTTACATTTTGGGTGAACTACCCCTTTAATGCAAACTTCCAGTCAGGGGCGGAGTTTAAGCAGACTAAATGATTGGAGAAGACCTGGAAACATGGGAGGCATTTTGACCAAATATGAAAAACAGACAGGTGACTAAGAGTAACATAAGATTAACAATGTGCATGTAGAAAGCGGACAGTGTGAAAGTCGGAGTCGTAATGCAAATACACTCACCATGTTTACACCACTTTCAGTTTTGGTAAATATTGAGAAGTGCGTGACTCCGATCGGTCCGGCCACCGCAACGAAATCTTTCAAGACGTTTTTCTTCCGCACCTGCAAAACATGTCAAGGGTTTCAATGTGTATTTACGTGACTTTAAATGAGGTGAGCAGCAGTATTCGCACCTTTAAAGATCTGGCAGTGTACGGCTCCATGACTCGTCTCATGTCCAGCACCAGCTGACCGACATTCTTGCCGATCTGTCCGCGGTGGAACACGAAGGTGTGCGGCACGGTGGAGTAAGACTCATCCGCCAGGAGGCTGGAAGCCTCGCGGGCTTTCTTCTGGTTCTTAGTCTGATGAAAACAGACATGTAACGAATAAGTCTGTATCTTTATCACTTTATTTAACCATCACTGAAATGATCTTACTGTCACGCAAACGAAATGTACAGGCATTGCACACATTAAATTAGCCGTCTCAAGTTAAACACATACCTTTGCTTTCCCCATTCCGTTTTAACAAAAAAAAACAATACAAATTTTCAAGCCGAGAAGAGAAAACAAAACCTGACTTGAACGCGAAAATCTTCGCTAAAACATTTCACATGGCTTGTAAACTAGCGACCATCTTGAAAGTCCTGGAACTCTAACCATGTGGCGTGGTTGCGCATGCGCAGAGGCAGCGTACCACACGCTGCGCGCACGATGGACGTTTGCAATGACACGCGCCGTCTCTTGGATGGGATGAATTACTACATATTCTCACATTGGTGAGTCCAAACCTGTACGCTGTTGCACACAAAAGAAGATGTTGGTTAACAAACAGTTAGCCACGAACTTCCATAGTAGGAAAAAAATGGCTACCGTTAACTGTTTGATTTCCAATATTTTTCTAAACATCTTTTGTGTCCAACAGAAAACAAGAAACGCATACAGGTTTGAATGAGTTGATGTGAGTCGTTTATATATACATTTCTCTTACTCATATAGGCCTATTTTGTTAGACTTCTTGGCTGTGCCCATGCCCGATTAGGTTTTAAATGTCCCGTATGATCTTAAATTAAATTTAAGGAAATATCCACGGCTAATCCCGGATTACTTTTATTCATTCTCATTTGATCACTTTAAAAGGGTCAGTATTGTCATCTCTCTTTTTTCTGTATTGTGTTTTGTTTAACTCGTAATCATTCACATCTCACACTTTTTCTGTGTGTTTCTTTATCTTAGTTTACTTTGTAGGGTTTGGAAGTGGGGTTGGAGGATAGAAAATATCATTAGCTCGGTTTTACAACCATAGGAGTCAATAGAAAGTCCCCACTATGACAGAATTAACATTACAATTCTGAATTTCAAAAAAAATAATATAAGTAATCATGTCAATAATCATGAATTTTAGCAATTTCCTGCACATACTGTAATAATGGTGTCTTGTTAAAGAAATTTTTATATACACATTGTACATTCACAGTCAATCTGAGGGAAGGACGGGGTCACAGGAGTGAAGGAGAGGGAGGTGCGTGTGGGACAGGCAGCGTAGGACCAGAGGGGAGGGGGCTGCTGTCATTAGGATGGTTTGTAATTACACTCTTTGTTTAGAGAGCCTCTGACAGGAGCTGATTTTCCTGCTTTAAAAGTTTACTGTCAGTCTGGGTGTCTCCCACTCCCACATCTGCCTTTGAACATCTCCACTGAAGACCAGGCGGAGCAGCGACCAGACATCCACTGCCTCAGTCATCATGTTCAGTTATTAACTGTAAAGGCCATGCTTGAACCGTGTTTCTCATTATGATAGTGAGTTTTCATTTATATTAGATTTTTTTGTTGTTGTTGTAAAATGCACAGATCAGAAGATATTGTTTGCATCGAGGACAAGGAAATGAGTTAAACAAAACCAAAAACAAAAGAGAAGATCATTGGTGATACAACTAAGGAGGTAAGAGAAATATTTGTTCAAAATGTGTTTTGTTTTTTTCATAATCGTTGTTATTTTTTCCATTCTTAAATAAATGATGCGTCCTTCTGTTGGAATTACTTGTTACTTTTAATATATATATATATATATATATAGCCTATATATTATAGTGCTGGGTAAATTACTAGCATTTTGTAGTCAGATTACTGATTACATGACAAAATTTGTAGTTAGTAACATAATCCAATACTAAACACAGTTTAGTAATCTGACTACTTTTTGATTACTTTTACTTTTAGATTACTTTTGACCAAACTCGTTTATTAAATTGAATTGGATAATCTTGCTTTTTGTCTACTTGCAAAGAGAAAGAAATATATTCTTTAGCATATATCTATATATATATATATCTATCTATCTATCTATATATATATATATATATATATATATATATATATATATATATATATATCAATCAATCAAAACCATGAATTGCATTTAAAATGTCAGGGCTTCGTGGTTCGTGAAGGAATTGCAGGGAGTTTGTGAGTAATGAAAAGCTTATGATTAAATAAATCATAAAAATCTGAAATGAAAATAAATCATTTTAAAATAATAAAAATTATAATAAATGTGTTTGAAAGAAAAACGCCTTCCGAAGACATGCAATACATGATAAAATTACTTACCGAGTGATAATTGAAATAATTCATGTTTAAACTTTAAAAAGACGAATTAGGGAGAATCACTAAATTATGAATGATTTTTTGCCATTTTGTGAATAATATGCAATCATGTATTCAATAATAAAGTATCTGTAGTCTGATTACGAGTATTTTAAAATGTAATATAATCTAATAACAAGTACTTAATTTCTGAAATCTAATTATGCAAACCAGATTACAAGTAATCAGTTACTACCCAGCACTTTATATGTATGTATATATATGTTCTGAACAAAACAGTTCTTTAATAAATGAAATTTTTTCAATATATATATTATGATATTTCACACTTTGGAAACATTTTCTTAACATTTTAACACACTTTTGGTATTACTTTTTTTTTTTTTTTTAAATGAGAATTATAATTCCATAGACATCAATGGTGTTTTTAGTTCTTTTGTTTAGTTGTTTTTATTAGTTGTCTCGGTCAATGTTTAGACTGTTAATTGCTTATGACATTTATGATGTGTGCTAAAGCTGTCATTTTCATCGGTATTGACTTTAGCAATTGATTTTGAAGATCAGATGAAACGATGGGTTGACTCAGGCTCTGTTTCTGTTGACATGCTAATTAACCCAAGAAAAGGCAAAACTCTGCTTTACCCCCACCATCATTAAACAGAAGCATCTGGCATGCATCAAAAACTGCAGGCCTCTTCAGTTCCGTTCATGGCTGATGCAGTGGATGGTTACAGTGTTAAATGTAAAAAGTTACATTGTCTATCTGCTTTTAGCTCAGATTCAGTCTAAACATTGAGTTACTAAAGAGTTACAAAAGAAAAGATGTTTCAATATTGCATTTAAAATGAAGTCAAACTGTATTTACAGAGTTCATTTTAGATTTATGCTTATGTAATTTGCTAAGACTTTGCATTATTTGTTTGTTAGGATTTTATTGGACAGTTTCTTGGAACAGTGGCACACTTATGGAGGATTCAGTGACTCGTGCCTTGGTTCTCCTGCTGTTTTTTGGTGGGGCCTGCTTTGTAGAGGCCCACAGTGACGCCTCTAACGCAGACACCTCCAAGGGTGATGATGGCAGTCACAAAAGGCCTTCTCGAGCATCAGAGAATAAGCCGAACCGCTGCTCCTACACCTTCATCGTGCCTCAGCAGAAGTTAACGGGGGCACTTTGCGTGAGCACCGAGACTTCCCGCGTCAACCGATCCGAGATGGCGTCCCTGCGCGCACTTCTGGACCGGCAGCAGGAACAGTTGGATACAATGCGCGGGCAGCTGGAGCTGGAAGGCGCACTGGCCAATGAAATGAGAGTTCTGCGCAGGGAGAGCGTTAACACGAACGCCCGCATCACCCAACTCTACGCCCAACTGCTGAACGAGATCATCCAGAAAAAGGATCAGGCTTTGGAGCAACGGCGGCTCGAGAGTTTGGTGCTCAATGTAACATCCCAGGTAGCATTTCCTAAAAAAAAAAGGTTCAAAATGAAAATTATCCCATGATTTACTCACCTACAAGCCATCCTAGTTGTATCTTCTTTCAGATGAACACAATCAGAGATATTTTTAAAAATATCCTGGCTTTTCCAAGCTTTATAATGGGGCCCCCAAAGTGCATCCATTAATCATAAAAATAATCCATACGGCTACAAGGGGTTAAAAAAGGCCTTCTGGGTTTTTGTAAGAAAAATAGCCATATTTTATATGAATTATAATAACTAATGTCAGAAGATTTCATTATAAGAGAAGAGAAGCTTGAGTTTGTTGCCCAGCACTATTTGTTTGAACTGTGAGAGGCGACTAGCGCAGATGAAATTTCTGTCCCTCCATAGACAGCTACGCAATTGCAACGTTGCAGCGTAACACACAAATATGAACCTTATTGGTTACGGGGTACGTTTGAGCTTCTGGAAGAGGTTTGTTCTCTCGAGTACACTACGAGAGCACATTCAAGTACAATTAAGTGCACTTCTTTTTTACAAGGCATGCATTGACACATTCTTTTTATGCAAAGTTATTTTATATTTGGATTACTCATGAAGTTTTATACTTTTCTAATATTTTGATCACTTTTTGCAACCGTGCAATGGCAATCCGACAGGTGCTTCGGGTGTCCAGCAGTTACAGAGACCTGGAAAAGAAGTATGACACACTCACTTCTCTAGTGCGCAACCAGAGCCAGCTGATCACTCACCTGGAGAAACAGTGCCAGCTGAAGAATCCTGCTAAAGCACCGCAGGTAAGAGTCATCTGAGCTGTCAGCTTTCTCTTCAGTAATAAAAAGGTGAAAATGAAAGTTGTGTGACGTGTGGCCAAGTGTGGGGTCCCGTATTTTGAATTCGTGCTCTGCATTTCACCCATCCAAGTGTACACACACACACACAGCAGCTGGGTTTTTTTGCTGCTTAATTTCCCCTAAACTCACAGGTGCGAAAAAACTGAAAGTGAAATTTCTTATGAATTTCTCTACAGGAAGCCACATCACTTCCGGTTCAACTGACAAGTAGTTTGGTGAATGTGAACACAGAGATGAAAGAAGCTGCCAGCAATGTCCAAAGAGACCAAAGTGCCCCTTTGCACCAGGAACAGAGTCCTCAAGAAACTCTGGAGACGTTTGATGACTCTCCCGGTCAGCCAACAGAAACACCTTTCATCAGTTACCCCGTGACTAAATCTCCAGGTACCATAAAAATCCCTAAAGGCCACACTCTTAAAAGTAAAGGTTCCATAGAAGAACAATTTTTGGTTTCCCAAAGAACCTTTCAGTGAACTGTTCTTAAAAGAACCCTTTCTTCAGTATTAAAAACTTAATTGTGCAATGGAAAGGTTCCATGGATTTTAAAGGTTCTTCAATTTCAGTAAAGAACCTTTTTTTCAAATAGCGTAGGGTGTAGCTGGCATTGCTATGTTGTTGAGAAATGTTTTGACTGGTTTTTAATGTGTTGCTATGCGATTTCTAGGGTGTTCATGGTGGTTGCTAGATCTTACTGACTTAAAGGGATAGTTCTGTCATCATTTACTCCCCCTCAAGTTGTTCCAAACCTGTACGAATTTCTTTGTTCTGCTGAACAGAAAGGAAGATATTTGGAAGAAAGTTTGTAACCAAGCAGATCTCACTCCGCCATTTCCTACCATAGTAGGAAAAAAAAATACTATGATAGTCAATGGGGGGGGGGGGGGGAGATCTGCTTGGTTGCAAAACATTCTTCAAAATATCTTTTGTGTTCAGCAGAACAAAGAAAATCATAAAATCATACAACTTGATGGGGAGTAAAAGGATGACAAAAAAAAAAAGAAAAGCCCACTCAATGTGGTCCCTCCTTCCATTTATCACCCACCAAGTGAAAATCTCAACAAATGCTTAGAAAAGAAACAGCACACCTCGTCTCAACAAGCCACCACATTTGAGGTATCTGAATGTGTTGTGTTTCTGAATAAATCGTGTCTGCAGTACAAAGAGTGCTGGAAAAGCTACACACCAAAGTTTAATATTTAGTCTTTGCTCAAAATTCTAACAAAGTATAAGCTGTTAGTCACAATCAGGGCTGAGTAGGTTACTTTTAAAATGTATTTCACTACAGATTACAAAATTCATGCTTTAAAAAGTCATTTGGAACGTATTTCGCTACATTACTCAAGTTTAGTAACTTAATCTAAATACTTTAGAATACTTTGGAATACTAATAAGTTTTTATCTCACAATTCTGACTTTTTCCCTCGGAACTGCGTGATATAAAGTTGCAATTGTGAGTTATAAAATCTGAATTATGAGATATAACCTCACAATATTGAGAAAAGTCAAAAATATGAGATATAAACTCACAATATTGAGAAAAGTCAGAATTATGAGATATAAACTCACATACTAAGTTCACAATTGCAAGAAAAAAAAGTCAGTATTCCAAGTTTATATCTCCCAATTTTGACTTTATAACTTGCAATTGTGAGTTTAAATCTCGCAATTCTGAGAAAAAGAAGTCAGAATTGTGAAATCAAACTCACAATTATAAGGGGGAAAAAACACATTGTGAGAAAAAGTTGCAGTGAATTATAAAATGACTCACAAACAACCATCAGAAAACATGAAAACAGTCGTGGATCATCAGGTCGTGACAGGACAGTTAAATTGACTGTTGGGCAATTTCTTTTTATAAATTCAGTCATTTTGTCTTGTTCAGGACAGTACTAAATACTTAAAATACTTAAAAGTATTAAAATGTTGATGAACAACTTGAATGATGCTTTTTCAGACGGTCAGAGTCAGAGAATCACCAATTGCTGTTTAAATGACATTAAAACTCAAAGTAATCACTTTGGTAATCTACAATACTTTTCAGAAGTAACTGTAATCTGATTACCAGCCATTTCAAATGTAACTGTAATGAGTTACTCAAATTTTGTATTCTAAATACGTAACGAAGTTGCTTGTATTTCGTTACTCCCCAACCCTGGTCACAATTGCCTAAGAAACTATCCGTGTTTCCCATGTGGGAGTTCAGCAGCCGTGCGTGTCAGTGACCTGTAGTCAGGAAGCTTTATCTCAGAGAATTCCAAACAGTGTCTTATCAGAGGTGGTGACCCTCATTAGTCTTCACACGACGCACAGACTGTGAGAGCTGTGTATTAGCACAATTACACACACACTGGCAAGTTAATCACCACCTTTATAAAAGCTTTGTGACACAACCCTTGAATTACAATGCAATGCTTTTGCCTCCACCATCTCGGGTGTGAGATTACAGAACACATGTCGTCTCCATTTAACAGACCCAAATTACAGCCAGCGTTATGGCTGCCACTAAACTGTTTTAAAGCACACTCACGCTGACAATTACAATTGAAGGAAAAGAAGGATTTCGAGTTAGATAATTGTACAAAAATGATCTGTACAGACTGTCTCTCAGTGGTTCCAGTCATCTCTTTAAGTATTTTGATGACTAAAGGGACAAAAATGCCTCCTGGGAAGGAGTTCATCATAATTTTTGTAACCCTGGTTCATTCTTGTGTCTTTGTAGCTCTAATTCTACAACTAAATCTGTTATTCTTTAAATGGTATTGTAGGTAAAGTCATTAGACGTGCAACAAAGAGCCTAGATTTGTTTCTACTAGAATTGGTTTTCATGCTTGAATGCTGTGCTTAAAGTGGAAAAATAAAAGTGCCGGTACAGCCAGTGCAAAATGCGTTCCTAAAGATATTCCGTGTATGTAACATGTCAGAAGTGCCAGTACACAAGCAAAATTGGCGTAACGGTAAAGATGTAGAAGTGCCAGTACCGGCCCATTCCACTCGGAGTGTTTATGTCTCCATGAAGCCCCTCCTTCTGAAAGTACAGTGTGCTCTGATTGGTCGGCTGGACAGGTGTGTTGTGATTGGTCAACAGCTTTGAGTGTGTTTCGTAAGTGTTACGCCCCTTATTGTAACTGTGAGGTTAACTACCCCAGATCCCCTAAAGCCCGAAGTATACTTCATTTGGCTCGTACGCATACAGAGGCGTTCAACGCATGCATCTCTCGCTACGAGATACAGCCCATGTAAACATCTTTGTATTCTTTCATGCTAGAGTTGTACAAATGAGGGTACTTTCTAACCTCTCTGCACAATCTGTCGTCTATATAGGCCTCCATCATCGCTTGCATGCGATTGCAAGGTTGCCACCTTGAGGATAAACTAATTACTGCAAAAAAAATATAAACGCGCATACGCGACATGCATGTACAAAGTATGCATGGTTACAAAAATCCAGCGTACTCTTCTGATGAAATTCACGTCACACACATTATATGTTGACCCTCAAGTACATGTAAAAAGTAAAGTATATTTTGGCCTTAAAGAGACATGGTGAGGGTAAGTAATATGAGATGGTTTGCTTGCAACCCTTTTGAGTTCTTTGCGAGTGAAGACTCAGAGGAACCCATACCCCGAGGGGACACAAAAGCTTTAAAACATTTTCTCCATCACTATGCCCCTTTAGGAGCTCTTGTACTTTAATAACTTAACCAGGCCTTGCTTTTTTTTTATCCCGTACGCCTTGGGCGGGAACTATTCGAATGAGGAATATTGTGATGTGTTCAAGAAAACCTTCTTTAAATCTATGGCACTCTAGCATCCTATCTGTTTTTTTTTGAGAGATGATATTAATTTCTAAAGCCAGAAACAAGTAACTTTTTTAAGAGCCAAAAGTTTTTAAAGGGTGTAGTAGGTGTTAGTCTGTGAACAGAATTTGACGCACATGTAGGAGACATACACTGATATAGAAGGCTGAACTGTTATCGTACCTTTGGAGGCTGTGAAATGCAATGCCAAATGAACTTAAAACATTGCAAAATAATTTTGTAACATTATTAAAAAACAACATTATCAACATAAAACATTTTTAGTTTTAATCATTTACAAATAACATGACTCTACAAAAAGAAAATTGTTTTTAGGCTTTAGTTTGTATCTAGAAAATGAGTGATGTGCTGTAGGTGAAATTCTTTGTCTTGTGGGAGGGGGAATTCCTCTATGATGAGCTGATAAATGAACGTCCTGCATTCTGAACCAACAGGCCAGCAGCCCCTGTGTACGTCTGTCCAGCTTATCACTGTTAACTGTAGAGGATCGGTACGATGCATGAAACAAAACACTGGGTAAACTTGATAATAGTTTATTTACTGCCACACATCTCATGTATTCGAGACAAATGCTGAATCTAAAGTTATAAACACAGTAACCACCCCTATCCTAACTTCTCTAAAAGTTTCAGATCTGCTCAAGATTTTGTTCAAGCAAAGAGAGCAGGGTAACAATGTGAAGAAATGTAGAGCCTATTACCGAGTGTGTTATTGAGAGTCAATGTGACGTTCACAGTAAGACTTTACAATAAGCTTGTCTCATTTATTCACAGTAATTAATGCATTAGCTTACATGAAATAACAATGGCAATATATATATTTTTAAGCATTCATTCATTCTTTGTTAACATTATTTAGTATAAACCCAATTGTTCATTGTTCGCAGTGCATTAACAAATGTTAAAAAATTGAACTAAAAATGTATTAGTAAATGCAAAAATGAACAAAGACTAAGATTAATAAATAAAACAGAGGTTTATACAGGTTTAGGGTGAGTAAATGATAACAGAATTTTCATTTTTGGGTGAACTATCCCTTTTAAGTAATTTAGTTAACTAATGTTAAATGTACAGTATTACTGTTTTAATCAGTTGATTATTGATTTGATTATACCAATGACTGTGATTTTATGAATATAGACAAGCCAACTAATAACACACAACTTCACAGAATTCATTAAATCCATTGTGGTTGTTTTCCCACCGCAAATGATGTCACTTCCTGGAACAAACTGTATTTATGAACTGTATTTTTGATTAAATAAATGCAGTCTTTGTGAGCATAAGATTTTTTATTTTTTTTTGTTCGAAACTTTTGACCAGTAGTATACATGATTGAGATGTGAATATGTCTCTTTTAAAGGGCCATGGCATGACTGTCATCATGTGCTGGAGTCAGGAGAAAATACCAGCGGCATCTACCTGTTGCAACCACGCAACACTAACCATCTGCTGCAGGCCTGGTGTGACCAGAGCAGAGCTGAAGGGGGCTGGACCGTCATTCAGAGGAGACAGGACGGCTCAGTCAACTTCTTCAGGGCCTGGGATCAGTACAAGGTGCATGAGACAAAACACTTGGTAAACTTGACAGTATAGAAGTTGTCTTGCTTCACTGCCATTCACGAATGCTCTCTCAAGTCCTCATGGGATAGTAAAGTGTACATTAGATGCCCACTTCAGGTACTTTTTGCCTACTGATTTATGAAAACTGAATTTGGACATACTTATCTTTTCACATTCCGTTTTTTATTTGATAGTAGGAAAGTATGCATATTCAGATGTAGCTTTGCGTTTCTGAATGAATCAGTGATTTTGAATAAATCGTTTGAGTGAATAATACAATGACTCACTCATTAAAGACAATCAATTTTTTAAGTCCCTGAATGAATTGAATGAATGAATCAATGTTTGAATGAATGAATCAATGACTCACTCACACTTATCGCTGATGCTAGTTGCTGAAAATCAGAGCCAGTCTGCAGATTTTAGTCATAACTGATGGTCTCAACCCTTGCGTTTCGCATTTGTGTGACATAATGCCACTCATGAACAAAACAAATCAGTATTTTTAATACACAAAATGTACTTTTTAATGCAAACAAATACATAACTATTTCCTATGCACAGCAAGGCTTTGGGAATCTTGATGGAGAATACTGGCTGGGTTTGGAGCACCTGCACTGGCTCACCTCTCAGGCCACCTACAAGCTGCGAGTAGCTATGGAAGACTGGCAAGGACGACAGGTGTTTGCGGAATACGACAGCTTTCGGGTGGAACCGGAGAGTGATTGGTATCGTCTACGATTAGGCAGTTACCAAGGCAGTGCAGGAGACTCCCTCTCTTGGCACAACAATAAAGCGTTCACCACTCTGGACCGTGATAAGGATGCCTACACAGGTGATCAGTTGATTTTTTCCCCTCGCCTCTTTTTTTTTGTCCTTAAAAACTATTTTAAAAGCCAATCTTCTCTGTCCTGCCTAGGTAACTGCGCTCACTACCAGAAGGGTGGTTGGTGGTACCACATGTGTGCCCATTCTAATCTGAACGGTGTGTGGTACAGAGGCGGCCATTACAGAAGTCGATATCAGGATGGTGTGTACTGGGCAGAGTTCCACGGAGGCTCGTACTCCCTAAAGAAAGTGGCCATGATGATCAAACCCGCCTGAACCAAAACAAACCTTTTCTACACAAAGATGTGACAATGAGCACTAAATGTTCTTGTGGAGCTGCAGGTTATTTCATTGCCCATATAGTATTGAAGTTTTCCTAATGTTGTTAGAACAAAGACATGATTTGAATTTGTCTGATGCAGTTTTGTATTTTGGTATATTTGCATTGGAGTTCAAACTGTCCTTTATAAAATGTACATATTTTTAGTTACTAACAGAGTATCATCCAGACTTCTATTTTTTTTTTCCCTTAATTCCTTGAAATAGTTTTAGTTTTATTACAGTATTCATTTTAAAAACTTCAATTTTGTATGTATTTTTGCATCATATTATTTTTTAAAAGCATTGCCTCATACTTGTGGGTTTCTTCTTGCTAAATGGGACTGCGTTTGAAAAGGATTTCCTGTTCAGTAGCCACCTTCTTAGATGCACGACACTATGCTTTTCATAGTTGGAAGATGATAAATTCTTAAAAACCTAAATCCTTTTCCACAGCATCTATCATTCATTATCATTCATCATTCATTCATTCATCATCTTTATCATTACCACTTCATAATTGCGTATCATTTTGTTTGTGCCGACAATGCTTCTGCTTCAACAGTTGATAGGTCTCTTGCTGATCTTCATCGCTTATGGCGGTAAGTTTTCACCATTTTGTTTTTTCTGAGTTTCTTTCTCTGGTTCCAAGCATCTCTTAAAATATTTTGATAGCTAAAGGCCATAAACACCTCCTAACATTGTGTTCATAATAATGTTTGTAACTCAGTGTCTTTGTAGGCCAAATCTGCTTTTCTTTAGATGGTCTCATAGATGATGTTGGTAGAGTTGGATGTTCATTTAAACGCTATATAAAATGTTTTAAAGCTCTGGCATTGTGCAAGTGTTCCATCTGATTTTATTTGAGAGGCGATATTAATTTCTAAAGCCAGATATAAGTTCCTTTTTTATTTGCCAAAAGAGTTTAGAGGGTGTGCTAGTTCAGTCTCTAAACCGAAACTGAAGCACATGTGGGCAGTATAGCAAGCAGGTTTCACACTTCTAACGCCCAAAAGTTTAACACATTTTGAACGTTGTTTGGGTGTGAACATATGAATGAGAATTTCATGTATAAATACTTTTATAGAGACTGAATTATTGATTTAATTAGTATGTAGACATTTTTTTTAGATGGATGCAGGTACTTTTGTCTTTTGAATGGCTTTTATGGCATCGCTGACGGTTGGTAGGTGGTTGTTTTCAAGCTCAAAAAAAATATACCGCAACTTTCCTTAACAAGCCACATGATTTGTCAGTAATGTTTGTTGGATATTAATATCCCTGAACTGCAGGATCAGTTACTTACCAAAGAGTAAAATTTAAGAGTATATTGGTGGTTTGTTCCATAGTACGAGCAAAAGAAAAAAACAATCTTAACATCCTTAACAACCACTGTAAACACAAGAAACCACTGCACACAAAACGACTCTTAGTGCCACAGAGTGAGAGAATGATGACACATTTTTAGATGATCTGTCCCTTTAAGGTATGTGTCCGTGTGTGTCGAATTTGAGGTTTTCACAAAAAAATAGTTCATTAAACGCTCGTCTAGCAATCCCAATGCTCAAAATAGCAATTAATAATCTAACAGCATATACTTGTACGTTTTCTGAGAGTAGTACCTTTCCTTTGACAATGAAAAATGCAGTTTTTCTCTGCTCGCTTTTAGCCGTCTGGCACTTCCCTCAGCGCAGCATTCCCACTCTGTGAATATTCATAGCGATCCTGATACAGGCAAGTATGATATCCTGAATTCCAAAATAAAAGCCTGTCTGAGTAAATGGTTGGGAAAAAGGCCTAAGTTACGGAGCCTCGCACATGACATGCAAGAAAAACAGTAAATTATTAATTAATCATGCGCATGATATACTCTCTCTCTCTCTCTCTCTCTCTCTCTCTATATATATATATATATCTCTCTATCTCTCTCTCTCTCTCTCTCTCTCTCTATCTATATATATACTCTCTCTCTCTCTCTCTCTCTCTCTCTCTCTCTATATATATATATACTCTCTCTCTCTCTCTCTCTCTCTATATATATATATCTGTTTTGTCAGAAACTAAGAAAAGTCCTAGTTTCCACTTCACACAGTGTCAATTTATTGTCAAAATTACAAAATAAGAGCCCCTAAAGGTTTTACATGCTGTTATGTCTACACTCAAAAAATGTATAAAGTCCTAGTTTCCACAGATCAATTTCACCTCAGATGGAGAGTACACCTTCTCAGAGTGTCAACTACATTGTTTCAGGACATTTTGATGTTGTATTCCAAAATAAGAGTCCCCAGACCTCGTGTTTATATGTCTATACATTCAGGAAATCATAAAACAAAAAAGTCCTAGTTCAGAATGTCAAAAAAACATCTGATATGTAACATTAAATTAGATCCGTGTGATACATGTTTTAATAGGTAGGCTGTCTGTTTCATTAATGTTAATTGAACTATTGTGGAATCATGGAGAAAAAAAAGTTGAATATATTGTTTTCCCTGTAGATATAGGTTTTGACTTTGGTGGTATTGTATTACCAGGGATTTTAAGGTATGGTTGCTAGGTGATTTTGTTTTCGAAACTTTAACTCGATTTTTCTCAATTCACCCTTCGCCGGTAGTTTGATTGACAGATGATTTAACCAATCATAACGGCGAATCTGCTATTTTGTCTGACAAAGGGGCGTTAGTAGATTAATGTTGGTGGACTTGAACTTGAAAAATTGTGTGTACTCACGTCTTTCTGCACTTGAAACAACATTCCTTCTGATGTTCATTCATGTTTATTTGATGCTATAAATGAAATAGTATGAAGAAGATGTTGGTTCACGAGCCGCTTGAAGGAGCTCCAGCGATCTGTCACGACACATTAAAGAGACACTAGACGCTATTTATTGATTAAACTTCTTTAAAAAATTACAATATTTGAAATTTGAGACTTTGTTTCACATCAAAAGTAATCTGTTCCGTTGACGTTTTGTCATTTGCTCCGCAATGTATTTTTCACTGCATGAGAACATGATGTGTGGCGTAAGAGCACATGACTTGTCAGACGTAGCAACAGTAACTAAAGGGGGCGGGTCTTTGTGAAGGGTCAATTGACTTTCTCAAAATTTACTGTATCGCTCAGTCTTTTTTTGGTGGATTCAAACAAATCATACAATAACAACTCATTTTAAAAAAAATGTGCTCATTGCAACTCCTTTTGGCAGCACGGGCCACATATATTATTGTATATTAATCGCACCTAACGTTAAAGTTTTTAATATATATTTTTATTGTAATAATTTCACATTTAAGCTCCAAATTAGTGTAGAAAAAACATTAAGATACATAGATTATTTTTTATTAAAGCTACAAAAGTTATTCAGGGCAGTTAGTGATTTTATTTTTCTTTTGTTCTTTGATTAACATTAAAAAGTTAGTTCACCCGAAAATTAAAAATATCTTAATTTGTGTTCTGAAAATGAACGAAGGACTTAGGGGTTTGAAATGACATGAGGGTGGAGTAATTAATGACAGAGATTTTTAAGAGAACTAACCATTTAATGACAGGTTTATTAGGCTGCTGTGGACTTTAAGACCTGCCACACATGATGCAGATCTGCTTCCTATTTTCTCAACTCTTTTTGACTCATTTAACACTCCGCTTACGAGGATACATGACAAAACGGGTGTATTTGTTTTTTGGAAAAAAAAACGTATGAGTTAACTTTGCAGGAATAAAATATGTACACCAAGGAAACACACACCCGGAGCAGTGGGCAGCCATTTTTGCTTTGGTGCCCAGGGAGCGATTGGGGGTTAGGTGTCTTCCTCAAGGGCACCTTAGTCATTTCCTACTGGTATTGAGACTCAAACCCACAACCTTCAGGTTACCCCTGAAAATACAGGCGTGCTATTCGTCTTTGGGTAAATACAAGCCACACAAATAAAACATAAATACTAAATTCTAGATGTTTATCAGATTTTGTCACATCAAGCACAAAGAATTGAGTCTGTAGCAAAGTCAGTTGAGCAACATCAAGTAAATGTTCAGTTAAAATTTTCTTTTGCATCTTTGCTAAATCTTTATGAACTCTAATAAAACTACTTTTCAAATAAATATTTTCTTTGTGCTCTTCTGACAGACGACTGCCCCATTTTCTTCATCCCTCCTGAGGTGGTGGTTGAATATGAAGCTCAATTCTCAGTGAACTGCACCACCGGCATGACAGACGATTTTGGCTTGAGTTGGAATGGATATAATGACACAGAGAACACAAATTTGATTGTCAAAAGTGTGGATATTGTGAAGGACTGGGAGATGCAGCTAACCTGTTACATTCATTCCAATGAAACACAGTGTTCACAGAATCTCCCAGTTATTATTTACAGTGAGTGTTTTAATCTCAAATCATGCAAAACAAATTATTCTCTGGAATATGCTCTGGACTGTGGTGTTGATATTAATACCCCTAAAATCTGTTCCACAGAGACTCCAGACAGGGTGTCCATCATCCCTGTGGATCCCAACAGACCAATGATGGAGGGAAACCAGTATGAGCTCCAGTGTGACGTTCTCAATGTGGCTCCTGCTCAGTTTCTCACTGTCAAATGGTACAAAGGATCGACTCTAGTGAATCAAACCAACTTCAGTGACACCACCAAGACTCCAGTGAATAAAACAGTCACACTCCTGATCCGTCCAAACAGAGCTGATGATGGAGCTCAGTACAGCTGTGAAGCAGAGCTGGACCTGGGAGAAGAAGGACCTCAACCTCCACCTAAAGTCACATCAGATCCTCTCAATATTAATGTAAATTGTAAGTAACATCCGTCAGCTTCTTTTATTAATCTTTTAAGAACATCAGATCAAGCAGACTTTTAGTGGTTGTAGCACGACTTACCATGTGACACAATGGCTGCATCCGAAATCACATACTTCTTTACTATATAGTAGTTGAAAAACAGTATGGAATAAAAAGTACCCAGAAGACCCACTTCTTCTGATGAGATTCACCATCCCATGAGTCCACGGGAGAGGAAATTGTGAATGGCAGTGAAGCGGCGCAACTGACGCTGGTAGATCATGTGATAATGACATCATGTCAGATGTACTGTAGTATGTTATTACATTCATACTACACACTCATACTACCGCATATAGAACATACTTTTTTAGCAGTCGTGAAGTAATTACTAAAACACAGTACCTACTGTCACAGCCAGTGTGTGACCTTTTTGTGTCAAATTTCTAAATTTGTGTAGTTTTATCTGCATTTGACCCGTTCCAAAAATCCCCTTTTACAAATTTGAGAGGATTTTGATATTGTTGTTAGAATACATTTAGGGTCTCTGTCATTTTCATATGAAATTTATTGCTATGACATTTATTTCATATTTTATGACAAATGATTATTTTCTTGTTCAAGTTAAACATATAAGGCAGTGTTAAATATTAGTAGTAATATGAAAGAGACTTGTTCCCCATATCATTTTGCTATATGAAATGCAAAAACTTTGAAGCTCAATAGAGGGCTTTCCCACCTTGCGTTTTTTTCATTCCACTTCCCAGCAACTCATGTTTTTAAATGAGTTCTGTGTAATTGACCGTTCGTAAAGACTCGCCCCCTTTAGTTACTCTTGTTATGTCCAACAATGCGCTCTCATGCCACACATCATGTCCTCACGAAGTGAAAAATACATCCTGGAGTAAAGAGGACACTGACAACACATTGACAGACAAGACAAAGCAGGCTACTTTTGATATGAAACAGTTTCATATTTAAAATATTGTAATATTTTTAAAGAAGTTTAAACAATAAATAGCGTATAGTGTCTCTTTAATGTGTCATGACAGATCGCTGGAGCTCCTTCAAGCGGCTCGTGAACCAACATCTCTTCATACTAGTTCATTTATAGCATCAAATAAACATGAATGAACATCAGAAGCAATGTTGTTTTCAAGCGTGGAAAGATGCGAGTACACACAATTTTTCAAGTTCAAGTTCACCAACTTAATCTTTTAACTCCCCTGACAAAATGGAAGATTCAGGGTTATGATTGGTTAGATCTCCTGTCAATCAAACTGTCAGCCGGCGAAGGGTCAATTGGCTCCTAAGGCATGATTATTTTTATAGCTCACACTTTGCTAAGGAAATGTGTTTTATCTCTTCTGTAAGCAAATGAATTTAATGTTGGCATTGCCAAATATGCCAAGTACTTTTACATAGTAATGTATAGATATAGATAGAGTGCTCAAACTGATTTGATGACGATTCTCTTTCATTGGTTTTCAGTCACATCTAATCCTGTAGACACTGGATGTCCTCTTCAGTTCACCCCACAGAGAGTTGTTGTGGAGTTCGGTGGTTCTGTGTCAGTCAACTGTAGCACTTCTGTCGCATGAGATGATGGGATGGGAAGCCAGTGAGGGAGATGCTGGCCGCACGGAGAAAGGCAACCTGGTCACATGGAGCTTGTCAGAACTGACAGAATGGGGCATAAAACCATCCTGCTTCTTAAACTATGAGAAATCATGTATTGTATTTCTCCCATTGACTATTTACAGTGAGTTTCTCTGTTGATATTTTTATCTTTTCATTCTCAGAAATGTTTGTAAATTCATGACTATCAGAGTGTGTAAATCTTCCTCCACAGAGACTCCAGACAGGGTGTCCATCATCCCTGTGAATCCAAACGGATCAATGATGGAGGGAAACCAGTATGAGCTCCAGTGTGACGTTCTCAATGTGGCTCCTGCTCAGTTTCTCACTGTCAAATGGTACAAAGGATCGACTCTAGTGAATCAAACCAACTTCAGTGACACCATCAAGACTCCAGTGCATAAATCAGTCACACTCCTGATCCGTCCAAACAGAGCTGATGATGGAGCTCAGTACAGCTGTGAAGCAGAGCTGAAACTGGGAGAAGAAGGACCTCAACCTCCACCTAAAGTCACATCAGATCCTTTCAAGATTACTGTATATTGTAAGTAAACAAAACATTGTTTGTCTCAATTCACTACACATGTAAAGAAGCAAGAAATACTCTTAAAATACAAACCGCTAAGTACGTTCTTATGTTTCAATGTTTTCTTTTTTCTTTTTCAGATAAGCCACAAAATAATCTTTGTAAGGACTGGTCTCCAAAAATAGGGACCTCATTGGTTTTATATCCAGATTTAAATTCTGTTAAGGGCAACCCTCCTCCAGAAATCTCTTGGAGACGCAAATCATCTCTACTCAATGCTTCTGTACCTCTTAACACCAATGACTCTGACCGATACGAAATTACTGCCAGTAATGAACTTGGTAATGCCACGTGTATCATAAACATCACAGTAGAGTGTAAGTGTGATGGTTCTTCTGCATTAAAACCTGATGTTTCATGTCTCTGTTTGTCTTTCTGTTTTCAAATTTAAAAACCATGATCATTTTCTCACAAAAATAGATCCTCCAGAGCTGAACTGCAATGAGAGCTACGATGTAAAAGAGAAAAACACCCTTTAAACATTCTTGTGTAGCTGAAGGACAACCAAAGCCTGATCTCTCCCTCTACAAAAATGGAACAATTATCCAGCTTCCCTATTATCCCACACGGAATGATGGTGGCTGGTATCAATTAAATGCAAGTAACAGACACGGAACAAAGAATTTTAAATTCTTTCTAAATATCCTGTGTAAGAAAAAAATGCTCTTCAATACTGTATAAATATTTCTATTACAAACTTTGCCACTGAAATAAAAAAGACTGCTAACTTTCTACTTCCAACACAGATGCCCCAGTGTTTCATGGCAGCCAAGAGAAGTTTTCTGTGGAAGAAAACAGCAATATAATCCTAGAGTGCAATTCCACTGGTAACCCAGAACCTGATATGTGGTGGAGCTTTAATAAGAAGAACATATCCACTGGTAGGCGCCACATCACCTTTAATATTGAGAGAGCCACGTCTGCCACTGCTGGAGTTTATACATGCAGTGCCACGAATGAATATGGACGCAATGACAAGAACTTCGTAGTGGAGATAAGAGGTTTGGGCTGTGACTATGATATTAATCTGATATTCCCTATGCCATGGGATATTAAATAGTAGTTTTTAGAACAATCTTTTAATTATGTGACATTACGGTTGACGTTCATTCATTTAACCACAAATTGAATGTTATGCTAATGTTTTTGAATGTTATTAGTTCTTCACTAACTGAAACATACATTTTTCTTTTTCCTTTCAGGCAACTCTACAAACTACATTGCCATTTTTGTACCACTGGCTGTTGCACTGCTTATTTTCATCATTGTATGTTTTATCTGTGCGAGGAAAAGGAAAAAATCTACAGGAAGTTATAATGTACAGTTGGAACTGAGTAAAAGAGGTCTGTTAAGCAATGGAGGCGAATCCTTACATTGAACAAAGACGATATATATTGAACAATATGTTCGATAATAAACTGGTATATAGTGTAAAAGCTCATAGTAAAACATGCACTGTATGACTATGTATGAAATGTCAGTGTCAAAGTAGAATCTCTGAGATGATGAAAAAAACTTTTAAAACGGTTATCTTGTCAAATCACGACAAAATGATTGTGTGTTTCTTAAGCTATACTGAATATATTTGCTATAGTTACACAATGTTGTGAGATTATCAAAGCCTAATAGCCTAAGTGAAAAGAAAAAGACCCCTTTGTGGTAAATAACTTAGCCTATCAGTTTTATTTTTCTATAGAAATGTTTATGCATCAATGCAGATGTTGAAAATCATCACCTCAGATTCACGCTTTTAAAAGTAATGGACAGTCTTTAAGCTGGAAATTTGCTTCCCACACGTTTGACAACATTTTCATTTATTTGTTCTTCTTTTTAGAAACTTATGTTTTGATGAGATTTTAGTCTATTGGCCTGTATAGTAATATGCCTGTTTTGTTCTTTTAACAATGATGCAAGAAATGGGAAAAATGCTGTACAAAATGTTTTGAAAAAATATATGAATAATGAAAGCTTAAACTACTTATTGTGTGTGTGTGTGTTTATTTATTGGGCTTAAAGTTCAGAAAGTCCAGAATATTAATTGTTGTAGAGGAATATTCATTTAGCCTATGTATTTCTGGCTTCATAGATCCAAAATATTCACCTTACTGACCATTCTATCATATCAGCTTACAAAATGCACAGTATAAAACAGCAAAATGTTGTTTTGAAGAGTACTGTTAATGATTATTGACGTGTGGTGTTAATAATTTAATAAAGGTCATGACCTTCCCATCTGTTGAAGCTCTCTCACCGTGTAGATCGACATCCAGTCTGAGAGCTGGGAACTGGATCCGGCGGCTCCTTTAAGAATTAGGGATCTGGGAGTGACGCGGCGATGAAATCCAGTTGATCCTTCTCTTGCTCTGCAACGAGAAGTATTTGTGCCACCGCAAAGTAGCTCGCGCTGGAGAACCGTATCGATTTGTTCAGTGCTGCGCGTGAATGCGGGAAAAGGAAATGAATCACTTTCTCTGATCCCATTTTGAACATCTGTTACTCTTGTAAGTTGGGATAACTTTTCAGCCTAGTAGAGTGAAGTGGTAGAAGCTGAACATGGACTGGGGCACTGAGCTTTGGGTAAGTTCGGAGGATAAATTGTTTTGCGTTTCACTTTTCTGTTTTGGAAAGTCCGAGTCCGTTTCAAATGCATCAATGGATTTCTCAATTGAAAACAAGGGCGGAACGTTAATCGTGATTTATGACAATTGTCTTGTTAGCTGGAAGAGAATAAAAGCGTGAAAAGACTATCTGCCACATTGTGAAACAGATTTATGACCTAATTTGTCGAACTACTCAGTTGTCACCATTTTAATTCGATTAAATGTCGCGTTTATTGTGAATATCTAACGCGAAGTTGAGCAGAATCATAGCAACAACAACAACAACTGTATCGCCGTTACCTTCATATTATCAGAGGCGGCCCAGTCTCCGTCTACCGTTTAATATTGATTATATACACTATACTATGCCATATATTATATATGTATGGCTGTGTGTAGATATATATATGTAGGGATGATGTATGTTTATTCAACATGTACGTGAGTGTATATATAAAAATAGCTAATCAACAACTTTTAACCATTAATGCTACTATTTTATGTTTGCTAATGTTTTCTTTTCCAACTCTCAGGCTGTTTGTAAAGTTGTTTTGGCGTTGTTTAGCTGCCCAAATCTTCTGTTTTTAATGCTAGCTGCTTGTTTGTGATGCATAGTTTCTGTTTTTAAAGCCTTTTGTGTGATTTTAACGTTTTCTGTTCATCATTTCGGGGAGTTTAATAAGCAGTTTCTTGCTATGTTTCACTTGACAAAGAGAAGCTCAAGAATGAATGATTGTTATTTAGAGACTCCATATACGTTTAACGTTCTTTTCTTTCTAAAACACAACTCGGCATCAAAGCACTTTCACAAAGGTAGAAGTAGGTTAGAGAAAAAGTTCTGATTGCATCATCATCAGCTGTGTTTCATCCTGCCTGTTTTAGCTCTCCCATTTCCCGGACAGCCGTCACATAATGTCCCATCTGCACAGAGGTTCCCACCTCTTTTGACTGGAGACAGATTTTACACAGACCTTTCCACAAGCCAGCAATGTGCAAATGGAGCGTTGCGCTGAAGTGGGTGGAGATTGTTTGACCTCGTTGCTGTTGCTCCCCTTAGGCCTCTGTCCGCTGTCCCCTTTCCATCTTCTACTGCACCAGCCTAATTAGTTTTGCCCTAATTTTATAAAAACACATCACTTCTCGTCGCTGTTTATTTTGTGGTCCGCTTCACTAGAAAGTTTCCCTTTTGTGTGCTTCTTTTCAAGGGAATGCTACAAGCAACCAGGGAAATTACAGTAGTTTCAGCTTTTTGGTAGGCAGAAGTGAAAGTTGGGGTTCGTGTGGACTTGTAGATGCTCGAGGCGTTCTAGGTGGGAAGGGCATGCGTTGGTTCTCGCAAGTCTGGCTTTGGTTTACCGTCACTCTTAGCAATCTCTCTAATTGGTTTTGTCGGGTTAGTCATTAAGTGCCATTCCCATGGCTGCACTATGGCATCTGCACACTCCTTTGCTGTTAAGCCACTAGCTATTTTCGGCATCTCAGGATTTCAGGTGTTTATCGATGGGAGTGTGGCTGATTTTGTTGTTTTTAGTGTTTGAATTCTTTCTGCATGTCTTGAGCAATTACGCACAACAGGCTCCTTATTAAGTCATTAGAGCATGATGAAGGACAGCGGCGTTTCGCTGTGGAGGCTGTAGACTGCCTCTCTCTCGCTCCGGCTGGGGGAATGGCTTTGAACTGTGCGGAGGAGGAGTTAACGATGGCTGAAAGTACAAGGGGAGAGGTCAAGAATGGACCGGATACAGTGCTACAGATAAGAGGAGTCCTTGTAAATTGTGGCCAGGATTGTTTTCGTACATTTAATGGATGTTTGCCGAGGGGATCTCTGTTGATTTAAAGATTGTAATGATAGCAGTTGGTGTGAAGTTTGATTGAAGCCACCACTGATTAAAACTAGGGGAGTTGTTTCAGTGCATTATCAAAAGTATTGGCATTTTAGTTTTTTGCAAAGTTCGCTGATTCACTTATTGTGGTGTTGGTTTCTAGATTGTGTAAAGTGATTAGATGCACTTAATTGAACAAAAAAAAAACTTAATTAATTACAACCTAAATTTCACTTTTTCTTTTTTTTCGTCCCTGGCACAAAATGACATAGCATAATTTCATTTATCACATCATCGGTACATGGGAAAATGTGAACAAGCTCTAGTCAAGTGAAATCATTCTATCATTCTGTTTGTATTATAAGAACAGACTGATTGATCCATATAAAGGTAGTGTTCTTCATATACAGTGTTCTTGTGTTATCAATGGTTCCCTCCAAAGAAAGATTTGGAGCCTTTATAGCTTTGCATCAAAATGGCCTTGCATGCAAGGAAATTGCTGTAAAGAATATGGTAGAACCATTAACTGAATCATCGAGAACTTCAAGGAAAGCAGTTCAGCTTTGCTGAAGAATGCTTCAGGACACCCCAGAGTGTCTAGTAAGTGCCAGGACCTAGAGGCTAGAGGATCACGTCACCACCAGTGCAGATCTACTACATATCGGAGGAATGTGGGTGTGATGCATCTGTACGCACAATAAGGCCAAGACTTTGGACGACGGCCTGGTGTCAAGAAGGGCAGCAAAGAAGCCACTTCTTTCCAAGAAAAACATCAAGAACTGACCGAAATTCAGCAGAAAGTACAATGACTGGACAGCAGAGTTACGTTCTCGAATGAACTTTCAGACTGTTTGGGAACTCTACCTCTTCCTATGTCGTGCCAACAGTGAAGCATCCTGAGACCGTCTATGTATGGGACTGCTTTTCGTTCAAAGGAGTGGGCTCTTTCAAATTTTTTTAATTTTTTGTGCATTTTCCAGCATGATGGACCACCATGTCACAAAGCAAGAGTGATAATTAAGTGGCTTGGAGATCATAACATGGACATTTTGACCAGTGGTCAATCCTCAAAAGACGAGTTGAAAAGCAGAATCCGCATATTGTGATCAACTCCGAGCATTAATAAGACAAGAATGGATCGCCTTCAGTCAGGATCTGGCCTAGATGCTTGCCAAGAGCAAATTGTTGAGTCTTTGAGCAAGAATCAACACTGAAAATACTGACTCTTTGCATATATTAAACGTTTTAGCCAATAAAAGACTTTTAAGCTTATGAAGTGCTTATCATTGTTTTCCAGCATTTTTGAAACATGTGAAGAAAAGTTCTACAAATACCGAAGCACACAAAACGCACAAACTATCGTAAAACTTTACGAAACACACCAATATGTCACTGCCAATACTTTTGGCCACGGCTGTATATTAAAGGTTTAGTTCAGCCATCTTTCGCTTTTGATTCTTTAAATATATTCTCATCTCTTTTGTCCATCCACACAAATATCTTTATGTACATTTTGAAGTTCAGAAATATTGATTACTGTACTTGGATTTACAGTAGACAGACAAACGTGATAATAGATAATTTTTAAAAAAAAAATCTTATTTTAAATAAGCTTATCCATTTTTAAGGCAATTTAGATATTTTTTTTATTAGAAATAAGCATATTTAACTCCCAAATTCTCAGTAACCTACTGAAATGCAAAAAAGTAAAACACCATTTTAAATAAAATATACTATAGAGTTTACAGTAATGACAATGAGATTATTTTTCACTTTACAATAATGAGAATTATTGTAAAGAATTATGTCACTATCCAAAACAACGGGTATAACCATAATGGGTAATACCATTTTATTGGTGACTTCTTTTCTTTTTATATTTCAAATGTTTGCTGTTGTCTTTGACGTACACTAACAGAAGTTTAGCTTGTGACAAACAACTGCCTGGCTTTGTTTTGAATGAAGTTGAAAAGCGCTCTATATTTGCGAGTGAGTGGGTTGTGAGGGGGTAGGGAATTCTTCTCTTGTTCTATATTAATGGATTCCATTTTGAGGAGAGAGGAGGAGGAGGTGGAGTCAGGACATGGCTTGGCTTGTTAGGAATGTCATCCTAACGGCACCTCCCTCCTTCCCACTTCAAAATGCATATCTCCATCCAGGCCGATGGAGGTAGCATTGAGGGGGTGGGGGACGTTTCAAGATATCATCACTCTCAAATGGTCAGGCCTGTGGTTGAAATGTAACAGAGCGCCCCACCAAATAAGGAACGGGCGAAAAGAGAAAAATACAGCCAAAACCAGGCAGTTTCAATTGTGTTTTCTTGAGAAAATGCTGACAAATGTTTGACAAATTAGTCCCTAGGTCTGTTTTTGTTTTGCTTTGTGCGTGCTGTAGGAAATGGCATGTTATTTTCATAATTTTATTGCGCACGGCTGAAATACAGCAGGAAGTGGAGAAGACTTCCACTTCCTATGTCCTGTCTGCTCTATCACTTGTGGCAGGATGAGTTTAAAGCTCTGAGGAACCCTCTGCCTCCCACAGATAACGTTATGGGGTCAAAGGTGGCGAACAGGCAGGGAATCTCTGGGATATCCTCTGTGTGGGCTTTTATAGTTCATTTATAGCCAACGTTTAGCATTAGCTAACTTCTGATGATTTGTATTTTCGCTTCAAAATTCATAAAAGTTATGAATGATGAACAAAACATGTAAGAATATTAAGCTTTTGTTAGTCACAGACCTTATTTTTTTGTAATAATCCAAAAACGAATTGGAAAATCCCCTTTGGATCTTCCGGTTTGGCCTGCAAAAACCGCGCTTGATGGTGAATGCAGGTTTTGCACCATGAGTTTCTGCAGAAATGAGGCTGGCATCTTGTCTGCTCTTCCCCTTTTTCACTTGCAGTTTTACTCGCTCTCACTTTTGTTTGTGTAAAGTCTCCTGACTCGAATCAATCAATCTAATGCAGGCTTTCTGGAGTCGTAAAACTTATGAAGTACTTTTCCATTTTCATGATTACATGCATTTGGATCACCTGAAGCTGTAGTGTGTATATAATGATGATTTTTACAATTATTATGCATGCAGCTTTTACTGGCTCATATTACATTAGAATCTATACATGGAATATACATTTGTACTTTAAAACAAAATTCATTTCTGCAGGATTTATAATAACTAGAGAAGGAAAAACATTACAAATGGTGAGAAACTTCCCCTCGTAAATTCATAAGAAGTTAAACCTAAAATCTTTATGAACCACAAGCTAAAATTTCTGATTCATCCTTAATACTTCCGAATCAGTCTCTTTTGTTGCCCCATTTTCTAGCATTTTCTGTTCCATATTAGCTGTTTTGCAGCGTTTCAACATCTTGTAGTGTTTTTAGCACTCAGATTTTAATGCTAAACTACATTTGTGAGATGTTAAATGGTTAGTTCACATCCAAAAATGAAATTTTAGTACTCATCCTCATGTCGTTCCAAGTCCAAAAGACCTTTGTTTATCTTCAGAACACACGTTAAGATATTTTTGATTAAATCCTGGAGTTTTTTTTTATGCTCAATAGAAAGCAACAAAATTACGACGTTCAATGTCCAGAAAAGTAGTAAAAACATACTTAAAATAGTCAACTTGATTACAGTGGTTCAACCTTAATGTTATATGTAATAACGACTTGATCCAACAAATTCGTCTCTACCCTGTCATTCTCCTATGCTTTTTTCGTTGCAGCATGTCCATGTTCTACGTCAGAATGCCGACTCTATATTGGCCGGCGCCTATTCATGTAAGCACCATGACACATGCATGTGATGCTGATGCAGGAGCCGGCCAATAATGAGCCGGCGTTTGGACATAGAACACGGAAGTGCTGTACTGTATTCACTGTATCTCTTCATAATATTAAGGTTGAACCACTGTAGTCACGTCAATGCATTGATGCCTTTAATACCTATATGGATCTTGAATGATGGTAATTTTGTTGCTTTCCATGGGGGATAAAAAAAACTCATGGATTTTATACATTTTATGAAATTTTTTAATTTCATTTTGGGGTGAACTAACCCTTTAACAGAGATGTTTGCTTTGCTTATCATAGAAGATGATTGCATCAGTTAACTTTAATTTTAGGGAAAAGGGGTTAATTGTGTGTGTATGTGTGGGTTAAATGATTCCATGATGGTATATATATATATATTTATTTTATCTTTCACGCTCTTATGGAATCCCATCATGGAATCATTGAATGCATTCAGTTTTCATTTTATTTTAAGATTCAAACAGCTCATACATACTTTCTCTAAAAATGTAAATAACCTATTAAACATGAAAGTATTATGCAGCCATTTGGTGATTTAGTTCACTTTAAAATGAAAATTAGCCCAAGCTTTACTCACCCTCAAGGCATCCTAGGTGTATCTGACTTTCTTGTTTCTGACGAACACAATCAGAGAAATATTAATAAATATCCTGACGCATCTGAGCTTTATAATGACGGTGAACAGGAGTCACAAGTATGAGCTGAAAAAAGTGCTTCATCCATTATAAATGTACTTAAAATGGCTCCATGGGGTTAATAAAGCGAAGCGGGCCTTCTGAAGCGAAACAATATGTTTGTGTAAAAAAAAAAAAAAAAAAAAAAAATCACATTTAACAAGTTAAACAATATCTTGCGTCTGCCAGACCACCTTACATATTCTACTTGGAAAGAAAGTGTAAAACTCTCGCAGTTCAAAAAGCTTCATTCTACACCATCTCTATCCAACTTAAGGAACTGACGCGACACCAGTTGTTTTTTTTCCTTAGTAAATTGAATACAGAAGGTTGTCTGGTGGAAGCTAGATATTTTACATTATAACTTGTTAAATATGGATACTTTTTTACCCAAACGCATCGCTTCGCTTCAGAAGGCCTTTAGTAACCTACTGGAGCTGTGTGGAGTACGTTTATGATGGATGGATGTGGATGGAGACACTCATACGGCTCAAACTCTGCCATTATAAAGCTCTGATGCGTCAGGATATTTATTAATATTTCTCAGATTGTGTTCGTCAGAAAGAAGAAAGTCATATACACCTAGGATGGCTTGAGGCTGAGTAAAGCTTGGGCTAATTTTCATTTGAAAGTGAACTAATCCTTTAAAATTGAGTCAAGAACCCTAGGGTTCTATGTAGAACTCTAATGACTGTAGGTTTAAAATCTACATCACGTTAAGGTCACAGGATGTGGCGTAGTGTAACGCTATTGTTCATCAATGACACGTTGTGTCTCATAATTATACATAAGACCGTGTGTCCTGTGACTGGTATACTTGGTTGATTCACCAGTTGCCCGGTCATGAACTCAGAGGCTCATCATCCACAGATTCTTGTTTTATTGCTTAGTGGTGCATGTTTCCACACGGTTCTATTGACAAGGGTTTCTCTAATACATGCTTCTTCTTACAAATATAGTGAACAATACTTAATATTTTTAGATTGAAGTATGACCTAGTGAGAAAAATCAATATTAAGAAAGTGTTATGCTTCTCTATAATATTATTATTATCATCACAACCATCGTGTGAGGTGCAACAGCTACGTGAAGAATAATGACGTCAGACCACCACAATCAAATGGTTCCGGATCAGCGTCTGACAAATCAAAATAAGTAACTTTTTTGACATGTTTGTTTTATTTAAGAGCTTTGTCTTGATTTGTATTACAGGACCAATATGACATCCTTGATAAACACTCACAATCTGGCTTGGACTTGGTGGAGAAATACGTGAAGTTTGTAAAGGAGCGAACAGAGATTGAACAGAATTATGCTAAGCAGCTAAGGTAAGCGATCTTAATATCTATGCTGTCTGGTTAGCCTGTTTTGGCCTCTACATGTGTATGCATGCTTGTGAATGTTTATCCATATTGTGAAATATTCATGTCCCATGACTTGTTTGGGGCAGAACTGAACTTGTTGGCATCTCTGAGCTGTATTGTTGGCCTCAGCCTAGAGGATAAGCATATCCGCGCCTGCTCCCCTTCTCATTCATGACTAGGCCTTGACACTCACTTGAGCTCTGCCAGACCGTTCAACCCGCTACCCTTTTCCCCCCACTCCCTCCCGCTCTTGAGAGAAGAGAGGAAGTGGAAGCAGACGAGCATATGACTGAGGGGATGTGGATGGATGGAGTGAAAGTGTGGAAAGCAGCTTAGCATTGGCTTCTCATTTGCAAAGGAAGGAAAGAAATCCACCCTGGGTTTGGTTGCGATTGCCTTCCTTATTTGACACATGTCATTATTTTCATTTTGATGTCCAGCTCTTTGGATTACATAAGTGTGCTTGGTCATTCGAAACTGAAACACACTGCCCTCTTCGACGTCTGAGCTTCTGTCCTTACCAACCTAGACAGATGGCAGGACCAAGGATGACATGGTTTATGGTCCAATGACGACAAAGAAAATGGATTTTTGCAATTTGTATTCATGTAGGCTTCAAAAGATTTTGAAAAAAATGTATACCATTTTCAATAGTTAAAATCAAAGGACTGTAATGTGGTGTAACTGTCAAGTAAAAGTAATAACATATTTTCCAAGAAATAACAACATTAATTAATTCATAAAAATCATTGTTTTTGGCCAGTCGCACCACATGACATTTTACAACCTGAAATAACTTTGCATATTTTATTGACTTTGGCACATTGTCATGTGGGTCTGCAGGGGTCCTTTTTATGGTATAAACTTTTGAAAAAACAAAAAACAACTCATTGAAGAGGTGTAGTCAAGTCATTGTATATATGAATTGTATTTTTGTATAAATTAATAGACAAAAAATGGTGTCATGTCAATGACCTTTATATTTATGCAACGTTGTGGTGTGTAGTCCCGCCCCCAGGGAAATTTCATTGGTGCAAAATTCTGATCCTGCATAAATGCCGATTCACACCAGAGACGATATCTCTAACCTGAACGATAAAGATATATTTTTAAAAATCATTCTAAATTTGAAAAGAATAGCAGTCCACAGCACAACTATAACAGTAACTGTGCATAATTTTACTTTCCTGCTGATGAATGATGAAAACATTGACAAAAGCATTGAGCCAGTCACAGTCCATCCTGTTTTAAAGAGCTGGAGCAAATGGAGAACACGTTTATAATAAACAGAACAATATTTTCCACTGGTGTGGATGCTAATAGCCTTCATTTTTCAATAATCTTCCATTTGTTTTTCTTGCTGAGCAAAACTGTTCTGAGCAAAAACATTGTTTATACTAGACCTGTACAGCGTATGTACACACAAAAAGTGGTTACATTTATGCAGTTGTAACTTTTAACTTATAATGTGCTATTTCTATTTGATTTGACCCTTGGTGTAACTTTGACATATTAAAGGGATAGTTCACCCAAAAATGAAAATTTTCTGTAAATTTACTCCGCCTCAAGCCATCCAAGTTGTAGGCGACTCATTTCTTTAGTAGACCAGTAAAGAAGATTTTTAGCTGAAACCGTGCTCCTCGGAGATTCAAATAATGGAAGTCAATGGGTGCCATCACTTTGAGATTCAAAAAAGTAACATGCAGACTGAACAAGACTAATACCCAAGCCTCCTGACGATACATTGAGGTCTTAAGAAGTGAAAGATTCGGCCTATGCAAATTGAACATTATTTACAAATTTTTTTTAACTGTAATCCACAGCCTTGGCAAGTGACATTCACGACAGCTTCCTGACGCATAATGACACATGAGCGGGAGCGAGCTCACGTGAGCTGGCACTGTTTACAACAGAGAGGGCAGATGTGCGTGTTAGCTGATGCTGCAACCTATATATGCGTGATCTCAATTGGTAAGATTGACTTTTCATAGATTCTCAGTGTTCGATCTCCTGTGCATACGTCATTATGCAGCAGGATGCTTGCGCTGCACACTGTCTTAAATTCGCTAAGGACCGTTTGCTAAGTTTGTGGATTACAGGTAAACACGCTGTAAGTAATATTAATTTTCTTGCTTGGACTGATCCTTTCATTTCTTAAAGGATTGGTTCACTTCAGAATTCAAATTTACTTACCCCATGTCATTTTCTAAAAAAAAAATGTATACGTTTTATCCACAAATGCTCGTCTTGCACCTCGGTTGCGATGCGCCACGCATGATGTAATCACATGGGAAAGGCCACGCGTGACATAGATGGAAGTGTCTACAAAGCGAACGTGCAAATGCCCTTTACAAAAAAAGGTCAAATAATGATGCTGGATTATTTTGAAGTAGGAAGAGAAAATGAGATGGAGTTTTTTGCCCTACTGCGGTACTTTCGCCTACGTCACACGTGACCTTTCCAATGTGATTACGCAATGTGTGGCGCATAGATAGTTCAAGACGACTTGTGGTTAAAAAGTAACTAAATTATTATTATTTTTTTTTAAATGACCGATCTTTTTCACTAGACAAAACCATTAATCCTCGTCTGGGATCATGTAGAGCCCTTTAAAGCTGCACTGAAACTGCAAATTGAACTGCAACCTGTTGAGAACTGTTGAAGTGCACTATATGGAGAAAAATCTTGGAATATTTTCCTCAAAAACCTTAATTTCTTTTCTACTGATGACATGGGGGTGAGTAAATTATCAGGAAATTTTAATTCAGAGGTGAACTAATCCTTTAAGAACTCAAAAGGATCTCAAAGTGACGGCACCCATTGACTTCCATTCCTTTATATTATATAATATTATATTGTATATTAGTCACTCCCTTATATTATTCTCACAGGTGGATAGTTTAAAGGCTCCTTGCCATTGAAAAAATGTGAAAACCTCTGATATATACACAGTCGATATAGATATGGAAACTCCCTTTCTGTGTGATTAGTGCAAAGAATAATATTAAGTAAAAATATGTAAAGAGAATTTCCCTATTACATATCCCAATTATACTGCACACAATGTCCTATGCAAATGCTTCACGGTCACATGCTCCAGCAGGATCTACAACATGGCACGTTATGCAGCCTTTTGCTATTTGAAACTTGAACTTGCAAATGACATTATTATGATGTTATTGATTCAGTTCCTTTTTTCTGGTTGCTAGGAATTTAACCAAGAAATACAGCCCTAAGCGAGGCAGCAAAGAAGAGCAGGAATGCAGGTAATTTTGCTAATTTCAAAAGCTGTATGATTGACTTATTTTCCTCACAATTTGAATAACAAGTGAACTATCCAACCTGAACAATGTGCTATCAGGGAATAAAGCTGACAAATCCCCAGTCACTATAATCAGTTCATTGTGGTACCTGAGCTATGTCTGATGTTGCTACGGTGACTGAGCAGCAGGACCCTGTGGGGCCGTTGCCGACTCCAAACAAAAGCACATCAGCTCAACAAACAAGCGCATACACCTGTAAATGACTTTACGTATGCTCCCTCTGGAAAGCAAAAGTAATGAAGTCACTCATGGAAATCAGGCACCATTTAAATCAGCCACAGGTGGTGAAACAACATTCGCAACACATTGAACCTCTGTAATGTGGCATATTTGAAAGTCAAACATCGGGGTTTGATTGGATTGTGAAAAGTAGGCTGTGATATTATATATATATTTTTATTATAAAAGAATAAAAATAGTTTTAGGGCTTCAAATCATTGAAATGTAAATTGAGAATCCTGATTTTTTTCTTTCAAACAGAGATCACAGTTCTCCCACGATTCTGAACTGACAACTAAACAAAATAATTTCTGCAGTTTTTTTTTAAAATGATTGATTAATGTGAATTAATAATTATATAAATAAAACTCTGTTTGAATGAATGATTCAATGACTCACTCATAAAGACTTCACTTGTTTCATTACTGGATGAATCTGGATTTTTGAGCAAATCTCTTGAATGAATGCTTCAATGACAAATCCAGGGTTGTCTAAAATTGCCCCGATACCCTTCAATAGGGCACTATTTGAGGCGACGACCATTTGTAGTGGTGTCTGAAATCAGACGTTATTGAGTGCACTCATTCAATCCCACAATGCACCGAAATAATGAGTGTACAACTAATGTACACTCCACGGCTAGAGAAAACCCATAATGCACTGTGAGAGTTTTTCCAAACTGATCCAATGTGGCTACAGCATAATATCATACAGGTGTGAATTCATTTTTAATTGATTGCCATGGAAACTAGCATATATAAACCTTAATTAAAAAGTCTATCAGAGTTCAGTATAAATATTTTCATTAATGCTGGATCTGCCAGTTTGCTGTTTCAAATGAGTATTAAACGGCAAGACAACAAACTATGCAAACGTGGCAGCCCTTCCAAAGCGCTCCGTGTCTGAATTAGTTCACTCGTTTTCATTCACTCCCTCTACTGGACTATATTAGTGGAGTAGTATAGGGAATCTTCAATGAGTGTATAGGGCAGTGTTGCCAATTGGCCTACTATAACGCTGTTGCCGCGGGTTGTTTTTCATGTCCACGAGTTGAAGCGACTCCAAATAACATGATATCTAACCCCTGGAATGCAAATTGTACCGGGGAACCCCGCCAAAAGCGTGGATTTTACCCCGGAACGCGATTTTTTTTTTTTTTTTTTTTTTTTTTTTTTTTTAACCAGGGCACCCGTGAAATGCAATCGAGCTAGTTTTGGGCTCGATTTGAAGCAATCGGGTGGGTTTTGTGGTGAAAACCTGGCAACCCTGGTATAGGGGGAAATTTTGAACACAGCATGTTTTTAAGTCACTTGTCCTAGTGATGTAAAGATGTAAATAATTATATAATCATTAAAGCACCAATTACTTTCAAAACATGATTAGCTCGATTTTGATCATGTTCGTAGTCTGAACTATAAACTTTTATCCCAGTTCTTCTGTGATGATATAAATATTTGTTACAGAGGAATAGTAATGTGTGGTTAAATACTGTTTGTGAAACCATTTCATACCTACACTATAACTGTTTCCTCCCATGTTCCGCTGTGATTTTCTTTAAGGCAAACCGTTGTCTTTTAGGAATCAGCTTGCTTGCTTGCGAGATCGCAGTCTTTTAACAATTAATCGTCCTGCTGTTCAAATGACTAAAGGTCACACAGATCTCTTGCCTTGTATATCATTCGTGTCACTTTTCTTTAGGTTCTCCAATCACCAGGCCTTTCTGGACATCCTAAATGAGATGAACGACTATGCGGGCCAGAGGGAGCTGATCGCTGAGAACATGATGATCAATATCTGCATCGAGCTCACAAAGTACCTGCAGGAGCTCAAACAGGAACGCAAGATGGTGAGTGAACGAGAGGCAGACGGAGAAACTGGGCCATGCTTAAAATAAAGCATGCTGTGGGACAGAGGGCTGGGAAGGACGCAGAGAGGGGGATTGTGGGTATGCAGGAGAGGTGGTGGAAAACTTGTCAGACTGTGCCTGTCTGAGAAGAAACATTATAGTCTATTGGGGAGGAAGTCTCTTTTTGATTTGTGCCGCACTGTTAGAGGAATGCTTTGGTGATCTTCATAAAGAACAGTTGATGCTTGCCACATAACCTCAGCTGTCTCTTCTTGTTTGTTACTTGGAATTTATGGGACACTGTTTTATTGTTTGTGGTTCCTAAGGCAAAATTCACAATTACCATTGCTCATACTTGGAGTTAGAGATTTGAACAAAAGACTAACCATAAGTATTAAACTCGACCCAACATGTTTCTGATATAGACAAGAATGACAAGACCTCCGATTTATGAGGAAAATGTGCTTTGCTTGAGAGAGGTGTGCTATTTCCTTCCTAAGCGATCATATTTTTCCCTGGCAGACGATATAACGGGCAAAAAAAAAGGAGGATTCTGACTTCTATCCAGGGATCAGGATATCAGAAGCTTGGGCTCTTTTGATATGGGCCAGTAAGCAAACAACTGTATGTGCCCTAGCAACCTCCCAGAACAAGCTAGCAAGTGCATAACAAGGGTGTGTTCACAGTTGGCAGGTACAGTTCGATTAGAAGGAACTCTGGTGCAATTGCTCTGTTAGTGCGGTTCATTGTGAACGCTGCCATCCGAAACCTGGTGCGCAGCAAACAAGTGGACCGAGACCGCTAAAAAGATTGCTTCCAAACAAACTCTGGTATAGTTCGACTGAAATATGAATGCAACACAGCTCAAAGACATCTAAACGAGCCAAATACAGGATTCGATGTCACCAGATACGACCCTAGAAAGGACAGAATAGGAGCAATGTTGCAGGAGGTACGCTGGGGTACAGGCATCAGAAATGCTGTCTCTTCGCAGCAGATCTTCATTTGTATGCGTGACGGAGGGATTGCCGCTGTTTTGACTGCTTTACACATTTCTTGAGCTCTTCACGAGTTCTCAGCTGGTGAAAATGCCATCGTACGTACGCACCTACAACGAGCGCATTGAGCGCACAGCATTGTTTAAGTTCCATCTTACAAAAAAAGAAGAAAAAAAACATATCTTTAGTTTCAGTCTTAAAAATTACAGTGCTAAGCAAATTGAAGTGTGACTACACCCTCAGAAGCGCAACCATTCACAACATCTTATCAACTTCATAGTAATAATCATTCAAAATGCCTTTAGCTACCCATAAGCAACATACTGGCAACCGCTCGGTAAAGTTTCGATGTAACGAAGTAGCGACAGATCTTTTCTTCTGTATTGTGATGTACTTGACATAGAAAAGGATTATCAAAAATAAAAAAAATGAGGCTAGGGTCTTGGTTCTATCTATCGGCTCTTGATTGGATGGAGACAGATTTGAATACGAGCTTGAAGTCTGTAGTAATAAAAGGGTGGGGTTTTAACTTGTCGCCTCCTAGTGGCACAACGATGTAATTGATCGTTGAAGTTACTTTCAAAAGGTGGTTTGCGCTATTTTGATCGCTACTGTAGACAACACTCAGTGTTTGAATCCAAACTATAAACTTTTATCCCAGTACTTCTGTGATGAATAAGAATATCTGTAACACAGAAATAATGATGCTTTGTGGTGGAAAAGAGTGTTTGTGAAGCTGTTTCATACCTATATACACGATAACTGCATTCTCTGGGTCAACGCAGATTTGAATGTTGCAGTAGTATTTTGTTTAATAGACACATGCGAATCAATGTGATTAAGAATACAGTGAAAAGGATTTTTATGTCATGTAGACTGTAAACTTATGAATCATAGTTTTCAGTTTTGCACAAGCACTCATATTTTTCGTCAGAAAATATAAAAATCTAAATGTGTTTTTTGATGTTATGTCAGAAAGCCCAAAGCACAATCACCATGTTCTCTCTCTCTCTCTCTCTCTCTGTCTCTGTCTCTGTCTCTCTCTCTCTCTCTCTCTCTCTCTCTCTCTCTAATGTACAGCATCTGTCAGATGCCAAGAAAGCACAACAGTCTCTGGAGGGCACCTACAAGCAGCTCGACAATGTAAGTTTCTCTCTGTGACAGTTTGTGATGGAGGCCCTGTTGTGGGTGGTGTGTCATACTCTCTGACTTTGAGCGTATCATTGAGCAGCCAGATGAGACTGCTCTTACACGCTGTCAGAGGCTTGCGTTATGTCTCTCTGTGGTGTCAGCGCTGACTGTGGGGAGACTGCTCTGAAAGTGTTTACTGATTGTGTTTGGTCAGGAGTGAGTGTAAACAGTAAAAAGTATTTTGATGTAATATAGCTATTTCAGTTTGTTAACGACGGGTTGTTATTTCAGACTTCAGTAATGATAACATAAATTCACAATTGACTATAGTAATTAATAAATGTTCAAAAATATGTTTTATCAAAATTTGATCTCTCTAAAACTGTTATTGTTTTCCCCTGTTGTTATCATTTACATAGGGGTGGGTAAATGCAGTGTTAACCAATAATATTGTAGATTAACATGTTTCCCCTCATGGTTAAATCAAATCCCACTGACTAAAATCAAGTCCATCCTATAATGTTCTCCAGGTGAAATATTCTGCTCTATTTCACAGAAATGTGTTGTGTGTATATTGCAAATAATGTTTCATTTTGTTAGTACACCAAAAAAAATCATGTAGTCACCTATGATGATATTATCCATGAAATAAAAGTGAGTGGGAATAGATGGCAAGCTACAAAAATACCAAAAAAGAAATAGTAAATGTAGTTTATGTGATGCTATATTCAGAGTTTTCTGAAGCTTTATAGTAACTTTATATGGGGAACAGACCTAAATTTGAATAGTGACAATTTTGCCCTTCTCTATAGTTTTTAAAAAGAAGTTTTGGGGCTTTTAGAATTTGTTAGGTTATCAATAATCTAGGTTGCTCCAAAACAATGTCAAAATTCACATTTAGATGTATGCATTTAAAATTCAATTTTGATGTCATTTTTCTGCATTTTACCAGATTATCTGTCCAATTTTGTGAAGCTTTCCACACTGTACATGTTAAAAAGATGATGCAGCTGTTTACACATTTATGTTCACGGCACATAGTGCTCTATAAAGGGAATAAGGAGCGATTCAGACTGTAAATATGCCGACTATTTTGCCAAATGAAGATTTGTTTGGCATCAGTTGTCAGGTGTACCTCTGCTTCAATTAAAACTGCACTCAAGCCCCCTGACAGGGACTTTTAAATATATATTAAAACATGCTTCATGAATATGAATAGCAGGTTTAAATTCAGTGATGCGAAATGCCTTGTTTTTTTTTTTTCTATGTAATAGCTGGTAGTAATATGTCAGAGGAACAAAGAAAGTGAAAGGTTTGGAACAACACAGGGGATAGCTTTGATTCAAGTGTGGTTTTTTTTTTCGGTAGAGTAAAAAGCGATTTGAAAGGGAGTGGAGAGAAGCAGAAAAGGCTGCTCAATATGCAGATAAAACGGATCAAGACCTCAATGCCACCAAAGCTGATGTGGAGAAGGTATTTATATTTCCCCAAAAGGTTTTAAAGGGGTTACCACACCCTTGTATGCACATCTTCCCATCCTGCCATCTCATTTCCATCATATTCAAATGCTTTATTGTTGTTTCCTCGTTCCTCTTTATGTACAGGTGTCTGATTTCACTTTCTTTATCTCTGCATGTAACCATAGGCCAAACAGCAGGCGCATATGCGAACACACATTGCTGAGGAGTGTAAAAACGACTATGCTGCACAACTTCAGAAGTACAACAAAGAACAGAATCAGTTCTACTTCACGGACATGCCTCTTATTTTCAATGTAAGAAGCACGCGCCTAAGTCCTAACATGCCGAGATTCATCTGTTCCTGTCCGCTTTCTATGGGAGTGATCCCAATCAGTGTTGCAGAGTGCATACTGATATCTATACACATGTTTGTTCACTGCAGAAGCTGCAGGAGATGGATGAACGGCGTATCAAAAAGATGGCGCAGGGCTACATACTGTTTGCAGACACGGAGCGTCAAGTCATGCCCATCATTGGGAAGTGTCTGGAGGGCATTGCCAGAGCCGGCACGAATGTCAACGAGAGGAACGTGAGTGTTTAGTTGTGTTTTTATGAAAAGCAGTTTCATTTCATGCTCTCATTAAACCAGGGGTGTTCAATCCTGCTCTGGCAGGGACACAATCCCGCAGAGTTTAGCTCCAGTCCTGGTTAATCATACCTGAACCAGCTAATTAAAGCCTTCAGGATTACTGGTGTTATTGGTCAGTTTGGAGCTAAACTCAGCAGGACATTAGCCCTCCGGTAGAAGGATTGAACGCCCCTGGATTAAAGGGTTCTTTCACCCAAAAATGACAATTATCCCATGATTTGCTCACCCTCAAGCCGTCCTAGGTGTATATGACTAACACAATCTGAGATGTATTTAAAAATATCCTTGCTCCTCCAACCTAATCCTCCAACCAAACTTAACCTAACCCATCCATCATAAAAGTAATCCATTGATCCATCCATCATAAAAGTAATCCATACGACTCCAGCGGGTTAATATAGGCCTTCTGAAGCGAAGTGATGGGTATTTGTATGAAAAATAAATCTATATTTAAAACTTTTAACTGTAATCACTGGCTTCCGGCAGTGTATCCAGCTGTGTCAATATGTGGCAGAAAAGTGACCTCTGACCCAACGCATGACGTAATGACGAGCGCAGAAGCGTAGAGGATAGAGAAAAATAAAACACCAGTCATGAATTAGTCTAATACAAGAATTTTTAATGTCAGCAATGTCAGGATTTCGATGTAAGAGAAGAGGAGCTTGAGTTTGTTACCCAGACATCTGTTTGTTTGAACTGTGAGAGGCGACTTAAAAATTTATAAAAAAAATTTATAGTTTTAAATATGGATGTTTTTCTTACAGAAACTCATTGCTTTGCTTCAAAAGGCCTTTATTAACCCCCTGGAGCCGTATGGATTGTTTGTTATAATAGATGGATGAATTATTTTTATTTATTTTTTGGGGGGGCTTCAAAATCTGACCCCCCCTACCATTATAAAGCTTGGAAGAACCAGAATATTATTTAATGTAACTGAAAGAAGATAGTCATATACACCTAGGATGGCTTAAGGGTGAGTAAATCATGGGAGAGTTTTTATTAATTGGGTGAACTATCCCTTTAAGTCAAACACTTTGAGAGAGCACCCTAACACTTCTCTATGTTATTCAGGACTCTGTGGTTCTTATAGAGCAACATAAGTCTGGCTTCGAGAGACCAGGAGATCTGGAGTTTGAGGACTACAGTCAGGGCATCAACCGGGCCTCCTCGGACAGCAGCCTGGGCACTCCTAAAGGTCCCCTAGAGCTGTTGGGCAAGAACAAGAATAAAACCTTCCGGTTGTTTAATAAGAAGAGTAAGGTAAGGTTTACTTCCCCATGAAGTGAGAGTTCCTTCTGATGAAATTCCAGTGTTCTTTGTGGAGATGGAAAGTTCCCTGCTGGAAAAAACATAGTCGTACTAGCCAAAGCTTAGTTAACCATCCCAACCAGATGCCACCAGCTTGTCCATACTGGTCTAACAGCTCTAACCATGTGGACACCCAACTGCTGATAGTCCACCTGATCAACCATCTAAATCAGTGGTGTCCGATGCTGCTTCTGGAAGGCCATAATCCTGCAGAGTAGGGGGGGCGATATACTAGTAGACACGACTAACTGGTACAAATGTCAACCAGTGGAGATTTTGGACTAGCGCCTCCTATAGCTGTTATGCTCACGTGACGGACCCGTGCTGCGCCATCACAAAAGCTTATTGCTTTTTTAAGCCTTGCCGTTTAAAAACAATTGATGATAAATCGTTCAAGAGCAATAAGCAACGAAAGAGGACCCATTTCGGCATACGCGCGTGCTGTCTGAGAGACGGTTTCTAAGCGCCGTGAGAAACGTGCTTACGAGTTATTTTTGGCGCCTTATTGTGTTTGGACTGGTCAAATACACATGTAAAATATCTGTCTTTGCGAGTATCCTTGTAAACATGTCTTTTATGTCGTTAATGTAAGTAGGCGTAAACGGTTGAGAAAGAAGCACACGTGTTTCAGTTGGTTATATTAGATCAGTGCATTCGGTCTTAAAGTGACAGCAGCCTAATAAACATGCTGTCATTTAATTTTAATTAAATTGCTCTTGACTGAGTCGCTTTGGTATCTTTAAGTATAAAGGTATATTTAATTTACACAGGGAAGTCTTGAGTATTTTATACAATTTATGTGGTATAGGCCAATCTAGTGTGTAAAATATTTCAGGTAGGTTTAATTAATTTGTGTGTTTGTTCTATTGAAGCTTTTGACCTATTGTTTGTAATTAGTTTCTTTGTTCATATTTTACTAATTTATCTCTGACTGTTTACTTGTCTTCAGTGAGCTTGAGTTTTTTTTTTTTTTTTTTACTTATGTTAGGCTTGTATTTTTGTTTGTTTTTGTAATGTTGAAATTGGTGATAAATTATGAAATTTCATTTAGTATCAAAAATTCGGATATAAAAACTTTATTTATAGCAAAAATAACTATATCATCATATATATTGTTATCGTGAAATAACATTATTCATATTGTGATATAAAATTTTGGTCATATCGCCCACCCTACTGCACGGTTTAGCTCCAACACACTTTCTAGTGTTGCCGAAGAGTACTGGTGTGTTTAATTTAGGTTTGGAGCTAATCTCTGCCAGAAGGTGACCCTCCAGGAGCCGGATTGGACACCCCTGAACTAAATGAAGCGTGACCAAATTTGACCAGCTTTGAACCCAGCCACCAGAACCGTAGAATCGAAAGAATTTTTGGTTTTTCCAGCAGGTCTCTACAATACCTTTTGTCCAATCCTACTCCTGTTTGACCACCAGCATAAGTTTAGCTCCCGACTTGCCAGGAAAAATTAAGTTATCCTGAAGACCTTGAATAATTGGTTCAAGATTAATTAAGGTTGGAGCTAAGATCTACAGGCCTTCCAGGAGTAGAATTGAACACTCAAGATAGGATAGATGAAAGTCGCAGTCTGAAAAGTAACCAAGGGTTGGCTTGAGAGATGATTTGTGGGTAAGACGTTGTGCCTTTGAGAGGTCCGACTAGAAAAGTTATTAGCCGAAGCTGTGGTCTCTTGCACTCTTCGTCTCCCTGCCACAGCTGGAAGATGCATGACGTTTAAAACCTTCAGCATTTCTTACCCCAACACTCAATCTCTCTGACGCACCCAACACGGATCATTACGGTTTTCCAGTACACACCCTTTGCATGGCTATCTGGCTGCAAGTGGGGATTGAAAAGCCCCCCAGCTCTGTTGTTTAGCTCAGCGTGTGACCTAGTGCTCATTCTGCTGTGTCTGTGCTTTTCTCTGGGACACTGTTCCCTTTGCCATGGGCCTTAACAAACACACTACTGCTATTATATCCTGTATAATATATCTTTCATTCCCATCACAATGACACCTTTGTGCACTGTGTGCCATCAGGAAAGATGCTCGGTTACATCTGGTTAAGTTGTTAAGGAGAAAAATCCTCTTAAAATGAGGGTTGGAGGTGAAGCATTAAAACATTCCCTTCTCTTCAGTCATGTGACGATTCGCAGCTCTGCATAGGTTTCAATGGATCTCTCTTTGTCCCTGTGGCCTACATAGGTCTGAAGTGATTTCTAGGAACACTTCTTATTAATAGCATTTCCTGTTCCTTCAATAATCACATTTTCTGCTTGTTCAGTGCTTGGCCTTCTTCACATGACCCTCAGTGCTTCCTCTACCAGCCTGCCTGAGCTTGCCAGCGTAACTGTCCATTCTTCTCTTGTTTTTCCTGTGTCTTAATCATTGTGCAGATCCATTCTTTTCCTTGCGAGTTAGTAAATGTCATGGAGTTTTTGTCGTGTTTTACAAAAGTTGCACATCAAAACTACTTCTCTTTTGCTTTACCCTTAGTAGTTTAGCTCAAACATCTTCCTTTGTTCCTTGGCACTTCACTTTTTGCTCGCTGTGCATGTTTGCTTTCCGGCTGAGACAGTCACAATGTTGAGAAGCTAAAACCAATTTAAGGGGAAATGCTTATTTTAAGCACCAAGTTGTCATTCGTTTAGCCATATAACTTGTAGAGGATTGTCTAAAATTTTAGGTTTTAAAACTTATTGTATCAGGGTGAAACTTATGTGCTCTGTTCCACTTGGTGAACTGCTCACCTAGAAAACCTAGAAAAGGGTCATTATTAATTTTTTTTAAAGTAGTTCCTATTAATTAATGCATGATTTCATCAAGTGTTTTTTTTTTTTTTTTTTTTTGTGCTAGGATAACGGCTATATCAAACTCTTTTTGAATCAACCTGTAAGCATTAATTGAGTTTCATGTGTGCTTCAAAAACTTTTTTGTGCTCATTAGAGTAACTAATAGCTTAGCTAATGGCAGCTTATTTTGGAATCAACTCTGTACAACTGTACATTTTAATTGTGAGGTTGTCTTTGTAGGCAGCTCACTTTGTTCTGGAACAGAGCTATTGTACACAGCATATCCACTGAATTCAGGGCTCTTTTCATGTGTAGGCTGTTTTGTTGCTATGTATCCCAACAGAAACCTCTAAATGTTGATTGCGCAAAAAGTGGCTCCACTTATTAAAAGCAAAAAATGGGCAAATAAAAGCACTATAAATGTTTTGTAGATTGTTTACATTGTATGTATATGTTCTGCCAACGGTACAAATTCTCCTTATCATGAATTCAATGTGATGTGCATTCAAGTGATTTTGGTTGGAATGATGGCATCATTTCTGCATCTTTTTTTTAAACGACAGAAGCTTTTTAACAAATGAAAAAAGAAGAGCATTGGATTCACAGTAATTTATGCCTTACTTTATGCCTGTTTTTGTGCTGCTGTTAAAAAGTTGCCTAGTTTGGGTAATGATGGGTGGTTTGTCATACATTCATGCCACTTGAATTGTTTTGGAAAGCTTTATAACTGTTTTTCATCTACATTAAAGATTATATAGTCTTAATTATGACCAATAACAATTAGCTTCTCCGTGGGAATTTAAATGACCTCAACTTGTGGTGCCATTCATGTACTTTCATCGCGTCTTTCCAATCATTCTGACATCTCTTGAAGGCCACATTATCCATTGAACATGACCGAGATTTGATTGTTTTTTTTTTGATGGAGCCATTGTTTGCTGGCTGATCTGTTTCATCTGGCTGATTGCTTTGCTGGGGCTTGTGGGTTTGGGTTTTCTTTGTCTTGCTTCTCTTGGCTCTTGCTGAAGTTGGTCCAGTGTTGTCCTCGTTGCTGTTTTGATGTTGCTTTGAGGTGTTTGATGGTGTCTCTTTATTTTCCCTTGTCATATGTGTTTTTTTTTTGTTTTGTTTTTACCCTTCCCACTGTCCCTCTCCTGCCGTCCTGTCCCTGTGTTCCTCTGGGTTTGTGCCGGTGTCTGTTCAAGCTTCCTTCGTCCTCGCTCAGTCCTTTCTCCACACCCCCCACCCCCTCGCCCGCTAACGGACCCCCCTCCCCCAAGTTTGGCCGGGACCCTCTGTCGTACTGTTTGAAGGAAATCAATAAGACAGTCAAACCCCGAATCTCTTCCTTCAGGACCCTCAAGAGAACGGTGAGTGTGACAGGTCAGGGAACAAGCAACTTACTACACAGTCTCTTTAAGGCGTACAGCTGCACTAGATTGATCTGGGTCTGAATAGATGCACAATGGTCACAATGAAGCAGAAATCACAGCTCTTTCACCACTCATCTTCAATCACGACAGCTCTTCACCTATTCCCGCCACACTCTTTAATACACTTATTACACCTATTGAGCTGTAGCTACGGCTGAAGTCACAACTAGTCAACCTGAAAGAACTGATAATAGTAGGAGATGTCACCTACCTCATGCTTTGGCTGAAATCTCAACCTCTTTTGTTAGCGAGTCTTTCACGCTTGGCGATTTCAGAATGGAAGTTTGGTGGCAACTATATTTCTTTCTCATTCGCATTTCACTTCCCATATTGGCAGCAAATCAACGTGAAGCAGCAAAGCGCAAGTGTAACAAGTTGTTCGACTGAATTTGAATGCAGTTCATGTAGTAACTTTGTCCTTTGAGTGAGTGTGATGTGAGTTTGTCCCTCTGGGGCTTGTAGAATGTTTGTGTTCCAGCAATACGTGTCAACTTCAGTGAAAACACTTAATTTTAATAAAAGTAGACCGTTCTGCCTTTGCTTTCTTATTTTGTTTGTCATGTGAGTTTAGGTAAAAGCCAAACGTACACAATCACAGTGGACAACAGTCAGCAATTTTATGCTGTTTGCATGGGATTTGAGTAGGGCAGTAGCATGTCAGTTGTTGAATCAGAGCTTATTGGTTACTGACGCCATTTTTGCACATCTACTTGGGCTGTGCTAATACAATCATACATCGGGATTCACGATATTGCTTGATACTTTAGGGTCCGACAGGTGAATTAATGAACAAGACTAACGACTATATTCAAAAATATCTTCTTTTCTGTGTTATTCTCATTCGTTGTTTGCGTAAAACTGCGACTTATTATTGGCAGAGGCTGTTCGTGTGAGCAGCATGATGTATTTTTGTGACGCAGGAGCCGGCCAATAATGAGTCGCGTTTTGACGTAGAACCTGGAAGCACTGAACGTTAACGGCGTATGCTTATATTTACTTGCGTGCAGGCGCAGAACGACCATGCTAGTTGACAGCTGTCTTTAGTCCTTTTCAAAGTCTCTGACAAAAGTCAAAGAACTGGTGGCAATGAAAGCAGACGTCGACTTGGCATGTCACTCGCTTAAGAATCATAAAGGAAAAAAAACGACTTGTGTGATGCCAGCTTATAAAGCAGTTTAGCTCTCTCTTTCTCAGTTTACTCCAGAGATGTATGGGCTGTTCTTGCCGTATACATGTGTATTTCACTTTCTCTGCTTTTATTGGATCATTTTCTGCTTCTGAGAATTTTCACATATAGCCACCTCTATATCTTCTCTGAAATTACAGATTTTCTATCATTCACTGTTTGTAGAGGTGGCCATTCTCAGAGAAAGGCACTGCAGCCTCTGTGTTAATTTACAGTACACTATCTATCATGGCTCTTAAACAGTGACAAGCCATTCCAGGGTGAGCCATTGCAACACAAAGGCATATAAACACAGAATCTATGCATTGATGCTGAAGCCAGGCTGTTTTGGTGTACTGTATTGGACATGTTTTAAAGTTTGTATTGATAAATCTGTGCTTTAAATGCATTGAGGGTTGCTCAAAGGAATATCTGTCCCTCGGGTTTGTAAAAACAACGGAAAACGGCAAGACACTTAAGTGGTGGTCTATGGGGTAAGCCTGCAGCACAGTGAATAAACGCCAATATGAAACTGTCACACTTTTTGATAGCATAGCCATTACATCTCAACATTCAACTAGCATTAGGCTAATGGTGTTACCAACCTCACCGGCTTTAAGTAATATCTTCTTAAAGTCTAGCACAGGCACTTGAAAATGTAATCCTTGTTCAGTGTCTGCGCTATTTGAGTAACTTCTATCGATCTCACATCAAAACTGAAGTATGCTTAATGCTTTCCTTGAACTTTTTCTATGTAAGAGAATACGTAACCATTGTAACGCACTGTTTACATGGAGCAAACGCCGCCCCCAGTAATTACATTAGTAACGCATAATAACCAGAAATTTTTAGACCTACAAAAGTTTGAAAAATTTGAAAGGATTATTTTGATATTTTTAGAGATCAAATATGACGTTTTACTAAATGTATGTCATGTAGCGGTTACATAAATGTAACAAAGCATCATGTAACATTAGTAACACATAATAATTCGAACTTTTTAGACCTAGAAAAGTAGTCCAAATTTGAAAGGATTATTTTGACATTTTTAGAGATCAGATATGACGTTTTACTAAATATATTTCATGTAACTGTTACGTAAATGTAACCGCTTCACAACTCTGCCTTTAAAACCCTCTGGTCCTTACAGACATCCATTAAAAAAAAAAAATTGGTAATCGACAGAATGTCACAGATTCTGATCATAAAGCGGTTTTATTTAACCCAGAACATTCCTTTGAGTAAAACTGCTTATCACCTGTTTAAGCGTTTCTCCTTGACTGACTTGTCATAAATGAAAAATGTGTTGCCAAAATCTTGTTAAAACACACAGCCTGTAGTGTTTTATGTGGAACAACCGTAACAGACGCTGTGATCACCCTGTTGATGAATTGCTACATTACAGCTTTTGCTACGGCAAACCTGAACTCTTACCGTGGGGTCTCTGGTGCACGTCTTACACTGCTTATCTGGTGGTGTTGGAGGGCTGCTGTGTGTTAGTGTGAATCTCTGTGAGTGACACTATCTCCCTGTCCATCTCCTCAGCCTGTGGACACAGAGGGCTTCACCCATCTTCCCCCTGAGCAGCGCAGGAAACGCTTGCAGCAGAAGATCGATGACATCAGCAAGGAGCTGCAGAAGGAAATGGATCAGAGGTGAGTCGCCCGGCATGCCGCCTCTCCGACTGCCATCTCTATGGCAACTGGCCAAAGCTGAATCCTCAGGGTTACCGGGGTCTGGGCTTTGTTTACTTGGCTCTTCAGGTCTCTGAGGAATCAGTGGTGTTGAGTGTTTTGTTCTTTGTCTTTTGTCTGTTACGATCAATCTCTCTCTATCTTAAATAAATATATTTCTCTCTGCAGTGAGGCTCTGGGCAAGATGAAAGATGTATATGAAAAAAACCCTCAGATGGGAGATCCTGCCAGTTTGGCACCTCAGATCACTCAGACGGCACAAAACATGGAACGGCTGCGAGGAGATCTCAACAAATATGAGGTTTCAGTTTAACACTGTCTGTAAATCTTTAACCGCTTCATAAAGACTTTCTCAGTGCGCTCACGTCTTGGTTTGTTGTAGTCCTGGCTTGCAGAAGCAGGGGGCCGAGGAGACTCGATACGAGACTCGATACGATACTCGACTCACTCTCTGAACAATAACGGAGCTCACAACCCCTGCAGGTCAGTTTTGTGTCAAACTGTGTACTTGATTTTCTGATTATGGTGTGTAGTCAGATTAAGCCTTTATTCTGAAAAATGAGGTTTCTTTCTTTTGCTTCACAGCTGTTGGAATATTACACTGGTTTACAGTCAGAATTCTTCTGAAATAAATGTACTCAAACTTTTCTAATTCTGGGTCACTGAGAATGAAAATGATGCCTAAAAAAAAAAAAGAGTATTGATTGCCTCTGGTTTTCAAGAAATGCTATTGGGTCAGTATATACAACAGTTGACTTGGGAATGGCGAAGGATAAGTGAGTTATAAATGGAAGGGATCTCAATTTAAACCAGAAATGACTAAAATAAATCTTTGACTGTGTTTGGACAGTACTTGGTTTTTAGGCAAATCAATGAATGATGCAATCTGAAGCTATGAATTGCATCATGTCCAAAATCGCCCCCTATATCTTCATTCACTAATTCCTACATTAGTCCACTAATGCAGTTCGTTTGAGGGAGTGAATGAAAACGAGAGAGTGAATTCGGACACCGAGTGCTCTGGAAGGGCTGCTGCTTTTACATGGTTTGTGCTTCAATAATTATTTGAAACTTAGCGAACTGGCAGCTCCAGTAGTAATGAACAGATTTATCTTGAACTTTGTCATGGAAACTAGCTCGTATAAACCTTAATTAAACCATTTAATAATCAATTAAAAATGAATTTATTCCTGTGTGATGTTACGCCGTAGCCACATTGGACCAGCGGGTTTGAAAAATAGGTGGATGATTCAGCTGCAGGTGCCATCTTCTGGTCAGACGTGGGAATTTATTCTCTCAGAGTGCATTATGGGTATTCTCTAGCTATTGAATGTACATCGGTTTTAACGCGGTATTGCATTGTAGGATTGAACGATTGCTCTCAATAACATCCGCTATGGTTTCTGACACTACTACAAATGGCTGTCCCCTCAAATAGTGTCCTATTTAAGGGTGTAGTGTGTGTGATATAGGACACAGCTGTTATTCTTAGAAGACATACATGATGCAATTCTAATGAAGCTTACATCACTCTGTCCTATCATAGAGCAGAGGCGCAAAACTCCTGGAGGGCCACCGTACTGCAGAGATAGTTCTCCAATCCTGCTCCAACACTCACTCCTGTAGTTTTCTTATAACCGTGAAGGACTTGAGCTGGATCTGGTGTGTTTAATTAGGGTTGAAGCTAAATTGTAGGACTGTGGTCCTCCAGGAATTGAGTTTTGCACCTGCTGTATGATTTCTAGAACTGACACAGGGCAATTTGTTCAGCAGAGTGATGTACGCTTCGTTATCATCTGTGACTATGTTTGATTTTGCAAAGCGGCACATTTCTGTTTAGCCAAAATGAGCAGAGATGCCTCATACTTTTGTGAGCAGGGCAGATAACTAGAGCAAATGGAGCTCATCAAGCTTGCAAACTATTGCTGGACTGGGACAAGAGATGCTCCTGCAAGGGAAATATTCATTTTTCTTGTGTATCAAGATCTGACCCTTACATAGGTGGCTTAACCTCCATTGGGTGGCTGTCTGTTTTCTATCTTCAGGTCGTCGCCTCACATTCTTAGACCGTTAACATCCTTTTTAAAACATCATGAACAATAAGAGACAAAAGTCTGATATATGCAAATGGTTACATGCATATCTATATGTTAACAATCGAAATATAATTTTTCTCATGCTTATAAGATTATGAAAAGATTATGTAAGGAAATCCATATAACTCATGTAAAGTTAGCAAAATTAATCATGTATAAACCACAACATTGATTTAAATACACTAGAAAAATGTATATTTCTCTTACACTCCCTTTAAAGAAAAGAACTGACACAGGGCAATTTGTTCAACAGAGTGATGTACGCTTATATATATATATATATATATATAATATATGCTATCTACACAATACAGTAAATAGACATAAAACTTATATAGATAGATAGATGAAACCATACATAATCAGTTGTTTTAATTGTATTATTTGAATTCAGCACATCGAAATAAATAATAAATAGCACATTTTATCTCTGAAGCAGAAGACAAGTTCAATTGTAGACCAGTGTAATCAACATGTTTCCGATACAAACGAAGAATTGCATGTTGTTTTCCTCTCTTGTGTAAATACCATTGTATTATATTCATTATTAGGAATTCTTCTGTAATTTAATCAACTCATTATCATTTGCGTCTTTGAAAACGGCACACAACAGGGCAGTGTATGTAGGTCATGAGACTCTGATTTCACTGTTAATTAAAAAAAAAAAAAACACTGAAGAAAAATTCTCTAAATAATTAAGATATTACACATTTGGAGCAACTTTAGAAGCAGTCTGCAATCATTTTGAAATGTAGGTTATTGTTATAAATGTGTGTAAATGAATATTATTGTGGAATTTTATGCACAGATCAGGGGAATGATTACTTGTGTTTTTTTATTTCATTAAAAAAAAGAAAATACTAAATTAAATTGATTTGGTAACACTTTACAATAAGGTTCGTTAGTTAAAATTAGTTAAGTACATTAGTTTATATGAGCTAATAATGAACTGCTCTTCTACAGCATTTATTACTCTTTGTTAATGTATTAGTAAACGTTGAAAATATTAAAATCTTAACATTAGTTAATGCACTGTGAACTCACACGAACAACTGTATTTTCATCAACGTTAACGAAGATTAGTAAATACAGTAACAAATGTATTGCTCATGGTTTATTCATGTTAGTTAATACATTAACTAATGTTTAACTGATGAACCTTATTGTAAAGTGTTACCAGTATTTGTAAAATAATTTTTTTTCTCTCTCTCTCTCATGTTGTTGTTGTTGTTGTTGTTGTTGTTGTTGTTGTTGTTATTATTATTATTTTACTGTGTATAAATCTGTGTGAGGTTGTCACAATTTTGCTTAAGTACAGATTGACTAATTTTTACACCCCAGTCAGTTGGGCACTGGGAAAGTTTTCATATTACATCAAGCTCTTCTCAAATAATCAAGGAACATTTGATTCCTCATTATTTTTCCTCTCAAATGTTTTCAAAAAGTCATTATTTCTGTAGCATGACTTCTCTCTTTACTCAAATTTGATTCAAAACACATATCATTCAAATGAATACAGGAATATTCCAGCTGAAACCTTAAAATCTGGTCATGGCGATTGGATTGCGTTTATATAATCCGAATTTTCCTGTTCTCTTTTAATAGTCCCGGAGCTCTCTCGGATGACACGGACTCCTCCCAGGCCGTCTACACCGAGTTTGACGACGACTTTGAGGAAGAGGAACTCGCCACACCTATTGGTCAATGCACAGCACTCTACAATTTCCCAGGTATGATTAAATGGCGTCGCACAAGCACTGGCGAATATCATAACCACAAATTTTCCTCTGACACTCTCCGCCACGATTATCCGTATGCCCGCAGGCTCCAGCGAGGGAACCATATCCATGCAGGAAGGGGAGGTGCTGTCGGTAGTGGAGGAGGATAAGGGCGATGGATGGACGCGGGTGCGCCGGAACAACGGGGACGAGGGCTACATCCCAACTTCTTACGCAACAATCACGCTTAATAAATGACCTCACCCCCTTCCACCCGCTGCAGCAGAGACGCACTATACCAAACACTAGGAGTAGCTTCAGATTACCACTCATTATCTCCCAACATGGCTTGCTGCTCCTCTCAAAGGGAGAATTTAGGGGGGGAATCACTGCACAATGGGCTAATACACTCCTCCTCTAAGGATGAATGAGAATCTCAGGGTGTGTATTATGTGAGGAAATGAGGTAGACAAGGTTGGAATATTTTTTTCTCCTTATTTTGCATGGAAAACAATGCAGCAGGGTGCCATGTACTCGCGGCTATCGCTCAACAGACACATCAGTTCCTGTGGTGGCTCTGTCTGATGGTGACTTTCGATTGCAGTCTGTCAGAAGAGCTGAGATATATCGTCTGGCCATGATCCACTCACCGTGTCCTCTGCAAAGATCTCCCATCTGCACCTTGATGATGATGTGATTTCACGCCTTGGGCAAAAGCGTAACTATCTCTCTGCAGGCAGACATCCAGCTCAAAAGCAGCGTTTTAACTTGAAGTATTTGCTTTAAAGATCTGAGTGGCCAAAAATCACATTTTACAGCAGTAAGTGTTGCATATGTTTCTCTTAAGTGTGCAATAACACGAATGCCACATCTATGAGTCGATACGAGCTAACATTTCTGTGTATAGAAAATACCAAGCGCCCAAGTAATATTAAGTAGCTCCTTTTTTTTTTTTTTTGTAAGACCGTTACACAATTCCACAAGTTCATGTACTCCGCAGCAGTACAAAATTACGACAATCAAAGTCTCATAATCTGAAAAGCCACAGTTCTCAAATCTACAAGTATGTAGTACAATAAGTAGTTTGTTGGAATAAAAGAATATAATTTATTGAGTATATAAATAAGTGTTTTGTATATTAAATAAACAATAAATCACATTTATAGAAGTGGTAACTGCACACATTAGCTATTTCAGATCAACAATGCACAGTATACTACCAACTAGGAAAATCTATTTTAGGCTACAAAACAAATTTAGGGTTTTCATATATATATATATGTGAAATAATATATTTTAGGCATCACAACACCACTATTGTCTTATTAGCTTTTTATTCTTGATGAATAAAGATTGTATAGTTAAGAATAGAGTTCTAAATTCAACGGTTCAAGCCTCATTTTAATTTTTGTTTTGTTTGTGTTTGATTGAATCCAAGGCAGAACTGTAAAGTGTTTAAGTCAAGGTGCCTTTAACTTTGCGTGTGTACCATACTCGGAATACACTTTTATTGTCTTTATAAATGTCAAGCACATTTCCAAAATGACGTGTTGTTTTGTTTTTTGAGTGAAATTCACAATTGAATGAGATTTGTAAGTAAGTCATATAGCTTTTGAGATGAGTTATTGATTTTTGCAGCAAATAGTGAAAATTGATTTCACATATTGAGGTCACATGATCATAGATCATTGTTTTTCATAAAAGCTTTGAAGTGCCGCCTGCTGTTAATAGAAGATTGCTGCTACTAAGGAAAAATTTTTCATATGCTCAAGAACTGGCAGCACTGGTTAGTAGGATTTCATTTTCTCATTTAACGGACATACTTTTCTCATATATTATTGAACAGAGCTACAACCGCTCAGTTTTGTGTCCCAAAACCTGAAGAAGAATTAGTTTGGGAACAAATCTCATTACAATAAAGCTTATCAAGTATTATTTATTTTACTAACAAATCAATAGTCCTATACCCTACACACAATTTTGACCTCATATCAATAGACAACCACCCACAATATAAAGTTAAGCTTTCGGATAATTTATTCTGATCATTACTACAATTAATAAATGTATCTATTTGTTGACTTTATTGATTATTATTGCACTTTACCCTAGTTTAGCAAAGCACTGGTAAAAAATCACAGGGGAGGTTTCCGACAGGGGGCAGTATTGCGCAGCCAATCCAGTTTCGCTCATATATTTTGCAACAGATTTGTAATGATACTGTTGTCCATGTAGCCTATATACATACCAAAACAATCAGACACATCTGTCTAGAGTCAAACTAAAAATAAGTCAAGGTAGTTGACTGAAATGACTGACACCTCCAGAAGTGATCTATTTATAGATGTGAAAATCCGCCAAATAGCCACTATAACAAAAAGCCTTTTGACAACTCGCAGTGTTTATATCAGCGTTACAAGAACTCGATTAATATTAGTTGTGACTGAAGGACTTTATCCTGCTCCTTTATGCAAACTATCACAAAACATCAAGAAATATATATGCCAACGCCTCATACTTTTAATTAAATGACTAAAAAGCCTTAAATATTTATGAATATAACCACATCACATTAACGATAATATATTAGTGTATTAAAGAACAAAAACAATTTGCTTTGTACACTGTAACCAAATCCTAGAACGCCTTAATTAACATCCAGGTTTTGTTTGCAATACATATACTGACTGAATTGAGAAAGTGCGTCTATTATAAGGTCATTTATTCATAAAAGTGATTTTCGACTGAATGAGAGACTCTCTGTATGGCAAGCCGGTTTAGCATTAAATACTCCTTCCCGTACTAGTGGTCATAAATCAGTTTTGACTTGTCATAATCCCAGTTCCAGATATCTCCTCTGCAATTTTGTCTCGTCGTAATTGAAATTAAGATATCTACAATGTGATTGTGACTAGTCATAATATGCATTGAAGATATCTACAATGTTAATTTGACTAGTCGTAACATACATTACAGATATCTACAATGCTTTATCACTAGTCTTCTATTGACTTCAATTGGAAAATATTTTCAGATATCTACAAATGAGTTTTGACTAGTAGAAATTGTAATTAAAGATATCTCCAATTTGATTATGACTAGAAAAAACCAGTTAGAGATATCTCTAATTGAATTGCTACTGGTGCAAATTATAATTTGAGATATCTCTAACTGGGTTTTGTCTAGTCATAATCATATTGGAGATTTCTTTAATTCATCGTTTTTTTTAAGATATCCAAAAATAAATATGCAGATATCTCTAATTGCCATTCTGACTAGTCGAATTATAATTATCACTCGTCAAAATGTAATTGTTACTATCTTTAAATATATTTATAGATAGTCGGAAAAAAGCTTAAATGCTAAAACGGCTTGCCATACTCTGAGCTTCTGCCCCTTGTTCGTCAGTGCTTGTCTAGAGGGCGCCAAATCTAAACACATGCCGAATGAAGCTACTAGAACTGTGGCACACATTACCCCAAATGCTTGATCTTATCCACTTCGGTTAGTCAAATATAGGCTACATTTTATGTGAATTTACGGTGTACAAATACATATAAAAGTGTGTGGCCTAGTGGTGAGGGAGTCGGGCTTGTAATCTGAAGGTTGCTGGTTCGATTCCCACGCCGGCAGGAATTGAAAGTGGGGATTGTGAATAAACAGCACTCTCTCCACCTTCAACACCATGACTAAAAAAAGTGCCCTTGAGCAAGGCACCTTACCCCTGATTGCTCCCCTTGTAAGTCGCTTTGGATAAAAGTGTCTGCTAAATGATGAAAATGAAATGTTTTTGCATGTGGGTATAGACTAAAATATGAATCTGAGTTAATATTGGTAAATAGCTACAATTCTGATATTAATATATCATATAAATGCTCAAGATGATGTGTTACAATGGCTCGATTTGAAGGGGGATGGCTTCCCCCCTTGTTGAAAAAAATAAAATAAAAAGACAAAAAGCACCCCCTTCTGTAAAGCCAGCATCCCCTTTAGATTGAAAGTGTTATGTAGTATATAAAACTTAAATTTCTCTGTATGAAAATTAACAAGCAAAAAACAGCGATTGACCAATCAGAGCTCAGTATGTGAACGCGCTGCGCAGTCACGCCAGAGCTCTGATTCCAGCAAGCTTTCATCAGGAAGAGACAGAAGATGTTACTTGAATTAGTGTTATAAGAACATTCCCCTCACACGTTACAACGAATAGCGAACATGGCTAAAGAGCATTGATGCTGAATTATTGACAGTGAATGTCATCACCGAGGTGATCATGCTACGTGTGTTTATTTATTTTATTTAATAAAAAACATATGGGTTTTGTTCATACATCCTGTTCAAAACCATTCAGCTAACACAGACTACCACTAACTGTTCGATATAAGAACTCAAGAGTTGCTTTTAAGTAATTATTCTCTCTGTATAAACTATCCAATGTTTGAGCTCTGAGAAGTGTGGGGCTCAAAAATAAGTGTAAAACTATTATTATTATTATTATTATCATTAAAAATATAATGTTGATAATGATTAAACACTTCAGTGCCCTCCATTTGAGGTATGTGTGAGCGAGACTGTCTAATGCCACAACGACATAAATAATTTAATGAATTCTATATTAACGCCCCTCCCGCCAATGACCACACCATCCCCCTTCAATCTTTTCCACAATTCGACCTCTGGTGTCATCCGTCAAAATATGAGTATGTTTATAGGTAAAATGCAGACTTTTGAGCCTATTCAGGCCAGATGTGGTATGTATTTGATATCTTTGACAGTGGAACTGTCTCTAATCAGGTTTTGTGATTGTGTTGCAAATGTAAGAACATTACCAAATGCATTTTATTATAATTTGCCGTGTTGTAGCCTAAACCTTAATGGCTATTCCAGTAGGAACAAATTCCGTATTGGTGTTTATTACATCATTCAGTTGTCATGTGATACTCTGATTATGTTTTTGCTTTGCAGTGACAGTCCTCATCACCTTACCATCAGATCACAAACACTTGTGTTGCACAGGGGATTGTGGGTAATATTAGCTATAAAGCATTCCTGGATGCAGATTTCATAAAATCCACCTGAAATGGCATCCGATCACCTTTGGAATATTATTTAGAACATAGCCTACTGTTCGAGACAGAAACAATCAGTTCCTGCATGCCATTTGGGACAGATATGGAAAGCAGGACACAATGGAGGTCTGTCCTGGGTTCATGATACCAGCCTACCTGTGTCCACAGCCCTCAGGATATTTTTTTTGGAAATCACATCTCATTATCTGCCCAAAACATGACATTTGATTGACCTTTAAAAATCCTTTTTGTAGCACCTATCTTGCTTGCATTCAATTTTTAGGGGACATTGTTGAAGACACATTATAGCTACTCTCCGCAGTGAATCAGCACCTCTGAATACAACTGTCGTTACTTCAATTAGAGCTAATTGCATGCTTTTTGCAATTAACCCAATTATCCGGGCCGTTCCTCTTCCGTCCCTTATGTTGTGTCAGAACATATACTTAAGTGGAATTTGTCTCAACTTCTTTAAAAGGAAGATAATGGCTGGCCTATTCAATAAAGCAGCTGCTGTTACTGTGCCGACATGAAAACTCCTGTTAAGTAAAACTTACCATGGTATTTTCACTGTCATCTGCTCAGCAGACAGGCCTATGCTGTACTTTACAAGCATGCATTTCTTTCTCATACAAAATCAAGCATTAAACTGATCTGTAATTATGTAGACTTATTTTATTGACATTTCACAAATTTATTAGTGAAATAGAGTTGCCACAGTTGATCCAGAAAAGCAACGGTTCATTAATGAAGTATTTACTGGCGTTATGTATGTGTCATGAATTTTGCCGCCAGGCTCTTTCCCTGTCAAAGAAATTCCTATCATGCGGGACTCGATACCCTGATGTGTGCATGTGTGTGGAAGACCGCAGTTTGCTGACCATGTTTCAGGTACAGTAATATTGTAATATTCATCGAGTTAAACTGTTTAATGACACTTCTTATGCAAACTTGTGCAGTGGCATGATATCTGGTTTAAACTAGGGCTGGGAAGCCATTAAAATTTGTAATGCAATTTATTACATGATGTGCCAATTATTTAATATAATTAGTCGCAAATTTATCGTACATCAAATTTGACTGAGAAATTATTCCCAAAAGATCATTTGAAGTCATTATTGTGTAAAGCATCAAATATACATTACAAAAAGTAGATTCTGATAGAAATATTTGATTTGATTCGACAGAATTTATTACACAAACTTTTGGACCATGAGGTTGAGTAAATGATGACTGAATTTTAATTTTGGGGTGAATTATCTTTATTTATTTTTATCAATATGGAAATAAATTAAAGCATCAATTTCATAAGTTATTTACTGAAGTATATTCCATTAGTTGTGCGGACAGAACTAATTTTTATGTATCATGCGAACCAGACAAGTAATTTGGCAATGCCACCTTGTAAAAAAGACTAAGCATCTGCGCACATACACATTCAAATGTGCAAACCTGTTGACTAAACATGTAAATGAAAGACAAGAATGCATTAGAGGTCTTAGGTTTTCAGTTGGAAATGTATAATTTAAGCGGCCCCTAAGTTATTCATTAATTTCTACAAAGGAAGTGATTGAATCAAAAACCTACTTTAGCTCGATAATAATATTTTCCTAGAGCTGCTGTAAAGCCAAAACAATCTCTGTCCAATAATTTCTTATAATCACGGTGAAGCTGCTTTGAAACAGCTTCTTTATTGTGAAAAGCGCTATATAAATGAAGATGACTTGACTTGAAAGCTACCAAGAAAGCTAGGTTACTAAGTTTATTAAATTAATTCACAATATGTGCACATTTATTATTAATTTGGGTGGCGACACGTCACGCAGGCACAACAGTGCTGTATGACTATAACTTTTATTTCGTATTTGTTTTTTATTCAAAATATTTACAAACTTGTTAACTATAGCCTGTCATAAACTAAATAGGTGCTGAGCACCCACGGAAAAAAGGTGTCAGTCATTGCCTTGGTAACACAACGGTTTGTTGACGATATGAGAGGTAAATAACGACCGCGTTATGGAGGATGATTAGATATTTCTTTTAATTTTATTATTAATTTGTTTTTACGTCGCTCAAATAGAGGCTTAGCCAACCACGGAGAAACTGGTAGCCAGACAACAGACAAGTGACCAGTCTCGTGTGGCGACGTCACTTCATGGATTCTACCAACACGATTCAGACATTTAGTCAACCGTGCCAAGAATTGACCCTTTGATTGACAGGCGATCTGACCAATCATAACCCCGAATCCGACATTTTGTCCGACAAAGCAGTCAGAGGAGTTAGTAGTTTAATGATGGTGAACTTCGAAAAATTGTGTGTATTCACGTCTTTCCGCACTTGAAACAACATTCCTTCTGATGTTCATTCGTGTTTATTTGATGCTATAAATGAACTAGAATGAAGAGATGTTGGTTCACGAGCCGCTTGAAGGAGCTCCAGCGATCTGTCACCACACATTAAAGAGACTCGATACGCTATTTATTGTTTAAACTTCTTTAAAAAATTACAATATTTTAAACATGAAACTGTTTCATGTCAAAAGTAACCTGCTCTGTCTTGTCTGTCGACGTGTTGTCAGTGTCCTCTTTGCTGGATGTATTTTTCACTGCGTGAGAACATGATGTGTGGCGTAAGAGCACATGGCTTGTCGGACATAGCAACAGTAACTAAAGGGGGCGGGTCTTTGCGAACGGCCAATTCTAGGCCGGTAATCGGTTTGTAATCGTGCCATGCCGTACCAGGCTCCAGTAGAAACACAACTGGAACCGATGGTGAAATAGCGGCTAATGTAATGTGCAGCGCAGATGTGTCCACAAAACTCGCACACTCTCAATAGTGTCCTCGTGGCTTTTTTCAGATATTATATGTGCGGGCTCGGTTATGGAGTGTGAGCAGCAACCGGCAGAAACATAAATCGGCACCTCTTATCAAATATTTGAATGTGTTTTGTCATTTAAACCATATCAGTTGGTCTATAGCGTGCGATGGGTGCTGCCACCGTTTGAATTTAGCAGTGAACGTTCAAAGGGTTTCATATCTTGAATTTTATGGACATTCTAACATTATATTCGTCATCAGTCAACTGCATGAAATGTCAGGTGACCTATGTAGGTCATAGTGCATTAAAAGCGTTAAAAAAAAATCCGTAAATGAATTAAACTAAAAGATGGAAAAACTATGCGCATGATGTCGCCGTTTTCACAAATTTGCGTTTTTGTAGTTTACACAGAGATAATGTATCATTCTCAAATGCTCACACTTTGAATCGCGTTTTTTTTTTTTTGCTTTTTCAAGCTATTCTCATGTAAATGAACGGCCAAAAGGCATAAAAAGTTTTCCGTTTTTATTTGAAAATGGTGTCATGTGAATGGCACACAAAATGACACAGTAATGTTGGGTCAACCAATGGCATGTGTGAGAGGCGGGGCTCTGAGAAACATGTTTGAAAACAGTCATTTTTTTGCACTTCACTTTAAAGCAGGTTTGTAATTTCATATTTGCAGCGGTTCTTAGCTGCAATTCTCTTAAAGCATCAATTTTCACAGCTTGATATATTTGAATATTCGTTGTGTTCTCCTCAGGCACTGTACTACCTCATTTGTATGCTTTGACTTTGCTCTCAAAAACACATTAAAGGTCAGTTTTACCATAACGCTGTGCTAACCTGGCTGAAACTGATAGGTCCCTGGTTAAGAAGGGCTTTCTGGGAAACGGGCTCTTCACAAAGATAAGAGCCCCACCGCTGGAGCCATCACTCTTTCACTGGTGAGAGCAAGACCTGCACTTTATTAAAGGAAATACATAAAACATCAGCTCCACTATTCAAGATTATTCTGTACTCAGCAAATAGATACACAACAACTGATTTCATTTTCTTATCATTTGTCAAGGCACTTCACACACACTGCAAAAAATCATTTCCTACATCAGCATTTTTGTCGCATTTTCCTGTGAAAATAATATATCTAAACAGCTATGATGAATTTACTCATTTAAAAGTAAAATTGTACTAATTTTAAAGATAAATTTAAATAGCTAAATGAAATTTATTTATCCGAACTTAATCGACAAGTACGTTTTTACTTATTTTAAGCATAAATCCAGAAACATTAAGACTTAAAACAAGAAACAATATTTACCCAATGGGGGTAAGAAAAATAAACAATTCATTCATGACTGGAAAACAAAACAAAACACCTTATTAAGAAAATGATTTCATGACATTTGATATGATAAATGCCAGAGTGTGATAATATTTGTAAGTTTTACATCGATGTTATTTGTGCTGTAAACTAAGGTTTGTGTTTATTGAATGTGGCTCATGCAGCTGGAATTACTTGCACTTTGATTGAATAACAGCCAAATGTGTTTGGAAGCAATACGTGCATTCTGTTAATGGAATGATTAATGATGTTTTTGAGGAATAATTTTGATACGTCTAGTCTGGAGGTTTCATGTATTACACTGGTGTATAATCTATAAACGACTAATGATTTTAACTTCAATAAAACATGGCACATGAGCACTCAAAATATTGATTTAACATGACATATACTAAAGAGCAGAAATATGAGCATGACGGAGGCCGTTCCCAAGGGAGAATGATGAATTGTTTTGGCACTTTCAATTTTTTTGTCCATTTCCTTGTGAGCGAATGAGACTCGCTGAGTGAGCTGCTGGTGGCGATAGGGTGTGTGTTCATGTATGCTCTTTATATGTAAATGTTTGTTGTATTTGATGTCACACTCGGGGCAGCACTTCTGCTTGTATTGTCGTATCGTAACTGTATATATGCGTGAGTGGTTTGTTTACAGCTTATCAAAGGACCAATTTCCGCTTTGTGTTCATATCACAGCGGCTTGATGTTTTCAGGGATGGAATTACCCATCTGAACATTTGAAAGAGCTCTTGAATGTTCTTTTCACACAACATTAGTCTCCTAACTAGAATATAAGGCACTTATGAAAAGCACTATACAAACATTATTGTTCAGTACAGCAATTCAACCAAAACAGCTATTGTCAATGTTGTTTTGTCTGTCTCTGTCTGTCTGTCTGTCTCAGCCTCTCTGTCTGTCTCAGCCTCTCTGTCTATCTCTCTCTGTCTCGGCCTCTCTGTCCATCTGTCTGTCTGTCTCTCTCTGTCTGTCTCAGCCTCTCTGTTTATCTCTCTCTGTCTCGGCCTCTGTGTCCATCTGTCTGTCTGTCTCTGTCTGTCTCAGCCTCTCTGTTTATCTCTGTCTCGGCCTCTGTGTCCATCTGTCTGTCTGTCTCTCTGTCCGTCTGTCTGTCTGTTTGTCTCTCTCTCTGTTTCAGCCTCTCTGTCTATCTCTCTCTGTCTCGGACTCTCTGTCTGTCTGTCTCTCTCTGTCTCAGCCTCTCTGTCTATCTCTCTCTGTCTCTGACTCTTTGTCTGTCTGTCTCTCTCTGTCTGTCTGTCTCTCTCTGTCTGTCTATCTCTCTCTCTGTCTCAGCTTCTCTCTCCGTCTGTCTGTCTCTCTCTGTCTCAGACACTCTGTGTGTCTCTGTCTGTCTCTCTCTGTCTCAGACGCTCTGTGTGTCTCTGTCTATCTCTCTCTGTCTCAGCCTCTCTGTCTGTCTCTGTCTGTCTATCTCTGCCTGTCTCAGCCTCTCTGTCCGTCTGTCTGTCTGTCTGTCTCTCTCTGTCTCGGCCTCTCTATCTGTCTGTCTCTCTCTGTCTCGGACTCTCTGTCTGTCTGTCTCGGCCTGTCTGTCTGTCTCTCTCTCTCTCTCTCTCTCTCTCTCACTGTCTGGTTGTCTCTGATTTTCTGTCTCTCTCTGTCTCAGCCTCTCTGTCTCTCTCTCTCGGACTCTCTGTCTGTCTGTCTCTGTCGTGGACTCTCTTATTGTCTTGTCTGTCTCTGTCTTGGCCTCTGTCTGTCTCTCTCTGTCTCAGCCTCTCTTGTCTTTGTCTGTCTGTCTGTCTGTCTTTGTCTGTCCCTCTCTGTCTCGGACTCTCTGTCTGTCTCTCTCTGTCTCTGTATGTCTGTCTCTCTCTCTCTGTCTTTCTCTCTCTGTCTCGGCCTCTCTGTCCATCTGTCTGTCTGTCTCTCTCTGTCTGTCTCAGCCTCTCTGTCTATCTCTCCCTGTCTTGGACTCTCTGTCTGTCTATCTCTCTGTCTGTCTCAGCCTCTCTGTCTATCTCTCTCTGTCTAGGACTCTCTGTCTGTCTCTCTCTGTCTCGGCCTCTCTGTCCATCTGTCTGTCTCTCTCTGTCTCGGCCTCTCTGTCCATCTGTCTGTCTCTCTCTGTCTGTCTCAGCCTCTCTGTCTATCTCTCTCTGTCTAGGACTCTCTGTCTGTCTGTCTCTCTCTGTCTGTCTCTGTCTCGGCCTCTCGGTCCATCTGTCTGTCTGTCTATCTCTGCCTGTCTCAGCCTCTCTGTCCGTCTGTCTGTCTGTCTGTCTGTCTCTCTCTGTCTCTCTGTCTCAGCCTCTCTGTCTGTCTATCTCTGTCTGTCTGTCTCTCTCTGTCTCGGCCTCTCGGCCCATCTGTCTGTCTGTCTCTCTCTGTCTGTCTCTCTCTGTCTGTCTGTCTCTCTCTGTCTCGGCCTCTCGGTCCATCTGTCTGTCTGTCTCTCTCTGTCTGTCTCAGCCTCTCTGTCTGTCTCTCTCTGTCTAGGACTCTCTGTCTGTCTGTCTCTCTCCGTCTGTCTGTCTGTCTGTCTCTGTCTCGGCCTCTCTGTCCATCTGTCTGTCTGTCTCTCTCTGTCTGTCTCAGCCTCTCTGTCTATCTCTCTCTGTCTTAGACTCTCTGTCTGTCTATCTCTCCCTGTCTCAGCTTCTCTGTCCGTCTGTCTGTCTCTCTCTGTCTCAGACGCTCTGTCTGTCTCTGTCTATCTCTCTCTGTCTCAGCTTCTCTGTCCGTCTGTCTGTCTCTCTCTGTCTCAGACGCTCTGTCTGTCTGTCTCTCTCTGTCTCAGCCTCTCTGTCTGTCTATCTCCGTCTGTCTCAGCCTCTCTGTCCATCTGTCTGTCTGTCTCTCTCTGTCTCAGCCTCTCTGTCCGTCTGTCTGTCTCTCTATGTCTCAGACTCTCTGTCTATCTCTGTCTGTCTGTCTGTCTGTCTCTCTCTGTCTCAGCTTCTCTGTCTGTCTCTCTCGGACTCTCTGTCTGTCCTGTCTGTCTCTCTCTGTCTCAGACTCTCTGTCTGTCTCTGTTTGTCTGTCTCTCTCTGTCTCGGCCTCTCTGTCTGTCTGTCTCTCTCTCTCTCTGTCTGGGAGTCTCTGATTTTCTGTCTCTCTCTGTCTCGGACTCTCTGTCTCTCTCTGTCTGTCTCTGTCTGGGACTCTCTGATTGTCTTGTCTGTCTCTGTCTTGGCCTCTGTCTGTCTCTCTCTGTCTCAGCCTCTCTTGTCTTTGTCTATCCCTCTCTGTCTCGGACTCTCTGTCTGTCTCTCTCTGTCTCTGTATGTCTGTCTCCATCTGTCTGTCTCTCTCTGTCTCTGTCATTTTGTGACCATTTTTCCTGCCGGTGTGATAAAAATTTGTTAGCAGTCGCAGTGGCGCGACCATCATAACGTTGCCCAACATCAAACAGCAAACATAATGTAAGTGGAACGAAACTGTGCCACTCGTTTGTGCTTTACAGATCGTTTATCAGTTTGGACCAATGTCAGTGCAACGTGAATTACTCATGAGCCGATCTAGATCACGCAACACTGTTACCACACAGCGCTGGGAGATCCAGTAAAGAAAGCATTAGAATTCGCCACGGAATTAATAACATTACTAGTGAGAAGTATTCAAATTCAGCGTTATTAACCATAGATATAAGATCAAACAGCGCTGAGGTGGAAACCAGGAGAAACATTATGCCATGAATGAACAAGTTATAGAGGGCTTTCAGTTCACAAATAACAACATTCGCAATGGATTTAATGAAGTAACACTACCTGTAAGCAGGGAATTTTGGCAGCAATAATAAAATGCTTCAAAGTACTTCACACGTCTTTTTCCAGCACTTCAACACTCTTAAATGTTATTTTTAATGTGATGACCAAAACACTATTTGTTCATCCTTCATAGCTCACCCCCATTTATAAAACTAAAAGTTTCAACATGCAGGAAAACACACTAATTTAAACATAAAAGGCATTAAATTCTCATTGTAACCAGTAGGTGTCTGCCATTTCCACTCCCTAATTAATATTTTCAATCGTTTTGCTTTTGAATTATTATTTAGTCGTTATGAATGATAATGCTGCCCTCAAATGTTTATCTGGAAATAAAACTGCACATTGTAATTTCTGTAAGTTTAGTCTATTTTTTTTTTTTTTTTTTACCAGGGCATTTCTCAGTAATACAGTCAAAATGGGAAAAATGTGAGTAACTGCTGCTGGCCGATTTAAGGAGTGCCCCTAAATTTTCTGCTTGTGCTCCTAGTAAAAAAATGTTAGTCTGGAGCCCTGCTGTGTATCTGTCTATATGTCTGTCTGTCTATCTATTATGCAATTGACAAAGCAGTAAGATTTTAGTACAATAAACATTCAGATTTAAATTTTTCAAAAAAAAAATGTTTTATTGTTTGTTTTTTTGTCGTATCTTTTAAGATAACTGGTATTATATCCCTTGTCAAGGGAACAAAAGGGGCATAACAAAAAAAAGTAAAGTTGGTCGTGGATTCCCAAACAAATTAAAGAAACATTCATTCCGGTCGGGGACCAAACACACACACTACTCATATAAACAGTAAACTGTTTATTTGTATGTTTTAAGTGAAACAGAGAGCATCTCTTCAGGGTGATCACAGGCCAAAAAACAAACTGTGCTAATTAAGAAAAGGGGTAAATAAATAACCTAATCAATTTGTAGAAATAAAAATACTAACGGCTTACCTAACTTCCTAATGAAAAACAAAACAAGTTCAAAGAAAACGGCCAGGACACCCCTACACTCTGTTTCACAAGGCAAGAATGTTTAATACAACAGATGGCCATATTAGTTTGGTCGCCGGCCGGAGAAGGAATCCAGGAGTTCCGAACCCGCTCATGTTCGCACCAACAATGAGCTCGCCCACTGCTGGTAGCTGTTCTTATAAGACTCTTATCAAGCCTTGATAGAGCGACCAATCAGACGCAATCATGTAACCTGAGACAGCAGATCAAAACAACAGAAAAAAGAAAACAGAACAATACAAACACTTTCATGAAAAGAAACAGTCATAACAACTGGTATCAATCTCAGACAGGTTTAGGTAATTTGCCCGGTCTTCTTAGGGAAAACTTACTCATAGAGGTTGTTCTACATTATCAAGCAAGTCACAGTTTTCATGCGATATGGGGAGGAAGAAAGATCTTTCTGAAGATGAAAGCATGAAATGGTGCAATGTCTTCCAAAAGGCTTGAAAACAACTAATATTTGGCGAAAACTGAATAGAGATTATCGAACTGTCAAACAATTGTGACTGATTTAGCGCACAGAAGAACCTGGCCAGATAAAAGCTTATTAAGGGACGTTTCTGTCAATCAAATTAACTGTATTAAATGGGCAGCTATAAAAAAGCCACCGTTGAGCAGCAAACGGATATGTGAAGCTGCTGCAGTCCTAAGAACCTCTCCATGTTGCATTTCAGCCACCATGAACCAAAGAGAAATATTTAGAGTGGATTTAGAAATATGCTTTCAAACAGTTTTCAAACCGTATGTGTGTCTATTATCTATCCATCCATCTAAATCACTAAATGGTGAGCTTTAACTTGAATTTCAATTGGTTTTTATGTATCACATGCGCTTGCGTGTAAAATATAATTAATGGATTAGGTAAAACTACAATTTCTGTGTTCATTTTAATGTCTGACCTTTCACAATGTTCTTAATGCATCTGCCTCTTCAGTGTTTTGATGTTTGTGGCATATCACCCTCCTTTCATTACCGAGCGTTGTGGCAAACAAGCAATTAATTTGCAGCCTAACAATGCTGATTAAAGATTAAAAACCAGTTTCATCATGAAGTCCCTGTTTAAAGGGAGCAAAGATAAAAGACAACACTGAGCCATGCCACGCACAGGGCAGCTCAAATCAGCCTGTGAGCTCATCAATCGCTATACGTCCCATTTGAAAGTCATGACGGGCAGTAAGTGATGAACCGCCCACATACGGAGTGTTTCAATGTAAGCTGAAGAGACATTCTCAGTCAAATCTCCATCTGAAGAGACCTCTCAATAAAAAAAATGTGACCAAACATCAATTCCAAATGATCGAGTGCATGTTGCCTGCTAAAAAACAGCTGTATAAGACATAAAGGTCCAGTTATTGAACTGCAAGTAACTAGATTTTTACATTTTGTTTAGAAAACGTGTGTTCTGATGCCTGCTAGATGATTGCAAGGGTCTTCTGAAGATGGCCAAAAGAGCCCTCCCACAGTTTCTTTGAAATTTCGGCATCTACATAGCATATCCTTCAAAGTCTAGGATTCTTTCAATCATACTGTGTGTTTGAGCACTTGGGAAACTAATAACGCACCGCTCCTTAACAAGACACACCACTTGATGTATTGTTCATGCACAAATCTCGCACAATAAGCATTAGCAATAGTAATAGTCATGCTTTGCTTAACAGGCAGCACTAATTACAGACTTCCAGTGATCTAGATGAGCTGTTAAAGATTAATATAGTTAGCTGTGGAAATCTCACACTGCTGTTTTTGTGTCACTCTGGTCATGCAGACCTGATTTAGTTCACTGAATGGAGGCATGAGAGTGAGAGAGAGGGGCAGAGATGAAGGGGAGGAAAAATAGGAAGAAAGAGAAAGAGAAGGGGGGAGCGCTTTGCCGTTTATCTTTCGTTCTTGTCTGTGCGCCTGCCGAGGGGGATGAATGGGCATCTTTAAATAGCTCTGATTAATTAACGTTTTTAATTGCTAGCGGTGCTGGCCTCTTGCTGTCAGTCATTGGGGTGCTGGGGGGGGGGGGGGGGGGGGGGGGGGGGGTGTATACAGGTGTCATCCGACATTGACAACTGCATACTTTTCTCATCCGCTCTGTTGACATTTGTGGACACGTTGACGTGCCAACATTATAAATACACACACACACACTGAGACCTTTTGTCTGCATGAGCAGCTCTGTAATAATGGGCTTGCGTTGTCATTAACCTTGCGATACTGTTTCCTTCATTAAACTGTTATGTGCTAGATTTGAGTAAAGCCACATGCTAATTATGCTCTCTGCTTCCTCGTCATCATCTTTCACGCTGATTGCATCAGAGATTGCTTCTGGTTACCTCTTGGAGCTACTGATAGTTCCTGTAATGCTTCAGAAACAGCAACATATGAAAGAGAGGTCTGCAAAAACAGTTTCTTCATCAGAACGACTTGTTTTCCAGTTTACATACTTAATCAATTGACCGCTGAAGTAATAAAAAGTAGGCTGATTAAATTCTGGCTGATACCAATTAGCTGGTAATTTTATGTTAAGCCAGATATATCGCAGATATTATAGAAGAATAAAATTATTAGGAAAAAAATACTTGAAATGAGCATAAATCATGCTACAAGTAAATTTAAGCATCTCAACATTAATAAATGGATATTCATTTTGATGTGGGCTGAAGATTATATTTAAGTGATATAAAAATACAAATGATTACTGTTTTAAAAGATTAACTGTAAGTGAGCTTTAGATGGCAGCAAAGGCAATCTAAATGTAAAAAGAAATGAGCATTCACAATTAAATATACAATAACTGATATGGTACTGATATTCTGTACACTTATATATGAATGCATCTTTATCTTCTTATCTTCTTTTTAAATTATAAATCAAACAAAATTTAGTAAGGTTTCTGCTTAAATGTGGCATGAAACGTAAGTTTCTCAAAGAAGAAAAAAAGTAGGGTGGGACTTGTTTTTGTCCTTTGGGAATTGATTGGATGGTTGTAATTTGCTGTGGCAGTGATGTCATGTGAGTGACAGGTTGTCCCGCCCCCACAGCGGTGAACGCATCATCAGAGATTTCTCTGCTAGTGAGAGGGGAAGTTATTTTGATAAAAAATTAAGAGGGTGTATGAATAATAATTAAAAAAAAAATACAATAATGATGTGCATGGATAAATCATTTATAATTAATCCTGCAGTATTACATAAGAAACAAGAATTGACCGTTTTGGTGACTGGTGTGCAGTGCAGAAATGAATGCTAATAGATTTGTCCTGGTTATTTTCCAGTTCCATCTGTTCTGCCATACACTAAATCCTGGAAATATGAATATTCCCAACACTCACAGGTCCTGTTAGCGTAAAAACCATAAAGCAGCCTCAGGTCGTTTGTTTCATTGAGCTTATCTCAAAGCATTTGGCAGGTTTGGAAGAGTGTGACATTGCCTGGCCTTGCTGGGCCTCTCCAGGTTGCTTGCGTATGCAGGAGAGCCTGCGCTGATGGATGAGTCAGCTGAGGGAGTGCAAATCTATCCCCAGGCTGCAGCCGTGGCCCAGTGATGGATGGCCCCTCTGAGCTGTACGCTGGCCCCGATGGGTCATGGGCCACTCCAAACCCAGAAGGGCCTGTGTATTTCAGAGTAGAGAAGAAAAACAGAATTCTTATTCACGACGTGTGCAGCTGTTTGGTGTTTGTTGATGTTCCCATTAATGTCGTACAACAGAAGAAAATGCATTCTGACCCTGTCCCGGTTGAGATGCTTTAATAAGCACAACAGTGTATGACTCCCCTTTGTTAGATTAGTCACTGTTGTCCGAGGGTGAGTTTGTAACGCCCCAGATTGTGTCTCTTTAGAATGCAAGACTGCAGTACGCAGCTGATGTTAAGCAGGGAGCAAACAGCTGCAAGATATTACATTTTCACTGTTATGAATTATTCAAATGCCATTTATTAATGAATCAGCTTGCCTAGAAATCATCAGTAACATTCTGGACATTTGCTTGAGTAAGAGAATATAATAGGTAACAGTTTTTTTGTCCTTGTTCCATATGGTACATGTCCTTAGTGTAACTTCTGCATAATTACATGCAATTAATCCTAATTATATAGTAATACAAAATGACTTAGTAGTTAAAAGTATAGCTAGACTGTATTAAGGACACCTTAAAATATATATGATGTAATATAGTAGATATATCAATTAAATATGTACTTGACTAAACTTTAATATTTAAAAGTTGAAACAAAGATTATTGGAGTATGTTTCACAGGAAAATACGATTTCAGAGTGAATCTCTGTTTAAAAATTGTTTCTACACCAATTTGTTTTTTCAGTGTGGTTTGCTTTTTACGGATCCCCGGACATGGCATGCAGGAAAAAAAATAGTTGGCTGAATCGTAGATGCGATTTACTATTTCGTTCCCTTGATTTATAAATCGAGGTAACAAAATAGTAAATCGTGCGCACAATTTAATTGTTTTTTTCTTGCATGTCATGTGTTTCTTGTGAGGCTCCGTAGCTTTTAATGGTTCCAGACTTTTTATGTTCTATTAGAATGTATGTTAATTCTGTCCCTGTACTTCTTGTTTTCTTTGCACTTGACAGCTTTATTGTATCTGTCTCATGATGAAAGAGACTAAATTGAATTGCTGTGATTCTTCTGAGAGATAATGTGTATTCCCTTTTACATTTGTAGGAGGGAAATTCAACAGGGAAATGCCTTATATTGGACAAAAAAAAGGTGGGTGGAAAATAATACTTTTAAAAGCAGTAATTGTGTGAATTGTAGTACAAATTAAGGCAAATCTTTTTTTTTTTTTTTTTCCATTGTGGTTATTTGTCATCAGTTCCAGTGACATACTATAGTGTGAGTCATTTTGTGATACGGTATGACATGCACAATACTGTTTCACCGCATGCCTTTATATGACTGTTAATCAAATCGATCTATGGCAGGCTGTGGCTTGAAATAAGCTTATTATTGTGGCCCCATCTACCCGCTGCAGCATGACAACATTCCTGAAGCTATTGAGTTTTTGCCGAATAGTGCCGCAACCACTGATAAAGCTCTGAAATTGCAATTTTATGATGATACAAAGCAAAAATCCCCTTTGATGTCTTTCAGAGATGTTTGTCCATACATACTGACTAAAGACACCAGCACAAATATGTCCAAATCAACTACCGATTTAAGTCCCAATCAGTAACAATATAGTGTCACATTTTTGTATCGTTTTCAGATATTACAGTATCATAAAACTATACATATGGACGCAATTTCTTTTGAGTAAAGAAATAAAAAGATAATTATGACTTGTAATTGCAACTGTATTTCTTGTAGCTGTGACTTTACAACTCATAATTCCAGTTATTTCTTAATTACACATTTTCGTTGAGACTCACTATGTCTCACGATTGCGATATAATATTCCGTAGTGTGACATTTCACAATTGCACTAATAACTATCATTATTTATTATTAATAAATTCCTCTATACTAATCCACTAGTTCACAACTTATATAAACATTTCTTTCAACATTTTTTCATTTTTCATCATAGTTCTGACTGGTGTGTTTGTCTGGCAGGAGGTTCATGTTGAGCTTAAGGTTTTACATTCCATTCGCATGTTTGATTGTTCTGTTTGCGTCTCTCTTTTATCCCGTAGTCCAGACAGTGTGATTCGCTTTCCATTTGTCCTGTTTGTTTTCGTTTTCGGTGCTTGTCAAAGCAACACACATCTAAATCAATGTTTCTTTCTGTGAAGATGGTTGACAGTTCTGTTCTGGTCAATTCCTCCTCAGTTTACCTCAGCAGACAAAGATAATCTAGCTGAAATCTGTTAATATGAAAATTTCTTTCTCTTTTAAAGTTCACAGAAGCTTATTTGACTACCGTGAAAGTTCCAAAAATCAATCGCTGATATGCAAAGACTTCACCAATGCTGACAGAAAATTTATATAGTCCCTGTTTTTCAGATCTCTAGAGGTGGAGTAACTGCTCACAGGCTTTGAGATGAGCTTTATGTAAGCATCAGGCCTGACAGCATTGGAGCTTCACTCCTGAGTCTTTTCCAACCCTGTAGCCTCATTAGTCCTCGCTGGTTCTTCCATAAAAATAATAGATAGAGCTGCACTGACCTACTGCACTATTTATAAAGCTCAAATGGTCTGTACTGATGTCCTCATGCACAGCAGTGGGTATGCTAATGATAGTTTTGCAGAAGTCCATGTGGCTTTGCCAAAAGCAAGCAATTGAGAGATGCCTAACCTTGGTGTTGGGTAAACGGTTATGACTTCCCTCTTTGTTTCGAATATGAACGAATCTATGAATAGCTTAAGAGTGTCTTCATTGGTTTAACTTTTTGTATTACCTAATTTAGCTTCTCGACCAATCCACCAAAAAATATGCTCTCTGAAAGTTTTGCTAACATTTCCATTAAGTTATAAAAATGAATGTTTTCCGAAGGTTTTTTAAAGGTTTTTATGGTTGGGCAAAAGTTAAGGGAACATTCCGTTTTATAATTTTGTAAACCTCATCGGAACTTTACCTCATTGAACGTTCTGAAACAAGTAGTAACATTTTTTTAAAACGCTTTGGAAAAAACGTTCCATGAACGATGTATGAATAACGCTTTGAGAACGTTATTAAAGACCAGATTACTCTTAACTAATATTCTATTAACGTTACTGGAAGAAATGGAAAGTTCTGTCCTGAAACTCTACATGGCACAGGCTGATAGGTCCTTAACTCAATCTGCTTGCAATCACATCATTCGCTCTAGGGCACAGCTGATCGGTTCCTGCTATAGCCAGTGAGCTCGCTGCTCAAACTTCAAAGGGGGAATATCTTATAAGATAGAATTATATGACGAAATATGCTTTTCCAAAAGTATATATACATAAAATGCAACTAATAAAACAAACAAACAAAAAAGCATAGCAAAAAGCATAGAATTTGGTTTTTAATTGGATATTTCAAAACAAAACAATAAAAATCCTGCACAGGGACTACAAGCAATTGGTTACTTAGTTTGAAACTTGTTCTAGCAAATAGAATTTTGCTAGAACAGAAAAAAAAAATCAGACTTCAAAGAGAGAGTACGTTTTAAGAGAGTGTGATTGATTGTCGCCTTGCTCGCTCGTTGTAAATATGTGTGTGCAGTACAATGTGACACAAACAGTCATTTAGCATTTCTGATATTCATTGGAAAAGGTTATGGGAAAAATACACTGTCTTACTGTCATTCTGCTGAAAAATGTTAAGCTATTTTAGTCAGTTAGCCAGCATACAGTATAGAAATCCATACACATTTTGGGTCAAGACCTGTTTCCATACTCGCTCTATCAAGAAAGCAAATTCGTGTTGTGGAACGCGTAGACTAATTCATTCAGATGAAATGTCAGCACCTGGTGGAGAGGCACTTGACGGAAGCCAAGCATGGAATCATCGGCTCTGGCAGTCTGATATCATGACCAGAGACAGGAGGGGCTGGAGGGACTTGTTATTTCTCATATGCTCATCCTGGTTTCAGATAATGTCAATCTTTTTCCTCCATTGCACACAAAAACTCTTCTTTTGGCTTGTCGGCTGTTACCCATCATCCCTTGCTGCAGCAGCTGGCTCTCCATTTCAAGCTCAACTCAAACATATGTTTGAGCCTCTCCAGTCCAGTGCTAATTCTGCCATTTGTTAACATATTTCTGTTGTTTTGCTAATGAGAATTTGTTGGAGTAGATCCTTGTAGCACGAGGAGTTCCAGGAAACATCAAAAGTAGATTCATAACATGCGCACACTCAAAACTAATGTAATCGTAATTGGATGTCTAGAATAGAACTACCTGTGTATTTCATTATAAATGACTTTGGAAACAAAATGTGTCTGCTTGGAGTATAAATGTAAGTGACTGAATGTATAGCGTCGTCTCAGGGAAGCTGTTCTGTGTATTAGTGTGGTGTGTCAGAGATTAACGCAGGAGTTACATCATTTATCACCTTTACCCATCTTCTCTTTCTTGCCTTTCCCTTGTTTTCTTACTCTCTCAGCCCCTCTTTAGAGCCCTAGGGCTTACTGCATTGCACCAATGACATTTAGGCTGCACAGGAGAATATTTCATCTTTTAGGCTTCCTTACTCAATGGCAACAAGTGCAAAATGAATGCAGTGGATCAGGCACGGTTTGTGTGTGAGAATGTGTTATAGGCAGTGCACTTTCCCAAAACGGTACGAATGAGAAAATAAAAAAGAAATAAAACAAATGTACAAAAATAAAACAAACTATGGCAATTGAATCAATTTTAACAGTGACAGCAAAAGATGCAAACATTATTTGATTACTTTCATTATTTCATTAAAATAATGTGCAATTTTATTAATTAATAATAATACAATTATAATAAAAAGTGCCTATTATTAATAATATTTTATCATCATTATAATAATAATATAAAAGACATACTGTTTTATATTCATTTGATATAGGTTATAGACTTGATGTGACATGTATTCAGTTTTAATTAACCCTTCGCTGGCAGTTGATCTGACCAATTATAACCCTGAATCCGCCATTTTGTCCAAAAACAATCAGGGGAGTTAGTTGATTAATGTTGGTGAACTTGAAAAATTGTGTGTACTCACATCTTGAAACAACATTCCTTCTGATGTTCATTCATGTTTATTTGATGCTATAAATGAACTAGTATGAAGAGATGTTGGTTCATGAGCCGCTTGAAGGAGCTCCAGCGATCTGTCACGACACATTAAAGAGACACTAGACGCTATTTATTGAATTTACAATATTTTAAACATGAAACTGTTTCATATCAAAAGTAATCTGCTCTGTGTTGTCAGTGTCCTCTTTGCGCCGGGATGTATTTTTAAAAACATGATGTGTGGCATGAGAGCGCATTGTTGGACATAGCAACAGTAACTAAAGGGGGCGGGTCTTTGCGAAGGGTCAATTGATGTTTGGTTTTAATTAGGGATGCTCTGATGTATCGGTCAGTGATCGGTATCGGCTGATAAAAGCAGTTATTTTCGCTACTGGCCAGTGGGCGATTGTTTAAAAACAGTGGATGATCAGGGCTAATTATATTTTGTCAATCAAAAGGCTGCGGAAAAATCAGACTGAAACTCATTCTGTATGTGAAGAAAATGTCTCTTAGATTTCTCTTGAATCTAGGGCTGTCTAAGATAACACCACAATAACGCAATAAAATAACTACAAAGAGTTGTGGTTTTAGAGTTACTGGCATGCAAACTTTGGAAAAAGAACATTTATGGCACTCAGACAGATATGTTCTATGTAATTGTGTTGATAGACCAATTTACTCATGGAGCTGCTTTAAGATCTCCATATGTGTTTGGAAATGAAACATACAGGGCCTTTAAAATGAAAATACCAAAAGAAAAGTTTGGCAAGAACTACAGGGAGTGCAGAATTATTAGGCAAATGAGTATTTTGACCACATCATCCTCGTTATGCATGTTGTCTTACTCCAAGCTGTATAGGCTGGAAAGCCTACAACCAATTAAGCATATTAGGTGATGTGCATCTCTGTAATGAGAAGGGGTGTGGTCTAATGACATCAACACCCTATATCAGGTGTGCATAATTATTAGGCAACTTCCTTTCCTTTGGCAAAATGGGTCAAAAGAAGGACTTGACAGGCTCAGAAAAGTCAAAAATAGTGAGATATATTGCAGAGGGATGCAGAAGTCTTAAAATAGCCAAGCTTCTGAAGCGTGATCATCGAACAATCAAGCGTTTCATTCAAAATAGTCAACAGGGTCGCAAGAAGCGTGTGGAAAAACCAAGGCGCAAAATAACTGCCCGTGAACTGAGAAAAGTCAAGCGTGCAGCTGCCAAGATGCCACTTGCCACCAGTTTGGCCATATTTCAGAGCTGCAACATCACTGAAGTGCCCAAAAGCACAAGGTGTGCAATACTCAGAGACATGGCCAAGGTAAGAAAGGCAGAAAGTCGACCACCACTGAACAAGACACACAAGCTGAAACGTCAAGACTGGGCCAAGAAATATCTCAAGACTGATTTTTCTAAGGTTTTATGGACTGATGAAATGAGAGTGAGTTTTGATGGGCCAGATGGATGGGCCCGTGGCTGGATTGGTAAAGGGCAGAGAGCTCCAGTCCGACTCAGACGCCAGCAAGGTGGAGGTGGAGTACTGGTTTGGGCTGGTATCATCAAAGATGAGCTTGTGGGGCCTTTTCGGGTTGAGGATGGAGTCAAGCTCAACTCCCAGTCCTACTGCCAGTTTCTGGAAGACACCTTCTTCAAGCAGTGGTACAGGAAGAAGTCTACATCCTTCAAGAAAAACATGGTTTTCATGCAGGACAATGCTCCATCACACGCGTCCAAGTACTCCACAGCGTGGCTGGCAGGAAAGGGTATAAAAGAAGAAAATCTAATGATATGGCCTCCTTGTTCACCTGATCTGAACCCCATTGAGAACCTGTGGTCCATCATCAAATGTGCGATTTACAAGGAGGGAAAACAGTACACCTCTCTGAACAGTGTCTGGGAGGCTGTGGTTGCTGCTGCACGCAATGTTGATGGTGAACAGATCAATACACTGACAGAATCCATGGATGACAGGCTTTTGAGTGTCCTTGCAAAGAAAGGTGGCTATATTGGTCACTGATTTGTTTTTGTTTGGTTTTTGAATGTCAGAAATGTATATTTGTGAATGTTGAGATGTTATATTGGTTTCACTGGTAAAAATAAATAATTGAAATGGGTATAAATTTGTTTTTTGTTAAGGTGCCTAATAATTATGCACAGTAATAGTCACCTGCACACACAGATATCCCCCTAAAATAGCTAAAACTAAAACTTCCAAAAATATTCAGCTTTGATATTAATGAGTTTTTTGTGTTCATTGAGAACATGGTTGTTGTTCAATAATAAAATTAATCCTCAAAAATACAACTTGCCTAATAATTCTGCACTCCCTGTAGAATCTAAAAGGATATTAAGATATCTTTAATTCTTCTTGATTTACAGGCATATAAACTTAGGGCAAAAAACACAAGAAGTGCTTTTTCCCATTTTTGAACTGTTGGTATGAAATGCAAGAAAGACTGATTGAGTAAACCGATTTAAATAACAGACCTACCAATCTCTGTGTAAAAATAAAATAATGATGCTACCATCTTTTTAAAGCCCTTTTTTATCCCCTGTAATTTGGTTCAAAGGAAGTTGAAAATTGACATTGTGACCCTCCTCTACAAAACATTGAATTACTCAGTAAATATGCATTCATGACATTTAATATTTTGGCTTTCTTCTTCATTTATGCAATTCTTTCACCAGAAAAAATTATCAAAATGAACTTTAAAATTTATTTAGTTTTGAAGTTACATTAACAAACACAAAAGCATAAGACAGTAAAGGACAGCAAAGGACACATTTACACAGAATAAAAGGGAAAAGAAAAACATCTGGATTGCCTCAGTCAGCAAATATATACAAAATAATTATTGAGAATATAAACACAACTCACAATATTCACAGATTGCAATTTTTAAAAAAAAATTCACTGAACTTTCGTTATGGTGTGAAAAGGAGTCCACCACTCGCTGCTAGAATGCGAGTACCGGTAAATCCCAAGAAATTAGTCAAGAACATGTTTGATATTGGGGTGAACTGATGTGGGCACGTTTTTTTTTTTTTAGGTTTGTGTGTGCGAAGGCTTTTTTTCTTTTTTTACTCATATGCCTGCAGGCGGTCTGACTCTTACAGTGTCGGTCAATCAAACGAAGCTCTCTAGTGAAGGAATCAAATATCAGACGTCATTTTGAGGACCTCATCCAGTCCTGGGCATTCATGACCGCAGGCTAGTCCGTCTCAGGAGGAATTCTCTCTCACCCAGTATAGATTTGATGTTCACAGCTCTTTAATTGGGCCACTGTAGATCATGTGACCTCTGCTTGGCCTGCCGCTTCAGTGCCGTTGTTTTACAATTGGTTTTACAGTTTCTGACCCCTATACCCATTATAGTTTTGTTTAGTAATTTATTTTAGAATTAAAAGCAAATAATCCCATGCCTCTCTGGGTCCACAAACCCATGCCGCCTGGAAAATGAATGTGTGTGTGTCAAGTGTACATGCACAGCTTGCGCTTCTTGAACGATCACGTGCCGTTCCTCTTGTTGCTGCAGTAAACATATCCCTCTCTGCCAAAGAAAGCAACACGAGCAGGCACAGCCAAAATAAGGGCAAGGGATGGCATCAATCTTTTAGATTATACGGTCCCCAAACAATTTTGCAACTTTCCAAAACATGTTTTTATTATCACCAGACAAGTCTTTTTTCCAGGCAGCCTTTATGAAGGTTGCCACTGTGATAAAATTGCCGCGTGCAGATGTAGCTGCCGGCTGTGCGGCCAAAAAAAGAAGGACACGCACGCTTCATATAGTCTCGGATGCCATCACTCATCCGGATAAGGCAATCTCACACTCGTCTGGGAACGCCTGTGTGCCCTGTAGCGATTCTAAGTAGGGACGTTAGTGGATGGACTTCTGCTTGGGATCTGTGTGTGTCTGACGATGGATAACTGCCCAGCTCTTGTCTACTTTACTGAGCAGATCTATAGATTAAAGGTTTGGTAAAAGTTTTTATGGATTTTTATAGCTTTTAAGCATAGATCAAATTGATTTTACATGCTTTAAAGTTTTATTGTATTGCGTATTGAATTATTTTAACTTTTCACTTTAAAAAAATGTTACCCCATCTTACCCTACTATAGAGGACATTAATGGACCATGCAGTGACATAGGCCTACACACAACTGAAAACAGATTGACTTAAATCCTCTAAAATTTGATAAAATACACATTAACATTTTATTTCAGTAGGCCACTTATACTGTAAATAACTTTGAAACTGCATGCCAGCTAATTCTACTACTTAATATCTGCTAACACTTTATTTTGCTGGTCCGCTTGGTTTGGATCGGATCGTTTTCTAAGACGGCACGCAGCTGTGGGTGCCAATGGTTTCTGTATTCCGATTACAAAACCTTTCCATGCCAGGGGGTCCATGGTCGCGAACCCAGCCTTGTCATTTCTCACATCTTCATTGACATGTTTGATCTGTGTTTTCTTTGGCACCATTCATTGAACTTTCCACTGGGCAGGTTGATTTTGCCAGAGGAGTTGAATGGTAGCCTGTGTCAGTCATTCTACAGACATTGCCCAAACATTACACTCGCCATTTCTTAATATGCTCTTCGATCGTCGGTAGCAAAAATCCTTATTTTGGAGGCGGATGCGAAGAGAGACTCGTACGAGCTGGCGTAAGCATCACATTTGAAAGACCTCAAGTTTGGCCAAGTCTATCTTGAGCAACGTCCAAGTTTCTGAACCATAGAGGAGGACTGGCAGGATTAGGGTCAAACCTTGGTTTTTGAGGAGATGTTGGTTTGCTTCCACAGGCAACACTTGAGGGAGGCAAAGGCCACGGCTGCTTGACCAATTCGAGTATGAACTTCTGCTCTGGGCGCTACTCTCTTCTCTTGTACCATAGTTCCAAGGTATTTGAATTTTTGAACTCGATTTAGCAACCATCGAGATGAACGGTGGCTGCATGGCGATCCGTCTGTTGTCAATAGTTTCGTCTTGTCCACGTAAATCTTGAGGCCGTATGACTGGCAGATGCGAGCGATGGCGTTACCATCATCGGCGGACATTAAATAAGTCATGAAATGGTCCTCGTCGTACTGGATTCGAAAGCTTTTATCATTGTGGCATTCATCACGATGTTAAAGAGACGTTCTACTGGCTATGAGTAACTTTGCAATAGAGCTAGACAACTCTGGGTAAATTGAGAATCATAATTTTTTTTTGTTTCAAATAGACATTGCGCTTCTCCCACAATTCTGAACAGACAACTAAACAAAATAACACGTCATTTACTAGGGGTTTTGACAAAATGTTAATTGCTGCAGTCTATTTAAAAGTGTTAAATTAATTTGATTTAATTATCTTTTAAAAAATGACTGATTCAATGACTCATTAATACTTCACTTGTTTTATTTTTGAACGAATCACTTGAATGAATGATTCAACGACTACATTTTGCTTGCCGCATTGTGGTGTAATGACGTAATCGTTATTTGAATTTACTTTCAAAAGATTTGCACTATTTTGATTGCTACTGTAGACATCAGTGTTTATTTTCAAACTTTCATCCCAGTACTTCTGAGATAAATTGAATTTCTTTAACATAGAAATAATGACACTGAGTGGGTGAAAAGACTGTTTGTGAAGCCGTTTCATACCTATCAATGACAATGTCTCTCTCTGGATCAGCGCCAACGCGGATTTGAATGGTCTGGTGTGACTTTGTGAAAGGTTTAATAGACACGGGCGAATTGTTGGCGTTTAGGAATAAGATCGCGTGGGTGTTCGCAACCTTTTAACGATTAATCATGCAGCTCTACTTTGCAACTAACACAATCCCTACCCTAGCAGTCTACTAATACTCTAATGAGAGTTAGTTGACATGCAGTTGCAAAGTTGTAACCAAATACACTACACAACCACTGGGTTTACATGATACCATCTTTTGGATCAATGCAGTTCTCAGACAGCATTTTTAATACAGTTTTTTTATACATGTACACAATATTTTGTACATTTAAACTCATTTAACAAAAGTAAATCAAGTGTAATAAACCAGCATCCATTATCAATTTCCACCAAATTGGTAATAGTTATAGTGCCAGAGCTGAGCAGGTGTTTGGCTGGGAACTGCGAACCTCTGCCCCGAGTTTCACCGATAGCAGAAAAATGCCTTGATCCTTATAGCCTGCCTAAAAAAAGCACACAGTTCTGAGGACTTATTTTACCTTTCAAAGTTCAGTCTCTTCCATCATTTTATTTTATGCAAGCCATCAGGTGTTTTCATTACGCCAAAAGACACGTTTAGCTGACTGACATCTCAGCCCTGTTTACTGTGTTGCATAAAACAAAATGATTTACAGCACAGTAATGACTTTATAGTTCACATAAAACATACACAAACCTCTATTTTACTGAAAAAATGCACAAAAATGAATCCCGCTCTGTAACTAATCAGCTAGGTTGATTTACACTGCTGCTACGACACAATAACTACACGAAACACAAAAACCACTGAAGAATTATCCCACAAATGACCCAATAACCCAGCATTTTTTTAGGGAGTAAGCATATTCAGATGGAGAGTTCAGTAGCTAAGGCTAAATCAGCTTGGTAGTTCATGCTAAATTTGATTACATTGCTGACAAACAGGACCAGAGGTATTAGGATGAGTACAGAGCATTGAGGGTGAAAAAGGAATATTCAGTGCACGTTTAGAGAGCATTTCAAAAACGTGTCTCTCACAAACAAAAGAAATTAGTCAGCTTGGCTCCTGAATTAGCCAAGGTTGAGTACCACTGCAACAGAACTGAAAGATGCATCCCGCGCTGGCCTGGATGACGTTTATGCTTTGACTATTTTTACAGTTCTCAGCAAGTATCCCACCCATTACTCAGAGTCCATTTCTGAACTGAAACAGGAGGTCTGAGTCAGCTCTGCCCTATCTTATTAAACAGCCGGTGCGAAATGGCTCTATTATTGTGTCAGTGCTGGGCTCCCCTCTCAGCTCCCAAATTTCGCAATTAACAGCTGGATTATGTATCTTTGTCTGTCCTGTGGTGCTCAGGAGGGAGCTGATACAATTTTGTCCCATCCTAGCAGCTCCTCGTACCAAAAAAACCCCCCAAAATGCTGTAGTTCTCCCTCTAGTACTGTTCCTGAAGAGCTCTATTGACTCAGGTTTAAACAAATACACGACTCCCATGACTCTCTGACAGCAGACTGAACTGTGTTTTTTGAAAACGGCGTCGGTTTTTGACGTATGTTTTGGGCCGCAGCTTCGGGAGGTTGAGGGAGGCGCACGACTCCACGGTGTTCCCCTCCATGCTCTGTTACATCTAAATATGCATAAATATTCATCATCCTAGCATTTGCATCAACAGCCTGAACACTTTCATCTCGGCTCGGAGTTTCAGAAAATAGTTGGTGGGGGTATTTTTTTTTATCTTTTTCCTCCTTTACTGTTGTTGTTATTTGGAGGCGAGCGAGGATCAGGCGCTGCGCTCGGCTGCCTGAAACACGATTAGCAGCGGAAGCCGGATCAGTGCGAGCGCATCATTAGCTACACTGCGGAGGTGATGTTTTTAGCCTCATTACAGACCTGGGATCAGAGATGACCCCTTCCAACACACGTATGCTGCACCCCGGGGGAAGCTGGACGTGGAACACACAAAGCTCAGGCTCATCTCCATGGCCAAATGGTTTTATCTCTGTTCCACAAAATAATCGTTCTCAGCTGTTTTTTTTTTTTTTTTTGCTGCTCTTCTAGGTGGGGGAAGGTCACCTCTGACACATTTCAGTGATTACGCCTCCCTTATGTCCTTGTTTTCCCAGGCTCAGACGGCTAATGCTGTTTTTGTCCTCTTCTGTCTCGATTTCTTTCGCTAGCAGGCTTCAGAACGCGTTTATCACGCTACGAGACGGAAACGCAGGTGTATGGTGTTTGTACGTGCGTCGGTATTACAACATTATAGTGCTTGTGATGAAAAGCTCTCCCGCTCCGCAGTCCTCCTGGAGAGTTCAATTTTATGTTATTGCAGGGAAATTAAACATGGCTGTCAGCTTGCCTTTCCAATGAAGTCCATCACATATTGAGCGGAGGGGGTGCGGCATGTCCTAAACCACACAAACCAACACCAACAGACAAACAGTCATCCAAATTATTAATCAGACACTATTAATCAAGTTCTTTCACACTTAAGAGGACTGACTTTTTTTCGCTACCATTCTTTAACTTTGGATTCTCCAGACACGTTACGCTTGAAAACAGTCTCCCAAGGGGTATGAAAAAAAAACAAAACTGTAAGCCTAATTTTGTTAGTATTTTGCTTTTCATCCCCGCAGTTGTTGATGCGTTTCAAAAACCAATCATATGAGCAGACAAAGCTTCCCGTCCCTCTGGAGATACAGTAGTTTTGATCTCATCAAAGCATTTCTGGCTTCCAAATCCATTCATCGCATATCTGTTGAAGAGGAGGTAAATGCATAATGCAGACTGTGTGTCTCTCACTCATTTAAGATTCAGTGCCTGTTGGATTTTCCTGTTTGTGGATGATTGTGTGGCACGTGTTCCTTCTCACTCACAGTGTCACAAGTAATTACAAGTTACGTAATCAGATTACTTTTTTCCCAAGTAACTAGTAAAGCATTACCTTTAAATGTGTTGTTTGGCGAGTAAACATGATTATTGCAGTAGACTATATTTGAGCGTGCATTTACTCATCTCACTTGCACAAAAACATTCAGTATTCCTCAAATTGAACAAAAAACGGTGAATCGCAAACCTGAACTTTCCCCAACACTGCTCCCTTATCATTTATGCTTGCGATCTCTGTCATTTGTAAAGTTTCAGCACTGCAGTGTTGGGAGTTTTGATGATGCTGAAGAAGATCGAAATGTTGCTGAGAAAGGAAATAGCTTTTTCTTATTGAAACTATCTATTGATGTGTTCTCTGAATGTGTCAAGATGATATATATTCATGCTGTCAGTTCAGTGACACAAAAAAAAGAGATTCGGTATTGGTTCTTGTGACCGTATTTAGGGAACAAACAATTCTGTCATCATTTACTCAACTTCATGTCATTCCAAACCAGGTGGACACTCTTTTTTCTGTGAAACACAAATAAGAAAGTCTGAAGAATCTGTGGTTGTTCAGTTCATGCAATTGCAATAAATCTGGACTGAAGGTTTTGAAATTCAATAAAGACAGCTGTTTGTGAGGAACAGTAGCAATTTAAATGAACAGTTCGCCAAAAAATAAAATTGTGTTATTTACTCATCTTCATGTTGCTCCAGGACTTTTGTTCATCTTTCAACACAAATAATGATGTTTTTAAAGAAACCTGAGAGATTTCTGTCCCTCCATTTAAAGTCCATTTCCAATAAAACTTTGACTTTAACATTGTAAAAGTAATCCAAATGGATCGATCGGTTAGGTTTTTATTAACAGAGACATTGATCAAAAAGCATACATAGAGCAAATCAAATATGGTAAACAAATGCTCAAACATGCCTGCTTGTTGCATATCATTTGTATTTGAAAAAGGAACAAATTTCTTATGGTTTCGAACGACATGAGGGTGAGTAAATGACATTTATGTCTGAACTTAGCCGCTATGCCACTATTCACTGAAAAGAAAAAGAAATAATGTCCAATTTGAATCACTAAGTTATTAATCTTCTCTAGAAATCTTCAAAGAAAATCTGGGTGTACTTTTTGATTCAGAGTCGAATTTCGCAAAACAAGTTAACGCTGTGGTGAAAACTAGTGCATACCTGAGATTAATTGCCAAGATAAAACCTATTCTCTCATCTAGAGATCTGGAGATGATCAGCCATGCTCACATATCATCCAGACTGGACTATTGTAATGTGTATTTAGGAGTCCTACTAGTTCAGAGTCCATTGTCCACTGGTCCAAAATGTCACTGCTATAGACCAGTATAAGAAAGGGACAGAATCACTTAGATTTTAGCATCCTTTCAAAGACTTTAAGACCCTTTTAATAATTTTTAACATTTTAACTGGTCTCGCTCCCTCTTGTGTCAGATCTTGTTATCCTACACCAGCCAGTGGAGAATTTGAGATTGGCTGATAAATTTTTGCTTCAGGAACCGTGGCCCCAACTCAACCGAAAAGGCAATCGTGCCTTTTCGATAGCTGGATCTAGATTATGGAATAACTTACCGCTCATCCGCTCTGCTCCCACTTGGAATGCATTTAAAACAACTTTAAAGAACTTTTACATCTTAACTTTTGAGTCTGACCCAGCCGAGAACTAAATTTTAGTATTTAATGTTGGTGTGCAAGGTCACGTTAACATCTTTAACCACTCAAACACAGACTTTTCCCCATTAACTACATTTCGCACTTTTGCTGCCGTTTTTCTAGTCAGTGTTTGTGTGAGACTGTGTAACAGAAAAACATCACAAAATTAGGTTACACTTTATTTTAAGGTGTCGGTATTACAGTGTAATTATACATTTAAGTACTGAGTAATGACAATTAACTGTATGTACTTACTATAGGTTTAGGATTAGGGTGAGGGTTTGGTTTAGGATTAATTGCAATTAATTATGCTTAATTCCTAGTTATTACAGTGACACTGTAAAATAAAGTGTTACCCGAAATTATTAAACAATTTAGATCTCACTACTGGAGAAAAATCAAACATTTAGGGAGAAACTAAGGAAATGTCTGGATGTTTCTCACTCTGTGCTATTGTATGACTTCCGAAGACTTGAAATACTGTATAGGAAATGAAACTTGTATAGGCATTTTTTGGAAACTTCCAACAATCCATTCTGAAAAACTGCTTTCCTTAAAATGGTCTTTGTCAAACTAAGATCATTGCTGAAACTATCAATAGCGATGTTTCCATCCAAAGTTGTGAATTTAACTTATGCAAAAAATTGCAATATCAAATAAAACATTTGTGAATAAAGCACTGTTTCCATCCAGTGAGTCAAAAACAATAAAATCCTCACTTCCACATAAACTGGTGCTAAATATCACTAAGAAATGTAGAAGTCACTGTATATAATAATTTCCGTGTATTATAAATGATTTGCGTCTCAGAGTGAGCAGATGAAACGCAATGAATGTGTTATCTTGCTTTTCACAGTCAAGTAAGACAGTTTTAGGAGGAATTATACAGAACAACATTGCCGACAGACTTCTGATCTGAATGACCATTTTTTCCACTGGTTAGTTCAGTCATGTGATTTTTTGATGCGCATCAAGGAATTTATTCGGTAAATGTGTTTCCAGCGTAGTTTATGCACATGTTTTCTTATCGGATAGAAAATGTATCCAACTCAAACGAGTGCATACGTTTTTATGACGTGCATTTTTAGAATCTATGCGCATCTTGCCGTTTCCATTAACCAGTCTTTGATACGATATCCCAAAATGAGCATAAAAATAGGTGAATGGAAACAAACCCTAATGTGTAAAACTGCTGTAAATAATCACTGCATTGATAAATATATAAAACAGTTCTTTACATTTTCTTTCGTGAATTAAATGCATCACTGTGGTTGAATTCGCCCATATCCTCTGTCAGCTCTGGTATTTATATTCAAATCTTATTTCATCAATTTCATTTATTATCACAAGTCAGTTTTGCCAGCACAGCATGTTACCCCAAGGACCCTGTTCTGCACTTCCACTATCTCCTTACCCATCTCATTCATTGCCTTCACACACACATACACATACAGTATGATTGAAATCTGCTGTTCAATCTATTCTCGTACCCTTGGGACTGAGAGAGGAAAGAATAGTGCAGAGAGGTCAGGAAATTACGAACTGTTTTATGAAAATGTCTGTTCATTCTTTTCTCTCTTTTATATTAAATTTCTGGCCACTGAATGGAAGAATAAAGCTGGTTTTGCAGGTGTGAAAGGAACTCTTCAAAGTAGCTGAATTTGCACTTGTGGATGGGAAACTGACTAACTGGTTTCAGTTAGTTTATGCATCTTAGTACTAGTGGACCATTATTACCAGAACATCAGTATTTTTGTCTTTTGTTCCAGTACAAATATCTTAAACATGCTTTAAAATGATACATTTCCTCGACAAGCAAATCTATTTAAAATTCTTTCAGAGACTTTTACTCTCTTTTCAGAAAAAGTACCATTTTTCATCTTTAAAGTAAGTTGACCATTCTGGGGTGTGTTTCCCAAAAGCACCGTTAGCCATCTATGGTCGAAAGTTCCATCATTACCAGCAATAGTTCAACGATTCAGTGTTTTCCGAAACCATAGTTCAAACAAACATTAATCGCAAAGTTGTGTGGTTGGACTACAGCTCTTGACCTGTGGTTAGAAGCATAATTTCTTTTTAGTATGGTATGCAGACTTACATCGTGCCTTTGAGCAAAATGAGCAAGCAACATGGAGTACATTTTATTTCTTTATATTCACAATATAAATATATTCACATTCCATTCTACATCTTTTACTTTGTCAAGAGAATTAAAGTTGCTTTTGAAGAGTGAACATGTGAGTTTTTGCTCTAATATGCCAGGGGAATCCCTGCGTGACATAAGAGGGAACTGTGATTGAATGAAACGTCTGGAAACAACAGAAAACAAAAATAGCAGTTTAGTCTTCAGATGCAATGTTCGTTGTTTACAGCAATAATCTGACATTAATTTGATCTAGAACAGATTTATTATATAACTTAGGGATGTCCCAGTTTTTTGTGCTCCCGATCAGAGTCATTGAATATTGAGTATCTGGTGTCCCGAGTCCCGATCCGATACTTATTTTCCTTGTGTCTGGAGCACTCTTCAAGTACATTAAAGTTATTAAAATTAATCCAATGTATACATGGACATACGTAGAGTTTCTCAGGGGGTCACATATGTACATAGAAGTCTAATAATTAGACTGGTCAAAGTATAAATTCGGGACTGCTGATATAAACTTATTGTATTTTTATATTTACAATAAGCAGAATAATTTGACCAACAATAAATGGACATAAGACATAAGATTAGAAAGCATTAAACTCACGGTATCAGAATGATAGTCTGTCAAGTCTGAAGCAAGACGCAACCCACAGCAACGCATATCACAGACATCTCAGATAGTCTGACAGCAGATAAAAATAAACTGTAAATAAATGACTTGAGCCATTCTTTACAAAAGTGTGCATCAAATATGCTAAACACTGAAGCTTGAACATGTGTGTGCTGTGCTAGAATACATTTAAGCTTTTTTATTTTTCGTTTAATGGAGCTTGAAGGTCCATACCACCACCTACTGCACGACACCTGTGTGACCGCTGATGCAAAATAAAGGATCAGGCTTAGAATAGCCGATACGAGCAGTTAAAAAAAAATAGCTTAATCGTACCCATCCCTTGCAATCAGCTGCACTCAAAAAATATATCCATCTAAACATAAGTTTTATGTAATTTAATTACATAGCAATTTTCCATCCATTTGGATTACATAGTTTTAACATAAACAAACTAATCAACTTAATGATTCATATTTGTCAGTCATATGTAAATGAAATAGGTAAGATTTATGTAATAGTTGAGTATATGAATAGTGAGAGATTAAATGTCTTTTATCTTCAGTTTTCGATTTCATTGAAGGCTGTGAAATCAGTTGTAGTTTTTGTGTTTCTCTGTCCTTCAGTGATTCTGCTTGTTAACAGCAGGTGTTCATCATTATTGCTCAATCATCACTTAATGATCTCATTAACTCTGACACTGCTTCAATGGTACTTTAACTCAGTAGTGCGCACAAACATGACCACTAAACAGTGTTAATTAACCTGGGCATTTTTCTGTGAACTATTATAGAAATCTTACCCATTTCATTTACGTATGACTGACAAATATGAATCTGAAATATGAAAAATAAAAGTTTATTCGTTTGTTTATGTTAAAACTAAGTAATCCAAATGGATGGAAAAATTGCTATCTAATTAAATTACATAAAACATAGACTGAAATATTTTTTTGAGTGTGGGACATCACTATTAAAACTCCACATGTGCGACGTCATTAACTATATCATTGAATCAACGTGATCTGAACTATGTATTTATGATAAAATTATGTTTTTGGGAAACAGCCGTAACGATAGCTAGTTTAGTCAACGATGCATTGAATGGCGGTTAAGCAGCGAGTTACGTCAATGTACCGGAAGTCCCACTGGTTAAGCTTGTGGCAAAAACATACTCTTTGTTTGGGTTCTAAAAGTCAATTATTATTCAGTAACATTATTGATTTGACTGCACTGGCACGATCAGATGAACTGAATTAAGCTGAATAATGATATTTGTCTTCTGTAGAGCTGTAGAGCTTTTAGCTGAATTTAATTTATTTTATGATCAATGAACTTTGCAATACTGACACAATGAACTGAATTGAATCAACATTGAACTGACTTGAGATGAATAATGCCACTACTGCCTTGCATAGAGCTGCTTAGAGCCGAACTGAACTCGTTTCATAATCGATGAACACTGACACAGTTAATGAACTGAACTGAATCAACACGACGCTGGTCATGTCAAGAACTAACATACTGTAGAACTAAACTGAGTTGAAAAATGACACTCTGCTGCTTTATAGCTGCAAACATTCATTTCATAATTGATTAATTTCGCTAAACTAATATGGTTATTTCTTTTTATGAAGCTGCTTTGAAACGATTGTATAAATCTCTATATAAAGAAATATGACTTGATTCGGAGAGCATCTTGACCAGCAGATACAATTATAGTCACACACACACACACACACACACACACACACACACACACACACACACAAAAAACAACAACAAACAATGCAGACTGAATATGTGAATGAGACATTAGTGTTTGTGCCCTTTACAACGATGATCAGTAATTTCTTTAGCGTGTTTTTTTTTCTTTCTCCACATGTCTGCAGGCATCATTACTCTCTTACCTACCCTGCAGTGGCGGTTCTACACGGAGGCCTAGGGAGCAGTGGCGGTTCTAGACAATTTTTACTAGGGGGGCCAAGGGGGGGGCCAGTGTTTAACCAGAGGGGCACATTAAAAATGGTAACAAATTATATTTAAAGATTATTAACTTCTTTACTTTACAATCATATAAACATTTATTACAACATTGTACAACATTTGTACAAGAGTGAGTGCAGGTGCAAAAAAGGTAGGTTCATTAATGTTGATGATTATTATCAATGATTTGTGAAGGATGATTTGACACTGAAGACTGGAGTAATGATGATAAATTCAGCTTTGATCACAATTACACTTTACTATATATTCACATAAAAAACAGTTATTTTACATTTTAATAATATCTCACAATTTTAGAGCTTTTTTGTATTTATAATAACATAAATGCAGCCTTGGTGAGCAGAAGAGACTTCTTTCAAAAACAACCAAAATAGTACCGTTTGCAAACTTTTGATTGGTAGAGCATATCTGCATGTATTGCATGTATTTCAAAAATGTAGGCCTAGAATTTACTTTAAAAAAAGAAACATTAGATCCATATTGACAATATTGATTTTGTTAACGAAAAAGGACGCTATGTCCTTTCCTCGTTTCAAGATAACTATCGGAAGAAGAAAAAACGTGCATTACATTTCGTTGCCTAACCATCCCTCTCTACTTAACACGGGCAATAATAACCTGTTGATTACTTTACTACTTTACTTTTTGGTCAGCACAGGGGGGGGGGGGGGGGTGGGCCCATGAAATTTCTACAGAGGCACGGGCCTCCCTAGGCCTCCGTGTAGAACCGCCACTGCTAGGGAGGCCCGTGCCTCTGTAGAAATTTCCATGGCCACCCCTGTGGCCCCCCCTGTGCTGACCAAAAAAAAAAAAAAAAAAATGAATTATGACTTCATTATGATTTTACACGCGAGCGCCAAAAGCGGAACTAACGTGACGGAACGTTCTACACGGGTAAATTAGAGCGGCGCCGGCCGCGTAAGTGACTCGTATCTCGTAAGTAACTGGTTGTTCCTGCACAATGTTGTGATGTTAACCACGTAACTTCATCTGTCTTGGCTGTTGCATTGCGATAACATACATTTGAGTAAAGTAATCAACAGGTTATTATTGCCCGTGTTAAGTAGAGGGATGGTTAGGCAACGAAATGTAATGCACGTTTTTTTTCTTCCGATAGTTATCTTGAAACGAGGAAAGGACATAGCGTCCTTTTTTGTTAACAAAATCAATATTGTCAATATGGATCTAATGTTTCTTTTTTCAAGTAAATTCTAGGCCTACATTTTTGAAATACATGCAATACATGCAGATATGCTCTACCAATCAAAAGTTTGCAAACGGTACTATTTTGGTTGTTTTTGAAAGAAGTCTCTTCTGCTCACCAAGGCTGCATTTATGTTATTATAAATACAAAAAAGCTCTAAAATTGTGAGATATTATTAAAATGTAAAATAACTGTTTTTTATGTGAATATATAGTAAAGTGTAATTGTGATCAAAGCTGAATTTATCATCATTACTCCAGTCTTCAGTGTCACATGATCCTTCACAAATCCTTCACAAATCATTGATAATAATCATCAATATTAATGAACCTACCTTTTTTGCACCTGCACTCACTCTTGTACAAATGTTGTACAATGTTGTAATAAATGTTTATATGATTGTAAAGTAAAGAAGTTAATAATCTTTAAATATAATTTGTTACCATTTTTAATGTGCCCCTCTGGTTAAACACTGCCCCCCCCTTGGCCCCCCCTTGGCCCCCCTAGTAAAAATTGTCTAGAACCGCCACTGCTACCCTGAGAAAAAAACATTTACTCCTCCTCAATTAGACACCAAGTTCCTGTGGTTCACCTCCTCAGAAGGTGCTGTGTTAAGAGTGTACAGACAGGTCTGACCTGAGCAGAAAAGCCTATAAATGAAACTGTAACGGAGCAGCAGCAGAATAACAACTGGTGAAAATACCTCTCGGCAGGCACATCTGCTGTGATGTGAATTATAACTCAGTTCTCCACAGCAGGCTTTTAGTGTGTGCAAACTTTCTGCAAATATTGTCTCTGCAGACAAACTACTCTAGACTGCAGACAGAAATGAGTTTTATATTAAGGTTTTGTCACGTAAAATTCCTTTTTAAATTATAGTAATGTCTCTGTATCTCTGTGTGCTAGTCGACTTACACAACACAACCCAAATTTTCCCATTTATTACGTAGCATCCGTGGGTTGACTGATGAAATAGTGCCTGCTGTGAAGATGGATAATTTCATTGTTCTTCTTATTCTATAACATTGCATTTCTTTTTTTATTTTCTCATTTAATTTAGTTTCTATAATGCTTTGGGGGGGGGCTGCAAGGGATTGTTAAGATTTCTGCAGAAAATTTAAAAAAGGAAAAAACATTTTGTAAACCAAGTTCATTATAACAAACTAATTTTGTTTCTGTCACAGTTCCATCACAGGAGGCAAGAAGCCAAGGAAAGTAATATATAATCCACAAACTGAGATTCATATAATCACAGGAGAACACAGTAGCATACCAACTAAACAACTAACACCAGACAAAGAAAGAGGAGAAACTTAGAGATTATATAAAGAGACTAAATGAGGTAAAACTCAATACCTTTAACTGGGGAGTCCAATCAACCATAGAAACTAAATGGCAGGCTAGAAACAATGACAAATTAGAACATAAGGGAACCAAATCAAACTCAAATACATACAAACTTCAAACCTTCATTTTCGGAATTTGATAAGCATTTTAAAACATCTGTGTTCCTCTGTCATTTCTTTGAATGCGCATTTACGTTCATACATGAATGGTTTGTGATTTTGTTGTACCATTCTGTTGAGGTTTTCCTCAACACTGTCGCTCACTGAGGATTGTAAAGCAAGATTGTCAGCAGCTCTGTAAAAGTCTGCTTTGGAACAGTATATGTTATTAAAATGGCTGTTGAGCTGAACTGAAAATGTTTCTATTCAGGTTTTAAATATAAATGTAGTTTTTACTGTATAAAAATAATTTCTCATGCAAAGTCCCCATCAAACATGTGCTTAACATGTATGTTTTAAGGAAAATGTAATATTAATGTCCAATAATTGTTGGTTTAAATGACATTCTGATTTTTGGTGAAATGAGAACTATTTACTCCTAATAACCATCAACTACTACTGGTTCAAAATACTATTCATCACTTGTATAATAAATTATTAGCAAACCATAAAAAATTTTACTACTAATGAGCTAATTAAACAATGAATAAAAAAACCCTCACTATTTGTATATAGACTAATAAAATATTAAAAATGTAGAGATTACAATATATAAACTACGAATGAACTATGACTACTTTGCAAATGATTTATAATTACTTTATTACTGTATAATTATGATAAAGTGTTACCTGTATATTTTTTACAGAATAAATTTGGTCTTTGTACATGAATAGTTCTGTCATGAAACTCTAGATGGCACAGAGTCATAAGTGCTTAACCCAATCTGCTTGCAACCACATCATTCTCCATAGGGCACATCTGATTGCTTACCGATATATATTGGTAGCCGATTAGTTTGCTGCTCAACCTTCTAATACTTGCCTATTGTTTGCTGAAAGCAGTGCAGCTACTTTCAGAAACCCTCCACCTTCCCCAGCTCCACCTGCTTGTACAGCAAAAGTGGCAACAATAACAGCAACAACATAGCAGGTCTAATCTGCCAAACACATTTACATTGTCATACTCATTACCATGCCAAACACGCAGAGAGTGAATCGCGATGCATTTAGAAAATCTCAGAATCGATCCAGAATTAATTCTCATTGCATAGTGAATTGATTTATTTTCCCAGCCCTAAACGCGACCACTGTATGTATACAACTAGAATACAACCTGGGGGGTTAACTTACCATCACATATACCCCGAACTCGTAACAAATTTAGTTACATTAATATAACTATTATTAATTAAATACACATCTGAATACCTCTTAAGCAAACTAACCCTGGAACATGAGCTGCTCCAAAGCAAGTTATGTTCAGAGAGTAAGTTGCTATGGCTACTTACATATCCTGAAAGTTACCTCCGTTTTATGTAACCGAAAGTTGAGGTTAATCGGCTTACTTACTCTTAAACATACCTGGGTATGTCACATAACCAGCTTTCTGGAATACAGCCCAGTTGCGACAGAGACAGTTGCAAATCCATTTATCCATTATCCATTTAATCCATTATGAGCACTTGAAGCATGTCATAAAGAGAATGGGGCATCAGCTTACCACTGGGAATTTGAGTCATGCAGCAATACACCGCATCCAGTGTAGACAGCATCATTGATAATGGGTTGCGTTTGCTTTCATCGCACCACTCGCGTAGACACGTGTGAAGTACTAATATGCAACTTTTTGGGTCAGATAAGGTACAAAGATGTCCCTTTGAGTATACTGCCCCACTATTAAGCCATTGCTAAAGATTTTTGCACATTTTAATTTGAGAGAGTGTTAGGTGGTCCTTGTCATCAAAAAAATGTGAAAAACCTTCTGACAAGCTGCTATACTAAATATCAGAACTCCGAAAACATTCTTGGAAAAACGTTACTGCAGCAAAATTTTGCATAATGTTCGATATGAATATAATTGGTTTGGCTATCTAGAGAAAACCACTCTTGCATCAGTCTGTTCCCGTTACACTTGCTTTACAAACCTGTTGTTCTACCTCCTGTTGTCGGTGCTACACTCCAAATCCCATCATAGCCCATCTGCTCTATTACCCTCCATTTGGATGTCCATCTTGATCCTCCATAAAGAAACTCAATTTTCTGGCAAATTGGGTTTTGTTGCCATGTGCCGTCGCTGGACTGAGTAATTATACTTAGAGCGCACGGCTCACGGGCCGCATATCACATACGATGGGGGACCTCTTAGCTGCGGAGGCTGTGATGGAAAAGTTTTGTAAGGGCACAAACAGAAAGCAAACATTGCCGAGCGCTTGAGCTGCTGCCAACATGAGCAAGAACTTAATTTGGGCTGTAAAAGCTACTTGTCAGTAAGCTCCTTTCTCGCTTCTCGGCTCAGGCTGTGCGGCTCGCTTTGTACAATTTTTAAGATGGACAAAAAAATCTTTGAAATAACAAATTACTTTGAAAAGCTCAAATAGCAGTTCAATTAGAAGTGGAGTGCAAGGTAGCCCTGCTGTGTAATTGGGCACCATCTCTTTACGTGAGTCAGCAATTTATGGCACTCTCACAACTAACGATTTACTGCTATCCCTCACAGCGTGAGCAGGCACGCGCCGAGCGCAGCGAGGGAGTCTGTGACCGTTGGATAAGCGCTACCTTAAATTCGGCCGCTGATACAGTGGAAGTGAGAAGTCTTAATTCAATCTTATTTTGCTTGTGTATTGCTGTTTAATGGTGTGGTGTAAAAATAAATGAATCAATACCTCTGCCTGCATGTCTCTGTTCCCACCAGAGTAAACAGTTAGGGAATAATTGAATGAGTGCCTCTCAGACTGAGACAAATGACTCTCATGTGTGACTGATTGTACTTACCAGCCCCTGCTCCCCCATCCCTCTCTTTCTCGCTCACTGCCCCGTTCTCTCTCTGCCCGTGTCCTCTGACTAATGTTAAAATTCAAATCAGCGTTATTGGCAGCAGAACAAACAATTTGGTGCCAAATGTTTTGGATTCTCTCTCTTCCGAGATGAGAAACAGAAATGAAGCATAGCTCGTTCCGTCGCAGTGAGCATCGTTATTGCTACTCATTTTTATTAATTTGGCCCTTGAGAAGTTTTTGAATTTATTTAATGTCTAACTAAATTATTTTGACTTCTCCCTCAGTGTTTGTGTTAGTTAGCATTAATCCACGTATAGCCCGGGTCAATGTGCAGCTGGCTTTAAGAAGGCTGTGAAAAATGGACAGAGTGAGGAAGCTCTTGTTTTTTTTTTTCCTGTTCCTGTGGGATCAGGCTCCGGTGAACGACAAACCTCCTTTAGGCTACATAGTTTAACGGCACCAACCGAAAGCAAACTGCCAGTGGGCTGAGAAAAATAGACTTTAAAACAGACTGTCTCCTTACACAATTTTGCTTATGCAGTAAATCCATCTTAATCTTCTACTGCACAACTGCCAGGCAACAATGATTAACAACAGCAACATTTGAAGCCTGGCAGATTTAACTTTTTAAACAAACAAAAAAAAAAATCCAGAAAGCTAAAGGGTTAATGCAATTGTTATTTGGGATTATTTTATTGTTCAAAAGTTAAAAAATCATGTGGTGCAACACCCCAACACTTTATTTTGATGGTCCAGACATTCTGCTAACTTTGCAACTAGCCTCCATGTCAACTCACTATCATTAGAATATTAGTAGACTGTCTGCATAATACCTGCCAACTCTTGATTTTGATGGTCATTTTACAGTCTAAAAGTTATTTTGCAGCTGTCAACTTATTACTCACCTGAACTCTAACACCTAATGGTGTACTTCAGTCTCCTAATACTCTAATGAGAGTTAGTTGACATGTACAGTACTGTGCAAAAGGCACAATATTATTTTCACACACACAAAAAAATGCTATTAAAGGGACAGTTCACCCAAAAATGGTTGGAAAAATAAATACTATGGTAGTAAATGGGGCGAGATCAGTTTGGTTACTGACATTCCTCCAAATATCTTCCTTGATGACAGAATTTTCATTTTTCGGTGAACTAAGCCTTTAAGCCAGTCATTTATATATTTAGCTGTATCGTGTCAGTAGGAAATATCAGTTTACATTTCCAAACATTCCTTTTGCCATTAATTGTTATAATCCAGTGAGATTTTTGTGTGTGAACAACGAGTCTGACAACAGTCAGCCAGAGCTCCACACGGAAATCTGTGTCTGTCTGTGATTACATGAAGAAACAGAAAAAAACTGAGACAGACTAAATGCAAAAGAACTGCGGAAACATCTCAAAGGTGCTCGAAGAAACCTACCTACAAAGCTACAGCTCTGTGAAAGGTTTTAGGCACTTGTGTGTAAATGCTGCAAAATGAGGATGCTTTTAAAAAATTATGTCATAAGTTAATTGATAGATAAAATCTACTTAACTACATCAAATCAATATTTGTGACAACCCTTTGCATTTAAAACAGCTTTTGTCCTTGGTACACATACACATTTTTTCAGGTAGCTTTGCAGGTCAGTTTCTTCATGCGTCTTGGGGATCTTGTCGCAGTTCTTTTGTATTTAGCCTTTCTTGGGTTTTTTTTTTTTTAGATAAGATCATACAAGCTCTTTTCAGACTTCTTGTGCATTCAAAATTCTCAGTGGTTTATTACAATTAATGCCAAAAGCAATGTTTGGAAATGTAAACGGATATTTCCTACTGACTACAGCAAACCCTTTTTTTTTTTTTTTTTAAATACTAATGTGCCAAAGACTTTTGTACAGTATTATGATAGAATAATTACAACGTCTAAAATTGTGTGTAACCAATCTTCATATTTATAAACTGATAGCTTTTACTTTTTTCTTTGGAAAATAATGGTCATCATGAAAAGATATACAATTCTTGAGTGTTTTTTTAATAAAATACCGCACTATTTATTAAAAAAAGATTTGTCTGTGCAAGAGGGAGGGGAAGTTATTTGGCACATGAATTAAATAAAAAATGTGCAGTGACATCATCTCCTCTAATGACGTGTTATTCAATTCCCCAATGACAAAATCCTACCCTACATTTTTTCTTCATCAAGAAGCCATTTTACTCATATACATGTCATATAACTTGTTTCATGCCAATTTTAAGATGTGTCCATCAGCTTTAAGCTGATTCCACTGTTATTCAGCGATAAACTGCTTCTGAGTGGGACCTGCTTCATGGTTTGTGATGGGGACCCACAGGTTTGGGATATGCCCCTGGCTTCTTGGGTTAGAACATTATAGTCAAAGTCTACGATTGCATCTCAATTCAGACTCAGCAGTTCTTCTCCCACCGATTCAGGCTCATTTGTGAAACAATTTATTTAAAAAGAAGCAATTTGCAAATCCGAACTTAAAATGATCCATCGTCGACTTTGCTATGTTCGTGCTAACTTTCTGTCTTTTGGACCGAATGATATTTAATCTTTAATCACAAATGCCCCCCGATAACAAGTTTCACCCCTACTACTGTAACAGCTGTCCTAAAATGATTGAAAGATAACTGGTAAATGTCAGTTGGAGAGAAGTGCGGCAGATGTTAATGTAAATGTGAGGGCAGACACTGCAGGCGTTCATGAAAACTCTATGCTGTCTCTCGGTGTTAACTGCTTTAAGTGTAGGATGGATCAGGAAGAAGCTTTAAAGGCTAATTCCTGCTTTTCACGGCCTCCACTCCTGCTGATTTCCACTCGTAAAAGCCTCGCCTCGTCCCCCTGTTTTCTTATTGATGACTTTTCCCTCTTCTCATTCACTTTAATCGCATTACCATATGAAACAGAAGGAGCATAACTATAAGGCGAACATCCATATTTTATAACCGCGTTTAATTAGGCTAACCTGTGTGCAGGCGAAGCAAGCCTACTGCAGAGGACCCAGTTTTGCACAAATAGAAATGGGGATCATCAATAACATCTTGTGAGGAGGAAGAAAAAGGTCTGGAAAATATAAAACCGATACGGCTTCCGTGGTTCTATGTTAAATTTATCTCATTAGTATGCAAGTGAGCACCGTGGCATTTACAAAGCAAACTTTATATTAGAACAGGATGCGTAATTCGCACACCTTGGTAGCTGGCATGCATATTAATTAATGCTTGAATATTTACCTGTGTGTTGACTATTTATCACTATCTACTCCACAATCTACTGTTTTCTTAGCAGTCACGGAAATGTGCATAGTAATTAAGGAGCATATGTCTGCTGTGTGTGTGTGTGTGTGTGTGCTGGGAGAGGTAGAAGGCCAGCTGGGAGGTTAATTAAATATGCTGGTTCCTTGGAGGCAGAGTGGAACGTAGCACACCTGCCTGCGCACACCAGCTCTCTCTGCGCGTGGCATGTAATGAGAGGCGCGAGTGTGTGTGAGTGGAAGCAAATCTGAGCTGTGTTGCTCTGAGGTTGGGCTGCGTGTTTCATTTACTGCTGCAAACCAATGTAATTAAAGCAAGAAGTGATTTAATTTCCGTGGGAGTCAAAATATTGACAGTAAGCGCGCAGCATTTGCACAGTATGCGCATGGACGATGATGACCGTGAGCAGGCAGAATGAATGAGATGCTTATCCTGTTGGGAGGCAGCCGGGGAGGTGTTTGTATTGTTCCGAACTGTAGAGCATTCGGTCCACCCCAGAATCGCTGGCAGGTCGTAATACGAGTGTGCAACGATGAACTATGACCCGGGGCTTCCAATTACAGTGAAGATGAATGCGGCAGGCGTTATACAGAGAATGAAGCATTTGTACCATCTTAAGGCTACAGGCAGAAAAGTGTTTCTTGGAATATGCTGACGGAATAAGGTTGCTCTGAGATACTGGAGAAAATGTGCAGATTTTTTTCCGTGATGGACCCCGTTTTGGCTGGCTTCCTCTGCTGGGTGTCTTTTTTAAAGGGATAGTTCACCCAAAAATGAAATGGTAACACTTTACAATAAGTTTCATTAGTTAACATTTGTTAACAACATTAACAAAGATGAATAAATGCTGTAGCAGTGCAGTTCATTATTAGTTCATGTTAACTAATGTTAATTTCAACATTTACTAATACATTATTGAAATCTTGAATGAACTAACAATGAACGTTAACGTTAAAAAAGATTAGTAAATACATTAACTAATGAACCTTATTTTAAAGTGTTACCAATGGAATTTGTCATTTATTACTCACCCTCATGTCGTTCCAAACCCATAAGACCTTCATTCATCTTCAGAACACAATTTAAGATATTTTTTGATAAAATTCAAGGTTTGTTATCCCCCATAGAAATCAACATTTACTATCATTCAAGGTGGAGAAAAGTAGGAAAGACATCATTAAAATAGTCAACTTGACTAAAGTGGTTCAACCTTAAATGTTATGAAGTGACGAGAATACATCTGAGCAAAAACAAATAAAGACTTTATTCAACCATTTCTTCCATGTCAGTTTTCTAGGGGGATATAAAAAAAAAAAAACTGTTGGATTTCATCAAAAATATTTTAATTTGTGCTCCGAAGATGAAAGTATGGGTTCGTATGGGGCATATTTAATGACAGGAATTTCATTTTTGCATGAACTAACCCTTTAAAAAGTTTTTATAGGCAGTTGGCCATGCTGAATAAAGAAACATGCCAGCCAGCGTGGACCAATTGTATTTCACCAAGTTTGTTTTGAATTAGGGATGTCCCAAGCTGATCTCAAGTTACAGTATCAGTCAGGGACTGATTAAGCATTTTTAACTGATCGGTATCGGCTATGCTAAGCCCTATCCTTTATTTAACTTCAGCTGTCATGCAGGTGTCGCGCGGTAGGTGATGCAAAATGCTCCAAATGGGTTTGCCAATGGCCATAAAATAAAATTACGGCAATAACGAAAAATGAAAAGCTCAAATGTGTGTGCATGACACATGAGGTCTGTTGGAGTGTCTGTGATTACCATATTTAATGCAGAACTTTATAATGAATCACTTGTTTACTTTTATTTTTTATCTGCCGTCAGACAGTCTGAGATGCCATTGCCTTAACATATCACTGATATACATAATTATAATGACTGTTAATAGCTTACTGGAAATGCATGTTGGCTTTTAGATATTTTATACAGGTTGCTTCTTACTCACTCCATTGCTGTGAACAAGATTGACATCCGAGTAAGCAACACGCCTCTCCACTCACTCATTACGGGTTAAATCACCAACTCATTCAGTAAAGGTGCTTGTTCTTCAGCGAGCTTGTCCAATCTATATGCTCTTTCACAGCTCTGGCCATTTCCAAGGCTATTTGCTCAACTCAACTTTGCTGTATTCAGTTAAGGACAGTGTATTACATTCGAAGGACTTACAAGTCCAGGGGAGAACAATTCGTTCAGGACCCGAACATCTGTAGCACACGGTCTAACAACCTTTTCACAAATAGCTTAGAAGGGACTGACGATAAATCATTTCTGCTTTTTAACACAGAGATAAGGCGATAAAATCTGTGAATATGAAATAATTAACCAATAAAGAAGCAGCACGGAGCGCCATTCAATACCTGTGAAATACATTAGCTGCCATATTCCATAAAAAATGACAAGCCCCACAGAAATCTCAAGCCACACCATGTTCATGGTGAAGACCATAATAATGCAGTAACGTAAGGTGAAATCAGTACTGACGGCGTTTGAGGAACATTTCATTCGTTTGTCAAAAGCACAACAAGCCCGAGTGCCTCTGCTGAATCCCTCCAGGAAGAACTGCCTTGAGGGGTGAATTTCGATGTATAACATGAAATGAAATTGCACGTAAGTCTGCGCTGGAGTTGTCTGTGATTGTTCAGTCACTCACAGGCTGTTTGTGCTCCAGTCTGACAGGAACACTGGGCTTCTGAGCCGCACAGGTCCCTGTGCTTGGCTCCTCAGCCTACAGCTGGAGATAGCGATCAGACATTTGACACTGCGCGAAACGGCAGGGTTTGCAGACTCTGATTTGGATTCTCAATACTTAATGAGGATCTGGAGGAGGACGACCTCAATCTTTCACTCATCTGCTGCTAACAGATGCCTCCCATTTTTATTTCTGCTTCTCTAGCTTCTTTCAAGCCTTTGTAGCTCACAACAATACGCCTTGAAGCAAACAATTGCCAATAAACCATTTGCACTCGTGTTATTTGTTGCCGTGGAGCCTTTTCAGTGTGTCGGAGCAGCAAGAAGGCTTTGTATGTTTGGTAGCTTTCAGATGTACTCTTCAGAGAGAATATGCTCTACTGATAAAACCTCAAGAAACCATCTGAACCATCATGCTTTCGCATATGTACTTTGTATATACATATACATAAAATTTTAACTCGCACATTCTCAAAAAAAAAAAAAAAAAAAAAAAAAAAAAAAAAATATATATATATATATATATATATATATATATATATATATATATACTTTATATAATTTTAAGATAAAGGAGTAGTCATCAAGCAAGCACTTTAAAAAAAAAAAAAAAAAAAAAAAAAAAAATCATATGCTGATGCGGCCAACTGAGAAAATTGGTGGCACCAGTGCAACCAGTGGAAAAGTTAGTCTGGAGCCCTGATATATATATATATATATATATATATATATATATATATATATATCTCACACACTCCCAGAGCCCTCTGCTTTTGCTTCTTTTGTGTGTGTGTGTGTGTGTGTGTGTGTGTGTGTGTGTGTGTGTGTCATAGGTAGGGTTGGCTATTGAGCTATTGAGAAGTGGTATCATTTTAAAATTACTGGATCTAAATTTCAAGAACGAGGGATTTGATAAGCACATGTGCATTTCAATTCCTGTGTTCACATTTTAAAGTTGCCATGAAATTAAAATGGAAGTGTTTTGGCTTTTAGTATGAATATGTTAGCCATACTGTTATCTATAAGCTAGTGTCGTCCAAAAGAATGACAAAATCCTTTTTTTAGACAGTATAAGCGTTCAAAACTTAGTCTCGTCACTTCCGCCAATATGGATCAATGATTTAGATGACAAAATGATGCGTGAGTCAGCGCAGACCAGAAAATGTATCAGACCCATTTGAATTCTGCACAGAATACTAGATTTTAAAGCAATATGGAGGAGTCACGGTTAGAGATTAGAAGGAAACAGGTTTTACCGAGTGCAATGGCTCTGGCCGAGCTGTGAAATAAACAAAACGCTATTGGCCATTTTAAAAAAGGGTAGGAGCTGTTCGATATGTCCCGCCCTGTCTTCCTCTTTCGCTGGAAATTATGTAAACAGCGTGAGCGTGAACGGTTGAGAAAGAACTTGTATCAGTTTAACGGATCTGTGCAATAGCTCACAGTGTGACAGCGGTCTAATAAAACTGCTGTTGTCTGTCATTAATGTTAATCAAAGAACAAAAATCATTCACTGATCTTGACTGAATAGCCTTTGCAACTTTAATAAGGATTAATCTATATTTTATTTATAAAAAGATGTTTTAATTTTGTTCAGTTGTATTATTTGTGCTACTGCTAGTTTGTTGAATTTCTTATTTTATTACTGACTGTTTACTTGTTTGAAATGTACATTAACTAGTTAGTCTAGTTGTTTCTTCTTTGGTGTTGCTGATTTTTGTTCATAGTATTCTGCTGCTAAAAAATGTTTTGCAAAAAGACAGAATACATATGTTTGATGACTTGATTTGGTGCTTTAAGAAATCCATTCAAACTGACACAGACTGGCTCTTTCCAACCTCTCTAAATAAATCTTGCGCACTCATATCGATCAAAGATCTTTCTCTAGATTGTGTTCAGTTCATCCTGCACATATTGCGTCTTGATTCATGATTGCAACATTCTTGAAGAATTCAGAAGAAAAATGTTCTGACTTCTTTTTCATGTTTAAGTTTGGATAAGGCACAACTGGTATATACCCACAACGTTCCTATGATATAAAAAAAAAAAAAAATTAGTTCTCAGAGTCACATTTTTTTTACTGATGCCTATCACAGCCTGCTGTGCTTTCCTTGTCAAGCTTGCAGGGAAGGCTATGGAAGCTTGCAACTTTTTCTTCTTTTTTTTTTCCTTTTTACTGGAAAAGTTTTTAAAACAAATTTCTATAAGCGATTAAAGTGTAACTTTGCTGATTTTCATCACCACCTTTTTCCACAATAGGGACGGACCTGCTTGCTTGCATTGACTCTTTGATTCTGAGTGACAAAGTAATGGCAACATGTGAGAAGTGTCGGTGCACGAGAAAAAGTGAAGGTACGCTAAAGATTTCAATATTTGGCAACAGCTTTCTTACCTGTTCACGACAGTGTTTTGCTTCAAGCAAAACTTACAGAACGGCACTCTCTTTCAGTTTTTCCCCTCGTGCATGTACTGTAAAATAAGGAACAATTTTGATCAGTGTTAAACCCCTTGTGCTTGGTAAAACCTTCAAGAAAATAAATAATTAAAACAAACAATAAATGAAATGCATTATAATTAAAGATAAGAAATCATTTAAATGGAAGTTTATTCAGTGTATTAATTATAATAACTTTATTTTCTTTAGAGCCTTTAAAAGGAGCTTCTCAAAGTGCTTTACAGTAAAAGAAAAATGTCTAAAATATTAAACAAAATAAATCAAACCAAAGAGCAAAGGAGGATTAAAATAAATAAAACAACAACAAAAAAATTCAAACAGAAGAGCAAAGGAAGGATTCAAAAATACAAGAACCAGTAATGATTTTCACAATCAACAATAAGCTAGTTCAGAAATATGTTTTTAAATGCTTCTTAAAAATCCCAAGAGACTTTGCTTCCGAATTTCAACTGGAAGTTGATTCCACAACCTGGGAGCAGGTGTAGAAAAAGCTCCATCACCCATGGAACAACCAACAGACCCTGCTGAGAAGAGTGAACACTTTGATTTGGAATATAAAGTGTTAAAAGTTGAGATAAATACTCTGGAGCCAGACCATGGAGAACTTCTATGTGAGCATAATAGCTTTTAAATCTATTCTATTCTCAACTGGAAGCCAGTATAGTGACTCCAAAACGGGAGTAATATGATCTCTAGTTTTGGTCCCAATTAAAATTCTAGCTGCAGAATTTTGAACGTACTGTCACTTACTTGAAGTGCTTGGAAACCCCAATAAGAAGAGCATTACAGTAATCAATTTTAAGAAAAAGCAAATTGTGACGAGCAGGGCGGGCGAGAGCCGTGAGGGAACGGCGCGAGGCCGGTGACGCGAGAGATAATGAGCTTCAGCTACTCGGCACACCGGTCTCGTGTCTCTCATGGAGGAGCTCCGGAAGCATACAAGAGAAGTGACAACAGTGAAGGACGAGAGAGGGCCAGGCCTGGACTTTATGTTGTGGTTTATTTTGTTTGTGTGGGCGGCAGTCGCCGTGAGGAACTGCCGCCCTTTTACTTTCGTTTTGTTGTTTGGTTATTTTATTATTAACATTATCTTGAACGTTCGCCGGTTCCCGCCACCTTCTTCCCATATTTACGAACTGTGTTACACAAATATATTAACATTTCTGCAGCTGAAAGTGATAGCATGGGGTGCAATTTTGTAATATCTCTGAGACAGTAGTCATGTTGAACTGTTCTCTTCATATGTTTTGCTTTCCAAGCGTGTAATACAAATAAACAGCAAGCCAAACTCTGTTCAAGAGCCAGGATATGAGCGCTTTTAATATTCCAACATGTGCTTTAAAAAAAAAAAAAAATCATTATATCTCGCCAAGTTTCGTGTTACCCAACCTGTGGCGCTTGTGGAAACACGTCAAAATAAAAATCCTCACATAGGAACTTACATAATAACGGCACATAAAACGAAACTTATAAAGAATATTAAACAATCACGAAAATACAATGTTTAAATATGCAAATGTTCATCACAAATGATGCACAGCCTAGAACACTCTGTCTGGCAATATCAATGCCATTACAACAGTCTGTGTTTAATATTACTCAGTCTTCTTTGGCTAACAGTAAGATCACATCAGAAATTGGTCGTAAGAATGTTTTCACGTTACCACTTGAGGTTGTCTTAACCTCTACCTTGTGGGCCTTTCCATCATTGCTCGGGAAGATGGATGTGTTCCTTGAGGACTGAGCTTGCTTCAACAGCACAAAGTCTCCAACATTCAGGTTTCGGTAGGTCTCATGCCACATGCGTTGGGGTTGGAGTGTACTGATGTATTCTTTTACTCTTGTATTTCTTGTATTTCACACAACAACACTGTTAACAATTTTCCTGTATTTTTACAGTACAGTACTGGCACCACAGTTGTCAGCAAGTTACTGTATTTTCATATACAGTTAATGTACTGTAATTTAGTTTACAGTACTCAAGAAGAGTGCTGTAATTCTACAAAACAGTATTTTACTGTATTTTTACAGCATTTTCTAATTTTAGTCTGCTTCTGCTGTAATTATTGTACTGTAATATCTATATTGATCCATTACTGCAAAATATTACTATAATATTCAAAATAATTACTAATAATGTTAATATTATGAATATGTCAGAAATATGTTTTATTCAATCAATTAAAACCATTTTATTTACATGTTCAGTGAATCAGCAATTTACAGATATTAAGGACTGTTAAAGGGATGGTTGACTCCAAAATTAAAATTCTGTCATCATTTACTCACCGTCAAACAGTTCCAAACCTGTGTGAATTTCTTCCTTCTGCTGAACACAAGATATTTTGAAGAATGCTGGTAACCAGACGACAGTTGACTGTAGCCATTGACTTACATAGTAGGGAAAAAACATCAACGGTCTGGTTACAAACATTCTTTAAAATATCTTATTTTGTGTTCAGCAGAAGAAAGAAACTTGTACAGGTTTGGAATAACTTGAAGGTAAGTAGATGACAGAATTTGTCACTCTTTAAGTGTGCACAAATCTGTAAATAAAACAAAAGACATTTGAGAAATGATAACTTCAGGATTAGGTTGGGTAAAAGAATGACAAGTGAGCAACAACAACTAAAAAAACAACAAGTGTCCCACTAACGGTGGGTGCAGGCTTCAGTTTGAAGTTTTCAATTCAAACTCCATCAAGGACTGAATAAAACTATTGGCATGTGGTTTGATGGCCGTCACCTTCCTCTGCACCACCCTCTTGGTCCTCTTTCTGACTCCCTGTCTGGCAGTACACTTCTTCTGTCTGGCATTTCCATCGTCAGGGTTGACCAGGAACCTGTTAGCAATATCATACCAGTCAATGAATATACTTTTCATTTTTGGGTGAACTAACCTTTTAAAACATTGTATTAAAATGGCTAATACTTACAGAAAACTCATTCCCAGGCTGCAAATATAACTGTCTCACACTGTGGAGCTGTAAGAAATCAAAATGCATTTTATTCAATGTGTTTCTAGTTGAGGTCGCATAAGCTACACATCACTGGATTTCATACACTCCAATAACATATCTATAGTAAAAAATGATAAGCTTCTGCTTCTAAAAATTCTAACTTACTTTTTTTGGCATGCATCGGTCTTTGTTAAGTAATAGATAATTATTAACTATGATAACGATAATTTATACCTTTATTCATATTTAGTAAAGTAAAATGCGAAACTGGTACCAATAGCCAATCTCTCTGAGCCAAAATCATCCGTTTACGTTGCAAAGGAAAGTATATTAGTCTTGTTTTCACGTATTTGTGTCTAAACGACTTGTTCAAACAGGTCCAGTTTTGAACGCGACCACGGCAGCCGTCATCCGGGAAACTGACTGCAAATGTTTTTAGGCGTTTGAGAACAGTCAACGTTCGTCTCTTATAAAACAGTTTATATAATTTTTTGCTGACAGGCTCGGATCGAACATTATGGAAAGGATCCACAGAAAGATAGTCATTTTTGTTATCATATGATCCTTCAAACCTAACGTTACCAGACTCCATTAGCAAACGCAGTAAATTTACTTTGCAGACCATTGTGAAAAAATATATTCAAACTCAACAGAAACAAAATAAAACTCACACAACCCATCTTGAATGAATTTTTTCACCGTTTTAACAATCACCAGGTCTGGTTTGGTCGAAATAAACGAGTAATTCACCGAGTTTTGATTGAAATTGAAAATGTCGGAACAAGCGGGAAACAGTGAATAACACCTAAGTTTACTTCCACTGTCATTTCACACTAAAAGCTACGTACACTACAGGGAGTGCAGAATTATTAGGCAAATGAGTATTTTGACCACATCATCCTCGTTATGCATGTTGTCTTACTCTACTACCAATTAAGCATATTAGGTGATGTGCATCTCTGTAATGAGAAGGGGTGTGGTCTAATGACATCAACACCCTATATCAGGTGTGCATAATTATTAGGCAACTTCCTTTCCTTTGGAAAAATGGGTCAAAAGAAGGACTTGACAGGCTCAGAAAAGTCAAAAATAGTGAGATATATTGCAGAGGGATGCAGAAGTCTTAAAATAGCCAAGCTTCTGAAGCGTGATCATCGAACAATCAAGCATTTCATTCAAAATAGTCAACAGGGTCGCAAGAAGCGTGTGGAAAAACCAAGGCGCAAAATAACTGCCCGTGACCTGAGAAAAGTCGAGCGTGCAGCTGCCAAGATGCCACTTGCCACCAGTTTGGCCATATTTCAGAGCTGCAACATCACTGGAGTGCCCAAAAGCACAAGGTGTGCAATACTCAGAGACATGGCCAAGGTAAGAAAGGCAGAAAGTCGACCACCACTGAACAAGACACACAAGCTGAAACGTCAAGACTGGGCCAAGAAATATCTCAAGACTGATTTTTCTAAGGTTTTATGGACTGATGAAATGAGAGTGAGTTTTGATGGGCCAGATGGATGGGCCCGTGGCTGTATTGGTAAAGGGCAGAGAGCTCCAGTCCGACTCAGACGCCAGCAAGGTGGAGGTGGAGTACTGGTTTGGGCTGGTATCATCAAAGATGAGCTTGTGGGGCCTTTTCGGGTTGAGGATGGAGTCAAGCTCAACTCCCAGTCCTACTGCCAATTTCTGGAAGACACCTTCTTCAAGCAGTGGTACAGGAAGAAGTCTATATCCTTCAAGAAAAACATGATTTTCATGCAGGACAATGCTCCATCACACGCGTCCAAGTACTCCACAGCGTGGCTGGCAAGAAAGGGTATAAAAGAAGAAAATCTAATGATATGGCCTCCTTGTTCACCTGATCTGAACCCCATTGAGAACCTGTGGTCCATCATCAAATGTGCAATTTACAAGGAGGGAAAACAGTACACCTCTCTGAACAGTGTCTGGGAGGCTGTGGTTGCTGCTGCACGCAATGTTCATGGTGAACAGATCAAAACACTGACAGAATCCATGGATGGCAGGCTTTTGAGTGTCCTTGCAAAGAAATGTGGCTATATTGGTCACTGATTTGTTTTTGTTTGGTTTTTGAATGTCAGAAATGTATATTTGTGAATGTTGAGATGTCATATTGGTTTCACTGGTAAAAATAAATAATTGAAATGGGTATAAATTTGTTTTTTGTTAAGGTGCCTAATAATTATGCACAGTAATAGTCACCTGCACACACAGATATCCCCCTAAAATAGCTAAAACTAAAAACTAAAACTTCCAAAAATATTCAGCTTTGATATTAATGAGTTTTTTGTGTTAATTGAGAACATGGTTGTTGTTCAATAATAAAATTAATCCTCAAAAATACAACTTGCCTAATAATTCTGCACTCCCTGTATAGTGTAAAATACTAAAACCTAATTATAAAATTAAAAATGAACTTACCAAACTTCCAGATATCCACCGAGTGAAACGTCCAGATATCCGTGAGTGAGCTGCTGCAGTTGTGCTTTGATGTCAGTAAGGGGGCGCTGTTTACAGCAGTGCTGTATTATTACATGGCATATCACAGCCAAGTTACAGCTAGGTTACAGCAACACTAAAATGTACTGTAAAATGTTCCTGCTCAAACAAAATTACTCAGAATGCAATGCAAATTACAGTATTGTACTGTATTATAAAATACAGTATCATACTGTTGGTTTTTACAGTAATATGCTGCTAAATCTACAGCGACATTTAACAGTGTAGTCTGGTTTTCTTTTGTTGGCTGCATGCACAGTTCTTGGCTAGCTCCAACAAAGTTGTTTCCTCTGTCTGATCGGAGCTGCTTTGCTGGTCCCCTCACAGCAAAAAAACCCATTGCAGAGCGTTGATGCAACTGGCAGGGTTCATAGACTCTATGACTTCCATGTGTACTGCTCTTACACTCATACACGTGAAGAGTATAGCCCACCTTTTGTTTTCAGCCACACCACCTCTGGTGCGCTGACTGACAACTGTCCATGGACCAAAAATGTCTAAACCCACGTATGTAAATGGAGGAGATGTACTGAGGCTCTCAGGTGGAAGATCTGCCATCTTTTGAACTTCCAGCTTTCCTCTGAGTCTGCGGCATGTCCCACAATGCTGAAGGATTCAGTTTATCAATCTTTTCTCACCTTAAACCCACAAGCCAATTGAATTGTCTGCCTTGATGATGCACTTTGGAGTGGTAGTAACTCGCCAACAGCTTAGCAACGTGACTGCTTCGGGAGGATGATGGGATTTTTCATCACTGATTCAAGAGTAGAGTGTTTCAGACGTTCTCCAGCCCTCAAGAGACCGTCATCGATGTAGGGGTCGAGATTCCACAGTGCACTTGAATGGGAAACTTGTTCATCCCTCTGCAGAGCAGCATACTACTCTGGATATAGGTCTCTTTGGATGTGTAGAAGTATTAGTCTCGGTGCTGATGTCTGTTCTTCAAGTGTATGTGTTTCGCTGCACTGATGCCATCCTCTGCACGTATGTGATGTGCTGATTGAACTTTACGTGTGAGATCGTGCTTGATTAGTAAGAAAGGAAACAGCTCTTAACAAAGAATCCAATGTAGAACAGCGCTGAAAACGATCTGAGAAGAGGCTCCTTTCAACTCGAGTAGTGAAGCTGGTTACACAAGGTCTGACTTCTGCATCCGCCTCAGGATTCACCAGTTTGAAGAACTCACACTGTTGCACTTGGGGCGGTTCGTAGAGGAAGCTAGGTCGCGTGAACCATATGATGTCGTTAAGCTGTGACGTACTCACAGACCTTGTCGCCAGGTCAGCTGGATTGTGGACTGTAGGTACATAACACCACTGTTCTGGAGAACTCGACTGACGTGTCTGTTGGACATGATAAATGAAGAAACGTCTGGATGTCTTTGCTGTCAAAGTTGAATTTCACTGCATTTTGGTCTGCAAGTCTAGATCGTGGATGTGTTCAGCCATCTCTACTCCCAGCACTGCTCCACATAGCTCCAGGCGAGGGATAGAAGGCTCAGGACGAGGTGACAACTTTGCCTTGCCCAGCACAAATCCCACTTTAACCTCGCCTTCATCAGACAGAGCTCAGAGGTAAGCCACTGCCCCTATAGCCCAGTTCGAGGCATCTGAAAAGACATACAACTCAGTGTATAAAGTGTTAGAGAGTGAATGGGGTAGGTATGTGCATGTGATGTGAAGTTTACTTAGCTTTTGAAGTGAGCTTTTCCATTCTTTCCACTTATATCTCTTCTCTTCAAGAAGGACCTCGTCCCAGTCATGTACTTCTTTGGTCAGCTCATGTAGCAGTGCTCTGCCCTGGATCTTTACTGGTGCCACAAAGCCCAGAGGGTCGAAGAGGCTATTCATGTTTGTTGCGCCATGAGCTCTCAATTTCCTGTTACGCAACATGTGGCGCTCGTGGAAACACATCAAAATAAAAGTCCTCGCATAGTAACTTACATATTAGCGGCAGATAAAACGAAACTTATAAAGAATATTAAACAATCACAAAAATACAGAACACATGTAAAACCCTTGTTTACATGAGGGTCAAATGCCAATGAGGAATCAAAGATCGCTCCAAGATTCCTTAATTTGTTGTGAAACTCAAGTACAGAGCCATCGATTTTAAGAGGATTTTGCCTAAATGAGCTGATGAGGAGAACCAATAAGCATCTTATCACCGTTTAAGAACAGAATATTTTGAGGCATCCATGATTTTATCTCAGGGATACATCTAGTGAGCAACGAGAAAGCCTCACTCTGACCATATTTACAGTGAATGTAGATTTGTGTCATAGGTATAAAAAATACTTGATACCCAAATTTTGTAAGAGTTGACCAAGCGGGAATAAATAAAGACTTAAAAGGGTCCTAAAATTGAGCCCTGAGGGATGCCAGTAGAAACTGGCCCAATATTGCAATTTTACTTAATAAATCTTACCAAATGGATCACCTTATCCACTAACCTAAGGTATCACTTTTTTGTAACAAAAATTCTGTTACAGGCTAATTATTATAAAAGTGATAACAGAAACCTTGTTAATAAAGCTAGCTACACGTAGCTATTCATTTTACCTTTTTTTTTTCTTGTATATGAAACCACATATGTAAAAATTGCCTAATCTTACCTCACTCCCACCCTAGCAAGCTCCACCCCTCACTAAGCTATAATATTGATTAGATGGAACCGGACTCAATGTTCAAATGCCGCTAGTTTGGGTTTCTGTTTGAAAGAACAACAGAGGTTCAGTACTGAAGCTCTGACCCTCGCCAGGATCACTGACGAGAACAGAAACCTAGCAGGATAAAAAAGGAAGGAGAGGTGGGGAGAAATGAAAAAGCCCAGTGTGAAATGTTTCACTATCTCACGGCTGAGTTGCTGCATTGCTGTCTGACTAATGAATCCCTGAGGTTTGAGTGACATCATTGAAGCTTGTTCTTTCACTCCATGCCTTCGTCCTCCTCCTCTCTCTCTTTCTTTTCTCATTCTCTGTCTGCCGTCCATCGCCCCTCCCTTCCATCCACTATTGTCAGTCTTTTTCCTAAAAGCAGACAAAGCTATAGAAGACACCATACATGGCAAACACAATTGATACACAGTAAACAGAACTGTGTATTCACGGTGATTCTCTATCACACATGTTCACGAACTCATTGACTTCGGTGAGCGCACACACACACCAGGCTGATGAGAGATATAATAAATGATGACCTTTGACGGCTCTGTCTGAGCCCGCCATGGTAGCTGAATGATCAAGTTTGAAATCTCCATAGAAACTGCAGGCCGCCTGTTTCCTCCCACTCTTCAGCTGGGTTTTTCGGTGGTGTCTATCTATTTTCACCGGGATAATGTGGCTCTGAAAGGCTAGTACCAAGGTTTTGAAGCGTGAGCATGTGCGTTTTTTTTTTTTTTTCTGCAATAATAAACACTGCACAATAGGTAATCAGGTCCGGATTCTTACTTTGAGAGTGTTTCTGTACTGTTTGTAGGCGCGAGTGTGTTTGTGTGTGCGGTGTTCATGATGGAGACAATCTAGGTGGTGAATAGCGGGAAATGAGGGGTACGATGATTACAGAGCATGCTGCTGCCACAGACTCATGTTTCTAGCATCCATCCCTTCTTCTCGTATTTTATCTATCCTGCAATCATTTCATCAGGCGCTCTTCTCCTCTGGGCTCCTCATCACTTCCACTTCATCCTAGATGCCATCGCTTGCCCCGCGTTTGGCGCCAAAATGGGGAGATGTCTCTCTTTCTCTCTCTCTCTGTCTTTTGCAACTTTGATTGTCACATTTGCTTCCATTTTGTTCTGTTTTCATTGGCACAAATGGCTTTTTTCTGCTCTCTGCCAAAGAGCTTGTCGAGTGAGTCTCCTGCAACAGCTTAGTTTTCAATCTTCGTCAACTATAAAATGAGAAATCAGCATTAACACAACAGCACATTTCTTTAGTGCAACTATAAAAATGACTGTGCAAAGTACACAGTAGAGTGGTTTGCGATTCATTAGAGACAAATCCAATATTAGTGATTTTTGTGATTTTGGCTGACTTCACCTAGGCTGCACAGGCTATTAATTCATGTTAACCATTTACATGCTATTCACATTTGACAGACACTTTTATCCAAAACAACTTAAAGTGCATTTAGGATAAAATAAACATTTTACATTTAGTATGCTATAAGTAACAAACTACTTGTTACTACTACCAGTTGATCTACTTCAGTGCTTCCCAAAGTGTGGGTCACGGACCCCTGGAGGGCTGCAGAGATATTGCAGGCGGTCGTAGCCTAGGCTAAATCAAATTACAAATTAAAATAGTCTTGTTCTGCATTTTTTTCATGTAATATCAGTTTGAAATGTATGAAAACTATTGTTTATTATAGCAAGGTGAGATACCTTGCTTATTTTTTATTGTATTCAATTCATTATTTTTAAGAATAAGATCCTTGTAAAAAGAGAGAGAGAGAGAGAGAGAGAGAGAAGCAGAGTACCAGCCTCATCATAACATTACTACTAAAATGCACTTTCTTATGCCTCTGAAGTTTAGGAAGCTCTGATCTACAGGAACAGTAAAAAAAAAAAAAACCCAGCTCTTTAGGCATTGTTTTAGTCTACAGTTGTAGGCAATGTAACTTTGTAAAATCTTACCTATTGTTGATACTAATTTAATGTTGGTTAATATTAACATTATGTATATAAATGTAATTAAGTTTTTTAAATGCAAATAATGATAAAATGTTTAAAATGAACAAAAAATACATTTTATCATGTTGTTCCAAACCTGAATGACTTTCTTTCTTCTGCACAACACAAAAGAAGACATTTTGAATAATGTGTTTTTTGTCTGTACAACTCAATGTTGTCAAGTTGAAACTGTATTCTTAAAATATCTCCTTTTGAGTTTCACAGAAATAAAAAAGTCAAATAGGTTTGGAACAGCATGAGTAAACGATGACAATTTTCAGGAGAGCATTTCTCTAAAATCAAACAGTTGGACCTGTCCTGCAGCATGCATTTTTCACGATCCAATAGTTACCAATTTTAAATGTTTATTTATCTGAATATTCTGCTTCAGTCTATACAATAAATACATCACATTATGGAGGTAAAATGGGTTCATGGTGATTCTACCCACTCTGTCAAATCTATCAAAATGTTTCCTTCAGAAATGTTTGATATGTATCCGTGTGAGTGCCAGAACTTTCACTATTATCAAAGCATTTCATCTTTTGGGAGAGATCCTATTCTCATCCCTCAAAAATTTACATTCATCCATTTGACAAACAACTTTATCCAAAGGGACTTACAGAGCATTCAGGGTAAACATTTTGTCAATTTGTCTATTCCTTAGGAATCAAACCCTTGACCTTGCCTTTGCTAGTGCCACCCTCAACTGGTTGAGTTACAGGAACCGAAAATAACACAATCCATAATTCTGCTGTTGTTGTATTGATATTTTGACCTTCTCAACCAGCAGTGAGCTTTAGCAATCATGTCACACTGCAATCACACATGCAACTTTTTTCCCCCAAAACCTTTTTTTTTTTTAATCTGAGTTCGGTTGGATTGATGGGAATTTTGTAGTCTTTGAGGAGGCGAGGAGGAACTTGAGGGGGAGGGAAAGCAGCAGGGTGCGGTTTTAGCATAAGCATATGCCTGCATTAAAAATTGAACCGGGAGCTGTTAAAATAACAAGGGAATGCCGGGATGTTTGATGGTAAGTAGGACAGAATGCTAAATCTTTTATTTTGTACCAAGATGATGTATGGCCACTAAGGGTCTCTGCCCTCCAGTACGAGTCTTCGTTCCACTGAGTCCCCTTCCTTTCCTCAGTTCACTCTCTCTCACTCTTTCTCCATCCCTCCAACCACTCAGCCAATCAGGAGTCGGACAGGAGCTTCTCCGCTGCAGGTGTCCATAACTCTAGCTGAGTTGCAAATGAAAGCTAATGAATAATGAAAATGGCATCCGTGATGTTGATCGAAATGCTTTTTTGGCATGTTTGTCTCAGTTTGTGCTCAGCTGGAGTGTTTCTGTGTCCATGGAAAGGTATTCTGCCATTTTACTCCTTTCTTGAGGAGATACAGTGGTACAATCAATTTTTTCAATCACTGAAACTGGAAATGAAGATTTTCCAGGCTATTGCTAATCCCCACCGTCGCCCCCGCCCATCTCCATTCTTCTCTTTCAGTGCAGTATGGGAAAGGTCAGGAAGGAGAGATGGATTTAAAGCCTGTGATTGCAGCAGAGAGTCTTGTGTCCTTTCGGAGATGAGATTGAGCGGTTGTACATCTCCCTCTGTCACCAGCGAGAGTGCTGACCTCCTCCACCTCTGCCTCTTCAAGCCTTATTGAGAACGATCCTTGATCCATCCAGGCCATCCATGCAGACAGATAGGAGAAAGTATGAAAACACTAAGCTTGTATGATTGAAATCCATCTGGATGAAGCTTCATACAGTATGAAATAAAAGGAACTGCAGTGCTATCTTGACAAATCTTGAAGTGTTTGGCATGGTAAAGGATATGACAGTGTTGATATATTTGCTCTTGTTGGAATAGATCTGCTACATTGCTTCTGCTGCAGAGCAAGTATATGACTTGCTACTGCCAATACATACAGCACATGGCAAGCTGCTGTGAGCAATTAAGACATGCTGCTGCTGTACAATACAGTGTACGTGAATTGCCTGTAGCAGATCTATACAGGTGGAGCTGGGGAAGGAGAGGGTTTGTTGTAGCAACTGCTACAACAAATGCTGACCAAGTATTTGAAGCTTGAGCAGCAAGCTCATTGGCTACTGATACAGCAGCAAACAATCAACTGTGTCCTATAGAGAATGATGCGATTTCAAACAGATTGAGTCATGAACCTGTGCCATCAAGACAGATGACAGAACTTTGTATTGGAATTTACAACCAGAATTTACAAACATCACAACATGCTCACGTTGGTTTAAAGTAAAACTCACACTTACTTCTAAATCAGTGTTTTGTATAATTTTGGCTGTAATTTTATTTTTCCCTATAATATGTAATATTATGTATTATTATTTTATTCCACCATTGTTGAGCTGTATAGGGCAAAAAGTATAGGCAATGCTTATTTTTGCTATACTCTACCTGCTTGTATTGTGTTGTTTACTGCTGTCTGCACTTTGATTGTGATTTTGAAGTTTGAAATCAATAAAAGTAGTGGTAGTGGAATAGCTAATGAATGTTAGAGTATTTTTCATCATTTTTACCTGCTTAAAATGCATGAAACGGGTTGGAGTTAGGGAAGAGATTTTTTTTTTGGAATAAGTATATTTGATTAACAAAATAAATGCATGTTCAAAATCCAACCTGTTTTCTGTAGTCGCACCTACTGTTAAAACTCACCCTGGTAGTGTTTTGGGAGTCTCTTATGCTCATGAAGGCTGGATTTACTTGACCAAAAATACAGTAAAAGTAATATTTTGAAATATTATTAATGTTTAAAACAACAGTTGTTTATTTGAATATAGTTTAAAGTGTACTTTATTCCTGATGTAAAAAAAAAGAAGCAGTGTCGCTTTCAGTTTCATCTGCTCTCTCTCTCTCTCTATCTCTCTCCAATTGAAATAAACTGAGATCATTGGGCTTCCACGTACTGTGTAAAATGGCTTTTAATCCTGTTGCTTACTGTGACTGAATATTTATTGGATTTCCTTGTTTTCCCTCTAGCATCAGATCCACTCTATTGCATTTTCCCTAAACTTTCTGCCCCCAGCAAAATGTTTCTCTTTTCTAATATGATCCAGCCCTCTCTATTCTCTTCCTATCGCCTCTGTTCTTTCATTGCCCTTTCGTTGGGTTTCGTCTCCACTCCTCCATTCTTTCTCTCAGCAGTCCCTCGATCCCGTTGGCCTCTAGCATAGGAGAGTGAACACTGTGTGCGTAATTGCTCCCTGTGGCCTTCTGTTTTTGTAATTGCTCTAACGATTGCACACTGTGCTTCGGATGTCCCAGACCAGCAGCTACTGTGCAAGGTCACCTGAAGGCAAACACAGGAAGAAGAGTAACAGTTGTGTCACACATACAAGACACAAAAATCTTCTAATTCTATGGCCTCAATTCAATGTCTTCCTTAAAAACTATTTTTTTGTGTTTGTTTCACAGAAGCAAGTCAGTCATATGGGTTTGGAATACCAGAGGGGTAAGTAAATGATGACAGAATTTTCATTTTTTTAAGCTTGTGCCATTAACTTAAAGTTCAGAAACATAAAACATAAAAATTTCCCAACATAATAAGCATATTTTTCCCAAGCAACTCACCTAATGAGGTGATGTTGCTGTAATGCTGATCCCAAGCCTTTGATATCCAGCTCAATACTTTCAACCCGAGAAGTGGCTTCATGCAAAATAAACACTGAACCTTAAACGACTCTGGGTCACCTAGTCAACCTGCTCCCTTGATGGTCATTATTTTGAAAAACTTTTTTTTGAAAGTTTGCCTTCTGTCCAGAATACTCTAACCAAAAGTTTTGGCAACACTTTATTTTACAGTATCTGTTACACGTTACATGTACTTACTGTAGTACTAACAGTAAATTACATGCAACGAACCCTAAAACACAACCTCAATCCTAACCCTAACCCTAGAGTAAGTACGTGTTATTAGTTAATATTGCTTGCACATCCCAAGTTTGCCAAGGTAGACACATTCCTAATGTTTAATTGTGATTGTAATGGAATAGCAGACTAAAGACAGAGGATTAAAAGAGAAATAGTGGAACTTTATAACAACGAGTGAGCAAAATGGTAGAACAGGTTAGTCATTCAGAATTATAGCAGTTTGTGGTGATAAAAGGATGGTTTTACTGTTTTGCAGTGGATTGTGGAGATTGTGGAAGAGGACACAGGGGATGTGGGGATACACTCACCTCTTCTTGGTAGTGGTAAGTTAAAAGGTAATCTTGCACTCGCACAGGAAATCAGGACTGAAGTAGAAACAGAGTAGAACACACAGAAGAATTATGGGACATGGTGCTTGGGAATGCAGGTAAGTAGTTCTTGCTCAAATGAGACCAGACAATGTGGGTATCTGAGGTGTGTGTTTTGATCACTGGCAAGTGATAACCAGGAGGGATCCTGGGAAATGTAGGAAGGACCGGTGCACTCATGACAGTGAAAAGGACATGTTAAAATAAAGTGTAACCAAAGTCTATCTTTTTATTATTATTATTATTATTATTTTTGCTAAGTGACTCAAAAGATTGACCTGGCAAACTTTAGCATGATTAGTTCTTTCTCAAAAGCCTTCCTCGTTGTAGCAATCTGTTACATTTGCTTTCAAGTGGACTGATGTAAACCTGTGCAGTCCAACTCCTAAAATGGCATATAAGCCAGTCATATTGAAGCCTGCCCTATCAAGAAAATGCTCGCAATTTTTATGTGCAACATGCATCAGGCGTTCAGTGACAGACTGGCCGATCTGTGGGTGTGCCATCTGAGATTTCCAGCATCCATAACCCAACATATGCTGCTAACCAGCGATGCAGGAATTTTCAGCGGGGAGATTAATTACAAAGTACACCAGAGTCCATTGCTACTACCAGACCTGTTAATCTAAATGATATTTGATCTTTCTCAACATGGTGTGGAATCCGTTCCGACACCCTTTTATCACTCTATTGGCGGTAAAGAGCATGGGAAATCGGCTCTCAGAGACAGAACTGCGGCATCCTTCAGCGAAGTCAGGAAAATAACTAACTGCCTGAGACTGATACGTGAGAGGAATCTTTAGCTGACTCGGAGAGATGGGGAACAAGGGCCCAGGGGGGTCTCGCGTGGCCCTTCGTCTGCACGCCGCGATGACGAACGACGTGTGAGCGCTGCAGCGTGTGTATGTCGGGATGTGGTGACAGGCTGGAGACCGCAGCGCCGTTCTCCCGTTGACACTGGCTAGCCGTGATGAATGCAGAATTGATAGGGCTCATTGAAATTCACAGACAAGAGGAATCTCCATTGACTAGTTCAGCAGCGGCAGCAGCTTGTTTGGAGGAAATTAATTTAATAACAAGATCAGTAAGGCGTCGTGATCGTGGCCTCACCCCAATTTCCATATTAATGAATTTGTGCGCGTGAGGCATTTCTGGCCGAGGAGTCGTCACCTATTACCTTTCCTGCCCCTTGAGCTGTGTGTTGTTTGTTCAACTTGGAAACAATCTTTCCCATGACACATTGGAGGGATAATGGTGAGAAAGACATGCTTCACTCTTGGAATCAAGTGTCAGATATTTGCCATGTAAGCGTAATCTTGTAGTTTCTTAGTAATATAGATGTTATATACCTTCAAATTCCAGCAGAGCATATAAACTTGCAGGCACTTGTATTTTAATGTATATTTTGATGTATTATGTATGGGGCGTGTGGTGAATTGACGCTTTGAGTCCATAGACATAATAAAGATTTATGTGACGGCTCGGGGGACAGCTGTATTCGCTACGCCTGCATTATACAGCAGAAATGCAAAAGGAATACGGTATGAATTCAGTGTTTGTGCTCATCTGACGAGATGCCCCAGAGATTGGCCTCGATGAATTCGTATTACTTTGAAAAGGCAAATTAGTTGTTGTGTTGTTTTTAGACATTATCTTATTCTCCGTCTCTTCAAATTCTTCACTCCTTATCTCTGCCTTTGGCTGCTGTAGTCCAGACTGTCTGTTTTTTTCTAATTTGCTCTCCAACAGGTCTCTCATTTATCTCAGGGCTTGTGTGAGAGGAAAGACTCTCTTTCTGCTGAACTGTGACTGCTCCAAATCCTCAGGCAGAGAGAACAACTCAATCACACTGAAACACTGAGAGCTCTCACAAAGGCCGGTCATTTATTTCAGAGCTCCAGACTTTTCCTGCAGACACTAAAACTGATGGGATACAACTTCATTTTAAGTAATGTTACAGGTCTCAAAGTATGGGAAACTTTATGCTTTCTCATTTTCAACACATCAGTTTCGCTCAAAGTATTTTACTACAGTCGTGGCCAAAAGTTTTGAGAATTACATAAATATTGGAAATTGGAAAAGTTGCTGCGTAAGTTTTTATAATAGAAATTTGTATATACTCCAGAATGTTATGAAGAGTGATCAGATGAATTGCATAGTCCTTCTTTTCCATGAAAATGAACTTAATCCCAAAAAACCTTTCCACTACATTTCATTGCTGTCATTAAAGGACCTGCTGAGATCATTTCAGTAATCGTCTTGTTAACTCAGGTGAGAATGTTGACGAGCACAAGGCTGGAGATCATTATGTCAGGCTGATTGGGTTAGAATGGCAGACTTGACATGTTAAAAGGAGGGTGATGCTCGAAATCATTGTTCTTCCATTGTTAACCATGGTGACCTGCAAAGAAACACGCGCAACTAAGATTGCACCTAAATCAACAATTTATAGGATCATCAGCAACTTCAAGGAAAGAGGTTCAATTCTTGTAAAGAAGGCTTCAGGGCGTCCAAGAAAGTCCAGCAAGTGCCAGGATCATCTCCTAAAGAGGATTCAGCTGCGGGATGGGAGTGTCACCAGTGCAGATCTTGCTCAGGAATGGCAGCAGGTGTGAGCGCATCTGCACGCACAGTGAGGCCAAGACTTTTGGAAGATGGTCTGGTCTCAAGAAGGGCAGCAAAGAAGCCACTTTTCTCCAAAAAATCATCAGGGACAGATTGATCTTCTGCAGAAAGTATCGTGAATGGACTGCTGAGGACTGGGGCAAAGTCATATTCTCTGATGAAGCCCCTTTCTGATTGTTCGGGGCATCTGGAAAAAGGCTTGTCAGGAGAAGAAAAGGTGAGCGCTACCATCAGTCCTGTGTCATGCCAACAGTAAAGCATCCTGAGACCATTCATGTGTGGGGTTGCTTCTCATTCAAGGGAGTGGGCTCACTCACAATTCTGCCCAAAAACACAGCCATGAATAAAGAATGGTACCAAAACACCCTCCAACAGCAACTTCTTCCAACAATCCAACAACAGTTTGGTGAAGAACAATGCATTTTCCAGCACGATGGAGCACCGTGCCATAAGGCAAAAGTGATAACTAAGTGGCTCGGGGACCAGAACATTGAAATTTTGGGTCCATGGCCTGGAAACTCCCCAGATCTTAATCCCATTGAGAACTTGTGGTCAATCCTCAAGAGGCGGGTGGACAAACAAAAACCCACTAATTCTGACAAACTCCAAGAAGTGATTATGAAAGAATGGGTTACTATCAGTCAGGATTTGACCCAGAAGTTGATTGAGAGCATGCCCAGTCGAATTGCAGAGGTCCTGAAAAAGAACGGCCAACACTGCAAATACTGACTCTTTCCATAAATGTCATTTAATTGTCGATAAAAGCCTTTGAAACGTATGAAGTGCTTGTAATTATATTTCAGTACATCACAGAAACAATGATCTAAAAGCAGTTTAGCAGCAAACTTTGTGAAAACTAATATTTATGGAATTCTCAAAACCTTTGGCCACGACTGCACTTAGGCTACTGACAATCTTAAAAACAAACAAATGGTTAATATACTGAGTAACTGCATGGGTTAAGGATAGGTTAAGGGGTAGGTAGTTACACCCAGTTAGTCATTACCATATATGCAAATCTGTCTGTAAAATAAAGTGTTACCACATTAGTATATCTAGCAGATGTACTAGTTCTCAAAGTATTTTTTTTTTTTTTTTTGCCTCTGAGGCTTTTAAAAGTCAAGTAATGTAGTGCCTTCATGGCAGCAATATGCAGGTCCACATGGAATCTACACCTGCAGAAACAGAAATCTACATTTTTAGAGAATTTGAAAACCTGTCAATCAAAAACCCCTACTTCTTGTGTGTTTGTTATATATTTATTAATAAATGGAGCCTACTGTACTTTCAGCTATAAGAATGGAGCACCTTCAACTGACAAACAACTCTCTGAACCAAAATTTACTCCTGTGTTGGGAAACAAGAAATTAAATGAAAAATAGGCTGGAACTTCACTGATTGGATCAGGAAAAGTGAGTTTGATGTGATATAGTTGCAGTTGATGGGCTGAAAAATGAGAGGAATTTGGTGATGTCAGAGCAAGGGTTAGTTCTCACAAAAATGAAAAATGGTGTCACTAATTGCTCGCCCTCATGTCATTCCAAACCTGTAAGACTTTCGTTCATCTTTGAACCACAACTGAAGATATTTTGTTATAAAATCTGAGAGATGTCTATCCCTCCATTGACATACAAAGCAACTTCCACTTTGTTGCTTCAAAATGTTTATGAAGAGATAGTAAAACTAATCCAAATGAATTGAGCAGTTTAGTACAATTTATCTGAAGAATCACAATCTCTTTATATGATCGATTGAAATTAGGCTTTTGTTCACATACACTGAAAAAAGTATTTTTTGAAGTTGTAAATATAACAAAGATCGAGTGTGTTTACAATACTATTTCAGTTTTTCTATGGAGCCAGATCAGCCTCAAATATAATACATTTACAAAACAAAATTCATAAATGCACAGCACAATTCACATTTACAAAATCCGATTTGTAAATTCAATACACAATTCATAAACACACAAGTAAAAACATATAAATAATTCCCCAAATTCTCACACAAATGCATCTTACCTAAATACATTTAACATGTTTACTCAAATGTATATATCAAGTTCTTGAATTAATTTCCATCACACATTTATGAATGGATTGTATTGGATTGTATTTATGGATAATTGAGTCTGCGTCAGCAAATCGTCACACGTGTGGACTCTTTGAATTTGTGTGCAGTATTTTTGCGACCTTCCTGGCAGGTTAAGATTCATAAATATATATTTTTGGTGGATGTTCTGTTTAGCCAATCTCTCCTTACTGAATAGACTCAAGAAGTTCAACGCTGCGCTTGTATTGTGCATTGTTCCATGATCGGGTTCTTTATGTAAAGACATTTTAATGGGTACTCTTTTTTTAGCACCTGAATACAATTTCTACAAAATCACATTATGATTTATATGGTTCACACAAAATACAGCCACCTGGTTAGCCTGCTGTCTTATACACCAAAGTTACCCTGTTTATTCAACTCTATCTGTAAAGTGTTCATTATATATTATATAAATATAATACAGATATTTGTATATATATGCAGACATTTCATTTAATAACAATTATGTAATGTGTTCTGTTGTTGTTGTTATTAGTATCAGGTTTTTGGGGAAATATTACTTTTAAATATTACTTTAAAAGTTTACTATTATTAAATGTTACTATTTAAATATTACTTGGGGAAATGATACTTTTACTTGTGTGTTTATGGATTTTGTGAATGTGATGATCAGAAGGAATGTTGTTTCAAGTGTGGAAAGACGTGAGTACTTACAATTTTTCAAGTTCACCAACGTCAATCTATACTAACTCAGGGCTCAGGGCATTTTTATTCCACCTGATCTCTCTATGAACTTTTTTGTCGGACAAAATGGCGGTTTCGGGGTTATGATCGGTCAGATCGCTTGTAAGTCAAACTGCAGTCGAAGGGTAAATTTCGTTTTGAAGAAGTGAGTGAGTAAATGATGATTATTGCTTCATTTTCAGGTGAACTAACCCTTTAAATCTTACTATGATTATGATGACAAACATGATTTTCTTTAAAAAAAAATTGTCGATGAATGATTCACAAAAAGACCAGGAATATGCATAAAGATAGTAAATTGGGTTGATCTTGATTTCATGTTGACAGTTGCCATTCTGTCTGGTCCTGGCCCAGGGAGAATGTTTTCCCTAGCGAAAGTGTTGGTTAATCATTTGAAAACATGTGCTTTGCCCTGTTGTTGGTGTAAGTTAGTTTGTGCCTGTCTATCCAGCCCCCGCACACCTACGCACACTCCCACAACAACACGAGCACAGATGGCGCACTCAAGGGGTTCTGGGAGAAAACAGGCAGTCCATCAGAAAACAGATTTCCCACAGAGAGAGCTGTATTATAGAGGAGGGTATGGGAAATTCTATGGAGTCTGCTCACAAATTTAATCCAGCGGTTGGTCTGACCGGAATTTAAGTTTGTATGGGAACGAAATGGAGGTAATACTGTCTGAGACGGACACGGGCGGATTATGAATGTTCTATTTGTGAAGCTCCGGTCCTGCTACTGGTTTAATCATACTTACTGCACGGCTTGGCTGAGCAGCTGGATTCCTATTATGGCTGCTTGGCCTGCTACCCTATTCTTACCTGATAACTATCAGCAAGGGTTTTTTTTTCTCGCTGCAGGGCTCAGGGCATTTTTATTCCACCTGATCTCTCTATGAACTCGTCTTCATCTTGTCCTATTTCTATCCAAACCATTCCAAGATGATACAGTCACCTCTCTGACCTAAACACCTGCAGCATCTCCTTGATGACGTCAAACCGGATTTCACGGCAACCTTATATTATTAAACCAGCTGTAATAGTTTTATTGCCTTGGTGGAGTGTGGCGAGTTCGAGCCGAAGGGTTATTAAGACAAATGACCTGTGGTTGCGCTGCAAAATATTTCTGCTTTATTGTCTTTCACAAATCAGCATGTAATGAAATTAGAGCTAGGAGTACCAATCAATGTGAGGGGAAAAAAAATGCAATTACGAGGGCAATTACAAAGTGGTGTCTCATGGGAGATAAGGATGAGAATGAAAACGTATTACAACCTGCTTTCCTCTTGTCTGTCCTCTTTACACCTCTTTCTCAAGGGGGGAAACAGCTGCCCAAACTTTTGAGAGCACCAGAATTAATTTCATCCTGAGGTGCCTCTTGTGCAGTTGATAGGAGACAGAACGGTTGAAGGGCAAATTTATTTTAAACAGTGGTCCTACTTGCCAACCTGTATACCCACACACTATCAAGTGGTCAAGTATGCCGGAATGTGGAGATCTGCTTTCTTCATGACTTAACATTTGGATGATTTGTTGGAAACCACTGAATAAACTAGGGATGTTGATGTTGTTAAAGATGTTGTTGCTTTAACATCTGTATCATTTTTTTAATTATCGCAGACCTATCCACCTTATTTTTAATGTAAGAATGAATGCGGCCATTTGTAAATTGAATGTCTGGCTACAGAACAAGGTCGATGGCACGAGTGTTATTTGTACGCCACACCGGTTTGGAGTCCCTAGGAGGACCGATGACAGTGCAAGGACAGAGGATATATAATATATATAATAATATAATATTAATATTATATAATATGATTTTATATATATATATATATATATATATATATATATATATATATATATATACAGGTGCTGGTAATATAATTTGAGTATAATCAAAAAGTTGATTTATTTCACTAATTCCATTCAAAAACTTGTATATTATATTCATTCATTACACACAGACTGATATATTTCAAATGTTTATTTCTTTTAACAACTAAGGAAAATCCCAAATTCAGTATCTCAGAAAATTAGAATATTACTTAAGACCAATACAAAGAAAGGATTTTTAGAAATATTGGCCAACTGAAAAGTGTGAGCATGTACAGCACTCAATACTTAGTCGGGGCTCCTTTTGCCTGAATTACTGCAACAATGTGGCGTGGCATAGAGTCGATCAGTCTGTGGCACTGCTCAGGTGTTATGAGAGCCCAGGTTGCTCTGATAGTGGCCTTCAGCTCTTCTGCATTGTTGGGTCTGGCCTATCGCATCTTCCTCTTCACAGTACCCCATAGATTTTCAAGGTCAGGCGAGTTTGCTGGCCAACAGGGATACCATGGCCCTTAAACCAGTACTGGTTGCTTTAGCACTGTGTGCAGGTGCCAAATCCTGTTGGAAAATGAAGTGGTCAGCTGCTTCTTCAAAATAAAGCTACAGAATTGGCACAGCTGTGTTGAGATGGCAGTAGGATGTGGGGTTCAGTGCCTAAAAATATGTGATTATTAGAACAATAAGTTTGAATATCATGAATTGTTTACTATATGTATTTATTTATTGTGGTTATTGTTATTAATTATTTCACTCATTTATGTTTCTTATTGTTGTCATTAAATAAAATGTAATTATTTTATTAATTCATGCTTTAATTCATTGCTTAACTGAAAATTGAGATGTATTCACCTTGACTGCATTTGTCTGGTGCATGTTCATGCATAGCTACGTCATATATTTAGCTTATTTTACTAAAATATCATTTTCAGTAAAAATAAGTAATATAATTAATTATTGGGTAGCATTGAAACTGAAACTGAAATATTGTGAATTTTCACTAGCAACTGCTTGTTTTTGTGTCATGGCTGGTAAAAAAATTATTTTGGCCGGTAAATTAAATCTTAAGTCAACGGCCATAGGTGTGGCAAAAAGTTAGTTCTAGGCCCTGATTATGTATATAATTTCAAGAAAAAGTTACTGTAACAGGGAGTCAGCGGGATTTGATCCAAGTGCAGCTTTATTTACAAAAACGCAGTCAGACAGGACTCAACAGCAAACAGAAGTAGAAGGGAAAAGGCAGACACGTAGTAATACTCCAGGCTAAGGTCAAAAAGGCAGGCAGATAAACAACAATACAATGAACCAGGCAGGATCCGAAAACAGGCAAAACAAGACAAGGATAGCGCTCAGAAAAGTTACAGGAATAACAATACTTCGCAAATAACAAATGTAGGACGGTTAACTTAAACAGTGAACTAGATTGGTTGCAGCTGGACGGTAATCAACATAAGGGACTTATGGGAAATGTAGTGTGATGTATGGAGCCCATGAAATGAGCGGGCGACCTCTGGTGGTAGGTGGAGGGAGGACAACGGAACGGATTCATAATAGTTACCATAAAACTGGCCGTGACATTTTTACTCCAATTTGCTGAGTGTTGGACACTGCATGTTCATTTGTCCTAGGATGTGCTACATGTGAAGAAGAAAGGGGGTATCGGAAAGAGTGCCATTTTACAATAACAGATAGTGTACACTGCAGTGGAAGGGAGGGCCTGCGGCTCTTTTAATTGGCTGCGTATGAAACAGCTGTCATGCCCGCCATTTGGGCTGTAAGTCTTAATTAAACAGCAGTGCATGCTGGGCCGGCTGCGGCCTCACTGGGAAGCGGAAGATGTTCTGTGAATCACACCAGTGTCTCACTCGCACAAAGGCATACGAGGCGCATACGATCACAAGGGTGTGCATCCATGAGTCCGTCTCTCTCCATCACACCACCTCCATCACTTAAACAGACATGCAGCAGGATGCTAAAAGACAGTTTTGCGTGTGTCATTGAAAGTTTACTGTAGTCCCTGTGCGTCTTAAGAGAAAGGGCGCAGTGTAGATGCAGTGGAGGCTGGTAAACGCTCATCTTTTATTCAGGAGGGATGCTTGCTGATTTAAGGCACTCAAATAAGAGATGTGGCTGTGCTAATGTTGTTCCACACACAATCAAGATTCATGAGGCCTATAGGTACATGTTTGTGTCTGAATGAGAAAGGAGAAGAAAGAGAGAGTGTTCAGCTTTCTTTCTATTTCTTTTGCTTGGCTTCAAAGCATTGCAGCATTCTCAGCATGATTTCTATTTTTAGGGGCCTCACTGCATCAAAGCTTTAATTCCCTGTACGTATACAAATGAAACAATTATTCAGAACTATTCAGTCTTAGATGCTGCGGTGTGACACACTTCAGATTATTTTCCTGTTATTTACCTTGTTGTAAATCGCACCAAGCCTGTTTTACACTCTTCAAAAATGTATTTCATCTGCCATATTAACAGGTTGCAGCATTTCAAGTGGAGTTCATGTGTGGCTCGTGCAGCACTGTGATCCCAGAAGAAAAAATGTTGAAAATGCAGTATAAATCTATTCATCAGCGCAATTCTAAGCAAACTAGGGTTTTATGAATTAAAAATTAAGTTATAACACAGGGGGTGTTTAGTGTTGAAGGTTATTCATTCTTATTGGAAGTTTATTCAAAATATCACAGTGAACTACTTACATATGGTTTAAAAAAGACATCTTTAGATGATGCAAAGAGACTCTTAACATGCATTTTTTTGGTGATTGGATCATGATCGAATGGCACTTAAAATTAAAAGCCAGTACATGCTCCCTAGATACATTGGAAATTACATTTGGGTTTGAGGCAGACTGTAATCACACTTAATGAAGATATAAATGCAAATGTGTTTTCATTATGCATTTCCAACTACATAATATGTGAGGTAACGCTGCAAATGAAGCATCACGTGTCACTGTGTATGGCAAGTCGTTTTGACTTTTATTCATTCTCAGGATATGAACTTGTGATATCAACAATTACATTTCCATTAGTAACAACGTTAATGCTTGATATCAACAATTCAATTTTCACTAGTAAAAATGCTCATTTTTGGTATCACCAATTGAATTTACACTCGTTAAAATTATAATTCTTGATATCTGTAATTGTATTTTCACTAGTGAAATCTCGCCATAGGCTGCCATTCAAATTCAATTGTTGATATCAAGAATTCATTTCTTACTAGTTGAAATTCCAATTTCACATATCAGAAATACAATACTAGTAAATATGTGAATTTCTGATATCAACAATTACATTGTTACTAGTGCAAATGTCTATTCTTGATATCAACAGTTGAATTGCTACTAGTAAAAATGTTCATTTTTGATATCTATAATTTGATTCGATTCGAATCTGATTGTTAGTAAGAAAGCAGTTTTAGATATCAGAAATGAACATTTTTACTAGTGACAATTGAATTCTTGATATCAAAAATTTGCATTTGCACTAGTAACAATGTAATTATAGACATCAAAAAATATGATTTTTACTAGTAAGAACTGTATTTCTGATATGTGAAATTGGAATTTCAACTAGTAAGAAATGAATTCTTGATATCAACAATTGAATTTGAATGACAGTCAATGGCGAGATTTCACTAGTGAAAATACAATTACAGATATCAAGAATTGAATTGTTGATATCAAGAATTAACACTGTTACAAGTGGAAATGTAATGCCTGATATCAAGAATTGAATTTTTGCTATATAGCAAGAATTCATATCCTGAGAATGAATAAAAATCAAAATGGTTTGCCATACACTATGAAGCAATGAAACGTCATTGGCTTTTTCTTTTTCTTTTGGACTTGTAATGTAAAAAAAAAATATCAGACAGTTCTTTTGTGAGCTGCTCACCTGATTTAATGATGAACACCCCATGAATTATTGCACTGGACTACACTTGAAAATTCTTGTTTGTCTCACATTTCTCTGGATATTTTTATGAAGACCCCCCCCCCACCCCACACACTTTCTTTTCTTTTACTCCCTATTGTCCTTTACAATGGGATTATTCGTAAAAATGTGAAACTCAATAGACCATATACCGAGCTTTGGAATTCAAATTTGGTTCTCCAAATTCCACGTTGATTAAATACTATTTGGATGCAAATTCACTTTCACGACAATCAGGTTTGTTGTTCTCAGTGGCTCTTGATACTCCTGACAGACATTTTATAATTTTTTAAAGGAAAAAATCAATTTAACTCAAAAATCACTTTTCTACAGGTTTTACATAGCAGAAATGCTCTTGGTGTGAAAACATCATTCATTATAGTTGTTGCTATTGGGCTACTGCATCATTTACGCGCTGCTTATGCATGCAGTGTGAAACAGATCTGGGATTCATGCACAGCTGCTCTTTCCAGTAAATGTGTGCAGAACTCACTGGAGAACTGAAGAGGAGACAGTGACAACTGAAAATCTTTCCAGTTTGCTGAATTTGCATAATTTTCTACCTCACTTGTGTCGGACTCCCACTTTTATACCTTTATTACTGCTAAAGGGGTAATATACAACTGTTAGGTTTAACATTTATTTAACTTACCCATTTAGTTGGACCATTTTGTCGTCCTGCCCCTTTTAATTAAATTTTTTTTTTGCTTTGCTTCTGTGTCTTTAAGCTGCGACAGAGTCACAACACAATCTGCTCTGAAATATGTCACACAATCCAATAAGATCAGAAAAGAAAAAGTAAAAAGCAACTGCTTTTCCCAATCTTGGGACCCTTTAGAAGAATAAGCAGAGCTGTAGGTGCTACACATAACCAGGAACATCACAGCATTTTCCAACTTTTCCATATTTTACTTGTCAATTCCGTGGCCTCATTTATAAACTGTGAGCACAGATTTGACATTAAAGTGTGTGTGCTTAAATCCACACCAACGCTCATATTTATAAAAACAGTCTTTGACGTGGAAAAGTGCTTAGCGCCACATCAGGGTCTGAGCAGACGTACGCACTTTTCCTCAACAGATTACTGCAGGTTTTTGGAAATCTAAGCTATTCTCGCAGCTCGCCGTTCTAAATGAAAGGATTTGGACGTTGACTGCTGATCTTTTATATGTAGGTGTCGTTTACAATTCACATCTGAAAAAGAGGCGTACGCTCGTTTTCTGTGTGTGCATTCATTCTATAAGGACAGTTTCTGTGGAATATTTTATAAATTAGGCTCTTGTGTTTAAGAATAATAGTATTACTTCCCTAATAATGTGACTGGGAGAGCCAAGTTTCCAGACCACAATGTGGAATTGTGGACAATTGTATCTTAATATCTTTTAATTGGTTTCTGACATCAGAAACAAATGAACTGAGCTGATTGTGCAGTTTACACTATAATTGGTATTTTTTAATTAAAGGACACTCACACCAAATAGGATAACTATAACTAGTATATAAGGATAACAAGTTCTGTAATAATCCTTCTAATTCTATGAGAATATGGAATGACAACAATAACTAATGACATGGAGGAACGAGTCACTTTCAAAACGATTTTTTTTCCCCAGCTAATGCGTTAAAACATTGGTAACTAATCAGAAGTCACACGACTTTAAAGAGCTCAAGCATTTAAAGAGGTAGGCCACATAATTGCAGCACTTATAATGTGGAATAAAGTTATCGTCCGTTGGTTTGAATGCAAATATAGCTATCGAGTTATCTTAATAGTTGTTGTTTTTGGTGTGAATTGGCCTTTACGATGACGTTTTGAGGTGATAAAATTACAGTATGGATACTCTTTTTACCTTAAGTGTGGATTGACGCATTCGGCTCGGATTCGGCAAGGATTCGGCACAATGAGCCTTTCTTTTCAAGTGCTTGAAACTGATGTCCATGTGGACATGAAAATTCAGCTGTACACTGATAGTTTGCACTGACACTGGCGGACTACGCGGATGATAAAAAGGACTTCATGTGTACGTGAGCTACTTTGGGCTTAACTTAAATTAAATAAAGAAAACAACTAACAGGTAGTTGGACAAGCCCACTGTTTCTAATTTAATATTTTTTACACAGCCTGCTGAGAGGGCGTGCCTTGTAAGAAAAATGGAAACAGATTGCAACTTGGCGACAACAACAGCAGCAGCAGCAGCAGGCATCACTGTAGCCTGGGGCCTCATCTGTCCAACTAAACATTTTTGCTGTTTATTCACCCTTCTGTCGTCTCCCGTGTGTTCTCTTCTGCCACCTCACCTTTCAGCCCTTCGTGTCACGGAACTCCGCCTGACTGACGTCTCTCCTCAGGACGACTGACACCAAACAGGAGTTAGATTCTCTTCCAAGAGGAGCTCATCCTGCTGTGGCACATCTCCAGTTATAAATATTACAGCCAGAGAAAGGCTTTGAGTTCAGAATACTGAGCAAACAAGCATTTACACAAATTTTTCACAACAGAATGCAGCCATTAGCAACCATAGGTGTCTGGGTGGGGAAAAAAGAAAAAGATGAAACTTGAAAATGGTAAAGTTTGATGTTTATTTATTCTCTTTTTCACAAATAAAAAGAAAGTACTCATGCTGAATCATCACAGGAAAAAAAAAAAAAAAGAAAGGCTCAGTCCATATACCAGTACCAATCCTTAGAACATTAGATGAATAATAGCACTCTATGAAGTTTGGAATGCAGTAAAAAAGTCTAAGCTTCAGTCATGTCCTCCTCCACATACATGTTTTGTGTAAGTGTGATTTGTGTGGGCATATCAGTGTGTGTACATTGGTGTATGAGCAAATGCATTTGTAAAGGTCTGCATGACCTAGTCCTCAGCGGTTTTGATGACCTGGAACAACGTGACGTTGTAGAGGACTTGATGTCCGTTGTTCCAAGTGTAGAGCACTCGTTCTCGGGGGTTGTAGTCCATCATGGAGATGTGGGAGTATTGGTTATGGAAGGGGATGTCTGTGTACTCATAGGTTGAGGTGTTGGTGTAATATGCGAAGTAAATCTTAGCACCAGCCAGATGGGAGTTGGTGACGTAGAGTGTGCCACAGATCATGAACGACTCGCCGGCGCTCCGTTTGGGGAAGCCTGTGTCCCACGTCTGGAGAACTTCCAGGCTTTGTGGCTCCAGACGGCTAATGACGATATTTCCAGCGTTGGGAATGGTGGTGTAGACGGCCCACAGCCCGTTCTCGTCGGCCATGAGGTCGATGTCGGATGATCCGCCCCAGGAGTAGGGGAAGGTGTTGTTATAGCCCGCGCCGCTAAGGCTGCGCTGGACCAGGACGCTTCGGGATCGGAAATGGTACTTGATGAGGATGTTGCTCTGGTATTTGTTGTAGTAGAGGGAGCCGTTGTAGACCACATGGCCCGTACCAGCCCAAGGGTGGGGCAGGAGATGCTGCACAAAATTCTGGCCCTTCATGAAGTCATTCATTGTGCGGTACTCCAGCACACGACGCCCCTTAAAGTAACCGTCCATTGACCACACCTGAGACAGAATCCAGAAAATCCAGGTTAAAATGACTATTAGACTAATAACCTAGCCCATAACTAAAATAACTGAAAAACATTTTCATGACTCCAACAGCTACAACTTTTTTGATTTTATAAAACTTGAAAGCTTTACAACCCGCTTGAATTACATATGAAAATGCCACTAAATTAGTGTGTGTCGTTCATGAAAGATTCTCTCAATTTGAACGAATCTTTAATATGACTCGGGGCCCATCGATGCGTGTTTGGTCTCAAATCGTTGCTTTTTATTTCCTACAATTTATACATTTGTGAATTTCTGTCATGATGATTATTTTCCATAACACTAAATGTGGTAATAAAGAGTTGGTTACTTTTAACTTTATCCTTATTATGGGAAAAAGTCACTTTGATAAAGTAATGGTACCTACATATAATAACAACATACGGTTGTAATACTAATGTAATGCTGTTTCACGGGACAAAAGAACGAACGACTCAAACTCGAAGAGGTGAACTAATGAATTCTGTTTCTGGGACAGACGGCATAGCTTCAGCTTATGGAGATATGAGGAAAAACAGATCGGGATGTGAGGTAATCTAACACACTGCATAGCCTGGAGCAATGAATTAATCGTTTCTGTTTTCTTATTTGAAATATGATCAACATCGCGTAAGTAGGGGAATTTGGGGAATTGTTGGGGAATTTGACTATTAACATGTAACATTTTAATTATATTATGCTGAAATGAACGAAATGACTCGAAAAAAAGATTCGTTCATTTTGATGAACGAGATTCAAAGATCCGAGTTAATAAAATGATCCAAAGACATTCCATATGCCATGACCAAGTGAACTCCCTTTGTACAAAAGCACTGATTTTCTTTCTTTTTTCCATTAAAGCACAAGATGCTCTGGATTATTTAGCAAATTATGTTGGAGGATCATCAAGTTTTACATCATGCCGCTTGAGTGCTGGTGACATTAAAGCTAAATGGTGATATGCAACATATTAAGACCTTTGAATTACAATTAACAACCAAATTGGAAAAGAATGCAATAAAAATAAGCTTTTTCACTAGTGGACTTTTGGACCCCTCTATAAGTATAAGACTGAACCAGGTTAGAAATGAAAGCCGAGATTTGTGTGCTGAGAATGGAGTAGATACCTGGATGAAAGTACAGTACATCAAAAGAGACGCCATCTCCTGACTTACTTTTGAGAGAGTGACAGCAGAGCCTTTCTTCCTGTGTAACCAGCAGTGACTCTCACTGTGCACAGTCAGTGTGTTTGTGTGTGTGTGTGTGTGTTGTCAAGTCTATTGATCTGCTCGCTGTGTGGGAGTGGAGGTGCTGTATGTGCTCTGCACTCGGCTGCAGCAGTTGTTCCCTGCCTTTTCCACTCCACATTCACAGGAAATCAATCCCGTTAGCAGTTCTCCATCTCTCTTTGCCGCTCTTCTCCTTACTCACCATCACTGTATGAGGCTGAAGTATCTAACAGGCACACAATAGCCATGCTGTGTCCCCATCTTTACTAAGCCATGCACTGTGCACTCTTTATTAACACATCGTAATGAAACTTCAGACAGTCAGCTTATTTAGGATGGTTATTATGTTCTTTCTCCTGCATAATGAAGCCCCTCTGAGGATTTAACGCTCCCCTGCTATCTTTTGCATCCTCTCCTCCTCCCTCCCTCCCTCCTGTATTCTCCCTCCCTGCCTCTTCCCCCATTTCTCATTCCACAGAGAGATGCGGTGCGTTTTTATTTTTAGGCTACTGTGGGGCTGCGTGATGACTGGAGAGGAGGAGAGCAGGTGACTTATGGACAGGCAGGATAATTGGAACATTAAGTATAGCATTTCCTTTGTGGGCTAAACGGGTCCCTGTAGATCGGCGAGTGGAGCTGTGGTCACGCTGTGGTCGGCCCATCTCCGACTCTGTATTCTCTTCTGAAAAGTATAGCATATGTTGTGCTTTGCATGCTGATGTATGCATCTTGGTGAATCTATGGACGGTGAATGGTGAGATGAAGCCTGACTGATTGATATGACTATTAGGTTCATTGTGGTGATGTATTTGTCACTTTACATGATTGTTGATTGATATTGGCAAGTAATATGATCATTAAAGTCAAGGACTGTATCGCTGGAGTTTAAGCTTGCAGTATCAATTTGGATGCCCCCATGGAACAGAATAAATGATCATTGCCTGCTGTCCTTTCCATGTCAGTCATTTTATAGTGGAATTTACAGAATTTACTTCTATTATTTTTCTTAATTGCTCTGCCTGTCATTCTAGTTCACAATTCCAATTCAATTTCACACTCGTGAATTTAATAAAAGACAATCTGATTAATTTGTCAACCCGTTTCTCCACCAACATTGTCAGGGTTGTTGCCAAAACTAACATAGCCAGTGGAAAATATATATATATATATATATATATATATATATATATATATATATATATATATTTAATTTATATAGTTTAAATGGGTTGCCCCCCTCACAACTGGACTCAATGAGGAGAGTACACCTTAAAGCTCTTCAACCCAGCTATTGGGGACCCTGGAGAGTTTAGCTCCTACCCTAAGCTCCTGCTCACTTCCGCCGTTAGATTTTATCTCACTCCCACCTCAAAATATCACGTTTTGTTGTGCTCCTGCTCGCAAAACCCCATAGAAAGAGGTCTACGCTGAGATTCTGGTGTCTGTTGGCTATTTTTTCCCAATTTTCTCCACACACGACACTTGAGTTCTCCAGTTACAAACATATGGGTACTGTTGTTATATTTTACGGGAGCCCATTAGACATTTCTTTCTCCCACTTCCCAAGCAAATATTAGTATCTTCTCTTTGCATCCACACTCAGCAACTCAAAACTTGCCCCTCGCCGTACCCGGCTGCATCGGGTCCTGTGGATCCCAACTTCTAGGTTGAAGACCTCTGCCTTAAAGGCTTGTTTCCCAACCCTGTTCCAGCAGGCACACCAACAGTTCACATTTTTGATATCTTCTTTATCTGACCCATACATTTCTGGTAGTGAAGAGTCCACTAACGAGCTGGTCAGTTGAATCATGTGTGATTGATTAGAAAGAGTTCGAAAATCGTAGTGTTGGTGTGCCTCTAGGAACAGGGTGCGTTCACATTTGTTTGTTCATTTGGTTTGTTTGGTCCGGACCAAAAAAGAAAACAAAACACTTAGTCCTTGCCTGATTAGCAATCAGATTGCCAATTTTAATCAACGAACCTAAAGGCATAGGGATACGTTCACACTCTGATTGGTCAGATTTTATGACATACTGCCTATTTTGAGACGGAACTTACCGAACATCCAAAACAATGCTGTATGCTGAGATAAATGCGCTTGTTGTGTGTGCGTAGCCTGCATATGATGCTATTTTGGCCAGCTGAGAACTTGCGAAGAGCATATAAAATGTGTAAAGGAGTCAAAACAGAGGAGGGAATCCCTCCGTCACTCACACAAACGATCATTGAGACACACGTCTGATGCCTGTGAACTGCACCAGAGTTCGTTTGGAAGTGGACCGAGACCCATCTTTTCAGTGGTCTCGGGTCATTTGTTTGGTGCGTACCAGTGTTCGGGTGGAAGCTTTCACACATGGTCAAATAAACAGAGCAATCATACCAGGGTTTGTTTTAATCAAACCAAACATGACAAGTATGAAAACACCCTTAGAAGACCTTGTGGACGGCTCTGGCTGCTAGTAATTCTTGGCAGGGATTGGTGTTTGCCTAAACAAGTTGCTAATATCCAACCCCCTGATGGAGTAATTAATATGGGGACTGTGGCTCTGACAGGAGACGTGAGGATTGAGGGGAGAATGGAGTTGAGAGTATGAGCATAATAGAGAAGGAAAGAGAGGGAGGGAGGGGGAGAAAAATGGTGGAAGAACCATCCATCAGTGACTCAGCTCTCACTACTGAGGAGCAGCTTCACTGTACCAAAACACTGACTCAGTCACAGTGTGTGTGTGTGTGTGTGTGTGATTGTGAGTCTGCGGAGAGAGGCGGCTCATCATAGCAGTGGCAGTGAAGGAGTGATAGAGTGTTGCGGCACGGTCGTTCTTACCCTATTATCGGAGCTAGGGATCATTGTGTCAGTCATCCAGGAGCCGAACCTTGACCCTGAGGCGCGAACGGTGATGGGGTTACTGACACCAGTTAGCTTCCCACAACCTGGTGATAGAACACAGGAGGCACCATAAATGATGGCTTCAAATGAACTCAGATGAACCAGTCAGCATTAAAATGCCAAGAGCGACATTTATGGAGCAGAACGAATATCCGTTAGATCATCCTTTTTAGATCTTCTTGTGAAGTCATCAGTTTCACCCTGAATAGAACATGAGCTTGTCTCATCATGCATCTGAAAGCCAATTACTCTTTCAGCCAAATGAACTTTAGACATTTCAGTGCAAGGCTTGCTAGCTGGCTGTTTTTAACGTTCTAACGTTAAATTGCTTATCTAATTGGACAGCAAGCACATTTGACTTAATTGGGTCTAATGTGGTCTCCCCGACCATCACACATGTCTAGTTTACTTTTGCTTTTTCAATTTAAAAGTGAATTACTGCAGCTGCACTAAAATAACCCTGCAAATTCTCATGCCAAACGAGTCCTACACTGAAAATCCAATGAGTCAAATTCTTTCTATTTTCTTGTTGTATCAGGTCATATACTGCTAGACAGCTCCTATCCTTGATTATTAAAATCAGCTCAAACCCACTTCTACTAGATGTCTTACCAAGTTTCTGCATGCAGGAGTGCAGGCGAGTCTCCAGCAGTAGCACTCGCTGCCTGAGCTCCTCGTAGTCGTAGGCTCCCATCTCCTCTTGAATGGCCATGAGTACCAGGGACAGATTCCTCACCTCCTCTCTCAGCTGCAGGATCATTCTCGCATCGGCCTTATACTGCTCCACCACTGGCAGCAGGGGAAGCAGCTGAGTAACCTTGTCCTTTAACTCCTGAGGGAGAAGTGCAATGGTGGTTAGGAGAGAAAACGAAAGCCGAGAAACAGTTAATCTCCCTCTCGTAGAGGCTTGGGAATCTGCATGGGCTCTCATTAACAATTCAGCATGTTCATTTCCAACCTTTCATCTCGGATGACCGGTCTCCTGCCCCTGGATCCGAATGCATCCTCACATGAGAACCAAGTATTGATTCTATGCATCTGCAATCTCTGACAATCTTCCACCTGTCTGACACAGGAACACTCATTCCCAGTTCTACCAGGAAGATGCAAATGCCACATCATTCATTCATGACTATTAGGTCAGGCCAATCACTGCTTGACACTTATAAGTACCACTTGACACTTGGAGTATATAAGTTCCACCACCAGCAGTTTGGTCCCCGTCTATCCAACGAGGGAAGGCTCTGCCCCGCCATCATTTTCAAGCAGGATCAGCTGAATATGTATGCCCCAGGATTTGGACTCAAGCCCAAAGTGTAGTTCACTTTTTACTTGTACACGAGTGTTGCATGATGCGAATTTCGTCATCAGAAGATTATAAATGTAAGGTATGCCGTATTTTTGTAACCGCACATACTTGTACGTGTAGATGGCACCTGCAGTTAATTTTTGGTAGTAATTAGTTTATCCACAAGGTGGCAACCATGCCCTGGGGGCGTCGATTCATGAGGTAGTTAAAGAAAAACTGCATAAACAGATCAGACGGGAACATATGCAAGCTACAGCGACAATGGAGACCTACATAGACGAGGTTAGAAAGTACCATCATTTGTACAACTCTACCATGAAAGAATTCAAAGATGTTTAAAAACCCATGGTGAGAGAACTGTGCATGCGTCGAATGCTTGTGTACGAGTGCGAGTCAAATGAAGTATACTTCGCAAGGCTGTACACTAGCTTATGTGTAAACAATGAACTATACCCAGGGCTTAAGGACGGGGCTTATGCCAAAGAACTTTTTCTATACAACTAGATGTGAATCATTGTAGCTCCTTACCATCTGTTTATGCTTTATGGAATAAATACCATGTAAATGTTCTCCTGCCCTTTGAGTCTTTCTGGTAGAACTGTCAGCTCTCCACCTCGGTGTGACCAAGCGGCTATGAAAGAGCTAAAACTTGTGAACTGATCTCAGCTCAGCGACTGCAATCACTTACCGCACACAGGCAAACTGGCCGGCGTGTCATAGGCTGAGGTATATCAATAAAGGGGGTCTGAACAGCAGGTGTATCAATAAAGCATGCTCACCACAGGAGGGGCTGTTTCCTCCTTGTTAAAGTTTATCGTAAATCTAGTGATGGAGCTGCTCTCAGCCCTGCGGCGCCACATCATAAATCTCATTTTCCTGTTCCGAGACACAAAAATTTAGTCTCGTTAATCTCCTGCCCTGCCATAGGCGACTTTGAGCTCTCCACATTCATCAGCAGCCTCGCCGAAATAAAGCCGGGCTTTGAGACTCCCACTCTTTGAAATAGTGCTTTTAACACTGGCACATCTCGCAAATTTTTCACTGCTCCAACAGAGAAGAAGGAAGGAAAAAAGGATTATGTTGCTTTGAACATGTATTGATAGATGAGGAGTGATTTCTGGAAAATTTCGGAATCATTTTCTATGCAACGTTTGGTGAGATGACTCAGACCGCAGCAGAGCGGGGTGGATGGGTAAGTGGTGGTAGTGCATTTTGAATGATAGTGATACCCCTGGGAGGAGTGTCTGTGGTTTCCATCCCACTCTTTTTAGCAGACGGCTACATGTTACTCATCTTAAAGCGTGCTCTTCCATTTAGTCCTCTGTATATTGGTACCGAATCCTTCAGCTATTCTGAGATCGTACAGAGCTACAAGCACACTCACTTCAAGAATAAAGCGGTCTGAATCTTAGTGTTTAGGAGAACACCTGCTAGCTAAAAAGAACAGAAAAATATAACCTTTTGTACATACACACACTTATTACCGAAACAAGCTTCAGGTTCTGGGTATAAATATTTGATGTGAATTTGAATTCTCTCAGAGGACATTTGGTACGTCTCAATTAAACATTGAAATCAAGTGGTATTGAAGGTCAGTGCCAGTTTCTATGTCACGGATGTGCAGAAAGGCACGGGAACGAGTTTAAGAGTAAGGTGGCTAAAGGTTAGAGGGTTGTGATGTCACAATATACAAAAATACTGAGGCTGTAAATACTAATTAGTGTGCTCTAATGTCGCTCAATCTCCAGTCGTGTTACCAAAAGAATATTCCTGCGCTAACCTTAGCCGTGGTTGATCCCATTTGTTAATTTTTTCGGAACCAAATAAGAAAATTCTGGAAACGTTCTTTTAGGTTCTTTTTTTTTATAGGCAAATCTAACCTAGAGAGAACCTATACAGAACATACTTGTTTTAACAAGTGTATTTCGTCATCTTTAACTGAAAACAAACCTTAAAAATAGCATTTGGGGAGTTTCCCCAGACCATTTTAGGAACCGAAAATTCTTAGCTGGGATTTGCTTGGTGTTTTAGATGTTTCACATAGTATGAAGCCAGTTTTACATTTCAGACACTTCTTATTATTTATTAATGAATATATCCAGTGTGTGTCAGTACAGTTCAAGTATCAAGTTTGAATAGAATTATTTCAAATATCATCTACACAATTAAAACAGTCTTGACCTTTTCTGATTTACTGATTGACCTTTTCACTACATAAATCTAAGCTTACTGTCCAGAAATAATTGTACGTTTTTCTTTTTCGACACAATTTGCAACATATTTTAATATGACTGATGAGGATCTGAACTAAACGTGGCATTGTGAGAAGAAAGGCACCTGAAAACTCTTGGGGTTGAGGCTGCGTGGATTTTCAGAGGCAGTCTTCAGTTTGCCGTCCACTGTTTTCATGAGGTTCTCTGTGTCTCTCACGTACTGCAGGTCTCTGAACGTCCTCAGATCTAGCACCTCCATGGATTGAGTTATATTCTGAACCTGTTACATACCACAAAACACAAAGGCAAAACAGTGTGAGGCATCAGGCAATGTTTTTTGAGGGCACAACAGCGTGACGCCTTCAATTTGTTGTAGTTCAAATCAGCCTTCCTACATATTCAGACCTCCCACTGAGCATCTTGCCCACATCAACACACGGGCGACTGGAGCGAGGCTGTTGATCAGCACACACACCAAACTAGCTCCTATAAACTCCTACATAGGAGGCCACGTACACACAGAAAGACTCACACACCCTGCTCTCGGCTGCACTTAAGAGAATCAAACAGGACATGGTTTGTATGCTGGTATTCTCCTCATGTCTACACTGATGTGCATGAGGGCCCTTGTCTAATGAGCTGATCTGCATAGCTGTCAGACCCAATGGTCACACTTAGCACTGAGGATTGTGGATGTTTTGGCTCGGGCAAGGGTTAGGTGAGATCACATATTCACTGCGCATTCAGTTATTGTTTGTCATGCATGTCGCTGAATGCTTAGGAGGACTGAGCATACACACGCTCTCTCTCACACACAAGAGGCTGGGTGGTGGTAGTTTAATTCTGAACACATCTCTTTCAGAGAGGGACTGACCCAGGTGTCCTCATTAGTCTGCGTTTTATTAAGCAGGAGCATTAGTGCCTTGCAGCTGCTGGCATAGCCACACACACATTTTATTGTCTGACTGGTTGAGTTATGTTGGAGTATGGCTGTAGATAAGGTGTTTTAGACCTTGACAGCGGGGCAAGGCAGGATTTAAGGTTGAGTTTGTGGCAGAATTTAAAGGGATATAGTTCACCAAAAAATTAAAATTCTGTCATAATTTACTGCCTCTTATGCTGTTGCAACTTTTTATGACTTTCTTTCTTCTGCAGAACACGAAAGAAGATTTTTTGAAGATATTTCTGCCTGTACAGTATTATGAAAAAGTCAAAGATGGGATCGGGATTGTTTTGATGATCTATAATTCTCTCCGGATTCAAAACATTCATCAACCTGCATGTACAAAGACTACATCAAATATGATGACACAAACCTCAGATATCATGATGTTTGGTCACATGACATTGAGAAACAGTGAGGCTTGATGTTAAATTACTTTGAGGTTTTGATTTGACAACGAATAAAGGCTTAAATCTGTTCATCATACAAAGAGATTATATCACTTATACCAGCCAAGTCGTATTGATTAATTTCATGCTACCTTTATGTCCTTTTTGAAGCTTAAAGGTACGGTAGGCTTTTTTTTTTTCATAATCACTTTTGTTGTACTGGTTGAAATTCTCCTCACATCCTGACAGCAATCAATAATAGAAGTGGTCTAATTATTAAAACATGTACATATATCTTCTGTGGAAGTCTTAGGACCAAAAAATGTTCGGTCCGAATCCAATGAAACGATGTCCTACCTGCGTGTCAACATATGAATTTCAATACCTCCACAGAGCTGCTCACACAGACATCAAGTCATCAGCGCTCCTCCTGAACCAAAACAACGAGTGTATGCTGCGCTCACGCCATGTCGTAACCGTAATTACGAGATAACAACCCGTGGCATTCTACCTGGAGCTGTTCACGTCCTCAGACTCGTTTTTTTTGCGTTTCTAACACTAGCAATGCCGAAATGAATCTGCAGCAGTCAGGTGGTACAAGTAAGACCTCTGTAAGTTTTTTATGTGCTTTGAGACATGAGGTGGTAATTTAACTCAGTCTCTCGTGATGCTCTCGTGAAGCTGTGCACGTTTCATGTGTTTCGGAGGAGGCACTCTGAAGTGAGGGTGGGATCTTATGCTTTCAAAGCTAGCTTGCTCTCTGAAATTACCAACCCAATCTTTAAAAGATTTTGACCCCACTGACTCTCAAACATTCGCTGAAACATTCGTCAAAATATCTTTTTTTTCCAGGAAAACAGAAAGAGCATAATAAATGATGACAGAATTTTAATTTTGGTAACACTTCATTTTAGAGTCTTTTAACTAGTTGCTTATTAGCAGCATATTACTAGGAAATTGGCTGTTTATAAAGTTCTTATAAAGCACATATTAATGCCTTATTCTGCATGACCATATTCTACATTCTTAATTTTACCCAATACCTAAACTTAAAAACTACCCTACTAACTACCTTACTTTGAGGGAAAAATCGTACTTATTCTTAAGTGTTACCTTAATTTCTAGGTAATCTATTCCTTTAAGGTAGAGTTTGTGGCAGAATTCGAGGTAGAGTTATATTGAGATAGATTGGCATTGGTGTGTGTCATGTGCAACATTGTCTAATTCTGTCTGGAGTCCCAACATGCAATTTGGAAAGATGGAATTTGCCTCCTCAGGAATCCCTCTCCAAACTGTTTCAATTTGGACCTCTATTCATCTCTATCTGCTTCTCTTTTCATCTCTGCCTCCATCAGCTGTGCCCATTAACTAGTCGAACAGCTGCTTCCTATTGTAGTGCGATTCCAAAGCTCTCTCTGATTCAGTGCGCGTGATGTTGATGGGGACGTGCGGTTCTTAATGGGCTGCTGTTCACAGATGAGGCTGGAAACCACTGAGGGGTTGGTGAGCAAGGAGGAAATGAGGGCCGGTCAACTGGCTGAGATTCCAACACTCTATTTATGCCGACACTCTGCATTTAACGGCCAATCGATTGAACTGTGCATACCAGCAGACTTAATATCCAACCTTTTCTCTGAAGCAAAACTCTCTTTCTCTCTCTCTCTGCTTGATTTCTTGTCAAATTTTAATTTCTTCACAGAACGCCCTGATTTTGCTGGGAACAACATTCCTGTTCACAAATGTAGTCCTAACCACATCATTACCCTCAAACCTAACACTACCCATAACTTATCCCTAAATTCAGAGGGAAATGATACTGAGGTGAATGACCCTGATATAGAAGTACCAAACCCTGATTGTAAGTCTAAACTTTACAAAAACTGTGAACTTGTCCCACAAATCTGACTGGTTGATTGGAATGTTGATCAAGGTTAATGTTGTACTTGGTAAAATCATGTTCTGGTCCTTCACACTGGAGGCCCTTTATTGGAGGGCTTTCCGTTTTTTTAATCTCTTTCCTTATACTGTATCTTTTACTCCACACCAGGTCAATACTGTATGTGGTCAGTCAAGCATAGTTAGATGGGGGTTTTTTCTCTCAGCTCCATTTTCTACAAAGTTAAAGGGACAGTTCCATTAAAATGAAATTCTGTCATCATTTACTTACCCTCAAACCTATAATACTTTATTTTTTTTTGTAAACCAGAAAATGAGATGTTTAGTAGAATGTTTGAGCTGTTTTTTTCCATGCGATGAAACCAATGAGACCAAATTATGTCAAGCACCAAAAAGGACTAAAATGCCTCATTAGTGAAATCTATATGACTCATGCACAGAGTCTTCTATAGTCATATGACAGCTTTGTGTCGTATTTTATGAATGGGTAAGTAATTATACCTAATTACTATGTAACACAGGGGTGTCCAATTCTGCTCCTGAAGGGCCATTGTCTTGCATAGTTTATCTGCAACCCCCAAGACAACCTGGAGCTAAACTCTCAAGAATGGAGTTTGGACACTTAAGCCCACTTGTTATCTATAACATATGTAAAATATAGGGCTTAGATGGGATTTAGATGGGTCTTTTGTGTATAGATAATATATTCAAAATACATTCTGTCATCATTTACTCGCCGATGATGACAGAATTTTTCTGCTTCTTTAAACAGGGTCTCTGTGTGTGAATCTCAGGCTTTTAGTAAAGCCCTGTGCTCCATTTCCTGAATTAGGAGGTACTTTATTCTTTTTTTTCAGCTGTTCTTTGCCTGGTCTTAGTCTAATGAGCCTGATTAAGAAAAAAATAAAAACATCCTAACGGCTCAGCAGAATGAATCCAATTTCACAGCCGTATTTAGGACGCGTCCTCTTTTAGGCAGTTGTTTGCATTATGTATTTTCACAAACTTTCTCTAATGGAGAACAGTATTATGTAATGTGTGGGATCCATGTTTAATGACTGCACAATATGTACAAAACATTCCTCTGCTAGGATTTGCTCTTGTCATTTAGGTTATTGTGCATTAACAGGCGAATGTCACCTTCTCCATAAGTTGACGGAGCTGTCTGCTGCGCGGGTCTCGATTGCACATGTTCTGTGCTGGAGCCACAACGGTGCAGATACACTTCCCATCTGCGTCCTGGGCTGAGCTGTAGATCTGCCAGCCCTCCTCTGGGCTTGGATACAGGGCCTGCATAGAGAAAGAGATGGAGAGATGAAAAAAGAGATAGAGAAGGATGCATGGAGACACAGAGTAAAATGCAGGAGCAAAATAGAATGTGGCATCTGTGAGAGGAGGAGGTTTTGATCAGCTTAGACACTTGGAGGAAATAGAATGGCTTTGGATCGATAAAGCTGCTTTTTCCATAGGGGTGGAGTCAGGAGATGGATGTCTTGAAACAATGTACATGCTCAAACGGGAACACACACCATTTTTAGGTTTTCATGTTTTCTGGGGACATTCGATAGATTTTTATACTCTATCCTCTAACCTCACCCATCACCAAAAAACAAACAAACAAAAAAACAGCTTAATATGATTTATAAGCTGTTTTGTTTTCCTTATGGGGACCAAAAAATGTTCCCACAAGGGCAAGGATTTCAGACATTGCCATTACGGAGGCACGGATCATCATTTTTCATGGCAGATTCCAATTTCTTTTTACAAGCAAATTGGCCGATTCCGTTACAGTTACCGATTGTTTTTCTTTAAGTTCATTTATTTGTAGTCTATTTGTTTTATTAGAAGCCAAACTGGCGCTAAACAAAAGATATCTGCAGCCATTTGAAATTAGAGGCAACCACTGCATTTTAATCACACTCCAAACAAGTCTCCTATACACATAGCATGAACAGTTGTTTTTTTATTTAAATTAGATTGTATAATTTCAATATTTAAAGCAAAAACAGAACAGCCTGACTTTAGCTTTACATAAAACAGCTGCACAAATCAAAAACAGCAGACGGACTAAATGAAAATGCAAATTCACTCTCTGTCAGTAGGTGGCGCTTATTTGGTTACAAAAATCACCACTGTGCTTATGAACACTACTATATACAGAGGTGAGAGGACAAGAAAATGCAGTCAAAACTATTCTGAAGACAGTCAGTTGCCTTCAAAGATATATTCATGGAAACCCCAACACCAATTCAATATTTACATTTTTCGTACTACACAGTGAGCTTGCTGTGCCCGGTACAGTTTTCACTCTGCTAGCATATCTATGCTATCTTATTTGCGTCGGTCTTCCGCGTTTCCCATCTCTGGCTTGTGTTAATGTCCTGCTTTCTTAATTCCACACAAATTACATTTTGGGAAATGATTGCAATGCAGTTTGTGTGTAAGTCCGGAATAGAGATTGGCTAAAATAAAACTAAAAACTGGCCGGCTGCTGATTGTGTGTTTGGAGAAAATATCGTCCATTCTGATTTATGGCCGCTTGACCGATTGCCATCTTTTTTGAATGTCCCCATAAAATAGGGAATAACTGAACCTCACACACAAACACACACATATTTGCTTTTTATCTTAGTGGAGGCTTTTCTTTTTTATACAGATATGCTAAATGTATATGCTAAATTAAAACTCCCACATGGAGTTTTTCATTAATGAAACAGTGAAATATTTAATGAAAAGTTAACCTCAATCCACATTAGTGGCATAATATCGATTACCAAAATATCTGTGCACATATTTTCCTTTTAAAAAACACGGTTATATTGAGGTAAAGGAACTTAATGGGGTCAATTTTGGGAGGATTTAAAAGCAGAAGTGTAAAACTTATGATTATATATAAAAGGCACTTACATAATTTTTTTTTTTTGTTAAAAATGGTGTATTATTTGTGCTTTAATGTGACTTAAATATTTTTTATGGTTTATGGTTTTGTTAACTTGTCAACAAGTTTGTAAAATTGAATATACACAATTAGCAAGCCATTTTTACACTAAAAACACGTTAACATGTATTGTTCTCTTGTGGCTTTGGCATTGACATATTTATCCTTAATTGGTTGGTCCTATTTGCTTCCATTTTAAGTGCTTCACTGTAGCTCATACTTTCAAGTGGAGTACAAGTGGAAATTAATTGTGGTAATCAACATTATACCATACCATTTTACTTAACTTGACTGAACTAGGCATGTTCGTTTAAGACACTATTTTGGTATGTTTATGAAGCTGGTGATTTCAGCTTTTACTATCCTTAAAGAGTAAAAGAAGAATAAAGCCAGATTGGAAAGGAATTGATGTTGTCATTAAAGACACAGAGAATTTACAAGAAAAAGGAGTGGCAATAAAATGTCTCCTTCTGCTCTAACCTTCCCCTTTTCATTCTTTTGCACCCTTTACGGTGTTTTTCACTCTCACGCTTCTCTCTCTCTCTCTCTCCCCCCACACTTCCCCGATCAGATTAAATGACCGAGTGGACAGAGAGACTATGTGATTGGAGAGTAAAGCAGCAGCCGCCCCATGAGCTCACTGTCACATCCTGTCACTCCTGCCACTCTCTGCTCTCTTCCTGTCTCCTTCACTTTTTCACTCCCTCCACATTACTCCTTTTCTTCCACACTCTGTCCTCTCCTCACCTTCCCATCGTTCTCATCTGTCCCTTCTTCCAGTGTCTTCGGCTCAGTTTGTCCCTGAGCAATTTCTCTCTCTCGCTCACTCAATTTAATTCAAATTACGGCAATTCAACTCAATAATGCTTTATTAGACTGCCGAGGAAATGTGATTTCACAAAATCAAAAGGAATTGATTTGTAAATTTAGGTGTGGAGGCAATAAAATATGCAGGTTCCACGAATGCAAACAATCACAATGAGCGTTATTCATTCAAGTCGAAACTATTTGTATGTCTCCTTTCCCAATACTGTTTGGTAACACTTTACAATATGGTCTCATGTGTTAACACCAGTCAATGTATTAACTAACAGACTAACAATGAGCAATACAGTATTTATTCATCTTTATTAATGTTAATGTGAAGCATCGATTTATGGCAAAATATTAACCCTTGACCCGATGAATGTGCTGGAGGAGTAGCGTAAGCTTAGATACCGGTCACGGGTCAAACAAAAACTTAAGCTCCTCTTCTCTCATGTCGAAATCCTAAGACATTTCTCTTACTTCTAATTCATGACTGCTGTTTCGTTTTGCTCGATCTTCTGCGCTTCCACGTTCATCATTACGTCGGGTTAGAGTTCACTCTTCCGCCACAAATCAGTTATTAATATGGATATTTTTCAAAAATTTATATACAATATATAGGTAAATATATATATAATATATTATATGTAAAAATATATTTACAAAAATGCATTGCTTCACTTCAGAAGGCCTTTAGTAACCCCCTGAAGCTGTATGGATTACTTTAATGATGGATGGATGTACTTATTTGGGCTTCAAAATCTCATCACTACCATTATAAAGCTGGGAAAAATGAGAATTTAATATAACTTAGATTGTGCTCATCTGAAAAAAAGATTCATATGGCTAGAAGGTGAGTAAATCATAGGAGAATTTTCATTTTTGGGTGAACTGTCCCTTTAACATTAAGATGAATAAATCCTGTTATTCTTAGATAATGTTAACTAATAAAGCAGTTAACGAATGAAACCTTATTGTAAAGTGTTCCCTATTGTTTCAAAGCCGGTTTAAGGATGGTCATACTGATATGTCTCGATAATACTTTACCATAGAGCAAGTTCTAGGGCCAGGCATTATGAAGATGTATAGAGATAAAACGAGTGATCCTTTAGATTTAGTTCTGCCAGAAAGACTCGGGAGGTAAATTAACTTGCAATGAAATTTATTAACAATCAGCAAGCAAACATTGTAAGATAAAGTTCTTTGGCGTAGCTTAGATCCTGAGGGTTGCGGACTGTGCATTTCCTGCCTGAAGATGAAGGCAGGGGCGTAGCCGACCCCCGGGAGGTATGAATAGGGACCATCCTGGTGGTGGTTGGGGGGGATGGAGGTTAAGTTCCACGTCAGCATCTGCGAACTCAGACATGTGTGAGTACCGATCTTACATACTACGAGTGTTGGATGATGATTGGTTAGGTCTAGATTAGTAGTGGCGTAGCATTTGAGTCTTCCTGACAGAACTTGCGCTAGAGCTTTCATATCTTGTCATATTGTATTGCATTTATAGTGCTTTTATTTATCGGGCACACATATGAGCACACAAAGGCAAATAAGAGATGGTTGGTATTGTTCAATAAAGAGATCTAAATGTTGCTGGCTTTGTTCTAAGCGAGAGTAAACAATTCTCAAACAGCTTTAAAGAAAATACGATTAGTTGTCACAGGTGAAAAGTCCTCAAGTAAGAGAGTAGGCACTCCATGCGCTCAGGTCCCTTGGCAAACAACTCTGATTATATCAAGCCTTCTCAATTTCTGCGCTTTGACTGCGAGTTTTGTTTCATTCAACTATTTCTTTGACTTCGTTACTAGTCAAGTAATGTGCAAATGTTCGATCCCTTTGAAGGTCCGCGTTCATTCGCAGTTGCAATTTATTTGAACTGTCTAATGATGCTTGTCTTTTCAATTTCACCAGTTTGTTGAGTCTGGAGATGCAGGCAAAAAATTGATTGTTGTTTTGATTAATTCTGGCTTGAGAACATTTCTCTCGGTCTGTCCGTTTCTCTGATTTATTCTCCATCTCTGTCTCTCCCCTTGAGCTTAGTTTCATTTAGGTAGCATGGGCTCCCTATTTTCAGCAACAACCTCTCATTCTTTCTGTCTTAAAAGAAAAAAGACAAAAAAAAAAAAAAAAAAAGAAATATACAAAACACACAAACACAATGAAATAACATTAAATATTAAAGGTCTAAAAATACACCAAACTGCTTTTTGTGACCCAGTAGATTAGCACACGCATAAAATCTCCCATCTCATTCCGGTGAAGGTGCTTGAAAAAGCCTGAAGGCATGAGAGACGGACACACACGAGTGCCTGACACACACACACACTCTGTTCCCAATGGTTCAGACTAACACTCAGATTTGAAAAGGCTGGTCTTAGCTCAGTCATTATCCTCGCTCCTTCTGTTCATCTAACCTCTTGCTTGTACAGTACACACTGATTTGCATGAGAATGCTACATACTCTTATAAATGCTCTCAATGGGCTATTTTCCTGTCCAGTCTGGCTTTCAGCAGCTGTCAAATCTAGCAAGGTCTTCACTTCCATTAGCAGTGATTTTCTCTGCTTCGTGTCACTGTCATAAAACACTTGCTGAAACTGCTATCAGCTCTACCATCCTGAATGGAATTTTCCCAGGTGAGCCGATGCATAAATCCAACCTTCTCTTGGAGATCAGCACGGACAGGTCTGCCGCCTCGGCTCTGTCTGGCTCCATGCGTTGGCGGTCCGCTCTGCTAAACACTCACAGCTGATGTGAGACCAGCCCAGGCGTATCTCGCCCTGGCCCATAAGAACGCGCTGTTGCTTGAGTCTTCGATTCCCAGCCGAGTGTATTACCACCCTAACATTTCATCATCAGTCTCATTCCCATCCCGACGGACCTACGGCTTAGTGTCTGAGCACGTCAGATGCGGTTAGCGTCGAGCTTCGGCTCAATCTATACGCCAATCTGCCGCCCGCAGCCCCTCAAGAGCATAAAACTGTCGCATCAATCATAAGTGCGGTACATGCACCTCACATGTTAAACACCAGCGTGGCACGTGTGCCCATCCGACGGGTGGAAGATATGAGCTGGGGGGCCAATGGGGAGCGGTGCTTTCGCATAAATATGCTTTCTGTTCATTAATGTTGCATAAATGTTGAGTTTTAATTTAAGAACTGATTAGAATCACCCCTGGACTCATTACCACCCACCAATTCATTCTGCTGTAATTTCCTCTCATCTACTGCTAATGGCAGAATAGAGAACGGGGGGCACACACACACACACACACACACACACACACACTATATATCACTCACTCACTCGCCCTTATTCTGATCTTCCCTTCCCGTCTATACTGAATGTGGGAGCATGTTACGGAATAGGCCAGTTATTTATGAACAAACAGGTCAGATGTAATGAGCCACGGTTTAATTAGTAATGGTTGAGCTGTCATCCGTAAACGTCAGGGTGAGTGTATCCGCATCCATCTGTTATTTTACCTCTCATTTGCATTTAACACTCTGCAAACGATCAAATTACTCTGTCAGTAGTGCGAAGTCTATTTGCCGGCATTTAAGCTGACGAGCGACTGAATTAATTATCAGTGAAGTTGCTGATTATACGTTGCTATAATACTGTATCTTAACCAGTTGCGACATGATAAAGCAGAAAGCAATGAATGGTATGTTCGTTTTAGTTGTTGTCCTAAATTGCTGTGATCAATGTAGGTGAAGTGTAAGGGGCCGTTCACATTTCAAGCCTAAAAACGCATGGAAAGCGCGGCCTCACCACTTTTGCAACTTTTGCGCTCCTGTGGCGTCTGTCGTTGCTATGCAACCATCAACAGCTTTCTCCACGACTATGCAGAAGTTTCAATGGATTTCCATCACCAAAAAGCCCTTGCAGTAGCTCTAGTACAATATTTATTCATGGAGAAGAAAAAAAAACTCCGGCAGTGTTTGGGTGCACCCCATCGTTCAAATACGTAAAAACCACGGAGAATTTCACAAACTTACCCAAGAGCTTCGCTGGATGATGAGAGATTCAAAGTGTATTTCAGAGTTGAAAAGGACCAGTTTGATAATCTTTTAACAAACAGAACTTCTGCCGTGAAACCATCTCTCCTGCATGAAGGCTCTGCATTTGTCTGAGGCAATTAGGCTACCATAAGAGTAAGGGAAAGGGTGAAGCTGATTGGATGGTTCTAGTCACATGACCCGCGGTGTGCTTGCGGCATTCTGAAAAGCATTGGAAATAACGAATATGCACGAGCAAAAGATGCAATATGTGAACGGCCCCTAAGACATTTTGTCAGCTGCTTGCTTTCTATTTCTGTTGCATTGAGCAGGGTAACCAGTGAAATCAGTCGTCCATCTACACAATTCTATATAAAAGATTTTTTCTGGGTTTTACACACAGATTAATAGTGAGATGAAGATGCAAGTTATATTTACGGCCTAATAAAAGCCATTTTATTCTACGTTGAGAGGGTCACCTTAAGGGGGCGGCCATGTTGAATCACGTGACTCGCTGGCTGCACCTCAATCAGCTCTCTAGCTTCCTAGGTAGTGAATAAGTATATTGTGCACAAGAATTCGGGCACTGCTAATGACCCTGGCTCTCTACACAATGGGACTCTGATGAATGTAATTCTGGCGACATGACAGCATCCTCATTGTACAACATCAGTACTGGTATTTACAGCAAAACTGATAGAAACGGACATGTTTGTAATACTATTTAAAGTACATTACATTTTAACTATCACATATCCCTTTAACATATCAGCTGTAAATTAATTATAAATGTTAGCTAGACTGTGTTCAATACCTGTCTATCAATGTATGTTTATGCTGAAATTAGTCGTTTTTATTTGAGTACAATTATTAACCCATTTAATGCACCAGACCTACAAGTTATCTTATTTTTACAGTTGATTGGTGAAGAACAACAACTAATGCCCCCCAAAAATTCAAGATATCAGGGCAAAAATGCCCCTGTATTTTCATGAGTTTTCATCTCACATTTGCATCATTTGATATAGTCGAGCAATATCATATGAGTAAGGAGCACAATATCACGACTGCTATTTTTGGCCTGGGTAGCATAAGTGCAATGATTTTATACGAGTTAAATAATTAAGAAGTATATAAATATTTTAGACGCAATATAATCTGCTTTTGTCAACCAAAAGATTGCCAATAAAGCCAGAGCAGAACTTTTTTTTTTTTTTAAAGCCAGAGCAGAACCGTTGTGCGTCTCTGTGTTGAGCAACACAGTGGTGTTTTGCTTCTGAATGAATCAGTCTGAGCCAATTACTTCATTCCTGAATGAAGCAACCATTTGAACGAATCAAATGAACAAATGACTCAATGACTTTCTAATTTAGACATTTACCCCCACCTACTGGCAGTTTTAGTTTCTTATTTAGGGTATCATTTCATTTTTAAAAATCATATATTTCTATTAATAAAAACCCATTAAAAGTATAGTTTACCCAAAAATGAAAATTCTGTCATCATTTACTCACCCTCATGGCCATTGAATCAAAATGTTGAATCAAATTTTCTAAAGTTACTTTTTGTAATGTCTGTTTGATGTTTTACTCATTTAACACAATAATGACTTTAAATGATCTTTTGGGGGTAACTTCTCAGCCAAATTAATGTGCGATTAATTTGTGATTAATTAGATTAATTAATTACCACATTGTGTTACCACATTTCATCAATTATCTCAAAACCATTTCCAGACTCCTGAAATATGCGCTTTGGGTTTAATTCCTGTAAGTTAAAAAATATATTTTCTTGGGATATTTTCTTGTCATCTTACATGTTTAATGCTCAATAAAAACATGTTTAAAAAAATTAATAGCTTGACAGCCGTAACTGAAGTATAATTAAATAACTGTTTTAAAAAAAAATCTGTTGTGTCATGATATGTATTGAATTGGCTCGTACGATTTATGTTCCACGCATTAGAGAAAAATAGTGAGCATCGATGGTCCCTGGTGGACTTTTTAGGAAGCAAACATTTCAGTGCACTGGAAAAATTTCGAAATTGAGACAGTCCTTAAAATGGCTGACTCCCTGACCAGTGCCATGACTACTGAACGAGAGAGCCGATTGAGACACACCCACTTACAGCCCTATTGGTTAATTAATTGGATGCTTTACAATTAATCATGGCTGACAGCACATTTTTGCCCAGGAAGTGGAGTCTGAAATTTCATAATTACAATTTTTGTGCACATGAATTACCTGAGCTAAGTCATATTTACAAGTGGAGAAACTAAAGATTATAAACGAGTTGCAGAGATGTGATGTTGGAAGGGGTGAATTGATTTGAATGAAAGAGGAAACACCGATCTATAAAATATTCATAATTCATATATAAATATATTATCTATAAATAGATCAGTGAGTGGAAAGCTGTAATGAATTACAATGAGTGGTTCTGCAAGTTTTTTTTTATACACAAGCTGTATTTCAATTATTTTAATGATGTGATGTATGGAGCAACTGATGCAGAGTTAAAGGATTAGTTCACTTTCAAATGAAAATTAGCCCAAGCTTTATTCACACTCAAGCCATTCTAGGTGTATATGACTTTCTTCTTTCTGATGAACACAATTGGAGAAATATTAATAAATATCCTGCATTAGAATGGCAGTTACCAAACAAGTATGAGCTGAAGAAAGTGTCTCTATCCACATCATAAACATATTACACACAGGTTAATAAAGACCTTCTGAAGCAAATCGATGCGTTTGTGTAAAAAACAAAAACAAATTCATATTTAACAAGTTATGAAGTAAAATATCTAGCTAGAAGAAAAGTGTAAACTGGTGTCACGTCACTCTTTTTCCCTAAGTTGAATAGAGAAGGCGTAGGACGTACCGTAAGCTTTTTGAACTGCGAAAGTTTTACACTTTCGTTGTATGTTGATTACGGAAGGTGGTCTGGCAGAATCTAGATATTTTACTTCATAACTTGTTAAATATGGATCACATCACTTTGCTTCAGAAGGCCTTTATTAACCCGCCGGAGCTGCGTGGAGTATGTTTATGATGGATGGATGTGGATGGAAACACTTTCTTCAGCTTCGTACTCATGACTCCGTTCGCTGCCATTATAAAGCTCGAATGTGTCAGGATATTTATTAATATTTCTCCGATTGTCTTCTTCATAAACACCTAAGATGGCTTGAGGCTGAGAAAAGCTTGAGCTAATTTTCATTTGAAAGTGAACTAATCCTTTAATCACTCGACTTTCACAGGCTCCTTTGTTATACAAACATTTAATTTTGATGTATAAATAAGTGATAGAAATGAGTATTTTCATACTTTTTTAATTCAGGTAGTTGGGTTTATTGTTCATAAAATAATGTTTTTATTAGGCTACTTCTGTGTTTTTCTCCACTTGAATGCATAATGTCATAATAATGAATGCCTGACTCTAAGGGACGAGTTTTTCAGGTGCCCTTGAAGTAGCAATGCTACAATGGCATCAGTAATGAAAACATTTTCTTTCTCATAATAAATCAGTATAACATAAAGCACAACATACAAATTATCATCAGATATGTTTTGGTTACTTTCTAACCTCAACATTTGTACGACTAATGTGGACTGAAAGATTACTGGAAAGCTGTAGTATTGCACCTGGTCGCGACACTATGTGAGAGCCCAAATTTGTGTTGAGCTCTGAGCCCTTACAAGGATAACAGCAGTATTGACACAAGGACTGAAGGCAGATCAGAAATCAGTCTGGCACATTTCACTCAATAGAGATGACATCATGGCTGAATAGTGTATTAGGCACTACAGAGGAACATTTTGAGAGGCTAAATTGTTGAGACCCAAGTTGTGAGTCTAAACTGATGTTCCACAAGTCCAGGCTGGCTTAACATACACACAGAGATACACAGTGTTAAATTTGACAGCAAATTTTGCAGTAGATTTAGTCGACTAAAATCTAATGGGTTTAGTTAAATTGTAATGCATCAATCTGCATTTCTCTAGAATTTCCAATCTCATTATATACTACCGGAGAAAACATGTGATATACATATGATATTAAGGTTTGAATACAATACAGACAACAGATTTAACTCTATATTTAACCATGTGAAACATAACATGTCTTAAAATGAAATAAAACCACTTCTCATGAAGAAACAAGAACGTGGGCTTCTTTTCAATTAACAATATACTGTATGTATTTTTTATAACAACCTTTGTACAACATTCTTCATTCTTTCAAGTAGACATATTTGTATTAGCGGTTCAACAGATCACAAAACTCACAGTTCGGATAATTTTATGGTTTTTGTGTCACGGATCGGATTTTTTTTTTTTCAGCAGGAAAAAAAAAATATTTTGGGGGTGGGGGTAACTTTCAGGTACAGAAATATAATAATGAAATGACACTGTATAGATTTAATATAGATTAATCTTTGTTAAAGCTGTGCTTTGAAGTTTGTGATATAGACAACAGGAAGTATTTATAGGCTGTTGTCACATTACAATCGAACGCACGGATCCAAAATATTGATATATTGTTCCCTTTCTTGAGACATAACCGACTGTGTTTACGAGAATACTTGCCGAGACTGGTATTTTGACCTCTGGAATGGTTTAAAATAGCAAGACAAAACACGTGCAAATTATAAACGCCTACGGTCACTTGATTAATTCGCGAATCACATGCATGCCGAAATGTGGAGCCTGGTCCGGACAGATCAACAACGATCTGTTTAATTTGTATAAATTAAATCTAGATAACTCCTTACTAAAGCTATTACAGATATTCAGTTAGCAGTGAGTGACTTTCTCTTATTTTTTGGTTGATTAACATTAATGATGGACAGCAGCAGGTTTATTAAACTGCAGTCACGTTAAGGCCCAATGCACAGATCAAAGTGATTACTTTCACTTAAGACATAATCGACTGTGTTTATGCCAAAATGGATATTTTGACCTCATTTTGTGTGTATTTGTCCATTCAAGCGTGGAAAGATATGAAAGAGCTCTGAGCTCGTGCGTTGTACTGACAGGCGGCTTTCTGTGTGCGCACAGAAAACCAGACTGAATTGAGCTCTCTTTCGCCTTGCGTTTTATGAGACGTGCAGCAAGTGTATGCCAACTTATGTCCCACCAGGCATGTTACAATTCAAATGTGGACATCATCTTCCCAAATTGTCCCTTCCTAACATTTTCTTCACTATTTTATTAATTGACGAAAATATTTTCCCTAACCCTACTCCTAAACCAAAATCCCATAAAACCTTCTGCATTTTTCCCTTTTCAAATAAGCATCATGTAGTATGTTTATTAATAACTGGCTGGTCCCCGCAATGTAGGTACACACACACACACACACACACACACACCACCTTTGTCCTCCAACCCACAAAAATGTCAGGCGAAAGGCATTGAAAAGAGCACACTGATAGCTTCACCGAGAGATCCTGAACAACAGACCAAAGAAACTGATGTGAGGGCAATATATAACAAGATACTGCAGCTACTGTTTGTGTGAGCGGAAGGGAAAGAAACACAGAAAAAAAACAGAGAATGAGAGAGAAAGAGCGACAGCAGCGAGCGAAAGCAGAGAGCTGCTTAGGGGGAAGATGCTAAGGTCTAATTTCAGACTCAGAGTGGCACTTTCTTACTCAGCTGAACCAATGCCAACGCCTGACACCAGCTCCATTACATGCCCGGCCCACACCGTGAGCCCCACAAGCTTTCACGCACCGCTCGACCTTTACAAAGCTCGATCCCGCAGTCTGATCTTCAGCCCCGGCTTGGTTGGAAACCTTCACACACATCCTACACTCTCCCTACCGAGGAGAAGCAACCCAGGTATCGACGTCCAATTGAGAAAGCGGAAGGTGATCAATAGGCACTGAGAGCAGGAAGTTAGGGTCAACTCCCCTCTCTGGGTTTCCTCTCACTCCGCCGCCACTTCTGCTTGTGCTCTCCAGCTGGCCTTTACTTTGAGGCCGCTATTAACACACTACGGAGAGGATTAACCAATTACACTGGCATGCTTGGCCCCCGTGGTGCCTGTGGGATTGAACCTAGGGCGGTTTTCATTAGACTGATCTCTGAGCCCGGCACTGTAAAGTCTGGACATAAATGAGATCGTAAATCTGTAGGCTCCATTTCATTGAAAGCGACAGGAAGTTCATTACAACTTTCATAAGAAGTGTGTGGGAGATGACCACGAGTTGTTTTCAACAGAAAAGCCTTTATTGGTGCTCCGTGAACCCGAGTTTCCACAGTAACAAGGAGAGAGAAAATTGCCTTATTTTTCTCTTATATGTCCTTTGGTGTGTTTTCTGTTTTCCTGACCCTTCTCCCCCCCCTTCTCTCTCTTTTTCATCAACATAAGGCTTTGCACTGAGATTTGTGATTACATATTGCCCTGAAGCCCAAAATTGGCATCTGTCTCCACTCTAAACATGGGTGTGAGCTTCTGCCATGTCTCCGAGTGCTGCTTCTATCATAACGCACTACCATAACACTCATGAACAACTTTAAAGATCCAGCATCCTTGTAAAGCACAGATGCTGATGCGCATGAACACGGATGTCCTGCATGCCCACAGTTCCCTCAATAAGACATAAAAATAGAGCAGTATGGTGTACAAGATATTATTCTGTTTGTCCTCTGAGAGCATTTAGATGCTCAATTTCCTACAGGCACTCTTGGAGTGCCCTGCTTTTGACTCCGAAAATAAAGGATTCAGCTAGCATGGTATTGATAATCTGACAGACAAGTATGAAGTGCTTCCACCCCTCCTTTTTCAGATCTGCAAAGGTGCCAGTCAAGGGACAGACGGGATCTTGCGTCACCTTGATTAAGTTTCTTAACTACAGGAATATTAATATTCATGTGAAGGTTGCTCGAGAGTCATCAAGAGCGGTAAACTCTTCTGGGGTGGAACTATTGCATGGAGAGAGCTAGCATTACCTTTCATGTAAATGGAAGTTGCTGGGCTGCCATTTTAGCTGATGGAATCACAGATCTTTTTAAGAAACTTCTTAAACTGAGCTGTAAATACCACGTTAATGATCACTCTTGGGGCTGCAGCAAAATTATGTCATGACTGCACTGATTGGCTAATGCACCACAACAACACACACACAGCCCCAAAACATTCACTAGCAGCAATCCTGAGCTGTGACTAAAAGGCAGCAGACAGGAAAAGGGGGGAAAAATGTTTAAGGTCCATTTTGCGCTTTTAAGAGCACTCAAAATCTAAAACACAATTAAACTGAAACATTAGCAAAATATGCTTGAAAAAAAAAAATTAAAATACATGGCTAATTTTGAATGACTGTGGATGGAGAAAAATGTTTTTTCACAGTCAAATGGAGTAGTAATAGAATCTACCAGCAGGGGTGAAAGAGGGTAATCAGCAACATGTTGATCCTTTGTAAAAGCCCAGGAAGAGTAAACAAAGCTGAAGATTAATGCTGCGTCGCAATTCGCCCAAAAAGTAGGTACTCTTTCTGTGAAGAAAAAGTACATACATTTGAGTGTGTTGCAAAAGTGTATACAAGCTTTGGGAAAAACTATCACGTCATATAATTGCCTCTTTAACGTGTGTCCTCGGTTGAATCCGTTTCATTTCCTACCATATCGGAGAGAAATTCAGTAGCACGTTGATCTGCACACTTACTCTAATCTCGCATTCAATTTAGGATGGATAGTAAGGACATTGGGGCGCAGGGTAAGGATATGTTTACACAAGAATGATGTAAATTTGGAAAAGTTTTTTCTTTGTACAGATGACAACGCTGTCAAAATGATCCCTGTTCACACGGATCCAAGAAAATGACTAAAAACGCTGTATTACGCATGCCAGGTAAGTAGCTGGCAATGTCACTTAGTAAAGAAAGACTACGTGCCTGAATTATTTTACAGAGGACTCGCGCCAAACTCGCATGCATATAAACACGCAATATGTCAGCGTCTTCACAAATCCACGATTTTGTTGTTTACATGAAGATGATATCGTTCGTTTTCAAAAGATGACGCTTTGAAACACGTTTTCAAGAGTTTGCATTTTCAGGCCCCCAAAACGCCGTTGTTGAAAATGGTGTCGTGTAAACAGCCCCTAAGGTGAGTCTAATTGGATGTCTCTTCTAAGGCTGTAAATCTCAACATTGTCATCTGTGGGTGTGTGATAGCAGCCAAAGTGACTCAACCTCACTTTCTCATTTAGAGATCCCTGGTGGGCAGCAGCAGCTGGGCAGAGCTGTGTTTTGGTGCTTTCATAACAGACAGACCTGAGCCACTCCAAAAGATAATTCCAGTGCTCCATGTTGCCAATTCCCACAGAGTCAGTAGAGTTTGGTTGAACGTTGTTTCTGTAGCTCATTTACGCATATCTGTTTTGGTCTCATGAAACCAAGAAACAGCGGCTGATATTAGCCACATGGGCATGTAGCTTTGCTAAGTGTTTGTGTTCATTACACGTTTGTTGCAAATTGTCCTACGGCTTTTCACTTGCCTCATTTATTTACCATGATCGAGGAGACAGTGTCAGATTCACCCCTGAACCAGCGGCATTCACCACACACATTCGCCCACACACGAACATGCAACATTTTTACCCATCATTAGTTGCTGCGCTGAGGCATTTCAGTATACTTAGCACTTTGGCTGTGTTATGGTTGTTTCCTTACTTAGAGCACATAATATTAACCTAACTGTCTATCTATTATCACTATCAGAAATGCTTTTTCTCCTTAAAGGTGTGGTGTAACCTTATTTTATGTTAAAATACTTTCTCTTACATTTCAGATTAGGGTCCCATTCTCACTATTAACTAATTATTTACAACTTATACCTCAATAAACACCTATTTACAGCTTATTAATAGTAAGGTAGATGTTAAGTTTAGATTTTGGGTAGGATTAAGGGATGAAGAATATGGTCATGATAAGGCAGAATAAGGCTTTAATAAGTGTTTTACTAATGAACAGCCAATTTCCTAGAAATAGACATGCTAATAAGCAACTAGTTAATAGTAAGAATTGGACCCTACACTAAAGTGTTACCGTAAACTTTAAGTCATTTGTAGAACTTACTTAAAAATGGTTGTGCTTTCAACATTTTTGGCTGTCTTTACATATAAGCAGCATATTTAACCAATGGAGTTTGAATAATGGGACAGAATCAGAGTAGGGCAGAAGAGGGAGTGCAGATGTTTGGGGAAAGTATTTGGATGCTTGGTTTGGTATTACCTGAAGCGCAGAAATTACACACTCCACCTTTAAGTGTAGTGTTGATCTTTACACAAGACTAGTTTACATTAATTAGCAGTTGAGCTGAGAAGGGCAAAAAGAGCAAGTGAAGCGCAGTGTGATTGTTGCTCAGAGCTGACGGAATACGGCACACTTAACATGTGTACAGTGACGTGACGGCGGACTGGACAGCCATGCGGGTCCTAGATGATCATGGCAGAAGGAAAGACAACTTGCTTTGAAGAGAAGAAAGGACATCCCTGCGGCCTGATACAAGTCTATCAGTCACTCTTCTTCACGGACCACACCTCCGTTCTGCAGCTCATTTCACACGATCATCACCTCATCTCAAGAACAGAGGGATGCATCTCTCTTTCTGACTGAGAGCAAGCTGCTTTTGAGATTAGATTTTGAGTCTTTGCAAAGCCATATCACTTTGGATGGGATCACACTTATCACTGAGAATAAATTAGTCCTCTGCATGAGAGTAACATCTGTCTAATGCCTTAAATCTAAAAACGAGGGCCTTTGCTGCGGGAAGATCGGGGAAGATTGTTTTTATGTATGCTAATTTCCCCTTGGTTTTTCCTTGAGGTGAAGTGAGGCAAGGTTTTAGAGTGATTGCTTGAAATGAGATACGTGGGAGTTCACGAATGCTAATGTGTTTTGGGTAATGATGACTACCGATAGCGGAACTTCAATGGGTGCCACTTTAGCTAAATAAATAAATTTCCGGAGTAATTTTGGCTGATTTTCCAACGGTTTCCAATTTGCAGATATTATATAGGCACTGCAGATATAAGCGTTATCAAATTTATGGAGCTTGCCACCCAACCTCAGCTTCATATTTTTAGTATTGAGAATGTAAGATAGTATGAATTAAAATAAATTGAAATTCCAAGGAGATCATATGAATATAACTTTTAACTCGGCAAAAGTTAACTTTATCTTGACAAAGTTTGTCAAGATAAACTTTGAATGCTGTCTTGAAATTTTTCAATTGAACAAGTTCAATTAAAGGGCTGTTTGCACAAAACCGTTTTTAACTAAAACTTTAAATACACTTTCATTTACAAGACGTTTGGGGGCCTGAAAACGCAAACATTCGTTTTCATGGATCCGTGTGAACAGGGATCATTTTGACAACGTTGTCGTCTCTACGAGAAAAACACAAAGGAAAAACTTTTCCGTTTTTAGTAAATCGTTGTGAAAATGCACCCTTAAGTTTATACTCATGAACTGAAAGGAAGCCAGTTCTTCAATTCTGAATTTCATCTAATCTTGATAGGCTTCCTTTTATTTACCCATATACCAAGCTTGGTATGACTATGTCGGTGGCCTATGAGCACATGACTAGATGAATAACCAGACTTGATATAAAGCAGAGATGGCGGGCAGTTGACTGTAGAGCTCTGTACATGGTAAACATCTCTGCAGAAAAGCAGCTCCCATCCCTACAGCTTTTAGCTTGCGATGAGTAGTAACAGTCTTCCAAAGCGAGTGTGAATGTGTTAGACAAAGCTGTGATAGACAGTTTTTGCAGACTCCTCTTCTAGACAGATGGAAATCAGCATAGGCATCCTGACCGACCCAAACGACCCCTACAGCGTCTCTTCTCTCATCCAAATGGAGTGTCATCCCTGGCCATAAGCTGTGCCAAGCAGAGCTTTTATTGAGGGGCAGATGCTCAGATACTACACAGCAAATACCCCAGGCAGTCTCTCAGCATTAATGATCCAGAAAACATTACAGCGATCACATCTCACTCTCCATCCACCTACTCACACCTGGTCCCATTTTTCAATACCCAACACTTGGAAAACACATAAGCATACACTCACACATGCAACATAATTACTTACACGCAGATGGAATTGTGAAGGCTTAAATTTCAGCCAGCGCTCCCTTAACAACCTTAGGATATAACAAGGTGCTTGGCTCTAGAGTCTAACTTAGATTTTGATCTTTGTTTTTACTTTTAATGTGGCAGCCTTGATGCTGCCAAAAGCCCAGCCTCTTTCCCACAAGGCACTTAATTCAGTTATGGACAGAGACAAAGTGCACAGTTCACACAAAGAAGTACAGTGGATTTGATTAAAAGAAAGAAAAAAAACTGGGAGCATGGGGGTGGGGAAAAGAGAATTGCTCCTCTTCAGAAGAAAAGGTTCAGAAGCTATGAAAGTCTAACCTCATGTCTCAGTACCATCAGCTCCAACAGACAAGCCACTGCCTCAAAGAAACAATCCTACCTCCTTTTCTCAATTTGACCTGAACATCAGTCATGAGGCACTTAACTCTTCTCTCCCTGCCAAGTGAGAGTATCCTCGCAGGAGTCATGAATCTCGCAGGGTATAACTTCCTCGTCTATAATCTGCAACTGAGAATCACTCACCCACAGCAGCCATCAATTCCTCTGTAACCAACCCCCAAAGCCAGACATGCATTCAATTTACCTGCCTCTCACCCAGAAAATCCCTTTAAAAGCCTGTCTGGCAAATCTCTGAGGATTGTAACCATAGAGGAGTGTAACTGCTCTTTAACACCAAGGTCCTGACTTATTGGCTTTTTCGGATGAGTAAACAGACGCACAGACACACAGAGATAAGCAGAAAGCAAGAGTAGAAAAGTGGAGGGTTACGCACACTGACGATCCTCTCCGAGGTGCCTGCGCGGGAGATGGTGGTTCCGTTAAGCCCCACCAGCGAGGGCAGTGTCTGGGACATCCAATTGGTGACCATGGCCATGGTGCTGAGCACCGCGCCAATCTTTAGGAGCGGAACGCTCATGTCGTCCCCCCGGCCGGCCGCCTGGCCCTAGTGCCCCCCCACGCTCACTGGAGCCGGGGTCCAGATGCAGCGCGAGAACGGACACGAACCTGATGCCTCCTCCTCCTCCCTCTTCCTCCAGCCAAGGGACGGGTGGCCACACGTGTACACGAGAGTCTCAAAACCAGCTCACACGCACCAGCCGCTCAGATCCAACAGCATGACTGCGATGCACGACACACGTTATTCTTCAGCTGGAGAGCGACTGCCTGTGCTTGATTCGCACTCCTCCGCTCGCTCTCCCTCCCTGCCTTCTTCTCTCTCTCTCCTCTGGCTCTTTCAAGATGCTGCGCTGCGCATTGGCTGCATCTATCTCTCTCTTTCTCTCCCTTCCTCTTCCCTCCCCTCCCCTGCCTCTCTCCAGCCTTGTTCCACATCCATCCCTCTGTCTTCCTCCTCTCCTTTGACTCCTCTGCGCCTCTTGATCCCTCTTTTTTGTGAGCGCAAAAAATCAGAGAGGCAGGGGAGATGCACACCCCCAGATCTTTGTGCAACAATCAGCCGTTTGAAGCCGTCGCCGTTTGAAGGGTTCGTTTCCCCTCACAACTGCACAGAGGCGGCTCACAGCTCGAGCTAAATTAGGATCTCTCTCCGTGAGTGCATTGTTTATATGTGCGTGAAGAAGAGGAGCAGTACTCACGGAGTGTTTAATGAGGAAGAGGATGAGGCGTTCCAGTCGGCGGCTTCCCCTGACAGCTCATCAATCACATGTGCGTCTGACACTCCCTTAATCAAAGAGTAATGGGAAATCAGAATGTGGACTTGCACGGCGCTGGTGCTCAGCACTAACCAGAGCTGACTGCAGTCCATCAGCAGCCCAGCCATGCAGGCCACTCTCTCTCTCTCTCTCCCACCATCCCCAGCCTTGAGCCTGAAGCCACATAAGTCACATAATTAAACAGATGAGCCACGTGGAGGCTTTTTAACCTTCAGCCACGGACTGTTGGAGAACTGTGTCATTCAAGCCTGAAGTACGGCCTGCTAAGTATGCACAGTACCTCACTCGATACTTAAAAAAACAAACTGTTCTATAATACCTAAATGGCTTGTTTTATCTTCACTAGTTATGTACCTCAGGTGTTTTCTCTCAGACATGTTGCGAGTGACTTCTGAATTGCAGGAGTGTAACAAAAATCAATGAAACGTGACAGCTGCCTGAGACTCAGTGTGGTCTCAAATCACCTAATGCATCTGTACAGTTTCCTGAGTTGAACCAGCTCAACACTGCCATCATGTGTTTGTATACGAGTACTGCAGCTACAGTAAAATAGCTCATTGCGGTGTGATTTTCAGTATTAAAATACCTCTTTTGAGCACCTTTGTGCCAAGTCTTTGGACTATCCACTTTGCAATCCTGACTGAAAACGGTCACAGGTTTTGATATTCTGTTTGGCACAGTCAGCTTTAAGGTTTGCCTGGGCAGGGGTAATGAAACATAACTTAGATACACATGTACGTTACATTCTCTCTGGAATATACAATCATAGCAAGTCACAACCTGTTGGCTGCTAGGCTTCCAGAGGAATCTATTTTGTTTGTTTTTGTGTCACATCAATAGAAATCCAAAGGTTACACTGAATAGCATGACCTGATTTCTCAGTAAAATATACCAAACTGAAATAGATTTTCATTTTCAAGCCACCATATAGAAAGACTGAGATGATTCAGTTTAAATTCAGTTACAGTTATGTTTTGCAATCCTACCAAGCCACTTGATACATAGTAATAAAATAATAGTGTATCCCTGGGGTACATATGTGCAGTTTAAGTCATTTGAAGGCCATGTCACAACAAATACATAAATGAATGCACAGTTTTGAGGCAGCTTTAATCGCATTTTTGGTCATTTAATGACTTAATTTACAACAGAACAACGATGGCGCATGCTCGTAGTTTCTTTCTATTTATTTTAATGAAGTGTTCCGCCGCATTTGCGCGAGCAATTCTTGAGTGCGCGCCATGAGCACAGCATTACTAACATAGCCTGACAACATCTCAGTTCACTGATGTTCAACTGAAGCTCCCTCGTCATCACTTGCAGACTACCTTTTCCATGCTCATTTTACTTGCGCCTGGCAATGAGGTGAAGAATGTGCATCTAAAAAGTGTCCCCTTTGTTGTGGTCCTAAAGAGACGGTTCTGTGTCTATATAAACACAATTCTAGTCAATTAAAAAAGCAGCAGTCGTGAGCGGGGGGTGGGGGGTTAAAGGGGTGGCCAAGCTTAGGCCAATAATGGCCACGACCAGAACCGGTAGCTCGCCTCTACATTGATGAGCGCTGTTTGACCGCTGACAGCTCCGATGAGAAGGTCGGTAATCTTGCAATATATCTGTTTAGCACCAAAGTAGAGTTTATATTAGGCAATTATTTTACAAACTTTATTATATACACCTCGGGGATGGTGTGTACGGCCCTGTTATGAAGCGACAAGAATATTTTTTACAAACAAAAATAATGACTTTATGCAACAATTTATTCTCTACCTCTTCGCACACACAAAAAAAGTATTCTTGACGCTTCCTAACATTAAGGTTGATCCACTGTAGTCACATGGACTATTTCAACAATGTCTTTACTACCTTTCTGGACCTTGAAAGTGGTAATTGTGTTGCAGTCTATGGTCAGAAAGGTCTGAAAAATATCTTAATTTCTGAATTTCTTAAGTTCTGAAGATGAACGAAGGTCTTGTGGGTTTGGAACGACATGACAGAATTTTCATTTTAAGGTGAACTAACCCTATAACATAAAATGGGACCTACTATATATACAAACTGATAGTGCATGGTGCTATAACATTGCCAAGGTCATGGGTTTGATTGTCACAGGAAACACACTGCTAAAATATGCAGCCTGAAAGCACAGAACGTTTCTTTGGACGAAAGCATCTGCCAAAAGCATTAATGTAAAAATCAGTAAAATTGATCTGCAACTGTTATGACACAAATCTAACACCTCACCCACAGCTTTCATAAGCTTTACAATCACACAAAGAGAGAGAGAGCAAGCAACACTGTTTCATTTAAATGACCCCAAAAACAATGTTTCTCTGTGTAGGTTTTTTAAGTAGGACGAATCATTTTCACCCACCTGAATAAACTCACAAACTGGAGGTTTTCACCAAGGCTGCATTAGCCTTCGTGTGAGTGAAAACACATTTTGAAAAAGACCGAGATGCTGACAGCTCATCTGAGGCTATTTAGATATGGAAATAAATTGTGTATCCAAACGCTGTCAGATGTACTTAGCACTTGCTATTCTCCATTGCCGCAGTATATTACTCTGGGCCTGAGTTTGATAGCCTCATAAAAATGTATCGGAGTGAGAATAGAAAGAGAGCACGATTCTGATTGTTCCCGATGCGTAGGAATTATTAACATAAACACAAAATTGTCAGTAGCAAATCCATTTAACGAGACCATTTGCGATAATGAGCATTTCACATTATAAAGTAGCTTGTGCTGTGCTAATGTCCACTAGAGGATGCTGTTGTTCAACAGATGAGCACTTCAACAGGTAACGCTCCATCTCCCTCCTGTGAATGAACAGGGGGAATCAGCAAGGAGACAAAATGCTTTTGTTCAGACCAATCAGGATCAAGACTTAAATGAGATCAAAGTGAGACTCAACAAGGGCTACGTTCACAAAATGGCTACCAGTCCTGTAAATGCTAAATGAGACAACAATACATTCTTTAACTGCGCAGCTGCAACCCAAATTTGAGAGAGAGTTTGGTATGTTCTGTGTGAATAGAACTGAAGTTGACAACTAGTCATAACTGGTTTATGTGGGAAAACCAAGGGAATAAAACAAACAATAAAAAAAAGAAACAAACCCTGAACCGGACAAAAATGATAGCAGAATGTTTTTGACAGATCTGAGAGGATAAAAGCATTGGACGTGTCTTGAAATGGCAGAATAAGCTATAAAATGCTAAAGGCATATAAAATACTAAATCTTAACAACCATCAAAATCGGACTCAGTCATCTTATAATGAAATTCTAGCTATGTATATTTCGCGTCATAGACTATTCTCTAAATAGCCGTCAGTTAGGAAATGTTTTTACGAACTAGGTGTTTCATTTAGAAAAGTACCAGCAAGGCTATGCAAAGCAGTCAAACACAGAACAATTGGTTTACATACAAATATTATTCAGTCTACTCCTGTTTGCTATTGTACGTACAGAACAATTTAAGAGTCACACCTGTAAACTCTAGTAATATGTACATTGTCAATCCCAAGATATGGCTGTGAACCGCAAGGTCGTGTAACAGCAGTCATGAGCTGCTGTTGAGTTATTTCCCTCCTTGCCCCGCAGGCCTCTCAGTCTGCTATTTCTGTCCACGGCGCTCACATCCTCATTAATGATCTTACTCATATTATCACACAGTAACACGGTCTCTCACACACACACACACACGTCTTAAGAATGCATTTGCGCAACAACACAAGCAGACACACGCCGCACACATCTCTGTTCAAACGCAGGCTGTCGTGTTTATCGAGCTCTCAATGCTAAACACCCATTTAAAATCTGATTGTGGTGCTTGCCTTCAGGGCTTCTGGTTTAAAGGGCATTTTTAATCAGTTCACACAATTTAAATGAACTTCAGCTGCAGAGTGCAGTGCTTCTGGCGGCCTGCAGGTGGCAGTAAAGAACTAGAGTTTTTCAAACGGCCTCAGAACCTCTCCAAGGACACCGATTTACTATTCAAGAACCTGTACCGTAATAAATGTGTCTGCTCGGCATGTCCAAGACCATAGTCGCTGTCTTGTAAGCGTTTTCCTACACCTGCACAAGCACATAGAATTCAGCCAACAACACATCAAAAATTCACTACTCTCAGTTTGCAGGCAGCAAACTACACGAGGCATTGTTTTGTACATCAACAATCCAGCCTGACCTCTTTTTAAAGGGATAGTTCATCCAAAAATGAATATTCCATCATCATTTACACACCCTCAGGTCATTAAAACCTGTATAACATTCTTCCTTTTTATTTTATGTTTTCAGAAGATTGTTTAATGGCGCTTGCTTGACAACTATAGCCCTTCCGTTATATAGAAAAGTATATTCTTTAAAAAAAAAAAAGATCCTCTCTGTTTCACGGAAGTCAAACAGGTTTGGATCGACATGAGGGTGAGGGTGACACAATTTTAACTGTCCCACAGTAGCTTTCACTTCACACAATCACTATGTACTGCATCTATCTATATGCAGCTCAGGTTTGGACTGCAGCTGTCGCATACAGATCAGTACAGATAGTAAATGCTTTGTGCGTGTGGGATTTTACAGCAGAGATCCCTGTCCAGCGACGGCTCGAGAGACCACCGAGCACGCAACAAGCAAAGTCCATCTCACGTTCCCTCTGCCAGCACTTAACTCCTGCCCAAATCCCGCTAAATAATGCAGCCAGCACTGGATCCTGCAGCGTCACAGCACCCTGAACACATCAACTCCCATTATGTGTTCTGAGAAATATTAGTGCAGTGATGTAGGCCTGTTAAGCATTTATCCATGTGCTACAAACAGACAGTGACAGTGCTGAATGAGGGATGACTGAGAGGCCACTGGCTGGTTAAACTCGTGCCAACCTTACCTTTCCCATGATAAATATGTCTAAAATGGCAGCATTATTGAGCTGGTGCTCAGCAGGGAACAGGATGTTCTTTGAGATGAAACACTTTGGTTACAGAAGAGGTTTTGAGAGCTAAAGCTGTAGGGATGCAAGTGTGTAATTTCCTTTTATGAGTGAGGGGCGAGAGTATAAGCTTAAAGCTGAAGTGTGTAATTTATTTGAAGTTAAAATAGTTTATCCTATCACAGGTCATACCTGTAAAGTATTTCAGTTTCGGCTTTTTTTTTTTTTTTATACTTTCATTGTATTTGATATATTTTGATATGCATGTGCATGAAGTAGGGGCACTTTTGGCTTCAGCATCTGTAAGTCACTGAATTTTTGAACTGGAGCAATCAAACTTTTATAAAAAGTACTCACATTTGTATACTACAAAAGGCACTAATTCAAACCTGTGCAAGAATATGAGATTTGAGTTGATGTCAAAGACACGGTGGGCTGGGGTAAGTTGTAACAATTCAACAAAAGACGCAAAAACAGAGGCGACATTATGAAATTTGCTTCGAAAACAGGTTTTTTGAAACAATCCAAAAGACCAATTCAAAACAGAGTCTCTCTCTCTCTGTGTATGACTGACCGTAACTCTAATCACATTCTGTTTGACTCTGAAGTGTGTGCGTGTGTGTGTGTAAAGAACAAACTTAAAGCTATTTATGTTTAATGAACACTCGACTCCAGTGTAAAGAACGTGGGTTTTTTTAATTTTTATTTTCTTTATAAAATATGCATGTGCCTGTCTGCAACCTTGACAACCATTCATATGGGAACTGGGAGGAAGCGGGAAACACTGAAATGATAATAGGACTCTTAGCACAAATGTATAAGTCTACTTTACAGATTTATTTATTTTTTAAATTTATTTTCAAATGATTTATTTCTAATTGATTTTTGCAGTAAAATATCAAAAGATCACTAGGCCAGTGTTATATTTTGCTCAGCTGAGTACTTAATTGAGATAATATCTCCAACAAGAATCGCAATTTTAACCAAAGATCCGGGATGTGTGAGGGAGTCACCTGTAAATGGCGTCATATCCGTGTTACTGTTACATGTATAATCTTGTCTCCCCTCCTCTTTGTGGTTTTTGGTTTGTCCCGTGACCTAGTTTCTCCCCTGTCTGTCTAATTAGTAATGTCATTCACCTGTGCCTTGTTAATCACTCCTCATGTGTTTGTGTATATATACTCCCCATGTCTTTCGGTCCTTTGTCCGATCTCGTTAATGTGTACGTGTGTTCCAGTCTATGTCAAGAGTTTCTTTATTAAAATGACCTGTTTCCTGTTCATCATCATTTCCCTGAGTTTCTACCCCGTGTTACGTGACAGTTACCCTCGGTTTCCGTTTTTATTTTCTAGAAACCACGGAAACACTAAAGATGCTTAAATATATATTACATGTGTGAACACGGACAGGAGAACATCTGTTTTGATACATTTATCGACAGAAAACTGATTATTGTAATATAGCTCAAATATAGCTTTAGTCTTATTGTTTAAATCTAATTTTCTTGATTTTCTGCGAGCACCACGCTAAGAGAAAACACTATTTTGTCAAGTTGGTAACATAGCATAATCAGATTGAGCTTTATTTTAACAGTAATACAGAATTTTCTCCATCATACGATACATATTAAAATTAATTGCATGCCATTTATCAACACAAGCCATTCAGCATTTAAGTTGATATTCTAATAATCATCTATCTTACTGCAGTCCAACAAGTGTCTCAAAGCATCATTGTTATAACATCATTTGTGTTAAACACTCAAATGTGTTAAATATGATGAACAGAGCTGCGTTACCTCATACTAATAACCGGAAAAAGCAGAGGCAGACTGTGGCATAATAAAAGTCCCGCTGCTCGCGAGTCGTGACGCATTCGTCTCTCATTAACAATCGCTCCAGCATCTCGTTCAGCTCCACAACACTCGGTCCTGCTCTGCTTCATACTACTGTGACGTATATAATCGCATCCATGAACATGATTTCTGCCGAGTCCCATCCCGATTCTTTTCCACCGGCTGTGAGGTGAAGACCGCATGTCCCAAGATTCCTCGCTCAAACTTGGCGTCATCAAGCTACGCCTTTGTTTTGAATAGGCGACCTCTAGCGGATGAAAAAACTGCATAATGCACCTTTAAGTAAAATATGTAAAAATCCATATAGTTACATATTTATACCTACGTATTGACAACAAGACCAGGCTGTTATAACGTACAGTATGAAAAGGGATATTCATTAAATCTTCCATTTCACAGTGTTTCTTTCAAAGTGAGCTTTATGACAGCAAGGGAAATGACACAATTAAACATCAAATATCTGCTGATATCCTGCAGCACATCAAACTTTACAATAAACAAAAATAATAATCTAATGTAGCAATATAAAAAAATATTATACTGACCAACATTTTACGCATCCATAGCTAATTTGCTTGTTTTTTAGTCTGATTATCTAATCTAATGAGTAAAAATGTCTTGAAAGAAAAATTTATTCTGGTTCATTTGTCTACTGCAAACACATGGTTAAGTTGAATGCATTGCATTGTGGGATACGGCTTTCCCCACAGTCTCCTCTGTGGGAAACTGCAAATGCAGTATGGGTCACCTAAGTATACTATGCATATAGAATATTTGCATAGTTTGCACATTACACATACTGTATACACAGCAAAATAAGATGATAGCATTGTAGCATGCTGTTCTGAATATAGCCCGTCATTATTTTTACAATTTCCCTTGGTGTCATAAGTGGCAGAGAAATTATTTCACCTTTAAGGAGTATAAAAACAGCACTATTATGCATCTAAGATGGTTTTTCCAACCTTGCATACAAGCATGCACCAGCTCACACACGCACACAGCAGTTTGGGCAGAACATGACCGTAAACAGAGTCGAGCAGTCTCCTCTCCTCACATCCTTTGCCAAAATGGCTGTTGTGAGGGGACACAAAGCCACAGCAATAGTACCTGGCCTGTTCATGACCGGTTCTTCTGTATTCCACGATGAGTCACTAGACACGGAAGGAAAGAGATTTTTAAACCGGAGCAGTGGCATGCTAGCCGAACGCTTCACTTTCTCTCTAGGTGAGAAGAAGACTGCTTTGCCTCCCCATTGAGTTAATGATGCCATGCACATTCATCTCACAACCGATTACAATGATCACCGTTCGCATTTTCCGCGCCTCGATGACCCAATTACACCCACGGCCACGGAGATTAATTCTGTGAATAACATTCCCCGTGAACACTGACTCGACATGTTGACCCTTCCCGCTGATCTGAACTAATCAAACATTCGTTCTGTGGTGGGAAATGAAAAAATCCCCTCCGCTCTTGTAATTTGACTAATTACTGACAGAAAATTGGGTGTCTTAAGCCTGAGTGAGAGGAAGCTGAGGCCACGAGCAGGCCTGTTAATTGAGGTTACCCCACACGGTTATACGTGTCGTCTAAATTCCTTGTCTGCCAGCTTCTGGGTTTGGCCGAGACTTTGGCATTCTGTCTTTGAGAATAATTGACTTTTCAATTTGAAACTGAATGAAAGCTACTCTCCGTTTGATCTGGTCTTATTCTCTCTAAATGGAGCTATATTTTAAGATTGGAAATAACCTCTTAACCTGTAAATGGTTGAGAATATCACTATATGCTGAGGCCTTCCAAGCTAGGTAGCTCACTGAAATATAGTGGGATTGTATTGTGCATGAGACATCAGATTAGTTACGATTTAAAACCAGGGGCAATGCACTGAGCGTGAGAACTGGTGCAGTATTCCCACCTGTGAGCTTTTCAAAAACTGTTCTTTAGGGTTCATTCATCCCTGAATCTGACACATATTAAGTGGATCCCCTTATATACTGTACATGTGAAAGAAATGTACAACCTACAGTATATAAGTTTCATCAAAAATCAAAATCAATGTTAATTAACTACATAAAAATAGTATCAATAAACCAAAACATGCTTATAGAAACTATACACCAATAGGTAGCAATGCTGTTTTTTGTAAAAGGGGTGGTACATTATGATTTCTCTTTTTTAACTTTATTTAATGTTGCTGTTTGAGCATAAACAACATCTGTAAATTTACAACGCTCAAGTTCAATGCAAAGGGAGATATTTTCTTTTTAAAAATTCTGTTTAAGAACTACAACAAACGGCTGGTAGAGACTACAACGAGCTTCTTCCTGGCTTGGTGACCTCACTAACCCTAAAATTTGCATAAACCCTGCCCCCGAGAACATGCAAAAAAGGCCATGTTATTGCAAATACAGCATACAACACTATGGAGCCCCAAAAAGGATGTGGTGGTGGGAAAAAAAATTGGGATGGGAGAAATTTAAAAAAAAAAAAAACTTTTGCGTTCCCTCGGAAAACGTGTGCGTTCCTAAGAAAAAATATTTGTTCTCTCCCAAAGACATTATCGTTCCCTTGCAAAACCTGTTGTGAGTTCGGAAAAACACTTCTTGTTTAATGTCCCTTTGGGTGGCAGTCGTGTTTATTAAGTCAGCTCCGTGCATTAATACACACAAATAATGCGCGGTTCATATAGAGTATATAAATATAAAGAAATGTGGTCACTGCTTAGCTCAAGGAGCTCAGTAAAGTTTGTTAATATATTAACAGATTTTAACTTTTAAGATCAATATCTCATGAGATAAATGTTGTTAAAACACAAATGACAGCTATTTCCAATCATAGTAACCTAGACAACGAGCTGCAACAACTCAATTTTCCTCAAACAAGCTTTATAATATAAATTGGACTCAGTGTGTGCTATATCGGAGTGAACGAAATGAAGTGAGTGAATTCGGACGCTGACGTTAACACTGTGCGTTGGAGAGCTGGAGCTGTCGCAGAAACTGCTCGACATGATAAAACTTTTATCCTACAAGTTACTTAAGATATAAAATATTGTTAATACCAATAAGAACCATAATGACTTTATTTTTTAATCATGCATAACTCTGAGCCGACTTTGTAGTTTCATCGATTGTATAAGTGGTTTCGTGCTTAATGTGCTCACGCTAGTATAGATGATTAATGAATATTTTTTAAATCATCCACTAAATTATCATCTCTTAAGGTTTAACTTTGAGTCAACAACAATGCCACATATTACTAAAGCACCTTGTTGTTAGTAACATTAAATTGAGTTAATGCCTACATGATATATTATAATAATAAAAATTTATATTTATTTTACCTTATTAATATAATTTCATTTTTAAAATTCATCTAGATAATAATATGTCTCTCTATATTATAGTAGGTTTTATTCAAGTAATGATTAATAATAATAATAATAATAACAATAAAACAATGGAACTAACATGAAATAAATGTTAAAGCAGAAAGAAGAAAGCTGTAAAGTAATCTCTGGATTACACTCGCTCGCAATTCCGCTCTTTCACAGTCCTCTCCGCATTGGATTTTGGGAAATAGTGCTTCAGTGGGTGTGCATCAAATGTACACTTGAAATCAGAGGTAATTGTGGGTATAAAGTAGTGAACGAATATAGGGAATGAAGTCGCTCACTGAGAATTTGGACACCACTACAAAATAGCCGACACCCGATATAGTGGATTATATAGTGGATAGGGAGCAGTTTCGGACACAGATAGTGAGTCTGCGTGAGGTAATCGGCGCTGCTAACACAAGCTCTTGAAGCTCCACCCTCTATCATAGGAGAAGCAGTTCATTTGCATTTAAAGGGACACACACAAAAACAAAGTGTTTCTGCTCACCCTCAAAAAGTGACAAATTCAACACGCAATAAAAAAATGATCTGTGGGGTATTTTGAGCTAAAACTTCACATACACACTCAGAGATTTATTTTACATCTTGTAATAGTGCCATTATATGACCCCTTTAACCATATGTGTCGTTTTTGTATCTTATCATAGCACACATGTTCACATTAGCAGAAACTGTTTGCTGAGTCCTTCTCACCAGGGATTTGTAAATTTAGGAATGACAGAATGTTCTAAGATAGCAAACTAACCTTTACACATTCATGTCTCATAATTTACAATCACCTCTGCAAGGGAACCAAGATCTTACTGAATGCTTGTCACAAACTAAACACCATATGTCGTAATTCCTCTGTATTCAAGCTGTCTGATTATGAACCATTAGACCAAGGATAAATCCCTGGCAAGCTATTAATGTTATAGGTAACATGTGGCACCTGTACTAATAAGATTCTGGATATACAGTATATTATGACTCAGTGAGGTTTTTTCTGGTAATCGCTCAAACTAATCACATGTGCAGCATCAGCCAAGGATTTTTCTCTAATGGGGCTTAAAAGGTTCTTTTCAGTAGCTGCGTTTACATGGACCCTTATAATAAGATTAGCCCAGTCCGAATAATACAAATAAAAAAACCCCTCATGTAACCATGTCAATCAGAATAAACTGGACAAATCTGTCAATGCCAGCTTTCAGAATGATAAATTGCTTGAAGGGATTGCTTCCAGCAATACAGGGGAAAATATTTCAAGTAAGTTGTATTGGGAGTTATCACCCTTAAAGGGTTCGTTCATCCAAAAATGAAATTTCTGTCATTGATTACTCACCCTCATGTTGTTCCAAACCCGCAGGACCTTTGTTCATCTTTGGAACAAAATGAAGGCTACGTGACTACAGTGGTTCAACCTTAATGTTATGAAGTGACGAGAATACTTTTTGTTGAAAAAAAATCGTAAAAAGTATTCTCCTCACTTCATAACATTAAGGCTGAACCACTGCAGTCATGACTATTTTAACGATGTCTTTCCTACTTCTTTGGTGCTTGAATGTAGGAATTTTGTTGCTTTCTTTGGGAGATAAAGAAAGATCTCGGATTTCATCAAAAATATCTTAATTTGTGTCACGAATTTGAACGAAGGTCTTGTGGGTTTGGAACGACATGAGGGTGAGTAAATAATGACAGGAATTTCAATTCTGAGTGAACTAACTGGATTTTGGCTTTAAAGGTAAAGCCGACATCCACCTCATGACCTGCAAAGTTTGCCAGTGTTTCCCATTGTTTCATCCATAATGTTGAATCACAGTTAAGACAATGGCTAGCGCATTCACATCAACAGATTCCATGTATACAACATAGCACACATAAATCAGATTACTTAGTGTTCAAAAAGTACATCCATAATCAATTGAAGTGAAACATTAGTTCACATGAACTAACAATAAACAATACTTGTACAGCATATATTAATCTCAGCTAATGTTAAATCCATACTTCTGTCATAAAACTCTAGATGGCACAGGCTGGTTCTTAACTCAACCTGCTTGGAATCACATAATTCTCTATAGGGCACAGTGGCCAATATCAGTAGGCAATGAGCTCAATGCTCAACCTTCAAATACTTGGTCAGCATTTGCTGTAGCAGTTGCAGAGCGCTTTCAGAAACCCTCCACCTTCCCCGGCTCCACCTCTATACATTTTCAATGGGTAAACGTTATTTTGTATTTAGATTTATCTAAATATATCAACATTGTCATACCTATTACTATGCCAAACACTCTTTAGAGTTGTCATAACAAAATAAACACCTACTAATACATTTTTAAAATCAAAAGATGTTTTTGTTAAAATTAATTCAGTCAAGACAACTCTGAGAGTGTTTGGCATGGTGATGGATATGGCAATGTTGATATATTTGATCTTGGCGTAATAGTACAGAAACTTGCTACTGCCAAAACATCCACAGACATGCTATTGTGAACATGAAAGACATGTTAACATGTTAAATGATGTCATTGTTTCCAGATTCCATTAAGCAGCAGAAATCATCCAGCGCCATCTAGAGTTTCATGACTGAACTATATATTTATTGCTCATCTAAACGAACAACTGTATTATTGTTAAATAACATTAACAAAGGTTAATAAATGCTGTAAAAATATACTGCTCAGAGTAATTCATGTTTTACTAATGCATTATCTAATGTTAACAAATGAGACCTTATTGTAAAGTATTACCAGGTGTCGATGTAGAAGCAGCTAGTCATAACAGAAATGAAAGCTCTAGCGCAAGTTCTGCCAGGAAGACTCAAATGTTACGTCACTGAGTTTAGATCTAACCAATCATTATCCAACACTTGTAGTATATAAGATCGGTACTAACACACGTCTGAGTTCGCAGATGCTGACGTCGACCTTTACCTCCATCCTCCGCACCACCACCAGGATGGTCCCTGTCCATGCCTCTGGGGGGTCGGCTACGCCCCAGCCTTCATCTTCAGGCAGGAAATGCAGAGTCCGCAACCCTTAGGATCTAAGCTACGGACGGGGCCTACGCCAAAGAACTTTCTATTATATTTGCTTGCTGATTGTTAATAAATATCATTGTTACGTTATCTTACCTCCCGAGTCTTTCTGGTCGAACTGTCACCAATATGTGATTATGTACTTGTGCACATAGCTTCATAATGCAGCAGCTCTATCAAAATAAGCTTGCTTAGTGACAAGACTTGTTAAAACATGGGGTTAAACTTGTGTAACAAAAGCATGTTGTCCTTGATTCAGCAGATCATAATACAGTGCTATACTGATGCTCAGTGTTTACACAACAAGACAAAAGAAAAGCAATTTTTTTTTCACTTGAAATATATCTTTGTGATATTTCTGTGAGTGAAAGGTTGCCCCAAAAATAAAGGGTGGGTTATTGTTCACACAGGACCAAAAAGGAGATCAAAACAGAGACTTAAATATTTAAAGGCAATTAAAATGCTACGATTTTGCATTGAAACAAAAGATGTAACACTGAAGAGACTGAAGAGGATTTCTTTCTGTGAACTCAATTCTCTACACCTGCTATGTTTGCCATGACCCACCTTCTGACACGGAAACATCCAGACTCTTACGCCCAACCGCACTACTTGATTTACCCATTCAACATCCTTTTTTTGGACATGTAACAACATTGCTTGCAACCAACCATAGTCCTAACCATTTTCCTAACCTAACCGACACATGTAGGGTTGCAGCACGGTATTAAAAAGTCTTAAATATTGTTTTTTTTTTCAGCTAGGCATTATATTCTTATATTCTTATATATCTTAATTCTGCTAGACAATATATACTTTTAGGCTCCAGGTCTTGAAAAGATCAATCCCACCGACTACCTACCCTTCTAATCAAGTTCGGTAAAGGCTTATTTTCTGTCAACTACTCATTTAATATTCAAAGATCATCCTCACAACTTGCCATAGACGCATCATTGTTTGTTTCCCTTTGAATCTCATTCTTATCCATTTCTGCCAAGAATTTCATCCAAACAAGAACCTATACCAACTAAACTATTGAAAGAGATGCTTCCAGAGGTCATAGATCCTCTTCTTAATATCATTAATTCATCTTTATCACTTGGTTATGTACCAAAAACAAACCTCTTATTAAAAAATCACAACTTGATCCTAGAGAATTAGTCAATTACAGACCAATCTCCAATCTACCTTTTCTGTTAAAAATACTAGAATAAGGTAGTATCATCGTAACTATGTTCCATCTTGGAAAGAAATGGTATCTATGAGGATTTAGACCGTACCATAATACTGAGACTGCTCTCATTAGAGTTACAAATAATTTGCTCTTATCATCAGATTGTGGTTGTATCTCTCTATTAGTGTTACTAGACCTCAGTGCTGCTTTTGACACTATCGACCACAATAGTCTTTTGAATAGACTCGAAAATTATGTTGGCAATAGTGGAATTTCATTGACATGGTTCAAATCATACTTATCTGACCATTATCAGTTAGTAGTAGTAAACGAAGAGATGTCATATCAATCACAAGTTCAATATGGAGTACCGCAAGGCTCAGTACAAGGACTGTTGCTTTTCACTCTGTACATGCTACCCTTGGGAGATATCATTAGGAAGCATGGCATTAGTTTTCACTGTTACGCTGATGATACTCTGCTCTATATTTCTTCACGCCCTGACGAAACTTACCAATTCTCAAAATTAACGGAATGTATAGCTGATCTAAAAATTGTATGACTTGTAATTTCCTACTAATACATTCAGAAAAAAACAGAGATTCTAATAATTGGACCAAAAACTTCTGCAAATAATATAGAATCCCAAAGTATACATAATATAGAATACCTAGAATACTGTCTAAGGGGCCGTTCACATATTGCGCCTAAAATGTGTGGAAAGCGTGACTGCTCCGCTTCCTCCTTCTTTTGCAAGTGCTTTTTATGCAACTGCTCGGGAGCTTGCGCTCCTGTGGCTTCTGTCGTTGCTATGCAACCATCAACAGCTTTCTCCAAGACTACGAAGAAGTTTCAAATTGATTTCCATCACCAAAAAGCCCTTGCAGTAGCTCTAGTACAAGATTTATTCATATGGGAGAATAAAAAAAACTCCCACAGTGTTTGTGTCCACCCCATCGTTCAAATACATAAAAACCACAGAGAATTTCACAACCGTATCCAAAAGCTCCGTCTGGACGATGAGAGATTCAAAGCCTATTTCAGAGTTGACAAGGACCAGTTTGAAAATCATTTAAGCCCAAGCATCACCAAACAGAGCTTCTGCTTTCAAACCATCTCTCCTGCATTTGTCTGAGGTAAATAGGCTACTGTTAGGGTAAAGGAAAGGGTGAAGCTGATTGGATGGTTCTTGTCACATGACATGCGGTGCACTTGCGGCATTCTGAAAAGTTGAGATGTTTTCGTCTCGCCGTGGCACAGGCGTGCCTCGAAAAAATGAGCAACCACGTCGCTTCCATTTTGAGTGCACTTGCCATGCGCCTATGTTGGAAATAATGAATATGCGCACGCAAAAGACTGTGAACGAGTGTGAATGTGAACGGCCCACTTGATGGCTGTTCTGTTAAGTCTTCGTCGACAGTTAGGAACCTGGGTGTGCTCTTTGAGACCAATCTTTCATTTGAAAATCACATTTCTAGCATATGTAAAACCACATTCTTCCATCTTAAAAATATATCTAAACTACGACATATGCTCTAAATGACAAATGCGGAACAGCTAGTTCATGCGTTCATGACCTCAAAATTAAATTACTGTAACGCTCTACTGGGTGGTTGCCCTGCTCACTTGATAAACAAACTACAGCAGGTCTAAAACGCATCTGCAAGAGTTGTTACTAGAATCAGGAAGTATGACCATTATAGCCCGGTTCTGTCTGGCTCCCTATTAAACACTGAACTGGCTCCCTATTAAACATCGAATAGATTTTAAAATTTTGCTAATTACTTAGAAAGCACTAAATGGTTTAGCTCCCCAATCGAGCTCTTAATGCATTATAGTCACATCTATTATGATCTCAGAATTCTGGCCAGTTGTCAATACCTAGAATAGTAAAATAAAAAAAGAATACCTTTTCCTATTTGGCACCTAAACTCTGGAACAATCTTCCAAGCATTTTTCGGGAAGCAGACTCACTCTGTCAGTTTAAATCTAGACTAAAAACAGATCTCTTTAACCTGGCATACACAACACATTATCAATTTATTTCCATTTTCATATCCGTTAAAGGATTTTTAGGCTGAATTGATTAGGTCAGTCGGAACCGGGAACACTTCCTATAACACCAGATGTACTCGTTACATCAGAAGAACAATGGCGTCCACGCTAATATTAGTCTCTTTGCTTATCCAGGCAACTACTTAGCCCGAACAGGACCATCTCCTATCTATCTGAATGGGGAAACACTGAACAATTACTGGACACCCTCACATTTAATTATAATATTTAAAATCAAAAACAAACCTGACATGACAAGTCCGAAAGCATATATTTCAGGTTGGTCCTGCCAATTCTCAGGTGCAGTCGTTCGTGCAAATCTCAGGTTTCTATGGGAACTGGAGCTTCTAACAGCAGTGGCAATGAATAGAGTAACCATTAAAAGTTCTTTTGGCCAATGGAGTTATTTTGGGGTCCTTTAAGTGGACTTAACTCAATGGACTTTATTTGGCCATTGGGGCAGCACCTGCACTGCATTATTTGCTCTACCAATTACAATTCCACATTTATCTATTGGCATCATTATACATACTCCCTAGCATGCTGTCACATCAGTTGCCCCTTGGTGGGCAATAAAGTTGGATCGCATCATGAGGCATCATAATACCACTGTTTTGATGCAGGGTATTGTACCTGGAAAATGTAATTAGATGCAAAACAAAAACATTTCAATAATAAACACCCAAATATAGCTTTATAATACTATATCTGCTAGAAATTACAATATATTTTGTTCACAGGTAAACAGTTTTTAAGCCTTTATAGCAGAGTGGGAAAAACATGCATGTATATATTCTGTTTTTCTAAAACATGTCTGGATAAGTATGAGCGATTTAGAAAAATGGGTCAGTGGCCTGTAGCATTCTATAGATGGAAAAAATGTTCACTCCAGGACATCAAACATGAGGACATCAATGGGCCATAAAGATTGTGTGCCAATCCCTGTCTCCCAGGAACCATTTTTTTCCTCGGAGCGCGGGGCTACAGTACATGTATTCACTCTCAAGCGCTCCGAGTGTGAAAGACCAGTGACATTTCAGAAATCAGCCATAAACTGCCACCATTTTCTGTAGTAAAAGATAATAAAAGTGCTTGTATTACACTAAATACTAATTAGATTACCACTATTTTAGAGCTAAAAGGAGGCGAGAGGCTGGCACAGAAAGACTGTACTGGTCCCCAGCACACAAAAGCAAATTCTTTGAGTGCTCATTAAAGCAAAAGAAATAGATAAATCCCACTAATTAAACCGTCGTTGTTTATATGATGCTACTGTGAGAGTGCAAATGGCCATTAAGAGACCGAAAGGTGTTTGGAAGCGAGGGTCAATGCAGATTCAGAGATGCCTCTGGTGTGAAACACATGAGCAAACTTTCTTCCAGAGATTGCTTCTCTGCAGGTTATGAATGTGAATGTAGACTGTATAATTTAATGAGGAGGCTGCTGTAATTACTTGAACAGCCACGAACATATAAATCACAACACATCCCCAGACCAGCGCCTTAATGGGAAATGTTCTTGAAGGGGGAAAAAAAAATACCAAATTTAATGCAGTGTAGAGTAAACTTCTATAATTTCAAAATTAATAATGTGTTCAGAGGCTGCGGTTTCAACACAGATTTGTGTGTTTGGTTTGGCATTTACAGACGTGTTTTTTGCCACACAAGGCTTCATTTCCGAGAAATAATTCCTATTACCTTTAGACTAGCATGTTTTGCCAGACAGAAAATTATGGTGACTAATGAGAACATGAGTGAAATACATTAGCATGCCAGTTTTTTCAGTTGTGGGCGTAAAAAAAAAGGTGATAAAGTGATCATTTAGATAAGACCAATTTTTACAGGAAAACAGGAAGGTTACCATCTCTATTCACTCCCATTGTCCAACTAATCCTATGGCTACTATAGGACTCTTTTGGTCCATATCCCACCAGAGGCATTCAGTAATTGCATATACAGCCCATTGATCCGTTTCGTGATCGCACATACAAAAGGAAGAAGGTGAAAGTACAGGAAAAACTATGCAGGCAAACAAGAGGGCTGATTTTTAATGTAATGAAGAAGATAGCTTGCATAGTCATCAAAATGTGACATGCTGGGACTTTGTTTGTCTTTTCTTGCTCTGTGACTTTGTGCATGTTCATATACAGTATTTGCTTATGGGCCAAAGTTGTGGGCCAAAGAGTAAAGGAATTTTTTTTTTAAATACCAGCAGTTATAAATGTACTCTTTCAGGTTGACTGAAAAAATTTAGACCATTTTTTAGAAAAAATTACAAACATAAAAAATGCTGACATGTGACATGTGTGCACAATATAATCATTATTTCAAAAATAATAACGTTTTTAAATATACTTAAGGTATTTAAGTAAAGTCTAATTGACGACGAGCCACTGAATTATTAGAAAATAAAGATAATAGCGAAACTGTACGTTTATTAAGTACAGCGCCACTATAAACTCGCTAGTGAGAAATGTCATGTAGCTTTTAAGTTGCTTAACTATTTTACCAATAAAATTGCAAGAGCAGTGCTGACAACATGTTTCTGTGTGAGTGTGTGTCCGTACTGTATGTCTGTGCATTTTGAGTTGGAGAGAGAGCGGATGTTTTCCGCACATAATAAAGCGTAATTTTGTGGCAAAAACATGGAAATAATTTGTTGTTTTTATCATATTTATTTGCTTGGTCAGTGTGATTGTGGGTTTTGTTTCTTTCGCTGTTGTAGGCTGTGAGGAACTTTGAAATAACTGAAATCATTTGAGGAAGAGGTATGGACATGGAATGCGGTCCAGACCTGCCTGGAATTCATTTAGCGGTGCATTTCCCCGAAAATAATTGTCTTGTCATAAAAAGTCAAATTCGACTTGAATCTATATCTGATATGTTAAGAAATTTGTTGGAAAAAAAATATCAAAATGAATTTTTATACAGAATCACCAGCTTATAATGTGTATTTAATGTTGGATCATGGGATGTTAGGATCCCAACCAATCTTCCTAACTAACCATTCAACAGTAAAGTTTTATACTACTGTGTGCTGTTCACCAGTCTGATCTGGCATGGGAACTCAAGCAAGTCTAAGCTGGTCTTTTCTGCAGGGTTGTAAGCAGCAATTTCAGATTTCTCAAATGCAAGGCAAATACTCCAGTAACTTTTCATTCTATTCAGAGTATTAAGCAGTGCACTTAGGTGAAGAGCCACGGCCCATAACAATGAGGTCTTGGCTTTGCTTCCATAGCATGCTATCGCATTGCTAATCCGTTCAGAATAACACTGGGAATGTGAAATGAGTCCTCTCTAAAGACGAATTTCTCATTATTAATTTTCCTCATTAAAGGATGCCCGTTTCCAAACCCTCTCATAGTCAGATGATAATTTGAAGCGTCAAGTAAACTGGAAGCACTGGCATGGTACGTTTGTTAACTATCTTAGTCTACTGACAAACCTCAGTCAAAACTGTGAATCTGTGACAGGATTATGAAGTGCAGTATCTGTTCCTTGTCAATCCAAAAACAGCTTTTATTGGGGCAGTTGTGGTGTAATGGTTAGACAGTCAGACTGGTAACCTGAAGGTTGTGGATTCGATTCTCAGTCATTTCCTGTCAGTATTGAGGTGCCCTTGAGTAAGGCACCTAACCCCCAATCCCTCCCTGGGTGCCACCACAAAATGGCTGCCCACTGCTCCGGGTGTGTGTGTGTTCACGACTCACTAGTCCTAATGTGTGTGCACTAACTTGATGGGTTAAATACAGAGGGTATATTCAGAATATGGGTTGCCATTTTTGGCCTTCACATGTCGCTTTTATTGAAACCAACTTGTTTTGGATTTTGTCAAGATTATTATGTCATAGTGCGACGAAAGCCCACCTCTGCAGAAGATCAATGCTTACTTTTACATCATTACCTCTTTAGCCCCGCCCACCGATTCACACATGTCACAATGAGACCGACACAAACACAGGATTACTCAGCAACAAAACGATAGAGATGCCTCTGAAGATTACAAGAAGTGCAAGCATAGTCTTTGCATTGTCATACTTGTGATCCAAACATTAAGAAAGCATGGCAATCTATCTTTAACAAAGTTCCAGTCAGGGCAAGTCAGTAAGTTGTTTGCTTCATTTTATTGCCGATACATTTTTAAACGAGACACAGTTCGAAGCAAGCTTTTCAGATAGACTGAAAATTAAAGATGATGCAGTGTCGACTATATTTTTATCCAACGATAATATCGCTTGAAACCTACATTCTGTCGCCAGTGGTCACGGACAATATGTGGCCGGAAGTTGCCAGCCCTCCATTGAAAGTGAATGAGATCATACTGCTTTGTTGCTGCATGTCGCTGGCGGTGTGAATGGGACTTGATGAGGGGAAGATTTTAAGTTAATACCAACAGATTCTCCAACACAAAGCTATTGTATGGCCTTAGAAGCCTGAATGGACTACTTCTATGATATTTTTATGCTAATTTTGGTCATTTCAGCAGCCCCAGTGTCCATTGATTTGTGTTGTATGGAAAAAAGCACGTGGACATTCTGCAAGCCTTGTGAGTGTCAGAAGAGAGAAAGTCTGAGCAAATGACATTTTCAGGTACACGGTTCCTTTAGCTATAACTAAAACCTAGACATTTATAGTCCCCGCACGTGAAACTAGCATTTCAAGAGGACAACGGCAATATAAACTTATACGGTCTTCCTAATGCTGTGGAAGGAAGACAAGCTAAAGAAATAAAGACAGGCAGAGGATCTGTTCTGTCACTCATTTTTAATAAAGCTTTCTAGAGAGCTCGAGCACCAGCAAAGGTATCAGCTCAACTGCAACCATCGATCCCAAGCGATCCTAACGAGAAAAATGTCAGGCTGCTCGGGGAGCTCTCTGTCTCTGTTCCTGTCAAACTCCACTTGTGCTTTCTCCTCTGCCACGGCTGCACGAGTCAGATTGCAGGAGAGAGGTGTGGAGAGCGAGAGGAGAATTCTGAGGGCGTCTGAGTGGCCGGGGGGGCCTCCTCCTGCGGCAGACATATTCGCCTCCCCCCCAGTCTGGCAGAGTGCTGACATATCTGTCCTTGCTTGCTACAAGCTCAGAATTAAGATGGCAGCAGCATGTGAGGCAGAGAGCACTATCCCAGATCAGGCATGCTGTATGTGCTAGCCGTTCGTTTCCAGCGTCTTGTGCTGTTTTACAAGAATTCATCTGTGTTTTTCTCGTCCATCATACAGTGTAATGGCCCGGATTCTGTCATTCTTTAAATCTTATCTCTCCCTTTGTCTCTCTGTGTCAGTATTTTCTCCCCTCCACTGCACTTCTTGCACCTCTGGATCGTGGTGAAGCCATATCTCTCTCAGAGAACGTGGCAATCAGCTGGAGACAAAGCTCCGAAGCTCAATCTCAGAGAAATGTCACATGCATCACAGCCGCCTCATTCATCAAATCAGAGGATTCCTATCATACTCGATTTCACTCTCTATCCCTCCTGCATAGGCGGTTTCTTTGGGAGGCAAGAGAAGTCTCAGCAAAAAAAAAAAAAAAAAAGTGTATGGGAAAAATAACTGATAGAATTAATATAAAAATATTGCCAACACATTGACACCAATGTGCACATTCACCATATGGGTGAAAGGGAACCTCCACTGCTCCACACGTCAAGTCAAGTCAAGTCATGTTTATTTATATAGCGCTTTTTACAATGCAAATTGTGGCAAAGCAGCTTTACATTAATAAGAAAATGGTGTCATTGTGCAGCTTATTCTATATATTATTGATTCATTCCGTTGCAAAGATCAGTTGCAGTAGTTATTAGTCTAGTTAATTTATGTATATCAGCACTGCAGAAAACAGTGACGTAATCGTCCGGCTCAGCTCAGTTCACATACAACGGCGCCAACGCAGGCATATCAAAAACACTGCTGAATATCAAGCAAGTGTCCCAAACTTAACCAAGCCAAAGGCAACAGTGGCAAGGAACCAAAACTCCAACAAATGGAGAAAAAAACCTTGGGAGAAACCAGGCTTATCGGGGGCGAGTTCTCCTCTGGCCAACAGTGAACACTTGTCCGATACTCAGGCAGAGTTACGGGTCATTAAACCGATTTGGAATCGCAACAGTCAAAATATTTAATCTAGTTCCATCTAGTTTAAGATCTTTTTGATCACGCCGGTATGGGACGGTTTGTTGGGATATGTGCCACTGGCTGATGAGTCGGTAAGGTCTTCACAAAGGATGAACTAGTTAACACAGTCTCCGCCGACACCACAGGGCCACAATGCTGCCGCACACAGGCACAGGTTCCCCGTCCGACCCGGACACGGCGCAGATCCAGCCAATCACGTTAACTGGTAAACCTCGGGATAAGCAGAGAGACAAAAATTAGCGTAGACGGCATTCTTCTTCAGATGTAACGAGTACATCTGGTGTTATAGGAAGTGTCCCTGACCTGATCTATACAGCCTAACAATCCTTTAACGAATATGAAGACATAAAGTTTATAGTGTCATGTGTATGCCAGGTTAAATAGATGCATTTTTAGTCTAGATTTAAACTGACAGAGTGTGTCTGCTTCCCGAACAATGCTAGGAAGATTGTTCCAGAGTTTAGGTGCCAAATAGGAAAAGGATCTACCGCCTGCGGTTGATTTTGATATTCTAGGTATTAACAACTTAACACACCACAATGACTCGCTGTTCACCCAGTAAATAAAGGATGAAGCCCATCTATAAGGTGGCCCAGAAATGAACCTTGAATAGATAAAACCAAATGTATGGACTGATTACAAAGTAAACAACTCACCTAGCACTTTCACTATCACAGGAATGAACTTGAACTTAAAATGATGATCTGTGATTTGACTCACTTAAGATGAAGATGCATGGGACCTCTGACACCTGCGTGTTTACAGAGGAGTTCACCTGAAACGAAGGTGACTATAAAGCAGGGCTGTAACCACCATAGACACTGAAGGGGGCAAGTTCCCCCAATAATTAGAAATCCAACCCCCCCAGGGTTGCCAAGTCTATGTAACAGCCCAAAGGCCAATCAAAAACAGCTGAAAACAAGCCTAATGATCCTATCCAAATATCAAACCTCAACATATGCCACTCCCATACCTACAATACATATTTTACAGTCATTGTTAAGCTATACACAATGGCTAAACAATAGCAAGAGAATGTGTTCTGAGTTTGCTTGAGACACTGAAACGTTATTGTATATCTCACTCGGACGCTTTAAAACATTAACATAGCCATATCAAAAAGTGGGGGAAAATACACTGTAATGAATTGCTGTAAAAATTACAGCATTATTTTACAGCCGCTGGCTGTTTTTTAATAATACAGCATATTGCTGTAAACTGCAATGCATTCTGGGATCACATGTTGGTTTGACTCAAATTTACAGAATATTGCTGTAAATTGACCCTTCATAATTTAAAATAAAAATAGTTATTTACTGTAAACTGTAAAAGAGTTTCCCTTCGGGGATCAATAAAGTATTTCTGATTTCTGATAATCAGAGAATACAGGGAAATTCTGTAAATTAAATTACAGTAACACTACAGTAAAATTTACAGTAACTGTCTGGCAACCCTGCTGCCAGTATTACACTGTAAAATTACAGTAATTTTTTAACAGTGTATGTATGATACATTACCTAAGTTTAATGTTATTCTTGAAACTACGTTATTCAATACCACAGAATTAATCAAATCAGTTGCTAATACTTCTGAGAATACTGAGATTCATACTGTTGTTTTCCCATCAAAGTGATGTCACTTCCTTCAGGATGATGTCATTAAGGACCAGTCTTGATATTTAAAGGGACATTACAATAGACTAACAGCATAAAAATTGATATTGGGGAAAACTGTTAATTAATTGTCTTTTATTTTAATTTCAACTTGAAAATCACTAGTAATAATCATAAACAGTCTGTCCCTCACAAAACTCATCCTCTAGCAGTTTCATCACTGTTAATGTAAAATATTTCAATACAAGCATTCCCGTCAATAACAGTTTATACAATGTGCCAAAGCTTTTGTTAACCGAGGCCAAGTAACTCAATAAACCGCAAACTTGGCAATCATGTCAAGAAATCTGATCATGTCAAGAACAACATTAAACTTAGGTAATGTATCATACATATTTCCCCTCACTTTTTGATATGGCTATGTTAATGTTTTAAAGCTTCCGAGTGAGATATACAATAAAGTTTCAGTGTCTCAAGCAAACTCAGAACACATTCTCTTGCTATTGTTAAGCCATTGTGGTGCATGTATTGATTTAATGATATAATTCTAATTAAACTCAATCTGTAAGAAGTGCCAGTGCTTTTCAGCAGGAGAAAATCAAAGTGACAGAGTGATAGGAGTCTAATTATTGCTCTGTTCTTTATAAGGATGTTTAAGATAATAACCCCAAAGGCACTTTTTTTCCAACTTCCACCATTATTTTCTCTCTCTCTCTCTCTCTCTCTTTCGTTTCACTCACATATTCCTTCAGCAGGATTACGGATTCAGCACGTCTACACACTCTTCCACTGTTCGGCACTGAAATGAACTGATTTGTCTTGCATTTTCCATTGTATGTAAAACAGAACACAATAATACTGTATGAGCAGCAGGAGAGAAGCAGCAGCAGAAATGAGAGCTTGTGTTTATTTAAAAATTTCTATAACGTGTCAAGTCAGGCACTCGAACTTTATTAGTTTTAATTGGATTATTTACATTATGGCAAGAAAATCATCTGGATATCAAGAGCTAAAGTTATTCAACACCACAGAATTCATCAAATCAGTTGCTAATACTTCTTATACTGAGATTCATACTGTTGTTTTCCCATCAAAGTGATGTCACTTCCTTCGGGATGATGTCATTAAGGACCAGTCTTGATATTTAAAGGGATATTACAATAGACTAACAGCATAAAAACTGATATTGGGGAAAATTCTTAATTATTTGTCTTTTATACAAATTTAGAAGTTTAGAAGTTAATAGTAGCGACTAAAAATAGCAACATCAGTTCAAAGGTACCAAATTTTGTTTTCGAGGTCTCCTACGAGAGGTTTACAAGCTTTGATTGGTCAGACAGCCCAGGCTGTTGCGATTGGTTGACCTCTTAAAGTACGTGTCGGAAATGAAGCGCTGGAGGCCAGTGTTACGTGGCGTTATGTAGGTTTGTAGCAGGAAGCGAGACTGGAATTGCTAAAGACAGTTTTGTTTTGACAGTTTCTTTTAGAAGACAAAAACTTTATTTGTTGCTCACTTTTATATTTAAAACTTTGCAGAGCTTTTACATTCACAAACAGCTAAATTATACACTGCGTGAAAGTTAATATCTGTAAAGCATAATAGGGGCACTTTAAAAGTCACCCAATATTCACTCACTGTGATATAATCAAAGTAAATAATTTGATTTCTGTTATAGGGTTCTAAATCAACAAATTATATAGCCATTAGACACGGCTGGTCAGATATCTGAGTCTGGCGTTCTGGTTTAAATACTATCAATTAGCGACTATCAATTAGTTGCTACCTCTAAGTTTAGCACTGGCTTGATCTAGAATGTATGCATTTGAAATTATTATTGTGAGTTTAATATGCACAATAGTGTTTCCTTTGGGTTGTTTACTCTCATCTCCATGTTTCTATATGGGCCATTCAGAATTGGTTCAAACGTTGGAAACGTCTTGAAAAAAAATGTGTCTTAAATATCCAAGGTACACATTTCTAATAGTTGTGCAGTTAATCGTCATATTGTCTCTTCAGAAAGTTTGGGAATATTTTTTCTATATCCCCAAACTTGTCACTAACACAATAATAAATAATTTAATAATAAGGGTTTCATTGACCTATTAAGATTTTCTTTACATCTACCTTTGCTATTTTTAAAAAATGTTTTCATAGGTAAATCAATAACAATTACAATTTTAACAATATTTCAAGTCTAATTTATGTTGTTGTATTTTGAATCTTTAAAGTTTATCATATTGATTTCAAAGTTAAGGATTCATTAGTTTGAATATACATTGAACCAAACACTATAATAACATCTTAGTTGATAATTCAATATACTTTTTTTTCACAAAACATCCCTGCACATTTTCAGTAGTGACAGTCATGTGTTGTTAGCCACCACATCACATAATTTTAACTCACATACTAAAACATGTTAAAATATTAATGATTTGCATAACTGTACTAAAAAAAAAAGATTTCTCCCAAATAAATGATTGAGTTCCCTTTTCTCACAACCAAAACAATGATGACATGTTTTGGTCATGATTGTTTTGATAGTGACAATTTTAGATATTTTGGAGCGTAGCACAAGGATGATAATCAGCACATGGTTACCCAGCACAGTTCTGAACATAAAAACTCAATTTTATGGAATAACGCTGAAAAAAGTTGGCTTAATTGCAGAAAAAAGTTCTGTGACGTTACACACAGATTTTCAGACTTTTGAACACATTTAACTCAAAATGATAGACCTATCTATGAAAGAGGCTACGAGAGGCAGGGACACAGATATATTTCCTGATGAAAAATGTAGGGGTGAGGATAAAATCAGTCTAAGCCAATGGACTAAAACATACACTGTTTCGGTAGTGACATGAAAATGCGAGTTTTGATAAAACAAGTTGAAATTTATCGGTTAGGGTTCGGGGCAGCCACTTCCCAATTGAAAGTACCCAATAAATGATGATTTTAGATATATTAAGCTTACAGATATTTTAATTCAATAGATAATAGAAGGATCTTACCAAATGACTAACATTTTAATGCTTAAATGCTTTTTAAATGTGTTTTTGGTTGTGTGACAGCAATTTGCAAAAATTCTGCAGAATGGCCCATTTGGATACCATATGTGCAAGTACTTTGGCATGAAAGTGTCTGCTAAGAACATAAATAAAGCAACACATTCTTCCCACAGTGACTTATAAAACCGACTTCACCCTTTTAATGGAGTGATGACCCCGAGGTAAAAGTTCACTTAAAGCTCACCAAGTAATCACAGCCTAAAATACAGACTCAACTATTACAGACTTTCAGTCCAAGAACTGCTTTGAGGAGTACAGATTTCTTTCCTGTGGTGAAGTATTTCTTCTTGATATGTCATTGTGTTTATTATGTATGACAGATTTTTATTTGACCACTCAAACTTTATTTCAGAAGATCAAAACATATAAAAACATATTTCAATAGATTAAGATCCATGGATCACGCTTGTTATTCATTCATTTGTTATTGTCCAAACTTATATTACAACCCTAAATTCAAGGTGTCCACTATAATGGACAAATGTGATAAATAAATACGAATAAAAAAAGTTTTTATGTTAAAAGAAATGTATTGTTCCTTTGTGATTTAATAATTCATGCATCAGACGGTTCAATAAGCAGCACATTAGCATTTAGATGGCCTCTCCAATTTTGATTTCAGTTTGATTTAAAGTTACTTATGATAGTGTTATTCTATTAAAAATTGACAGCAATGCAGGAAGATGTTTAGGGTTGGCGGTGCTGAAATATTCAGAGGTGAACGGATGGATGTCTTTCCTTAATTTATCTTCCTAAATGGCATAAAGAGAAGGACGTGCAACTGAAAAGAAATTATGCAACTGCAGCTTTCCAGTTAATTTGATGAAAGAATTATCTCTTATATTATTAATATATATTCATTTCAGACTTAAGGAGAAACATATCTTGAGAATATTAAAAAATTAAACAGACTATAGAGCCATTGAGAATATTTTTTTTTCCTTTGAGCCAAATGACCATATCTTAAAGATGATAAACAATCAAAAGACGGCACATAAAAAGCTTAATCTCAGTTCCTCTCATGCCACCATCAGATTTTTTAACTTTATTAAATCAAAAGACATGAATCTATTATGACCGAATGTTCTCGTGGAACAGCTAGCAATCAAGATTTGGATAAAATATTAATAGAATTTCAAAAATGTTACTTTTCAGATAAAATGAATAGTGTTCTGCCTGTGTTTCAGGAGATTCTGTACTCTTTCAGAAGATTGGTAGTAGTGTATATATATATATATATATATATATATATATATATAAAAAAATACATGCATGCACTGTTTTAACGCAGCTATTTCATGACTTCATTGACGGCAGACCTACGACATTGCATGCTCTGTTCATAGTTTATTTTATGCTTTATTTGAAGTGATATACACAGTGAAAGAGTGAGCGCAACACAACAAGCTGACACGACAGAAAAGTTAATTTCTCCTGACATATAGCCTGACAACATCTCATCTGACCGCAGATAGCCTAATGAATGAACGAGGACAACACGTTTTTCTCAGCATCTGACAGAAGTGCCGCCACCTATCACACGTATTTCAAAATAAAAGTGTGGTTCTTTGACCGCACACAATGCGACTCACTCAAAACGGTCTTGCAAGCCACCAGATGAGAAACATTGACATAGTTTATGTTTCCTGTTCGCCGTTCACTGTTGTTCTGCTGAAGTTCATTCGGCACCTGTACTGTTTCTGCGCTCGTTTGACTAATGTCTGGCTCTGATGCGAAACTGACCCTTTGCAAAGACCCGCCCCCTTTAGTTACTGTTGCTATGTCCGACAAGTCATGCACTCTCACGCCACACACCATGTTCTCACGCAGTGAAAAATACATCATGGAGCAAAGAGGACACTGACAACACGTCGACAGACAAGACTTTTGATTGCTTTTGATATGAAACAGTTTCATATTTAAAATATTGTAATTTTTTAAAGAAGTTTAATCAATAAATAGCGTCTAGTGTCTCTTTAATGTGTCGTGACAGATCGCTGGAGCTCCTTCAAGCGGCTCGTGAACCAACATCTCTTCATACTGGTTCATTTATAGCATCAAATAAACATGAATGAACATCAGAAGGAATGTTGTTTCAAGCGCGGAAAGATGTGAGTTCACACAATTTTCAAGTTCAAGTTCACCACCATTGATCTACTAACTCCACTGACTGCTTTGTCAGACAAAATGGAAGATTCAGGGTTATGATTGGATAGATCGCCTGTCAATCAAACTGTCAGCAAAGGGCCAATTGGAGTGTGCGCCTGAATAGTCTCCCATTTTTGTGGTCTTAAAGAGACAGTTCTGTGTTTAAAAAATGCAATTCTTGACAAGAAAAAAAGAGCAGTTGTGAGTGGGGTGCAAAGCTGCAACACTGATTCTGTTATCAGTGGGATTTCTTTTGTAATTTTGTCTGACTCAGGCCCCGATCAGACAGAACACGTTTTTCAGGTCTGAAAACACGAGACGCACCGCACTGGCTTTTTTTTTGTTGTTGTTGATTTTAGACAAAAAGAGCAGTGCGCTGCGTTTTTTTATATTTTTTATGTTAAAAATGTACAAGCAATGGGCACCATCTTTTCAGTGTCCAAAGAACTGTAAACATTCGTCAGCACAACGGAAGGCCCGCCTCTCCATTCATTCGATTGAACAATGGGAAAAAAAAACGTGAATGACGTCGAATGAGTTGCTTTTTCAACTTCCATGCTCTCAGAGCGCTCCTGCAAAAACGCGAGGCGCAGCAGGCGGTTAAAACGAGAGGCGCCCGATGCGCATAAACAGCGCGCAAAACGCTCACTGCCAATAGAAAATTTTAAAAAAGGCGCCTCTAACTACAAAAAATGCGTTCTGTCTGATCAGGGCGTCAATCAGATAATGGTGGGTGGAGCCAGTGTTAATAGCATCTGCCAAAAAGGCGGGCTTTTGCACTTAGCGTAAATAGACACTGTTTGAAAAATGAGTTAAAATGACTTGTACAGTCAGTTTGATCAAACTTAAACATTTTAGCTGAATTAAGTGGAATTTTTTTACAGTGTGGTCCAGCATTTTTCCTGCTGCTGCTCATGTGTGCTGGCATCAGCAGACTTGATTCTCGAACATATAACGTTTGTGCACGTCATGTGCTCTATGTCAGTCCCAAGGGTAAGTATCAGAGCGAGCAGGTTGAGCTACCGTGTGGAAACAGGAGAGGCTTGTTATCTTTCGGAATATCAAATGAGGAATGACAGTTCTTTCTCTTTCTTGGTTTTTCCCCCAGTACAGGGCCTGGCTTAGGTATAGTCACAGTTGTGTATCTTATTCCACTTCTGTGTCTGCTTTCAAGCTCCGCCACAGAGAGATGGGGAAAGGGAGGAACATTTCCTCATCAATGCCCCGTCTAAGAGTTTGCAACAGCTCCGGCACCCGGAGTGGCCAGTGTATCTCTTTGGCTCTCTGTCTTACAGAAGAACAAACATGTAGATAAAAAGAGTCTTCTCTACCTCTGGCTCTGTGGCATTTGCATCTCTTGCTTTCAAATCTCTCTCTACTGTATCTCTCGCTCTCTCTCTCTTTGACAGGTTATCTTTTTACAGGAGATGCTGCATTGTCACACCTGAGGGTGTCGGAAGGGAAAATATGCTCTGAAAAATAACAAACAGGGACAGGGGGAGACTAAAAAGAGAGAAATCAAGAAAGAAAAGACAGAATGGGTTGAAAATGACAAATAAAAAAATGCATGAAATCAAAGGCCGTATTTCGTGACGCATAAACAGAATGAATTTCTGTGTAAAAGGCTTATAAATCCACTCTCACATAAATTTTCCTACCCAACTGACACTTTTACGTTTCAATGGTTTTGCATATTATTTACATAAAATTATTCTTCTTTGTGAATAATCCCATTGAGATTAAATGCCAAGTAATGCCATGTTTTGTTGATCCTGGAACAACATTCCTGTCTGAAAAAATAGTTCTAACCCTAAACCTAACCCTCCCCAAAAGTTATCCCTAAAAAGCAGAAAGAAATGATAGGTGAATATGAATGGTGTAGAAACCCCTAACTCTTTTTGTAAACCTAAATTGTAAACTTACCCTTTAAATCTGATTTTGGGACAAAATCTGTTTCAGAAGATCTCAACATTGTCTCTGAACTGTGTTCATGTTTGGAACTAACATTTCTTGTGAAATTCTTCCCATACCAATTGATCTGAACTATGACATCCACAATAAAGCAATAGTTCATCCAAAAATTAAAATTCTGACATCATTTACTTCATTCTTCCTTCCTGGGAAGTGGGAACACAGAAGAAGACCTTTTGAGTAATGGACTGTATTCCCCCCTTGTAATTATGAGGAATGGCAACTGAAGCCTTCAAACAGGTCACAAAATTACCATAAAAGTATCATAAAAGTGGTCCATGTAACGTACACTACCTACAGAAGCCTTATTATCTGCATTCATTTGATAGCTTTCTCCTCTTAATGTAAGTCAATAACAGCCTCTGTTTCTGTTTTAATTTCTCCACTGGAATTTTACAAGAATCCAAGACATGTTTGATATTGCATGCAACATAACTGAACAACTTGTGAGCAATAACATATTCTTTTGAGAACAAATTTAGGCTGCATTTTCCCTGCAAGAACTAATGCCTGTCCAGTATTTTGTCCTGTCTGTTTACATTAACGTAACATACGACAGTTGTTCAAAGAGTAGTGTTTACAATGCAAAGGTCATGGGTTTTATTCTCAGGGAATAAATAAACGGATAAAGTGTATACCTTCAATGCAATGTACGTTGCATAAAGGTGTCAGCCAAAAACATAAATGTAATTATAACCAACTTTCCATTAAAGGGGGTCTATAATGTCCCTTTTATGAGATATATTACAAGTCTCTGGGGTTCCCAGAATGTGGCTGTGAAGTTTCAGCTCAAAATAACCCACAGATATTTATTACAGCTTGTTTTGCCCCTATTTGGGTGTGAGCAAAAACATGTCATTTTAAATGCAAATGACCTGCTGCTCCCGGCCCTCTTTCCAGAAGAGGGCGGAGCTTTAACAGCTCACGCTTTGGTTGCTCAACAACAACAAAGCTGGAGAATCTCACGCAGCCAAAATGAGGATTGTCCGTAACGCTGTAACTTTACATTGCTCAAACCGGAGTCAGACACTAATGGAGAGACTCAGGAAGAAGTTACAGCTTTTAGAATGAAACTGGGCATTTTTGAATGGTTAGTGGATAAATTTATGTAGTTGCTGTGGAGTTGATTGAACTCATTGACTAGCATGTGCGGTCATGTTAATCTTTTGTGCAAATCCAGCGTTGAATCGACCCTCGTTTGTTAAGTAGTTCGGTGTAAAATGACAGCATGGCAACAACTCTCTACTACAAGAACTCTTCCTCTTCTCTAAAGCAGCCCAACATGACCTCACCCCTTTGTTACGTGCTCTCGGGGGCAGGGTTTATGTAAATTTTGGGGTTTGTGATGTCACCAACCTGGGAAGAAGCCATTAGTTACAGAAATATCTCCCTTTGCATTGAACTTTGAGCGTCGTAACACTGTGGATGTTGTTTATGCTCTAACAGCAACATTACACACTAACTAAAGTTTAAAAAAGTGAAATCATAATCAACCACCCCTTTAATTCCTCTAGAAATGCAAAGCACTATGCAAAGCATTAATCAATGGATCGCAGAGGTCCAGCTTTCAAAAGTTTCCTTTTTGAAAGGAATTAATACTAATGGACACATTAAACAGATGAAAAGTGATAGGATTTATAAATTAGAAAAGGTTTCTTTTTCAAATAAATGCTGTTTTTTTAAACTTTCTATTCATCAAAGAATCCTCTAAAAATTCCACAAAACCATTAAGCACAACTGTTTTCAACATTGATAATACTAAGAAATGTTTCTTGAGCAAAAATCATCATATTAGAATGATTTCTGAAGGATCACATGACACTGAAAACTGGAGTAATGATACTGAACATTCAGCTTTGAGATCACAGGAATGAATTACATTTTAAAGTCTATTCGGTTAGACTTTACTTAAAGCCTTCAAGCATTAGATATATATGTGTAAGATATTCATAATGTATATCTTTCGATAATTATTTGTAATCAGAGTTAAAATGCGTTGTGATATTTGGAGATTCCTTGTCAAATTGGTTGTTTGTCAGGCGATTTAATGCATTATACTTTCTAAAAGTGTAAAAGTATTATAATGTTTAAAAACTGTGGTTTCAATTATTCATGAGACCTAATACAATGAATTATGAGGTGCATTACAAGCCACAATTAATGCATTAAAATATATGCATTATATAGAAAAGCTTTAAAGTAAGTGTTACAGTATATTTAAATGAAAAAAAACCCTTTTGAATTGTAATAAAATTCCACAATATTTCTGTATTATTGACCAAATAAAAGCAGCTTCGGTGAGCACAATAGACAATTAAAAATCGTACTGATCCCAAACATTTTGTGAAATCTTGTGAATCAAATGACCAGATATCAAAAAAGCAGCCCAAATCCCATGTGAAAATAATGAGATCTCATATGCGTTTCTGCTCTTTAGACAAACAAAAGCAGACTTGGTTGACAGAGTCGACGTGACCTTTGCATTCAGAGTTCACTTCTAAATAGCTTTGCACCCTTTCAGCATGTCACATTAGCAATCGATGGCTCTATATATAACATTTTAATTCATCGTGAGCAGATGGCCACATTTATTTGCAGAAAGGAACATAACGCAGACTGACACAAATGAGACACCGAAGAGAATGTCGATTCAAAACACAGAGTCAATATATTTAGTACGGTCATGCCTTGTTGCTAAGAGTTTTGAGAGCAAATTATAGTGTGCATTGTTCTATTTCCAAATTGATGAGCAGATTGCTTTATTTTTATAAGATGAAACCGTTGCATAGATACCGCCGCGATTGATCGTGAGATTGTGAATTCTTTCCACCACAATAAAGCAGCCCTTTACATCAAAACGAGTATGTATCACACCTCTCGTCTATATGAAGCGTGTAGTCACGTGACACACACCGAGCCCATTCCCAGCATAAGGAGTTTAATATCAAACGCAGAGGCTTGAGGCTCTGTGTGCAACTGCCATATTTATATTCCAATCTTCTACACCGAAAACCCACATCACAGAGCTCATAAAAGATTCATTCGGTGGTGGAAAGCAAGGTCGCAGAGGAAACCGGTCCGGAGGTAGTTACTACAACACACCAACATCAGGCAAAGGCAAAGCGACGACGCGATCACACCGGCAGGCAGCCCCCCCTACCCATTATTACGATAACCTCCTGCCCGGAGACTTTTGACTGGCCGCGGCTGACCCGGCCCCCGGCTGGTGCGTGTCATCTCGTTAGGGTGCGTTTGTGTACATGTTTTATTAGGTCACGATGCGCGGTGGCGGTAGTGTGTGCGGCTGCGTACAGTATTAGTAGGGCAGAGCAGGGGAGGACAGGCCTCTTACGGGCTGCTCTCGCGGCTGTCGGAAAAATGTCACATTCGCTTAGAGTCAAGGCCACAGAGCCAGGGGAGCCCGGCGGACCTGATACCGCATGCCTGATATTCACGCCACCAAGCAGACAGAGCCGTAGCCCAACACAAAGACAGGCAGAAAACGATGACACGCTGCTTGAACGGGATGCTCTGTTAATCTGCCGCTTGGGTGACAGAACAGATTCAGCAGAACTAAAAGAAGAATTTCATGTACCAGCTGTACTAAACGTAATTTAATAATGTCAACCCAACCATGCTGTGTGTGTGTGTTTTTTTTTGCACACAGTCCCGTGGCTTTTTATTTTCACAGTTAAAGGAATGTGACAGATATTTGGGATCGGATTGAGACGTGCCGCTTTAATGTTACAGCCCTCTTTCGGCTGCCTCGGGGTCTCGCCTGGGAACGACATGCAAACAGACCCTTCGCTCAAGCTGTCATCTAAGGATGTGAAGTCTGGTGCTCCATTAGGCCGCAAGACAGTCAAACACGCACATCTGCACTTCTTGAAATTCACAATGGCACCTAGAGGCCTTTAAAAGCTCAGCCAAGACACCTGGTGTGGTCAACTCAGGCCACTGAAGTGTGGTGTCATGCCAGGACAAACATGCTCTCAGGTAGAAACATTTGCAACGTTTTTACTCTTTAGTCCTTTGGTTTGACTGTTCGCAAATTAAGCCAAAATGCCGCAACACCTGTAAAGGAAACATCAAGCAGATGTTCATATAAACATCACTAACAGCTTCTGAGTGCCTTTTACTTTTTAGGTTTGCCACTTCTCGATCACGAACAAATGGAAACAAACATCATGAGGGAAAACTCTGTAAATAACAATAATTGGTGAAGGAAAAATATTGAATCCATTAGTTAAATGGCTGCAATGTTGTACACAGAATGCAAAGTTTTAATCTGATTAGCTGGCTTTATTTATTTCTTTTTTCATTCCCCCACATGTTTTTATTTTTCCATCAGCAAACAAAACTGTGTTTTCAGTTCCGAGGGAAAACTAAACACTAAATTTGCCAAATCTTGTAAGGTTCATTGCATTAAATCTAGGCTTTAGAGCATTTTATTTATTTTTAGGAGACATTTTGTAGCAAATAGAGCTGCAACAATAATAGATAAAACCGATACAACTGAAAATGTAAACAGACTGATTAAATGTTTATATATAGGGGTGAATTCAGGTTGACTGGGACACTTTTTCCCAGTCATCTAAATGGCAAAAAGCGTCCCAATCAACCTGAATTCCCCCCTATATAATGTTTGAAACCTTTTAATACACAAATGTTTTTTTCTACAAGATGCAGAAAATGTGCTCAGAAGAATGAAGAAATAACTTTTAAATAAAACTACAATTGTTTCAGATGTACAGTATGTTTCTAAACGTTATGTAATAAAAGTCAGGTAGTCTCTTCCTGTCTGAGTGGGAAGTTGGTCAGAATAATTAATAATTATGTCTCTGCATAACCAAAATAGATTTCCAATCAGTGGGCATGTTCAAATGAGAGGTGTTTTTTTAACCACTTTCCCAAATCCCAAAGGCGCACTTCTAATCCCACCTTTAAATAATGATTATTTATAAGGATTTTTGGGGCCGTTCACTGATTACCGATCACCAGAAGCAGTTTTACTACTATTCTTAACACAATGTATTTTAAGTATAAAAAAGCAAGAGATGAGAAAGTATCATGAACTGACAACTCTTTATTTATTTGCAAGCAACATGTGCAATATATTCCTTTCCCTTTCTTAAAGGTTATTAGGAAGAGAGCTTAAAGAGACAGTCCAAAATGAAAATTCTGTCATCATTTACTCCCCCTCAAGTAGCTCCAAACCTGAATGAATTTCTTTGTTCTGCTGAACACAAAGGAAGATATTTTGAATAATGATTTTGACCAAACAGTTGTGGGGCGCTGTTGACTTCCACGAGGTTACAAAAACTCTTCCAAATATCTTCCTTTGTGTTCAGCAGATCAAAGAAATTCATACAGGTTTGGAGCTACTGGAAGGTGAGTAAATGATGACAGAATTTTCATTTTGGGGTGAACTATCCCTTTAACAAATATAGCATTCCTGTGAAATAAATAATAAAAATGAAAAATATTCTTTGTCAGCAGGAAGTAATCAAATGCAAAACAAAACTGCATTGTCTTCACTGTATAAATTAAATATAGATTTATCCAACTAAATCCACTGAAGAGCATTGAGTGATTTTCTCTTCATCTTTTCTTGTTTGATTAACACTGAAACAGATGGCCACAGGTTTATTGGTCTTCTGTCACTTTAACCAATTGCACCGGTCCAATATATGGATGGATGTTTATGTGCACATAACCGAAGGTGTTTAAGCGAATATGGACATATTTATTTATTTATCCATTTAAGAGTCAACCCAAAGCTCAAAGTTCAGTTTCCTTGTCCGTGTGACACTCACACACAGAAAGCCTCTACAGCATCACTTTTGCGGCTTAATACAGTTTTAATAACTTTTTTTTTTTATTACAGAGTGCATCCTGCAATTTAGCAACAGTACACAGTTTTGTTTGTTTGTTTTTTACGACAATTGCTGATATAGTTGATTTGGATGTTAAGTTTTGGGCTTTTAGGAAAGCATTTTGTGAAGGAACAAAATGCACAAAAATCTCTCAGCTCTAGTTTCTTGTACAGGGTTGTGACATTGTTTGAAAGTTTAAGCTGTTTGAATTCTGTCAATTTTATGACAGATTTTTCAAACAACACATGGGTTTTGGCGCTCTTTAATGTGGTGTGACTCCTCAGGTCAAGTGGCATGTGAACCTATTATCTTTTACTCTTTTCTACATTTACAGCATAAAATAAACATGAATAAGCATCAAAAAGTATGTTGAAAGATACAGTACAACTTACTGAAATTAATCCATCTCCAATGTAATAATTTGATCTGAGTTTCAACCGCAGAAAGACATCAATAAAACAGCTTGCAAACAGTATGTCAAAAAAATGTTGCATTTACCTAAGAAAGCCATTCAATGGCCATAAACTCGATAGTTGATTAAAAAAAGAACTTTAGAGAGGAACATTTTTCAAAAAAATATTACATATTCTTATTTTTACTCTTATTAAAAAGTTATTACAATTCCCATATTTAATAAAAACACAGTGCCACTCATTGTCCATTTTCATCGAAATTTATTAAAAATACATTTTCAAAAGCTGTGTTTAATTTATTACTTAAAATAGGTAACTCAATATTTTAACAAATTGCAATAGTGGATCAAAGGCTACTGATTAATCTGCGAAATAATCGATGAGTAGTCGATTAATCAGTCCAAATAATCGATAGATTAATCGATTATCAAAATAATCGTTTGTTGCAGCCCTAGCCTTCCGTTTGAGAAGCACCCATATACGTACTTGTAATAATCTGCAAAGTGAATGGGCTATTTGAATGGGTTTTTAAAATATTTTTTCATTTTGTAAATGAATTTTATTACGAAAAAAGATCTGTGGTCTATAATTAATTAGCAACTTACATATTCAAAGTGCACAATGGTTTCAAAATTCATGTTTGAAGTGTGACTGGTGTAATTTATGTTGTAGAATAAATCGTTAAAGGTGAGACAGCAGAGAGTAGCCAGTCAAGCAGACGCACTCTGTAGAGCAGTTTGTCCATTTAGGGTTACTGTAGAAACATGGCGGCACAAAATGGCCACTTCAATGTAAGGGGACCCGCTGTGTATGTAGATAGAAATGGCTTATTCTAAGGTAATAAAAAACATAACGATTCAGGTCTTTATGCACCAAAACATAGTTTGAGATATATAATATTGCATTTCTGCCAATAGATCATCCTAAATATTACACACTGGACCTTTAAAGTCGTCAATATGAACAACAGACCTTATTTTATTCATAAATCCAAAAACGCTATGCTAACATTACGTGGTTTTACATCTACAAACTAAACAGCACTGTGCCGACAGTCAAGACCTGTGCGTTTGTGAGGACCCACAGGAGTGTCAACACATCCTCTTATGTGGATAAATAAATAAATATTGATAGCAGAAGAAATTCACACAGCTGTCATGTAAGGGAAAAAACCTAGAATCTAATCTCACACTTCTCTTGCTCTTCTTTCCAGCAGACAACACACAAACAGCACAACGGTCACGGGAGCAGGAGCATCTCTGCTCACACCGGACATGAAAACACATGGACTAGTGCGCATGCATGCATGCTTTCTGCCCACATTCAACCCCTCCGCTGTGCCACACACAATACAGGCTCATCAGTGGGTCCTAATCAGCCACCTCTCACAGTGTGGGCTGTGCTTTTCAATCGCCTCATCTAGCCCTGCATTCGCGGACGCTCTCTGATTGTAATGCATTACAATTGAATGTTAATGGGAACACTTGAAGGTGGGCGATGGGAGGAGGCATATTCATTTCTCATTGCTTGTTAGTGCTGCTCATACGCTGCCTGTGACATTATTATGATGTCAACTATAGTATCATTATAAGCAGACGCCCCTGCATGTGTTGCATGTGAAAATATTAACATAATTTTCTCTGTCCACCTGCCATTGTGATTACTGCGTTGGCTCAGGTGGCCATCACACACATATACAAAAACGCACACACTCACAGGACAAAGAAAAGGTCATGTTGCATTAGTTAGTAGTTTTTTATATAGTAAATTTGAATAAGTTGAATTACAAGGGGTTGTGCGATATGGCCAAAAATATTATCACAAAATTGTTTCCCCATATTATTCGATATCGATATTCATTTACCATGAAAGGGGAAGGAAATGCTTTCCGTGTATTTATTAGATCTTGAGAATGAATGTAAACAGGGCTACTTTTTTAGCCACTCAGCATTTTCACTGGATGAAATTTTGACATCGATACCATGGGGAAAAACTGCCATATAGATATTTTTAATATTATCTCATAATTTGGCATTAGGTATATTAGGCTGCTGTCACTTTAAGACCTGACACACACTTACACATGAGTTTTCTTTCTCAACTGTTTACATTCGCTTAAAACATGAACGTGAATACTCACCAAAACTTGCATTTTGACATTATTTTGTGTGTGATTGTGTGAAAAGAACTCAATTTAGTACTGAGAGGCAGCTTTATGTGCACGCACTTTAGGTGTGAGCACAAAATCTGCAGGATTGAGAGTGAAATTATGCGCAATACGCGCAATCCTACATGAGAGGAGGCGGGTTTATGTGCCAACTGTCGGAGATACCTTCATCTAATCGATTTTTGAATGCAGCATAGATATATCCCTTGCTGCTTTTGATATCCCACATTCTAATCCTAAAAAGAAAGATGGCATCTGAAATTTACAGTTTCTGTGAGTAAATATAGGTTGTTGGGCAATGTTTTCCAATTCTGATGTCATTTCCAGAGAGAAATGTAATAAGTTCTCACCAACGCTCGCTCTATTTTGACAGAAGTCTGTCCGAAATCAGTTTCGTGAGGTACCTTTGTGCACAAACGCTGCCTGCAGAGTCATTGCCTATAAGGCAGTGAGACAACAAGTTAGCTGACTACGTTTTCGGATACAGCTAATAGCTCTCCATACTATAGCAGGTGGCAGAATTCTGTATTCATTATTCAAGTATAGAAAGGGCCAGGACTGTATATGCAAACCATTTTCACACGAATCACGCTTAACTTTCTTCATTCCAGATAGCCATGAAAAAATGAATGCTCAGATGAAAAATGAGAGCAGCATTCTGCTTGCACCCTCTAGACTTTGTTGGTTGCTTTCTTTTGTTATTTTATTTTCATGCACTGGTTCATTAAACAGCCAATCAGAGTGATCTCTCGAAGCAACGGGCTCCGCCTCTGATTCATCACGCTCAATCCACTGAAAAGCTGCTGATGAGGGTCTGACTAGCGCCAATGGTGAGGGAAACACCACAAAAACTAGGCTGACAGACACTTGATGGCTGGATGCTGGCCGTCTGCCGACCGCCAAACTTAATGAAACTGAAATCCTTCGAATAACGAATGAATTACTTTGTTTTGAAATTTTTTATTGCATGATTCTAATGCAATAAACTACAGAGAAGCTGGTAAGTAATAATTATGAGGTCTTTTTAACAATTTATATATGTCTTTGCAGTGCCCCTGTTAGTCTAGCATCTTGACAGGCCGCTAATGGCCTCGTTGATAGTTTTTAATTGTCTTCTGTTTTCATTCTTTTTTCTAAAAGTGAAAAATTTCACACTGTATGTGCTTGAAAAACAAGCTTGTGCAATATCTAGCACATTGTGTGTTGTTTCAGTTTGTGGGCTGTTTTGCACACGCAGTAAAAAAAAACAGGGACATTTCCAGGGACAGCTCAACAAAAATGGGAACTGTACCCAAAAAAGGGAACATCTGCTCAACCTTTGATAGAGGACAATGGGCAAATGTAACCAGGATTACACCCCTAATCTTTATGAGAAACACCCTGGGATGTTTAATGACCACAGAGAGTCATGACAGGTTAACATCTCACATGAAGGACAGTGACTTTTATAGTATGATGTCCCCATCATCATTTTGGGAAATTACGGCTCAGGTACAGTACACTCCAATTTCCGCATTCCGCTCCATCTCGCACACAGTTAGCATGCAAGCCTTTCGAAGTACACACCTTTGACCATGAGCGTGGATAGGCACATTCGCCATTCTTTTCAATCACTTGCAGATTAACTGTTGTCCGTACGGACAAAAAACTGGCTGCACAGGGACAGTAGCAGCCTGTACTTATGATGAGAATTACATCACACAAACAGTCCACAAGCTGTAATGGAATTATGCTTTAAGACTAACACAGACTACCAGGTACCACCAGCAAATCTTTTCCCCAAGAGGTCTTCTATCCAGGTCGACGCCAGACTCAACTGTGCTTAGCTTCAGTGGGAAACCATGCAGGAACCTGAGGGTGACAGCCTCTGGTGTTAGTGAAATGGAGAGCAGCTGTGGGTCTGCTGGCCGCTTTTGTCCGTGCCCCAAGTTCTGGTGGAGAGATTTATGCCGCTGGTCCTGGGCCTTTTCATTTATCTAATTCCCCGTTTGGAAGTCAGACCGACGGCTGGCAGAGCACATCCTGTCCAACCTGCCTTCATGTCCTTGATCTCAAAGGCAACTGATGTTTTGTGCACATCACTGCCCCCTTTTGACCGCCGTCCAAAAGCACCGTCACCGCTCCAGATATTTATTAGTCTCTCAACAGCCAAAATCCACTATGAGGCCATTTTCATTGCCAAGCTAACTTTAGAAAGGAGGCCTAATAGGTTCACACACATTATCTCACATCTGATCAAATGGGTGTATAATAGGCCTTTTAGCTGGTGGGCAAGACGAACTGACTTGGACTGCACCATTCATAATTCAGAGAATGGGCTTTCACTGCAAAGCTTCCTTTAGCCTGGATGTGCACCGAAAGTAGTGATACTCTCCGGGCAGCTGCTCATTTCCAGGCCGCTCTGGTAAAGTGCCATGCAAACACTCCATTCTGACCAAATCTGTCTGGATCACGCTGCCACCAGTTGCTCATTCGAACAGATCCTGCTTGGACACTATTTCAGAAGTGCACAACATAGGCCAAGATAAATGGTCGCCTTTTTACCAGCTGTAAATTAAAAGACACCTATTGAGGGGACGCTTTACTTGACCCCGCCTGACTAATAACTCTCACAAGAAGTGCAGAAATTCCATCCGACGTTATTCATTTTATCTTATATTTCCCTCTTAATAAAATCTCAAGACTGCGGCAGCCGGTTTCTATTGAGCTCATTATTAAAAGGCTGCATTTGAACGACTGAATTCCAAAGTACGACCGAGAGTTTCTAGCGAACAGCAGGTCTAAAGCATATTATTTCACTTCACTCCAGCTGGGCAGCTTTCCACTGCGGGCAGCTTCTCTATTTCTCAAAGGCCTGTGCGTTTAAACATTCTTATTAAACAATTGCAGCCATTTGCTTTTGATGCACGTCTCCGGTGTATTTACAAATCGGAGGGAAAAAACAGGCTGCAAACAGGTTTTGATCAACTTATGAGGGTTTTGTCTCACAGTCGCAACCAATTAGCACCTCTCCCCCGCAGAGAGTTTGATATAATAGGGCTAAATAGTGAATAAACAGACAACCCTCTCAATTCACAAGCTAAAAGTGACAGCGCAACATCTCAGCGTTTATAAAAGTGTGGTCACCAAGCCTCCCATATAGTTCCTTTTTTAAAAATAAAACATGATAACTTCATTGACGGACGGCTTCAAATGGAAGCACTCTGCCTTCCAGCTGGAAAGAGATATCCAATGTTTTCCTGATAGCCCTGTGATGCCATTAAAGCAAGGAATGATCAGACACATCCAGTGGGGCCCTTGAGCTGCATATCTGAGCTAGCGTGTTTGCCTCTAAAGCACTGGCTAATTACATCTGATGAAGATGTTGATTGCGAGCAGATTTGTGGCTAATGTCTCTCATTGTGCGGCCGCGACACTCACTGCTGTCATCATATACAGTATGTAATTTCTACTTAAATGCATAGATTTAATAATGTTTTAAAATAAACTAGTTAAAGTTTCTTTGAAGGCGTACTTCACCCAAGCATGAAAATTATCCCATAATTTACTCACCCTCAAGCCATCCTAGGTGTATATGACTTTCTTCTCTCAGCCAAACACAATATTCAATAATATCCTGGCTCTTCTAAGCTTTATAATGGTAGTCAATGGTACCCTAGATTTTGAAGTCCAAAAAATGCATCCATCCATCATAAAAGTAATCCGTACGGCTCCAGGAGGATAATAAAGGCCTTGTGAAATGAAGCAATGCATTTTTGTATGAAAAGTATCCATATTTATAACTTTATAAACTATAATCACTGGCTGTACACGATTCTAGTTCTGGCGGAAAATATTAATAATAATAATAATAATACGTTTTATTTACATAGCACCTTTCCAGGGCTCAAGGATGCTTTACAATGTACATTTAACAAGGAAGGAATAACACTAGTAGAGTACAAACAACTGCGTGAAAAGTGAACTCTGACCCGGCGCATGACGTATCGATGAACACAGAAGCACAGAAGACAGAGCAAAACAAAACACCAATCACGACTTGGAAGTCTAAAACGAGACTAAGATTCAAGCTTTCTTCTGTGTGTTAGCGTCTAACAGTAGCCCTCGCTTTGAACTGCGCTAATTATAGCAGTCAATAGATCAATAGATGTCCAATCCCAACTGCGAGCAGCCACTCAAAACTAATTAAGAAAATGAGGCCCCAATAAACGTACATCTGTTGATACAATTAAATTATAAATTATACGACGCACTACGTGCTTGGAAAAATGTCAGTGTAACAATAAAGGTGTGCGCACAGATTCGAGTTAATGATTATACAGAGAATCATCGCAGAGAGCTGAGAACAAAACGAGCTTTTAATTTGTTAAACTGTTATTGTTGCTAATCTGCATTCTGCTTTAAACTCGACATTTGCCCAATTAAACCCGGTTTCATCCAGTTTAATGGCCTAAATAGAATTTCATCCTCGGTTTGTTCTTATTTATGTCCATACATATGGACATTCACACAAATTCACACAGTGTGAAGTGTGCAAGCAATGCAACCCCATCATGAAAAGGGAATTGCCAAGGTCAAGTAGGAGCCAATCTGTATCACTTGTTGTCATTGCCCCAGGGCATTATGGGCACTTAACAAACACACATTGTGAGCGAACAAATGCATCTGTCTCATTAAAAAAATTTCATGGTTTGCATGTGCGCGCTCATATGTGTTAGTTTGAAGGTTTAAATGTGTGTATGGCTACATTTTTTTGTGAATCCATGCATGTGGATGTTTCTTTGCATCCCATGTGAAGTATTCCTAGCAGGATAGAGACACACCAGAAGAATTCATCCATTTTTTATGTCTACATTGCTACATGAGGGAGATGGGTGTTACCATTTTTTCTCTTCTCCATTTAATATTTAATGCAAACACTTACAACAAATTGTCCCCTAGGGCCAATTATGAGAGGTTTGTGGCGAAGAAATGGAAATATACATTCCTACGCATGCCTACAGGACTCTCATATCTTTTACTGATGCGTTCTCATTTACATATCCTAATGTATGACTGGAACAGCAGCACTGGCAAATTTGCAAACTGTGCACACATCTTGTACCGTATCATTTCCTTTCCTCTAATATTAAAATCATTCGCAGACTGCTTAACATACTGTTTTATAGAGCACACAGGTTACATCTAATCAAATGCGTCAGTCTGTAATTATGCCACATAGCGGGAAGTCACATGCTCTTGGGTTTTATTCAAATTCCTATTTACTTACATTAAAAATGTTATTAAAATAGCATGCAATAATGAAAATAGTTCTTAAATTACAACATTTTCAGAATTTTTAAAACAAAATAAAATAAAATGGAAGAAAATAAAAACATGACAGAGTTGGGTTTTTTTTTTTTGCCTCAAACTTATTCTCAAAATCATTCTTCAACAGCTTAATATCTTTTACATAAGTCTAGAACATAACAATAATATGTGTAAACTGGTGTTAAGTACAAAGAGTACTGATATTACATCCTACCTCAGTACCTGGTGGGATGCATCAACCGAAAACATGGACAAATTTGGTGCATGCGTGGTAATCTTGTTCTGAATAATTATTCCCTAATCCTTAACCCATTCATTTCACCACCTTAATTTCATATGAAACAATCTAATTCCAAATGGTAAACAATAAGGCAACATGTAAGGTCAAAGTAGCAAATAAAATCAAATAAAAACTACCAACATGGCTTGTTTAGCTATACTTATGAGGACCAAACGTCCTCACAATGATACTAAAACTCGAGATTCCCTACAAGGAAAATTGATTAATAAACCAAATATAATGTGTTTTTGTGTGATGGGTAGGTTTAGGGGTTAGATTAGTGTACGGAGATAGTATAGAAACCATTACGTCTATGGAGGTCCAGTGGAGAGTGTGTTAGTCACTCTCACAATTGACCCTTCGCAAAGCCCTGCGCTCTCACACATCATGTTCACGCAGTGATAAATTCATCCCGGAGCAAAGAAGACAATGACAACACGTCGACAGACATATGAAACAGTTTCATATTTAACATATCGTAATTTTAAAAAAAAAGTTTAAACAATAAATAGCGTATGTGTCGTGACAGATCGCTGTAGCTTCGCAGATCGCACATCTCTTCATACTAGTTCATTTATAGCATCAAATAAACATGAATGAACATCAGAAGGAATGTTGTTTCAAGACGTGAGTACACGCAATTTTTCAAGTTCAAGTTCGTTAATCTACTAACTCCACTGACTGCTTTGTCGGACAAAATGGCGGATTCGGGGTTATGATTAGTCAGATCGCCTGTCAATCAAACTGCCAGGAGAAGGATCAATTGGTTAAATGGATGGTGAACGACTGTTCTGTTCTGTTTCAACCACTCCCCTACTTTTGTGCTTTACTGCCGAATAACCCCCCAAATTAAATATCGAGTAAATGCACTGCTAGATAAACCAGCTTTAATAAAGTTGTCTCCCGCCTAATAATTCACTCATAAACAAAGTGAAATATCGAGGCTAATCGCAAACGCCATCGTCTGATCGCTGTCCATGGTCCTGACCAATCATAGTTTCCAGTTGCGTCTCAAACGCGTCTTTTACTCAATTATAAGACTTGGCTATTTGTCGTTGAAAGCTCTTCGCTCTTCCGAGTCTAAGAAAAAAAAAAAATTTACACTCAACTACCGTGTGAAATTTTCGCACGTCTGATTTTGCCTGAATATTTCCGGGTTAGGTATTGTGCTGTCCTTCTCCTCACTTCTCACCATCCAGCGCGTGGAAATCTCACTCTCGAAGGAAAGAAACGAAATCAACTCTTACAAGTGCTTCTGCGACCATATGAACTGCGCTTTAACAATCACAAGTCTGGTTGAGAAATGCACAGGGGCAGCGAGGATGAGGACAGTGATTCATTGCGCAACTTTTCAGTCCGTCGTCCTCTTAATCGAGTTCCCAGATTCTTGGAAAATGTTCCCTGCGTGCCGAGAGGCTCAGAGGAGATTTATTCAAACAATTCAACAGCGAGTCAGCCATTAACCTCCAATGAGCTCATTAGAGAGCTCAGCACTTGTTTAGAAACTGATAATCAAACAAGCCACTGTGAATCTCGCAACAATGCGTATTTACAACACATGTGGTGGCGATGAATGCGAGCGGTGTTTCGCATGCTACGAAGGCGCCTTACCTCGCAGGGTATAGTGGATAACATTAGCAGCAGGAACATGGCACTGAAGAGATGCATTCCTCTCGAAATGACAGCGTTCCGACCACCAGCCGCACTTGGACACTTTCGTTTTCGGAGCTCGCCTGCTTTCCTTACAGTCCGCGCGAGATTCTGTCAACGTTCTGTCGAGCGCGCGACGATCCACATCACAGGCGGCACGCGCTGGGGTTTATTCCGCTCACGGAGGCAGATTACCCCCACTGTGCCACGGCACAACGAGCCGCCTTGTGTTTTATGATTAGTACCCTGTCTTTCGCTTGTGACCGCCACCAAGAGGTCAGCGTTGTAAACGGGCACGGGAAATGAAGTATAGTTTCCCTCTCAGCAGGCTTTTTGAAGTGGGATCGACTGACCGAGCTCCAGTTGCAGAGGTTGGAAGGTGAATAATGTGCTTGCGATGCTCCAACGCTAGGAGCAGCACACTTTGACGCTCTGGGAGCGGATTCAAAGAAATGCGCCCCGCTCGAGATGCAGCCCGGTGTGTGCGCGCGAGGGTGAAAGAGGAGGCTTTGTGTTGACAGCTGAGTCTGTTGCACAAACAATGGATTTTTGAGATGGGGATAAATGACATGCGTGTCCCCAGGAGAGATGTGACATTATTATACCGGCGGTTTGATGATTGGATTAGACTTTGAGCAGCGTATTAGTGGCGCTTTGCATGTGAAAGAGAGTTGCTGACAGTTACCAGCGTCTTTAAGTAAGGGATCATGTACGTAGTCAGACGGCCATTATTGCAAAATAAACCCCGACAGAGTCTTGTGTCGCCCTCAAGGAGTTTATTTTGTGGTAATAACCAGCTTACTGCACTTATTACATGGCTGCTTAACAACTAAATAAATAAACAGACGCACAAATTGAATTTGAGGTTTTATTTCATATTTGGGTTTATGTATATTCTTTCTCTTTAAGATGAACTGTTTTTTTTTTTTTTTTCCCCAAAGCATTGTTTGTTGCCAGTGTTTCCTGTCATTTGATTTCAAAAACAGTATCATAGCTATTAAACTTGTTATGATTTTAAATCTGTATTTAACCTCAGAATGACATCGAAGTAAAAAGTGTGGTGGCTGTGCTTTAAAATTAAATTATTATAATCTTAATTCAAGTGATGAAGGATTTTGAAACTGTCAGGTTAACCCTAAATGTTTTAAAAGGATTAACAGTTGAAATTATTGTTAGAAATGTAATCAGTTACATTACTTTAATAAAGTAATTGAAATAGTTGCGCTATTGTTACATTTTAAATAGGGTAACGTCACAGTTACAAAGGTAACCCTCGTTCCCTGAAGGAGGGAATGGAGACGTACGACAGAATAGGAATCTCTGATGTACTGAATGGGAGCTTGTAATCTGTAACAAATTACTTTTCCAAAGTAACCTTCCCAACACTGGTTACTTCCAATACTGCAAATGCCCACAAAGCATCTTTAAGTAAGGGATAATGTACGTAGTCAGACGGCCATTATTGCAAAATAAACCCCGACAGAGTCTTGTGTCGCCCTCAAGGAGTTTATTTTGTGGTAATAACCAGCTTACTGTACTTATTACATGGCTACTTAACAGCTAAATAAATAAACAGACTTACAAATTTAATTTGAGGTGAAATTGTTTTGTTTACTTGTAGAGGCCATGGAGAGACAGCTAAAATATTTGGGAAATGTAAGTTTCCTGGATGAGCATTCAGTTATACAGTGTTGCCAAGGGCAATTGCATATTTCAGAAATAGTTGACTATTATTTTTAATCAATTTTGTATAAAGCATCTTGAATTACTATTTTTTATAAAAATGTGCTACACGATTAAATGTGACATTATTATTATGATAATTATTATTACACTGCAGAAATCCCTACTGTTCTATAGGTTTTTTAATTAATTTATACTTTTATTCAGCAAGGATGTATTAAAATGATCAAAAGTGACAGTAAACACCTTTATAATGTTACAAAAGATTTATATTTCAAATAAATGCAGTTCTTATGAACTTTCTGTTTATTAAAGAATAAAAATGGATCACAGTTTCCTCTAGTGTTGTATTAGGTTACTCCAGACCGGTCTCAAGACCATTTTTCTGAAGGTCTTGGTTTTGTCTCGACCACATTTGTTCTCTGTCTTGTCTCGGTCTCAGATTGAAAGGACTCTGGATTTTATTTAGGACCACAACTGTGGGAGAGGGGGTAAAATCTTTGCGTGGCAGGGGGAGCTGCCACTCGACCCGCCACCGCTAGAGGCAGCTGCCACTTGACCCGCCACTGTTATATGCGCCATCCTCGGGACCGTCACGGATATATGCGCCTGCTTCGCAACCTTACACAATATGTAAGAGGTTTTTAAACAAAATGCCACTCCTATCACCTGTAGCCAGCGGAAGCCAGAATGGTACGCACAATAGGTCAATATTCACCATTAACCAAACGCTTATCCTAACATTTACTAAGCATCACGCCTGCCTCAAGATCTCTCACTGTTTACACTGAAACACTGCGATTGATGCATGAGAGTAAACATATAGATAAATGAGAGCAGGATTGCACTTTTTGTCATCTTAATTAACTTACGTTTTACAGTTGAACTTTTAGTTGCAATGTAACTATGTAAACGCAACTAAAGATATACAGAGGCACATATAAGTACCATCTATATAATTTGTATATAGCTCCTTTCCATGCAACTCTTCTAATGTTAGCTGTATCAAAAATAGGTGTATTATGCAGAAATGATAGGTGGAAAATAAGCCTTGAGACTCTTCGTCTTTACTTATTCGCTCACAACCAATCATATTGTTCGATGGAAGAGTGAATAAAAAAAAGTTAAGATGACAAAAAGAGCAATACTGCTCTTGTTTATCTATATGTTTGCTCTCATGCATCAAGTGGCAGCTGCCTCTAGCGGTGGCGGGTCGAGTGACAGCTGCTTCTAGCGGTGGCGGGTCGAGTGACAGCTGCCTCTAGCGGTGGCGGGTCGAGTGACAGCTGCTTCTAGCGGTGGCGGGTCGAGTGACAGCTGCCTCTAGCGGTGGCGGGTCGAGTGACAGCTGCTTCTAGCGGTGTCGGGTCGAGTGACAGCTGCCTCTAGCGGTGGCGGGTCGAGTGGCAGCTGCCTCTAGTGGTGGCGGGTCGAGTGACAGCTGCCTCTAGCGGTGGCGGGTCGAGTGACAGCTGCTTCTAGCGGTGTCGGGTCGAGTGACAGCTGCCTCTAGCGGTGGCGGGTCGAGTGGCAGCTGCCTCTAGTGGTGGCGGGTCGAGTGACAGCTGCCTCTAGCGGTGGCGGGTCGAGTGACAGCTGCCTCTAGTGGTGGCGGGTCGAGTGACAGCTGCCTCTAGTGGTGGCGGGTCAAGTGGCAGCTGCCTCTAGTGGTGGCGGGTCGAGTGACAGCTGCCTCTAGTGGTGGCGGGTCAAGTGGCAGCTGCCTCTAGTGGTGGCGGGTCGAGTGACAGCTGCCTCTAGTGGTGGCGGGTCGAGTGACAGCTGCCTCTAGCGGTGGCGGGTCGAGTGACAGCTGCTTCTAGCGGTGGCGGGTCGAGTGACAGCTGCCTCTAGCGGTGGCGGGACGAGTGACAGCTGCTTCTAGCGGTGTCGGGTCGAGTGGCAGCTGCCTCTAGTGGTGGCGGGTCGAGTGACAGCTGCCTCTAGCGGTGGCGGGTCGAGTGACAGCTGCTTCTAGCGGTGTCGGGTCGAGTGGCAGCTGCCTCTAGTTGTGGCGGGTCGAGTGACAGCTGCCTCTAGCGGTGGCGGGTCGAGTGACAGCTGCTTGTAGTGGTGGCGGGTCGAGTGACAGCTGCCTCTAGTGGTGGCGGTTCGAGTGACAGCTGCTTCTAGTGGTGGTGGGTCGAGTGACAGCTGCCTCTAGTGGTGGCGGGTCGAGTGACAGCTGCCTCTAGTGGTGGCGGTTCGAGTGACAGCTGCTTCTAGTGGTGGTGGGTCGAGTGACAGCTGCCTCTAGTGGTGGCGGTTCGAGTGACAGCTGCTTCTAATGGTGGTGGGTCGAGTGACAGCTGCCTTTAGTGGTGGTGGCGGGTCGAGTGACAGCTGCCTCTAGTGGTGGCGGTTCGAGTGACAACTGCTTCTAGTGGTGGTGGGTCGAGTGACAGCTGCCTCTAGTGGTGGCGGGTCGAGTGGCAGCTGCCTCTAGTGGTGGCAGTTCGAGTGACAGCTGCTTCTAGTAGTGGCGGGTCGAGTGACAGCTGCCTCTAGTGGTGGCGGGTCGAATGACAGCTGCCTTTAGTGGTGGCGGGTCGAGTAGCAGCTGCCTCTAGTGGTGGCGGGTCGAGTGACAGCTGCTTCTAGTAGTGGCGGGTCGAGTGACAGCTGCTTCTAGTGGTGGCGGATCGAGTGACAGCTGCCTCTAGTGGTGGCAGGTCAAGTGACAGCTGCCTCTAGCGGTGGCGGGTCGAGTGGCAGCTGCTTCTAGCGGTGGCGGGTCGAGTGACAGCTGCCTCTAGCGGTGGCGGGTCGAGTGGCAGCTGCCTCTAGCGGTGGCGGGTCGAGTGGCAGGTCACGCAGCAGCTCCCCCTGCCATGCAAAAATTTTACCCCTACTGAACTGTGGGAATATCACTAAATTACTGGTGCCTTATTCGATTTATTTAACATAAATAATGTGATTGGATGTAAGACTTCCTGCTTCCAATGCAAACGGTGACTTATTTCTAATTTGATTTCTTTTGTTACTGCCAGTGTTGGGGAGTAAGTTACATGCAACGGAATTACGCAATTTAATTACAAAATAAATGTAACTGTAATCTGTTTCTGAGAAAAATGACTTACTTATCAAAGTGTTAACGATTACAAATGTTGAATAATTTGAATTTGTTTAATCGATTTCCTTCCCACATTGCATTGACTGCTCTAAAATATGACACACCAATGTTTCAGGAGTTTAAGACACAGAATAGGACACATGCTTATTCAATGACTGTTTTATTTCATATTTGGGTTTATGTATTTTCTTTCTTTTTTAAGATGAACTGTTTTTTCCCCAAAGCATTGTTTGGTGCCAGTGTTTCGTGTCATGCAAAGATTTGATTTCAAAAACAGTATCATAGCTATTAAACTAATTCTTGTTATGATTTTAAATCTGTATTTAACCTCAGAATGACATCGAAGTAAAAAGTGTGGTGGCTGTGCTTTAAAATTAAATTATTATAATCTTAATTCAAGTGATGAAGGATTTTGAAACTGTCAGGTTAACCCTAAATGTTTTTAAATGATTAACAGTTGAATATATTTGTTAGAAAAGTAATCAGTTACATTACTTTAATAAAGTAATTGAAATAGTTGCACTATTATTATATTTTACTTGTTACATATTAAATAGGGTAACGCCACAGTTACAAAGGTAACCCTTTACTTTTCCAAAGTAACCTTCCCAACACTGGTTACTTCCCAATACTGCAAATCCCCACAAAATTCAAGATATGATTGCAAAAAAGTACTTGTTTGAGATCTTGATTTGTATATTATAACATCCGATCTAATTAGGCAAAATCACAAGAGCAAGAAAGCTGTTTTCACAAATATGAGCAGGATTGCAAATTATATTAATTTCATACAAATGTTCAACAAACAAAACTTTATTTTTAAAACATTAAAGGACAAAAACGAACATTTACTCACCCTCAAGTTTTCATTTTTGGTTGAACTGTGCCTTTAATCTAAACATTAATTATGCAGTAGTAATTTTACCAATTCAGATGCAACTTCTGTGCCACTTCTGTGCCACTTCTGCAGTGTAACGATGAAGCAGCACAACTGTTGTCAACATCGATAATACCAAGAAATATTTCTTAAGAATCAAATCAGCATTTTAATGATATTTGAAGGAATATGAAAAAAATCTTACCAAATATAGCAATTTTCTTTGGAATTTGGTGATTTTTGCTTTGACATAAATTGTGTACTTTCACTTCAGTTGCACCAAAGTTACACACTGCAGTGTTCTTACAGTTTCTCCACAGTAACAGTTTCCTTTATTCAAAATAAATAAGTGAGAATAAAAAATGTTGAGAGACAGACAGTAAGGAGGAGGAGAAGCAGAACCTCTGGATGTTGTTGGACTTTGTGGTAGAGCTCTGACTGTCCTGGGTTTTGACAGGGTAGATTATGTTTTTTGCCCTCAAGCAATATGAATGTGCATTAATAAACAAATATGCCTGAACACACTCTTCTGAATCAAATGCCTGCCACTCCTAGTGCATTATGTATGAATTATGAAGAACTATGCTAAACATATAATGGCCATAGTATTTGTTGATCACTGACATGAAGGTCGCAGGCCTTAGGATGGACCATTTACTTATGTAGATTTATTTACTGTTGTAATGCGAAATGCCAGTATGACTGTATGCCGCATTTTCATTTTTCTCGTTTTCCAGTGCCAGTTTTCATTGATGCATATCAGATAACACTAATTAGCTTGCTATATCTATCTGCATTCTTAAATATGCATGACAAAAGCAACTTTATTGTACACACACACACACACACACAGACAGAGAATTGGCCAGAAAAGTTTTGTGTTTTCTGAGGCATAGAGCCACATGAAGAGTTCATTCTCTCTCTCTGTTTTTGCACACTTGGCTGCACACTGTGAAGTGGACATGAAGCTAAAGTGTCTATATTTTCCCCACTATCTCTCTCTGTCTCCTTGACGGTGGCAGATTGTCTCTTTGTATACTGAAGGCTGCAGGACACAATGTCTAGAGTTTAGTGTGTGTGTGTCCATTCAGGAGGAAGCTGTATTAAGCAGTTATTGTTCCTAACAGAAAACTAACAACCATTGAAAGGCAAAAGCTTAATTATTTTCTAAATGACGTACATGAAGTGGAAAATGGTGCAAACTAGTTATCCAACAAGAGGCTGCCTTCAGAGGGTAATGTAGTGAGTTTTAAGGAGGACTGAACAGTGGAAACAGGAACAGATCGATACCTGTTCATTTCAAAGACTGTGCATTGATTTTGGGCCCATCCTGATATGGTAGAAAAGATGCACTGGAGTCTGAAAGATGTCTGAGCTGCTGTGTATCCCTCGTGTGAGAGCAGCTTAACTGTGTCTCAGCACCATCAGCATTCTTCTGGTCTCTTCTTTCCCAAGCAAATGTCAAACACTGTCAGTGAAGCCCGGCTTGTGGTTATATTTCAGCATACTATGACATAGCACATTTATGGAAGGGCACTTCTGCCAGAAAAGAAAAAAAAAATCATGTTTTGGTCAATCAGAATTATGACATGAAGGCCCGGTTTCACAGACAGGGTTTAGACTAAGCCAGGATTCGGTCTTAGTTCAATTAGGATATTAAAATAGCTTTTATAAACGTGCCTTAGAAAAAAAAAACATTACTGGTGCGCATCTTGAGACAAAACAATGGCTCTGACGTATTTTCAATGCAAGCTGCTTTCAGTTTAAACAACTCAAACATGCAATTTAGTCTGGGATTAGGCTTAAGCCTCATCTGTGAAACCGGGGGATAATATTAAATAGAGATACGAAGTCATAGTTATGAGATGAAAAGTCAAATCTGTTACATGACATACAAAGTCATAATTATGACAAAAGTCATAATTATGATTAAAAGTCGAAATTATTACACAAAAAGTCATAATTGGTATTTGCCAAAGCATGTTAGATAAATCATGAGTTAAGGACTTATGAAGATATACAAACCACTAATAAAGAATCTGATCAAGTTATATATCGTACAACTCATAATTATTTGTGCATTAGTTAAGCATGAATTAACGCAAATTACTACACCCATACTTTAAAGTGTTAATGTTTTTTTTTCTCTTACATACAGTGTACGTATGAAATGGGCTTCCATAGGGTATTAGAAAATAACCAGAGCCATTGTCTTTTGTGCAATTATACGAAAGACTTATCAGAACATTTAAATATTAATTTTTTTGTATTCATATTTTATAATTACATCTTTATTTTTGGTTTAATTTTTAGTAATTTTGTTGTGCTTTCGTCATTTTTTGCATCCATGTTACTGTTAAGGTTTAATTTTTAATTTTCAGCTTTATTATTTTAGCTGTGGTAGCAAGTGTCCAAATATAGAAATTGACCCTTCGCCGGCAGTTTGATTGACAGGTGATCTGACCAATCATAACCCCGAATCCGCCATTTTGTCCATCAAAGCAGTCAGGAGAGTTAGTTGATTAATGTTGGTGAACTTGAAATTGAAAAATTGTGTGTACTCACGTCTTGAAACAACATTCCTTCTGATGTTCATTCGTGTTTACTTGATGCTATAAATGAACTAGTATGAAGAGATGTTGCTTCACGAGCCGCTTGAAGGAGCTCCAGCGATCTGTCACGACACATTAAAGAGACACTAGACGCTATTTATTGATTAAACTTCTTTAAAAAATTACAATATTTTAAATATGAAACTGTTTCATATCAAAAGTAACCTGCTCTTGTCTGTCGACGTGTTGTCAGTGTCCTCTTTACTCCGGGATGTATTTTTCACTGTCTGAGGACATGATGTGTGGCGGGAGAGCGCATGGCTTGTCGGACATAGCAACAGTAACTAAAGGGGGCGGGTCTTTGCGAAGGGTCAAATTTGATGAAGGAAAGTGATGAAGGACATTATTAATAAAAAATAATTGTACATAAAAACTTTCTAAAAATATAGTAAAAAAATAATTACATTATTTAAATAATAAAAAGTATTAAGAAATGTTTCCCAGAATATATATTAACACAACTTGTTTGGAAAATATTTGCCTAAAAAAAGTTGGCTTCTATGTTGATAGCGGCACACTTACAAAACAATAGCATTGCTTTTCCCAGCATCAGAAAACAGAAGGCTATAAGGTCAGAATCCAGAATGATCAGGATTCAAAAGTCAGAAAGGTCAAGAATCATCAGGATTATCAAACATCCAAACACAGCATCAGTCCAGCCCGGCTCACTATTACTTCTCTCTCTGCGTCACTCTCGGCTGATATTGAAACAACTGGTCATTCCTCGGTCCCATCTGCAATCCACAGCAATACTTTTCTGGGTCAAAAGTCCAGATCTGGTCACACCGTTCAGCCACTGCCCTCCTATGGGGCAAGAGGTATAAGAAATGGTTTGTTGCCATAGCAATGTCCATTACAGTCCCAGTAGGAGAAGGTGTGAGAGGCAGATTGCTCGTCGGCCAGCGGCAGACAGAATCAAACATGGCGTTTCACACCCTCCCATGGGCGGTTGCACATTTAGTACCTGCTCGTAACCAAGGCAACTGGGGCAAGGGCGAACAAAGTTCAGAAGTATTGAGATGCAGTGCACCGATGCATTGTTTGTATGTGTCCATGAACTTAGATGAGTAAACAACACGCATCTGCACTTAGATAAGGCCTGTTGTGGGTTCACCGCTGCTCGCTGATTGATTCTTTGAAGAAAGACGTTCACACACTGGACTCCACAAGATTGTTTTAATCAGTAAAATCAGTGCTTCAATCTAGACCCGTGATTTCGGAACACCACAGGCACATTTTCAGTGTTGTCGGGGTGTGTTCGATAGCCTGCATTTGCGACTAATTGGATGCAGAAAGAAGCATAATGGGATAGGAGAAAATGCATAACTCCCTGTTTTCGCTGCCAACCGAAACCTGCAGTTATTTGCTGTCGGCAATACTCTCAGTCGTTTTTTTCTGCTCCATTGAAACAGAAGACATTTCATGCTTTGTTTTTTTCCCCATGAATTTTAATTTCAAAATAGGCTTCCTGTGTTTTCAACAACCCAGAGAATGTCGTTTTAATGCACACTCATGTCAAAATCAGACTGGAGGTCTTTTGACAGTCAAAAGTTACGTTGGTGGTGATTGCGGCCCTCGTTTCTCAAACCTGGGGTAACGGTAATAGCCATCTGAAGACGTATGGTCATAAAGGGCATTCTGCTGTGAAATTACATGCTTTTATTTCTTTTTTTGAGGGAATTGTTCATGCAAATATGACAACTGATTCTGTAAAGGACCATTAGGGTTGGCATGGCAACGGCATTTGTAAACCAAGGGCCGCAGCGCCATTAATACACTCTCCAGATTATGACATCACTGCCTCTCTGGCGTCGGAAGAACTGATTCATAGGCAGACGGGTAAACAACAGAACTGTGAAAGAGAGACTAAATTTCCTTGCTTCTTCGTTCAGCTTTGCCCGGAAGTGAAGCCGCGTCCTTAGAGGTTAGTCGGAATTGGGTATGTTTTCCTGGCTGTTCCCACTGAGTCTGTGTGTATTGAGCAGACAGAGGGAAAGGGGCTGGGGGATAAAAGAATGGTTTTACATAATTAAGCAGATAGTAGCGATTACAGGAGCTTAGCCGCAGAGCACTGAACTCCACGCACTTGGGCTCATTATGAAGTTAAATACTCCAAACTGTCACTGATGGTTTAATTACAGCTCTGCTACGGAACAATCGCTTCAAACCCGTCGGCACAATCCGCAAACCTTCCCCGAAACGCACAGCATCGGCCCGGAAAGAAGCCGAATTTCCCGCTTTTCCTGCATTTCTTATACCCCAGAGATAAAGGGAGAGTAATTAAACAGTCATTATGATGCACTTCCCCTGCTGGCTGACAGCGCTGCACTCTGATGGAGGAATTCCTCGGCTCTCACTTTCAGCTGTTCTGCAGACTCGGGGAGTAATGGAACACTTAAGGGCGTTATATGTAATCAGGATGCAAAAAAGGCAAGGGAGAGTGGGGTAAACTGGGACACTTTTCCCTATAGAAAATGAGAAATGAGATTGGTAAGATAATACCAATGTTGTTACAGTGTACTTAACACGAGGAACGTAATCAGATTACTTTTTTTCAAGTAATAGTAATGCATCTATTAAATTTACAACAAAATATCTCAGTTACTTTTTCAAATAAGTAACCCATTTATGGGGTTGGGGAGTAACGAAAAACAAGTAACTTAGTTACGTATTTAAAATACAAAATTTGAGTAACTGTATTTCATTACAGTTACATTTGAAATGGGTGGTAATCAGATTACAGTTACATTTGAAAAGTATTTTAGATTACCAAAGTGATTACTTTGAAATTTAATGTCATTTAAACAGCAATTTGAGTTTCATCAACATTTTAATACTTTTAAGAGGGATCATAAAAATGTTGTTATTTTTATTTAGTATTATCCCGAACAAGACAAAATGACTGAATTCATAAAAAAAAAACTCTTAACTGTCCTGTCATGACCTGATGATCCACGACTGTTTTCATGTTTTGTGATGGTTGTTTGTGAGTCATTTTATAATTCACTGCAACATTTTCTCACAATTTGTTATTTTTCCCCTCACAATTGTGAGTTTGATTTCACAATTATGACTTCTTTTTCTCAGAATTGCGAGATTTAAACTCACAATTGCAAGTTATAAAGTCAGAATTGGGAGATGCAATACTGACTTTTTTCTTGCAATTGTGAATTAAGTATGTGAGTTTATATCTCATATTTTTACCTTTTCTCAATACTGCGAGTTTATATCTAATAATTCTGACTTTTCTCAATTTTGCAAGTTTATCTCATATTTCTTTTACTTTTCTCAATATTGTGAGTTTATATCTCATAATTCTAACTTTTCTCAATATTGCGAGTTTATATTTCCCAATTGCAACATTATATCATGCAATTCTGAGGAAAAAACTTGTGAGATAAAAACTTGCAATACCTTTTTTGTGTTTGTTTCATACTTATTAGTATTCCAAAGTATTTTAAAGTATTTAGATTAAGTTACTAAACTTGAGTAATGTAACGAAATACGTTCCAAATGACTTTTTAAAGCATGTATTTTGTAATCTGTAGTGAAAAACATTTTAAAAGTAACCTACTCAGCCCTGCCCTTTTATTGACTGGCAGCTCTACTGACCCCATGTTGAGAGAAATCTGGAGTAAGTGTAGAGGAGTTGTGTGGTTATTGTAGTTCTAGACTAAATGTGAGCATCATTTACTCATCTCATTTGCACAAAAACAGATTCAGTGTTCCTCAAAATGAACAAAAACAGTGAAATGCAAACTTGTAATATTATGCAAACCTGCGATAATTCAATGTGAATTAACAAAAATATACATGTATTTAATCTCACTTTATTAACCAGTGTCTTTGCTGCTGACCTTCAATGATCCAATTCAACCATACTAATAAGCCATAATTACTTTAGATAAACATCATAATTGTGTTTCTTTTTTATTATCTTTTTGTTGAAGCCAGAGAGTTCTCCTGCGTCCTATTCTTCTTTAATCCTGAATGGCACCACAGCTGAAAAGTTCGAACTGCACCCTGTACAGGTGTGAATTTGCATTTCTTTCAGCCTGAGGTTCACTTTTGGTGTGAAAGGGTTTTAAAATTTGACAAAAAATAGACCTTATTGTTTTGTTTTTTTGTTATTAAAAACAAAAAAGCAAGCCCAGCCTAGGTGAGAAAAACACAAAACTAGCATAACGCATTACTTTCCATTAAAAGTAACTAATTAACACAATTAGTTATTTTTTGGTAGTTACAATATTGTAACACATTACCTTTAAAAGTAACAACATTGCAAAAAAGTACTGAGAAATATTAATTAAAGTTGCAGTAAGTGAACCACTGATGTTATTTGAAATCAGCACCCAAACAAACACACCCCTCACTTCATTGCTCCGCCTCCGAAATAACAAACACGCTATGCAACACAGGCAAAGACAGCTGCCGCGTCAGAAAACTCACGATGAATCAGCTGTGATTCAACAACAGAGGCGTACGACAACATGTCTTGGTTATGTGAAACACAGCCAAACCAATGTTACTCGCATATCGAGCAGAAACAAAGCAACCTTTTTTTCAACCTGTTTTCAGGTCTTTCCACTCTTTAATGTCTCCAGCACTACAAAAAGCACTAGAAAGCTTTTTTTAAAACGGGTCCAGCTCTTGGCCTTCCTGATGGTAACCCTTCCTTTTCAACAATCTTTCTTCAAATGTCCCTTTTGTTCACTTTCTTTCTCTCGACATTACTGTAGTTTTAAAGGTTTGGTTTAGTGTTGGTTGATTGTAGGAAATACACATGTTACAACGACGTTAAACAAAGTGTTAAAATACAGTAAAATACATTAAAATTGAAAACAGCTTTTTAAAGTAATGATATTTTACAAAAATATTGTTTTTACTATAGTTTTGATCAAATACGTGCAGCCTTGGTAAGTCTTTTAAAAACATTTAAATAAATCTTACAAAATATTTCGAATGGCATTGTATGAATTCTTCACAAACAAGCTCATCTAAGAAAAAAGCTTACTCTTTCCATTAACATGAGATGCTGAAATCTTAAACTGGAGACATATTTGGTTACCCCTTATTTCGATGGTCGACATTAGATAGTCTTACTGTAAGTAACTTTGCAACTACATGAACAACCACCAGTATCAGTAGACTGTTAGGTTAGGTTGAGATGTTGAGCCTCAGGTTCAGTTGACAGTTGAAAAGTTACTTCTAGTCTGTTAGGGACCATCATATTAAAGTGCTAGCAGATATTAAGCAGTCAACTAAATGAGAGTTAGCTCACATGTACATTAGTAGCAAATGTGTTTTTATTTAGTAGAATGTCTAAACCATCAAAACAAAGTGCTACCAAATATTTATATGTCAAGCTCTAAGCGAGTTGCAACATGAACAGATGTGCCCTGTAGAACACTGCCATAAAATAATGAATAACCCCCAGTCTTTTATCTGCTCGTACACAACTTCTGTTTCTGTGTTTCCTTAGGGTTAATCACTTCATTCTTGTAGTGTACTTATTGAATAAGTTTGAAAATTAATTTACATTTATAAATACGCAATCATCACTCACAGTCATTCTCAAGTCGGTTTTTCTTTTTTTCATTCTATCTGCCTCTATATATATATATATATATATTTAAGAGTGAATCCTCAAGTCACCTCAGGCCAAGAAGCCACACCAGAGTGGTCTGATTGAACCCTTGGCTCTGGCGTCATCTCTCTCTCTCTCTCTCTCTCACTTCGCTCATCCTATCTTTCTCTCAGCAGCCCTGCAGGTATCAGTGTGTAGAATGAAGCGTCAGCAAATCTTAGTGCTTGTTGTCTGAAGACTAGTGCTGTCTGTTATTCCCTCTGGGATTACTGAACCAGTGCAGCTGGACACATACCGGGCTGTATGTAGATCAGAGCGATCAACATATTACAGCTGTTATCGATACATCTCCCACATAGACACCAATATGTTTTTCTACACAACCCACCTCCCCTCCCCTTAAAGGCTTCATTAGATAAAAGGAAAACAGCTCTTTTTCAGCACTGCAGTGCAATTATTCAGTGTAGTCAAGCATGTCTGGGTGTGACAAAGCAATTTGCCTTTTCAGTTTGCTGTTCCTGATACAGATACGGGTTTGAGAAATCAGCGAGAGGAAGAGAAAGAGGGAAAGAGCTAGCGCATCGGTTCAGTGCCCTCAGCGCAGCAGGCTATCAGCCGTTATTTACCTTGTGTATAGAGCGCTGTGTGGTTCTGTGACTGCTGATCAACCTTCTGCTCAGGGTCTTACACTGTAGGGTTAAAGGAAGGGGCTCATCCACTGGTGGACAACCTGGCTACTTCTCCTTGAATCAAGGTTAGGATTTGGGTTGTAAAATCTCAGAGCAGCGGGAGGCTGCAAGTGCAGGAAAATGATTCTATCGCTGCCGTGTGATCGTGAGTGCGGGGAGCGTTCATGGCTCCTGACTTCATATTTATCTTCTCTTACCTGCACTCTTCCAGGGTAATCGATACTGAGGGATTTAGGCCTTGTGGAGAAGTGGAGGGCTGAGATGGAGGACCACAGGACTTATTTCCACTGTCCCTCTTGACATCAAATGCAGGAATTGAGATCAGCAGAAGGCATCAACCGACACTCAAAATAGAGGCTGCAAAAGCGGTTTTGTAGCCTGATGCCACTGGTGGTCTAACTGTAAGAAAGCTACTAATGCTTCAAAGAACCCAAGCTTAAAAATGAACAAAAAATGACTCATGCAGTAAATACCTAGTTCTGGCATGTAATTCTAGATGAGTTGTTCTCAACCTTTTTTCCCAGTGGGCAAAAGTGGTCCAAGTGCGGACCGCATGTCATTTACAAATGACGTCACCAATCACATTTAATATTTCTGTATTAGCAGATAATATAATTGTTATATCTAGATGTTGCACACACAGAAGAGGCGGTGTTTTCTGGTGAAACATACAATATTTAATTTCTAAAATACTATAAGAAATTCGCTTTCGTTTCACAGTGTGTTGAAATGTCTGGCAGTGTGACTTCTTCATATCAAAGTGAAACTCTCCTGTTCAATAAACTCACGTTACACAACATTGAGCGCATTGTTACAATCTGACCATATCAAGCCCCCGCGCATGCGGTTATATTTTTTTACAAGTACATCAAACAAACACAGCGAATTCACATATCTTTTGGCATTGAAGCATATGTCAAGTACTTTACTACAGAGCAAACAAAGGCTGCCCATCTCGCTCATTGACAGCAAACTGGTTCTTCCTTTCTTCTGACCTTCACTTCTTGTTTGAAATGTTCCTTCATTGGTATGTTCCTCACTTCGTTTGTCTCCTCTAATAACAAATTGGTCCATTTTGACCCCTAAATTTACAAAAATAATGGCTACTATTGGAATTCTGCCAAAGCGGGCGCTGGTAAATGTTCGTTAACTGAGTAGGCTATTCAGTATACAGTAGGTCTGTGCATGTCTGAAAATATTTATGATCACCAAAATGATTTTATATGATAAAAAAACAGTATAGTTCAAGCTTATATTCATTTAATCCATTTTAATTTAATTTAAAAACAAAAATAAACTGTAAAACTGGAAGTTATTTTCTAAATGTGGTCGGCATATCGCCATAAAATAACCACTGCTCTAGACGGTGAAGGTCTTGGTCTAACTCATTTGGTAGCAATTACTTCATTATCTACACAGCAGAGCTGATTGGTTGTTGCATCAGGTGGCAGCCGACTGCATCGTGCTTTTAGAAACCCCCCACCTTCCCCAGCTCCACCTGCATATATCTGCTATGGGGGTTATTTAATGCATGTTATAGACCTTTTGGCCAGAGAAACAAGTGTGCCACCATCTTCATAATATTGTTTTTTGTTTGTGCGGTAGCTCTCAATGGCATTGCTGTTAAAGAATAATTAGCTGGTGAAGTGGAGTAAATGAAAGTTATCATGAGCATTGTAAATTTTAAAGCAGATGTCTTAACAAATGTCAGTAAAAAAAGTTTTTTAAAAAAGCAGTTCATTCATAAATATGTAAGACTGCTGCGGAAATACAAACCGGAAGACAAAAGGCAACGAGCGCGGCGCTGAAAAGGGGCGGGGCTACGTCAGGTCTATATGTGCAGCAGCAGCATGTTACTTGTTAACAGCAATGTCTGTGAATGTATTGGCAGGAGCAAGTCTCGGTACTTGCTCTGCAGCAGCAGAGTAGCAGTTCCACCAAGACCAAATACATGAACACTGCATCTCTCTGAGAGTTGTCCTGACAGAACTAATGTTAACGGATTAAACCTTCACTCTAAAAATGGTGGGATTAAAAACAACCCAATTGGCAACCCAGTAGTAATGGGAAGCTCGGATCATTTTACTAACTATTGGTAATTTAGGAACTAGATCCTAAACATTTAAAATCAAAACATTTTAAGTAATGGCAAGTTCATTAGGCAATAGGAGGAATCCTCTGTCATACATTACAGTCTGTCATTCTGTCACGCGTGGCACGAGCCTCGCTCCCATTACAGTCAACAGAGAAGTTCACACTGTAAGTAACGTTACGGCAGTGACAGCTGATTTTAACCCTGGATGTGTCGTTGGTTATCGTGACACTCGAATGGAGATAATTCAATATGGCCGCATCTT